>CM062820.1:815866125-817066125 GCA_031772625.1 Pinus tabuliformis | reverse complement strand
GGTGCTTCCTTGGTGACTCACGCACTGTCAGTGTCGCTTTCTATTTGTCCTTCTTCGTCTTGGAAGCCTCTCCTGCTGGTATAGGCCTCGGCCTAGGTTACCTTGGTGATTTTGGTACCACAGCGGGCATCTCCACACTTGCGACCTCAGGGGCAGCCCCCTCAGAGGCCATAGATCCTCCAGCACTTGCAGTTTCTACGGGCACCGGCATGAGGCTATTCAGGAGCTCCTAGGTTTCCTTAGGAAACTTGTCAAACACTGAACTGACCACCAAATCCTCAAAAACTGTAGGATTCATGCACAACCAATAGCACGACACAGAAGCTCTAAACATGCAAAGTGTTTTTCATTAGGCAGCCATCTGTAATTTATAGGCAAATTCAAATTCAAATATTACCATTACCCCCATAATCCGCTCATAAATGCTAGATTAGTAGCAGATTTTCAAATATCTTGCTCTTAATTTCAACCTTAAATGCCACCCCCCCCCCACTCCTCTTAGCTGTTTTCTCACTGTCAAATCATGAATAGTAACCGTAACGGTCACTTTTTGGCTGCCCTGCGCAGTCTCTCCTTTCATAGCAAAGCTCCCGTCGCACTTCTGCTAATGTTGTGACAGTTTTCCATCCCGCAGAGTCCCCCAGTCGCGCAGCGCTACAACCCGGGTAGTGTACATTATAGTCCCGTGCCTCCTTTCAGTTGCCTGGAGTGCTAAGATTGTGCTTCCATCATATATTCATCTGGTCGGATCCCCGGTGTATGGATTCAATCGACCGCCATTTACCTTTCCGGGAAATGGATCTCCATTCAGTTTCACCAGTTGTACTGCTCCACCATTGGTAATCTCTTTGATGACATATGGGCCCAGCCACTACATCTGAAATTTTCCTAGAAAGTTATCAAACTTGTTGTCATATAATAAAACCAAGTTGTTTACCTTGAAGGTGAATAGTTTGAAGTGTCGATCGTGCCATGCCTTTTCACGGTCCTTCAAAACTTGCTGGTGGAATCTAGCCAAAAACCTATCTTCTTCAAGCTCTGTCAATTGCGCGAGCCTCTCTTCCAAGGCTCAAAGATCTGCCATTCTTGTGAACGTCACTATCTGTGAACTAGGTACAATATACTCCATTAGCATCACAGCTTCTACACCATAGACCAGCCTGAAGGGTGTCTATCCAGTAAGCTTCTTACAAGTAGTTTTGTAAGCCCATAGCACCGTGGGTACACACACATCCCAATAATTCCTTTGTGCATTGCAAACCTTCATCAACACATTCTCCAATATCTTATTAAATGCTTCAACCATCCCATTAGCCTGCGAGTGATATGGTGTACTCTTTTGATGATAAACTTGGAATTCTTCTATCAGCGCACTAATCATCTCATTAAGGAAATGTGTACCACGATCGCTCATAAAAATATTCGGGCAACCAAACCTAGTCAGCACATACTCAAAGGGAAACTTTTTTGTTGTTGCCCTTGTACAATCCTTTACAGGCTGTGCCTCCGCCCATCTGGTCAAATACTTCGTCGCGGTGATGATGTACCACGCACCCGTCTTCTTTCCTGGTGGCTGAATCGGGCCTACAAAATCAATTTCCCATTTCTCGAATGGTTGTAACGACACTTGTGGAATCAGAAGCAGCTCATCCCTCCACAATGGCCTGCCCATCCTCTAACATGCATCCCATGCCCTACAATAAGCTTTGGAATCCTTATGCAGTGTCAGCCACCACAACCCAGCGCGTAAAATTTTCTGCACAGTTTCTTTTCATGCATAATGTCCTCTCGCAGCTCCTCCATGAGCTTCAGCGAGGAAGTTGTTCCATTCAAACTCAAGCACATAACGTCACAAAATTTCATCCAATCCCATTTTATATAAATGTCTTGCAATGACAGAAAAGTTTATGGCTCACACCACCAGCTCCTTCTTTTGTTGATTAGTATACCTTGCTAGAGTCGTTCCCATCGTTAGGAAGTATATGATATCTACAAAGTGGTTGTCAGCTACGCGTACCGCAAAGAGCTACGCATCAAGCAGTCCCCCCTCCAAATTAGTAGGCTCCTCTCCTATTTCAATGCACGATAGATGCTCTGATCCTGCATTCAATTGTCCTGGCTTCACAATGACTTCGAAATCGTATTCCTGAAACAGCAGCAACCATCTGCATGTCTTCCCCCCCAACACAGGCTTGTTAACTAGGTACTTTAATGCAGAATGGTTTGTATACATCTTAAAGTGTCCGCCTAGCAAGTAGTGTTTGAACTTCTGGAGTGCATACACCATAGCCAAACCTTCGCGCTCTATTGTTGAATGGTTCTTCTCATCTTTAGACAACTTCCTACTTGCAAATGCTATAGGGTGATCCAACTGTCCCTCATTGGCCTGTGTCAGTACTACTCCGAGCGCAATACATTACGCGTCCACATGCAATTGAAATTCCTTCTTCCAATCCGGGAATACTATGATCGGCGTGGTGACCATCTTTTCCTTTAACACATCCAGGCTCCGCTGACATTCCTCATTCCAACAGAATGTAGCATCCTTCTTTAGCAGGTTCTCCATCAGCATCGTAATCTAGGCATAGCTCTTGAAGAAATTTATATAGTATCCTGTATGCCCCAACGTTGTGCGCAGCTGTTTCACACTTCTTGGCACCTCCAAATTAATTATAACTGCTATCTTAGCTGGGCCACCATTAATCCTTGTCTGCATACCACATGCCCCAACAAGATTCCGAAAGGAACACAGAACAAACATTTCTTGAAATTGAGCATGATCTAATACCTCTGGCATGTATCCAGCATCAAGTGTAAGCTAGCTACATGGTGCTTCACCAACCCAAACACCATCCAATCATCAAAGTATACCTCCAGAAACTTGTGAATGAAGTCCTTGAATGCCGTGATGACTACAAGAGAAAAGATCGTCGACATGTTCTTCAGCCCAAAAGGCATTACAGTATACTGAAAGCATCCCCATTCAGTAGTGAAGGTCATCTTACTTCTATCCTTCGGCGTGATCTTGATCTCATGATACCCCGAGAACCCATCAATGAACGAATATACTTCCTGTCCTCCTACATTATCCAATACTTCATCGGTGAATGGATTCGGAAAAGGATCATGTACACAAGTGTCATTTGGCTTCCTGAGATTTACACATATCCTTATCGCATCCTTTTTCTTCTTTTCCTAAACTACTATTGGGCTCACTCAATCAGATTCTGCCACCGTTTCAATAATACCTACTGCAAGAATTTTATCCAACTCTAACCGGACCTTTTCTTTATACTTTGGATTGAGGCAGTAAGGCCTTTGCTTGATCGGCTTCGCGTCTGGTTTCAACATGATTTTAATTACTCCCAGGTCCCTTATTATCCCTTTTAAGTCTGAGAACTTCGTAGGGAACAAGTCCTGCTATTCATGGAGAAACTCAGTGACCTTATCCACCATAGCATCATCCCAGTAGTCCCCTATCTTCGCAAACTTCGGCTCCGCCTCTGTCCCAATGTTCACTTGTCTTGTTTTCAATGGTGCGGTGATATTTGGGTTTTCTATCTGTGGCCTCTCAACTTCGTGATGTCCTTCTATTTCCGGAATATTAATGTTCCTTGGATCCTCGTCTTCCTCTTCAGTGATCACATTGTAGCACTCCAGTGCGTGGCGCAGCTGGGTGGTCCAATACGGTTGAATCAAATCCAAATGATCTTGCGGTATTCTAGAGATTGCTGCTTTGACCTCCTATAGCGCTTCATCAATGCACTCAAATCCATCTTCAAAGTTGAATGTCATCAAGAATCCCTGTCTCAAAATATCCCATTCGTCTGTACCATGGCGAAGCTTTGTCTCCAAGTACCAATTCATAGGTATTACATCCAAGGTGTGACAAAACAGATGCACCCACTCTAGTTGCGGTTTTGCTCCATAAGCATCGGTCCATTTGGCTAAGTGATCGCACGGGTCACTCCTTCCATCGTATTTCTTTGTCAATCATACTTTTGCATGACCAAACCGCACCCTCATCATTCTTCTATATTCGCACCATCCATCAAAGTTGTCTTTATGCGTACCCCACCATCTTGCAGGTGTAGCACGCAGTGCCAAGTCCAAGGCTTGGAAGCGATGTTTCTCTGACACTTCCCTTTCAAATGCATCCAGAAATTTATCAATGTCAGTTAAACCATCATAATAAGGCAGACTTCTTACCTCTGATGATACGCAACGTAGCGATTTGGTCATCATGTTACATCATAGCGTAGACACTTCGTGCAATCTATTCTACGAATGTTCCAATTCCTCATCTGAATCTAATATGCGAGAGCTGTCGCAGTCCCATGCAATACATCCATCAGTTGTCGAATTCACCCAATCTTGATCTCGCACTGTTATCTTATAAATCTATTCCAAATCATCATCACTTTCGTAATCGCGGATTGGTTCAGTGTAACGTGGTCCTTCTACAAGGTCCAACGGTACTACTACACAGAGCGATTTTCTTTCAAATGACATCGTCCGCTTCTTCAAATTGATCACCCCGTTCATGTCGATAGCCCAATCGATCCCAAGGATTGCAAGGTATGGATTGTTGTCATCCATAATCTCTATCACTTCAAAATCAGCCAACGCGCTTGTGCCTTTGATATCGACTGTCACCCCCTATAATCTTCCCATGGGGATAATCTTTTGTTGATTCATCATTCTCAATTGAATAGGAGACCACTGCAGTGTAGGTCTCCCCATTATCTCCCATGTCTGTTTAGGAAAAACATTCATGTCGAATCCTAGATCCAGAATAACTTGATCCATTTCGTACTCTCCTATCTGCGCGATGAGTCTCATTTCCCGCCCTATTCTTGCCTTATGCTTACCAATTTTCCTGACCACACGTGATACGTTAGGAGTATTACCAGCACACTTATTGATCAATTCCTGTAATCCCTTTACGACCTTGCTATCTCGAATAAGCTTCATACAGGTCTCCAAAAATGTTGTAAGCATGGATGGGTCGATTTCTTCACACTGATTATCCTGACTTCCTGAGGTAGAAGCCTTAGCGAAGCTTTTCTTTTCTTCCATAAATGTTTCCCTCGTGTGCTCCAGATCAAACCCGACCTCCTTTTTTGGAGCTTTGTGGACCCATTCACTTTCTTCAGGCTGCTTTCCCTTGTCTTCGCCAGTCGTCATTCCACTTTGCAGCACGATGTTCACATTAGGATCCTCTTCGCGGGGTTCAACCCTCATCATCTGCAGATTCTAGGTAGGCTACTGAGGCTGCGCCCCTTTTTCACGTATCTTAGCTAGTAATATAGGGCAGTCTTCTATCACGTGGTCAAACTGAGTGCAGTATCTGCACGACAAGCACGTCGGGTTCGTGCATTCTCGTGCGTAGTGTCCTGGTCCCCCATAGTTGTAGCAAATCACCTGTCCTCGACCTCTACCAGGTCCTCCTCCACCTCGGCCTCGCCCGTGCCCCTGAAATCCTCCTCGCGCTCCCCCAACGCCTTGATCCGGAGGCCGAGTTTCTGCCTGCACTCTATATGCAGGTGTTCTATCCATCATTAGCTCATAGCTATGGCAGTTACGCTCATCATGACCCACTGATTAACAAAAGTTGCAGAAGAGTTGTTGCGGTGTATGTACAAATTTCTGCAGCATGTGACAATTGTCTGTCACATGTTTTCTAACTACTTGATAGATAGCACACCATAGCACGGGCCTTTTACTTGGCCCTTCTTGAGTTTCTGACCTCAGAGTTATCAACCCTCCTGCTGCAACATAATTCACGAAGACTGGGCAGTGATCTTTATCATGCCCCTGACTTTTGAATTTCAGGCACCAAACTTCTTCGCGCACCTCTAGCCGAACTGCTCTATCCTTCTTCAAACTTTGAAACTCTAGGAAAAGGTTCTGCAACTGCGCGTGAATCTGCTAAACTCCCAAATTAGCATCTTGCATCGGTGTCTCATGCAATCTCATCACAATCTCCAGGGCTTCCGCTTGGGTCCCAATCTTTTGTTGTGATAAAGCAACCCTTAGATGAGGCAAGAGCAAGGCCACAAACCATTCATGGTGCTGCCCATCCGTAAGATTCATGTTGGCTTTGCGGATCATGCACTTCAATCTATGATCTAGATCCTAGGGTGTCTCACCAGGCTTCATCATGATCTTCTTGAATCCCACAACTGATTTTGCTTCACACTTAGGCCTATTGAATTCCTTATTCAGCGCGGTTTGAATATCTGCTAATGAAGCGATCGGGTTATCAGTGAAGTACTTAATGTACCATGTCAGCGCACATTCCTGTAAAGCAGTGACCAACATTGCTTTCTTCATCTGATCATCTGTTATACCCTGAGCCTCCTATACAAACTTTGCGACAAACCGAAACTATTTCGGATCCTCAGTTCTCGAACCCTTGAAAACAGGAAACTTTACTATATTCACCATATTGAACGGTGGCAGAGGTGGTGGCGGTGTGGGCAAAGGTGTATGTTATGGAGGTGAATGCGGAGGTGGGGTGGGTGTATGGGGTATTCATGGGAACCCTCGCCTTATTAACTGAACAATGCTTTGCATTGAATCTTGTGTTGTTTCCTCGTCGTCACTCAGAGGAGGTTCGATCAACGGGCTATATTTAGGGCCTGTTCTCCCTCTATCCCTGAAGATATTTCCACTTCGTGTAGCTCCTAACATCAAGGTAACTGCATAACCCGCTTTTCACATAAGCATCTTAATCCAAGTATTTAAAGACCTTAAATACTTACCTCGCAGTCCCTTGAAGAAGCGACGCTCTGTTTCTCTGTAATTGACCGAAGAATCGACTGCGAACTCTGTCACGAATCCTCTTATGATACGATCAATTCAGTGATTGACAACGCGTGCGATTTTATCTTCCGAGGATTCCAATCTCCATACTAACTCTGGGGTCCACACTATCGGACCGTCAATCTTCCACCTTCCTTGGTCATCTTCCAATTTAGTGATCCACTTGTATAATTCAACCGGGAAGGAACAGAAGAAGATTTCATGTATCTCTATGTACAGATATCTATCCAACCATTGTCCTTTCGTCAATCGTGGATTTCTGTTTTCTTGCATCGCGAATTCGTGGATCTTCCTATCCAACCAGTCTTTAATTTCCTTCTTAGTCAGATTCCAATGATGCGACATCACACATCTCTTTATGTAGATCCTGGTCCCAGCAACGGAACCATTTGTTGGCTTAGTGGGCCCTGACCTAGGTTCAGCATTAATTTAGCCAAACAAATCCCTACACTACTGGCCCTTTCGGCATCAATCTGTAGAGCGTGAGCTTAAGTCTCACCCGAAGAAGTATGGGGGGATGCTGGAACCAAGTTTCTACACCCAAAGATGGTGATGATGTTGTTTTATGCCCTAACTCTCCGTTCGCGCAACTCGATAAGTTTTTTAGGTCTTACCGATAAACTTCTTAAAATCAACCTCTAGACCTTCGTGAAGGTCTACGACTGTCGTTTACTGACCCTAACCAGGCAAATCAACCAGTTACGTGCTTCTGTAATTACTCTTACTTCCGTAATTACCCAGATCGGCTTAAGTATCTAATAAATTCAATATGCATTAATATGTTCTTCGCATAAATAGATATTATTACTTGCGTACAAATAACAATGTAAAACATATAGATTTGCGCATCAATAAAACATTAAATCATGAAACCATTATTCAGCATAACATAACCGAATTTATTCATAGCAGAAGTAAATATATCAAACACAGACAATTCCAGAGTAATCTTCTTTATTAGTACTTCAGATCTTCTTACAGACTCTAACTACTCTGGGCACTTAGTTGCAGGGCTCCGTGCACTCAGCTGTAGACTTCTACCCTCGGCCTCTGCGCACACAGCTGCAGAGCCTTTCTTCCATTCTAAGACTCTTTGCTCTTAGCTCTTACTCACCCATCAATGACTTCACTTCTTCAAAACCTACCTTAGACTCTTCTAAGACTCTCCTTTTTATACAATCCCATGGTCCGCGAACCATGGGTGGATCTTCTAAAGCTGACACAACTTACATAAAATAAGGGCGGAAACCCTTTATGACACTTTACATCTACGCACTCCGTTACCACAAATTGCGGAGACTTTACACTTTACATACAAAAACTTGGGCTTTTAACCCCAAAATCGACCCTAGGGGACCATGTCCCAACAGAAAGGGTTCAAATAACTTGGGGAAAGCTCGTGAAATGAGCTTAATTGTTTGAAACAATCAAGGGAAAGACCAAGGAAGGCTCTGAAATTTGAGTGCAAGCCAAAATTTTGGAGGGTGTTTCAATAGCTACAACACCCTCCTATTCATCATTCTCTGATAAGGAGACATGATGACTATTACAGGAGAGAAATCTAAACAAGAATATGATCCATGACCTGCAAAACAAGAGTTCGGATAGACTATAGACCCTTGATATCCCCCTAGCACCATAGCAGGGGACCAGATTCGAAACAAATAACCCAATTCATGGCAACTCAAAGACATAGGACACTGAATCCCACAAGACCAATATCGACTATGAGAGAACCTAGTACCCAAACTATCACTAATAACAGTTTCTCCCCCCACAACAAAAAGCATCCCACCCAAATTGAGATCCAACAAAATTAAAAGGAGCAGCCCTAACATAAGCGGTAAGGAAGCCCAATAACTAAAGTCCAAGAATTCCCAAAAGAGACACTAGATGAAACAAGAAAAAGTTGATACTTTGATAAACAATTCAATGCCCTTACAAAATTTAAAGACACATTTAGATAGAACCAGATTGGAAACAAAATATACCAATAAGATTAACCATCTACAACCCCATAAATCACGTTAGGAGAAGAACATATAATCAATAACTTTACTAAATTAAAGGACACACTAGAGCAGAACTGGTGTAGCAATAATAATAAACAGTTGATGAAGTAGGCGATGAAATACCTCACTACGCCTTATTAGCCTACCCAGACAGAAAAAGAGTTGAAGAAATGGAAGCCAACTCCTGAAGAAACTCGATCTCATCCACATGCAAAAGATACACATATAGCAACAATTCCAAGCTAGCTCGGGTGAAGGAGGGTGAGGATGCAACCTCACCTCCTTTCCCACAAGGTACGTACCTCTTCCACCCCATAACAATAAACCCACATTTGTAGTGACTAGACCTGTAGTACGCTCTCATACACCCTTCACTGTATGTTTGTCATGCCATAACTAAATAGTGAAAACTGTAGAGAGGACTCTCCTTACAAGCAGACTCCATTAATCAGCTCACCTTTTTTCCCAATAATTCTCAAGTTTCTAGAAGCATCCCTCTTGTGGGTGAATCCCCACATTCTTATCAACATGTTGGAGTTCGACTGCTTAAATATTCCACTTTGACGGGAACATTTTTTTTCCTCCTCCTAACAACCCAAACCCAGTTGCCTTTATCAACATGATCTCTTATTGTACTATTCCATCTGATCTTTGTATAGTACCAGATACTTCTAATATTGATACATTTGGTGACCACATGCCACTCAGTCATGTTGAGCTTGAATATGAAGCTATCTATTTTGCTTGTTCAACACATTTTGATTTCTCCTCCTCGATAGATTGGGTCGATCATTCCCAAGATTATGGTTCATCTTCTGATCCTTTCTCCATTACATTCTCTACTAATGATAGCATCATGGAAATCATGATCTTAGATGATGTGTTGTGGGACAATAATCATCATCGTTCCTCCTTGCCTGATACCTCTGAGGATAATCTTGGTGATATCTATTCACCAAATATCGTTGACGTATCTACGAAATCCCTATCTATTCATGACATTGTTTCTAAGAAGAATTTATAGAATATTGCAGAGATTGTTCCTCTTTATATTTCGATTAAACCCGAAATTATTGAGAATGTGCATATTGGTGCATCTTTCTCTCCCAATGAGATCAATATCCATAAAGCCCTTTTCCAGGAATTCTAAGACCTTTTTTCCTAGTTATATGAAGAGATGTTAGGTATTGATCCAAATATTGTTGTGCATGAGATCAAAATGTATCCAAATGCTAAGCCAGTTCGACAAAGCTTAAGTCTAGTCCATCCTAGGAAAGTTGTTGTTATTAAAGAAAAGGTTGAAAAACTTTTGCGTGGTGGTTTCATTTTCCCAGTTCCTCTTACTAATTGGGTCTTGAACATTGTTCCTATGATTAAAAAACAAGGCACGATTCATGTATGTGTCGATTATCAGGATACCAACCATGCATTTCCTAAGGACAACTATCCCACCCTGATTATCAACCAGATTGTTGATGATTGTGTTGGAAGTGATGTTTTTTCGTTTATGGATGGTTTTTCCGGATACAACCAAATCAACATCCTTCGATTAGAACAACGTAAAACCGCATTTATATGTCCATGGGTCATGTTTTCCTATCAAAATCTACCTTTTAGTTTGAAAAATGTTTGGGCAACTTTTAAGAGGGTTATGAATTATTCCGTCCACAACATTAAGCATGTTATAAAAACCCTATTTGGATGACCTAATTGCCCACTCGAAACATCGTGCGGATCACCCATTGCATGTCAGAGCTATATTCTTCTGTTATCTACATTAAAATATTAGGTTAAATCCACACGAATGTGTGTTAATTTGTGTTCAATCCAACTGAATTCTCGGCTTTGTTTTGTTGAAGCAAGGAATTCGTATTGATCAACTTAAAGTTCAGGAGAGCCTTGATATTCCTACTCTTTCCTCAATTGTTCAATTATAATGCCTCCAAAGGAAGGCTAACTTTCTACAGAGATTTGCTCCCAACTCTTCCAAATTGACCAAAGGATTTACTCGATTGTTCAAGAAAGGGGTTCCCTTGCATTGGGAAGACACTTCCAAAAAGGCATTTGATGCTTTGAAAGATGTTATAGCTCAAGCATCATTGTTGTATCCCCCAAATTATCAACATGATTATTTCATGTATCTTGTTGTTGTAGTTACTACCATTGGCATGGTATTGTTCCAAGAGGACAACGTAGGGGATGAACATCCCATTTATTATTTGAGTCAGAACTTAAACGACATAGAAATCAAATATACTCACGTTGAAAAGTTATCGTTGACAGTTTTCCAAGTTTTCCAAAGGTTTCACCACTACATTATGCTTTGCAAGACTATGGTTGTTTCTAATTTCAACCCCATGACATACATATTGTCATGAAATTTTCTATGGGAAAATACTCCAAATGGATTGTTATTCTCTAGGAGTTCGATTTGGAATTTATCAAGTCAAAATCCAAGAAATCTAAAGTCTTTTCCAAACTGATCTGCGACCTTCCCTCATTCGAAACTGAATCTACATCTGACAATTACATTCTCAACAAGTCATTGTTTCTAATCGATTCATCTGATTCTTGGTATGGAGATATCATCATTTATCTCCATACCCAAAAGTTTGGGCCCAATACTTCTTGCTTTGACCAATGACGTATTCAATACCAGGCTAAAAATTATATTATAATTGGCCATAAACTTTATCGTCGTGGTATTGATACCATATTTAGATGATGCCTCACTTATGAGGAGGCTGAGAAATCTATAAACGAATGTCATGCTGGAGCATGTGGTGGACATATATCTGGATATGCCACCGCACATAAGATTTTGTGTGTTGGTTAATTTTTTCCTACTATGTTTCATGATTGCATCCTCGCAATTTAAAAGTGTCACACTTGTGAGATATATGATCGTAGAACCTATGCTCCACCTTCTCCTTTACATATTGTTATTGTCAGTGGACCCTTCGCGAAATGGGGCATTGACTTTATGACATGTAAACTTCACTCGGTCGGGGGGCACGGCTACATCATTGTGGTGGTAGATTATTTTACCAAGAGTTGAAGTGATGCCTACATATAATAACATTAACGAAACAACTGCTCTGTTCCTTTTTAATAATACCGGTGAAACAACTGCTTTGTTCCTTTTTAATCATGTCATTTCTAGGTGTGGTGTACCACAAGCTATTGTTACTAACCATGGGAAACATTTTCGAAATCACATGATGTCTGAACTTACTGCCAAGTTGGGTCTTCAATATGAAAGCTTGACTCCCTATTACCCACAAGAAAATGGGCAAGTAGAAGTTATTAACAAATTTTTGAAAACAATGCTACAACGCATGATAGGGATTCACAAAACAGATTGACATATCATCCTTTATGCAACTTTGTGGGTGTATCAAACCTTTGTTCAGACTCCAGCTGGGTTCACACCCTTTCAATTGGTGTATGGTCTAGAGGAAACCCTTCCCATTGAATGTGAGATTCCATTATTGAAACTTGTTGTCGATCTTCTCCCAGCCACTTTCGCATAATAAGAGCGTCTCTTGCATCTAGCATGCTTAGATGAAACCTCGTGCGATGTTGTGATGGCCAATGAGGCCCATAATAAATGCATTAAAGCACAATATGACAAGAATGTTAAACTTCACGCCTTCTCAGAAGGTGACCTAGTCATGTTATATGATCAAGAAGTCGATAAGTTAGGGGTTGGGAAGTTCGAGTCGATGTGGCTAGGCTCGTACATAGCTAAACATGTTCTTGTGAAAGGGGCTTACGAGCTTATTGATTTTGATGGAATTCCCTTTGCGTAGCCCAGAAATGAGTTGTACCTCAAAAAATACTATGCTTAAATCATTTTTTTGTAGTCATTGTGTACATATTGAGTATAGGTGTATTAAGTTTGTTTCCAGTGTGTTCCCTTCATAGTTTCCTACCGTCTCTGTTAAACTTGTTTTACATTTGATTTGCAGATGTCAGTGTCCCTTTAGCCATATGTTTGTTATGCTTATGGCGCTATTCGTAGTACTTAGAAACTTTCCTCCGCAACATGGGCTATTTATGCTCTGAGTGGAAAGTTAGTGAGTTTACAAGGGATTTGTATCAGTTGCTCTACCAATAACATCGTTGAGTATAGCGCAGTGATCAATTTGTTGTTTGATGTTATTTCTCATGGCATCCATCGTATGGTAGTCAGACTTGACTCACAACTCGTAATACTACATTTGAACAATGTCTATTCAGTAAGAAGTCTAACTATGCTTCATATGTTTTTAAAGGTTCACCTTTTCTAAAGACATTTTCATTACATCCAATATCAACACATTCCTAAAAGTCTAAAAACATTACCTGATGCATTAGCAAATCATAATTTAGACATACATTTGCAACATATGTAAATAAAATTCAATCCACATCATACATTGATTGAAAAAGATAATAGAGCAAATAAGAAATATCGATAAGTAGATAACTATATATAAAGTTTGGCTTTACAAAAATTCGTACATGAGACACATATGGCTACACGACCTATCATATCAAAAAAATACATTTAGTTGAAATATAGCTCTAAGGCCTCCTAGTAGACTAGTCCTGATGGTGATCATGATAATAGACAACCGCGTGGGAAATCTTGCATAACAACTGACTAATGCAGTCTGGAACTCCAATGGTGTAACGTTGTAGTCTCATAGGGATCTGATTGACCCTGGTCTCTAGTATGTTATGGGTCAACCCCTCAACATGACGCTCAAACTCTGCAAGAGTCTCAACTACGTTGAGATCCTGCATCTCCTCCTCTGCTCCTGCAACCACATGTGCTCTGATCTATGCAAGCAATGGATCTCCTTGCTGTTAAATGTAGGATGAGCCTACTGGTCGAACAGGTACAACATATGCATGTGAAATCAATAGTTAGTCTTGGATACATGAAAAAAAATAACAAAAAAATTTGTAAAACCCAACAAAAAAACATTCAAAATGATTTTGTTTTACCTATTTCACCCCATTGTTAACCTTCAGGTAGCACGAGTTTTAGGTCTCCATGAAAATCAGCTCCAACATATGGGTAGTCATTGATCATGATGAACTGCATATGTAGCCATCATAAGCAAACGAGAGTGAAACTCGTGGAAGAAGGACTTGCATGTCAAGACATGATATCTACCCATTGCCTCATCCGTGGAACCCTCAGATCCGGAAGATCAAGAGAAATATGCTACAGATGAAGTAGTGGAATCCTCTCTAAGGAAAATGATATCAATATGGAACCATATCCAAAGTTTTTCAGCCACCCATCCTTTGCTTTATTGAGTTTTTCCTTCATATTCATTAACACTTTCTCACTCCAATCGAACAGGGTTGGTTCTATGCATTCTAATGCATATTGCATTTGGGACCTGTTAGTCAAATGCATAGTAATACTACCATCCAATCTAGCTATGATGAAAAGGATTGTCCTAAGAGGAAATTAGACCACATCCTTAATTTCTATCTTCCCATATTTTTTTGGCTGGGAATGATGCTTACAGTTTGCAATAATGTAATATTTGACAATCTCACTGCCCCTTCTCATGCCAGATAATGAGATAGGAGCTCCCCTCCTCGATAAACCTATCAAAAAAATGAATATCCTCTACCTTTATACTAAAGGTATGTGCACCAAGCCTGAAACATTGTGCTTGAATATCCCATGCCTTGACTAGATATTCCAATAATTCCAGTTGGGCTCTCATGCTAGGAAGCCAAAAGAACTTGAGAAGTCCACAATTTCTCAAAGCCTGAATAGTTGTTGGATCATTGGTAGCATCCAAGTCATGGGTCTCATGTTCTCTTTCTTTCCAAATAAAAGCCATTTTTTCTCTAGTAGATACCTGTAATACAATAAGAAGAATCTTTAGAACAAATCCCATGCAAAAAATTGAGGAAAATTTGAGTGGAAATCATAAAACCCTTTTTTGAAATGCGCCCAGTGCACCCTGACTTAAGAGGACAGAGCATTGCAACACACCCTCTCTTCTTTGGGAGGTGTACTAAAGTGCTCTTCCTAGTGTTAATCCATCT
Organism: Pinus tabuliformis; assembly: GCA_031772625.1. Lineage (NCBI taxonomy): Eukaryota > Viridiplantae > Streptophyta > Pinopsida > Pinales > Pinaceae > Pinus > Pinus tabuliformis. The sequence goes on along the minus strand of CM062820.1, from coordinate 817,051,222 downwards.
CGCCCAGTACACCTTTGACTTTGAGAGGATGCATTGGAGCTAGGGTGCAAATTTAAAGCCCAATGCACTTAAAACCCATTTGTTTTTGCATGAAATACAAAATTGAAATGGTGAAAAGAAAGAGAAAGGTAATATCTCCTACCTGGAACTCACGACACTCGAAATGAAACACTAGATTGGTCGCAATCAGCTGCTAAAGTTTTGGGGCAAAAAGCACTCAGAGCTCACTCTCAAGACGTAAAAATTAAAATGGTAGAAATGAATTTACTTATTTCCTATTTATGATTAATTTTATTATTAGTTTATTATATTTTGTTGTTTTGATTTAAATTTTGACCTAATTTTACCATAATTTCATATATTTTTAATCTTTGATGGTGTTCCAAGCAAGATAAAAGTTGTTTGAAGGATTTAATGACATTTTTGAGTTGAAAATAGGTCATTTTGATAAAAGTGCATACTTTTTATAGATTTTTCGGGCTTTGTAAATTCACGAAAAAAGGAACCCCCTGGAGTCCTCTTTCAACTCTTTTCAGACTCCCCAAATATGAAAAGATTTGTCTTTTCAAACTCGTTAAAGTAAATGAAAAGACGTCTACTCAAATTGGGTTTACCCTTTTCTGGATTGAGATAGACTATCTACAAAAAAGAAATACTTTAGTCAAACATGGATAAGAGGTTCTCTTGAGTATCATTTTCTGCCTTTTCGGACTTAAGAGATAATTTTATGAAAAGGAACCTTTAGAGTTTTATTTTTTGCCTCCTTTTCAAACTCTCTAAACATGAAAAAGGAGTCGAGTTACACCTTTGTTGGACTTGTAAAAACATCAAACAACGATTGACTTGTCAAACATGACGAGACCAAACCAGTCCTTCTTAGGGTTCGTTAAAAATACTCAGAAGGATTCATCCAAAGGATAAACTTATAGATCAAGCATACGTTATCCTCCTCAAGATTGTCAAAAATAAAGAGGTAATGACTAGAAATGGTTGTGGAAATTGGGAAAACAGGGTACTTTATCTATTAATGGAAGTGAGTTGCTCTTGAACATGACACTCTTTCACCTCATCTTCATGACTTTTGGGTTGGTAAATATGCTTTCCTCTTTGGTTCATCACACTGTATCAAAAATTCTTTGGATTCAGTTGTGAGTCAACGCTGCCAACTCAAAGTGTCGCCAATATGTTCAAGAGAAGTCCTTCAATTGATATCTGCTATAATAATCTTAAGCCTTCATTCGTGTCTGTCATTCCAGAACCAGCTCTACATCAACATTATTTTATCTCAAATATTGATAGTCATTTCATGTTGTTGATGGGGGATACATCAAGGCCCTCCTGCGATGGGTCGCTTCTTGTCGACATCGGCTCATTATCCTCGAAGTTATTAGAAACTCTCTTTAGTACCTTGGAGATTACATACATCAACTACAATTTCCCTCACTCTCGGCGACATGTATTCATCATTGGCCTTTAACCGGAAGATTTTGTTTTGTGTTCGACTTCAACTCCTTTATTCACACCATACAAATTTTACTATGGTACCTTGAGAGCCATTAACATCATCAGTGGTTTCTATCGTGTTTGTTAACGAATTACACCATTGGCTGGTAATTAGATGGTGTCTACCATGTTCGACTCCAACTCATTTATTCACATGGTTAGACTCGTACATCAAACGATCGAGTCAATGAGATAAAAGGCCCCAGATCTAGTTCTATCCATTCAGGCTGCAATTTTAGGATTAATACAAGATTAAAAAAGTATGATGGATATGATCATACAAAAGATCATCCAAGCATGGTTCCACACTTTTTCATCAGTGGACGAGACTTCTTGATCATTGTACATGTAATATTGGCTTATATGTTGAGCATGGGTATGCCTCCCTCAACAATGATATCATGATGAAAATGTATTGTAACAGATGATGATATCGACCTATTGTTCTTGATCTAGACTTGTTATAAGGTAAAGAACTTTAGTCATCAATTATTGCTTCTGACTTTATATGTTAGGGGGGAATCTATTACAGGCCATTTTGTCACATATGGGGAATAGACCTGCAAACTAGATCAATCAACATCCTTGAACATTTTTTCATCATCCCTTCACAAAGCCCTAAGCATCACTTCTCCAAAAAGTCTAAGTTTTTGGGACAAATTGCTCAAAAACACTAATTTTATCCCCAACACACATTGCTTGCTTGGTCACCTGTGCTCAATGCATGTTGCATGCCTTTCCACCAGTGCTGGTCAGCACATGTTGCTCCCTTCTATAGGTGTGTTGATTCTAGAAATTCATGAAAATAAAAATATATCTTTGAAGCTTCCTCTTCCATAAGGTCCCAAGGTAGTTTTAACTATTTACCACGGATAGGGAGCTCGAATTCCTATTTGATCCTATCTTGGAGACCTTACCTCTTATCCTTTGAGCTCATACTCCCATCATATGTGGATCTCAAGCCCATAATGGTAAATCCTAAACTACCACATTCATCCTATAAATTTATTGCCTCCCATAAGGGCTGGGTTAGCTTTTGGGGATTGTTAATGCCCTCATGTTGCTGCTTTGAAACTAAAGGAGTCATCATATTCATGCATTAGGGTTTATGTTGAAGTGTGCTTTGTGACAAGGAAAGACAAGTCAACTTGAGGAGACATCTATAGATTCAACTACTATTTATGGTTGTAAACTCTCTCCTATATTTGTTAATACAAAGAGTATCTTGTTTTCCTATACTTATTGTGTTATGTTTGCACTCATGTATTTCAATGCCATGTTGATTCATTGAATAGAGATTTTAGATTATGCTATGTGGATGTTGTGGATCCTTTGCTTGTTTTAGTCATGTGTGCAGGTTCTAATTATAGCACTTGGAGCTAGAATTGGAGCTTACAAGCGAGGAGGAAAGAAAGTCTTGCTACAGATTCCAGGTAGGCTTCTTTCCCATACTCTAATTTCTCTAAGGAAAACTTCATGTTTTTTGTGTTTTGTTGTTCTAGATTAGACTACTAGATCTAAGGAATTCACCTTTGTCCACAATCATGAAATTCTGCATAACAGCCCTATGCCCACCTCCAAATACTTGATCCATCTACACTCCTCTAATATCTCAAGCACTCCTTTTGAGACGGTAACATAACATACTTCCTCAACCAAATCCATTTACAGAGTTCTGGTCCACCTATCAGCCACCGCCATCAAAGCTAAGATCCTAAGGCCACATTGAGAAATTTTGGATCACGTAAACATAAACCTCCCACCTCCTTAGGCAAAATAAAATTCTCCCAAGCAACCAAGCAACACCTTTTCTCCTTTTTAGCAGCCCTCTAAAGAAAATTTCTGCACTTTGTAATTAAGTTCCTCCAAATCGATTTATGAGCCAACATGACCAACATTTGATAAATAGGGATAGCCTGAAGCACTATCTTCGTAAGGATCAATCATCCAAAAAAATTCAACGCTCGAAATGTCTAGTTGTTGACCTTGTTTTGGAGCTTCAAAAGAATTTTTTTCCAACAAGAAACTCGTTTTGGGTTGAAAACTAATGGCACACCCAGGTACTTAGAAGGGAGAGTGGCTCAATGAAAATTTAAGATCTGAGCTAAGTAACACTAAATATTTTCCTTACGATTAAAAAACAAAATGCTTGACTTTTCATTGTTAACTAACATACTTGTAGGGAGAAAATTTCTTTCGCCTCTTTAAGAGTTGGTTGACCAAAGAGGCAGACATCATCAACAAATTGTTTATGTGTCACAAGGAGTTCTTTACCGAACAAGTGTAATCCTTGAAGAACCCCTCTGCAACAAGGTTGTTTAAAAAATCTTTCAAGTCCTTCCATTTCCATAATGAATAGAAAAGAATATAAGGGTTCTCCTTCTCTGAGGCCATGAGAGGAATTAAAAGTAGTAGAGGGAAACCCATTGAACAAAATATAAAAGAAAGTTGATGAAATAAGAGATCCGATCTAGGATATCCATTGCCATGAAAACCTGAACACATCCAAGACCTGCAATAAATAATCTCATCTCACCCAATCATATGACTTAGACAAGTCCAATTTAACTAGCAAACCTGTTTTTTTTTTTTTTAGCAAGTGGATAATCTCCTGCACTGCAATAATACCATCTGAGATTTGGTTGCCTTCTACAAACCCACTCTATTCAGGAGAAATAAGCACCTTCAATAATGGTTTCAAACGGTTAAAATTAATAGTAGCAATCACTTTCTAAGTTACATTGTATAAGCCAATAGGTCCAAAGCCACTAAGATCCTCCAACTTTCTAGCCTTATGGATAAGGGTAAAGAAAGTAGCATTCAATCTTGTCCACATAGTCTGTAGCTATCGAGATTCCTCCACCACCTTATAAATTTCCTAACCCATGAAGCTCCAAGCTTCCTTAAAGAAATATGTAGTGTATCCATCAGGACCGGGTGATCTTTTATGGGGCATATCTAATATAACATCCTCCACTTCCTGAAAGGAAACTAGGCGCATTAAAGTAGAGTTTTTTTTCTAGACTAACTAGATTAGTGTTGTCATTGCAACAAACACCCTCCAAAATTTTGCCTACACTCGAATTTTGGAGCCTGTTGTGGATCTTGCGATCAATCGTTCCATAGTTACTTATTGGTCGGTAATGTTTTGTTAAGATTTCAAACTCCCTTCTTAGATTTCAAGTGTCAAAGTCACATGCATGCACATGCTCAGTTTGAAATGAATTCACGAGTGCATTCTTTCACGCAAGCTTGAACATGCCTAATGCAGTCTATCAATACAATGTATGTGCTATGCTCAACCCATGTCAACAGTTAGTGCGCATTTTCACTGATAGTCTCTCACTTTCGGCTGTGTTGGTACTTCTATTTTTATGAGTTTTTCAAACTGTCACTTTTATGCATCTTTGCTCTCGCGAGTGTCATTTTCATGTTTTTGACTGTCACTCTTGCTTGCTTTCACTCTAACTAGTGTCATTTTCATGTTAGCTTCACTCTAGTATGTGTTGCTTTCACTGTTGTCCACATATTGTAAGTGTCATTTTCTCTTTTCTTTCCATATCACATGTGTCATTTTTGGGCATGGGAAGTGTCGCTTATCACGTAAACTAGAGTTTTGGCTTGTTTTAAGGGGAAATATTTGTGATAATGAGTTGTTCCTATCATGTAGACATGTTTCACACTCATTTCCAAAGTTTCAAGCATTGTCGCACAAGTGTCGCCACTTTCGTCGCAAAGTATATATTTTGTGTCGCACTTGGTAGGAATCATCGCAAAGTTATTGCATTGAGGAATGCATGTTATTCATATGTTCTGAGTGCTCCATGAAATGTCGTCAAGTGATCTAAGTGTGTGATCATGCTCATAGTCTCTATTTTTTCTCATCTTCATCTCACTGATCTAATACTTAGTCCAACTAAGAAAACTCCTCGACTGGGCCACTCAACCTCATTCTTCCCAGCCTGAACTACGCAATCTCAACCCTCTAGTAGCATCCTTGTCCCTTGGAATTGTGCAATTCATAGTATCTGCCTTCCAGGACTGCGCACTGCATAATCACAGTGCTCAAATGTAGCCTTTGACCTCCAAAACTACGTAATTTCCCTCTCCTGCCCAATTAGTACTGCGAATTGCGCAGTCTCAAGGCTCGGGCCTCAGCCTTGAGCTCCTGAATTGCACAATTGTGCAATCACCTAGCCTCCTTGCCTCCCATAGATGCATAGTGGGAAAACTCAAGGCTCAAGCCTCCAACCTGATTCCTTGAGCCCCTCAACTATGCAGTCCCTCTACCCAAGCCTCTAGAACTGCGCATTGTGCGGTCTCAAGGCTCAAGCCTCCAAATGGAGTCCTTGAGTCCTCAACTATGTAATGATTTGGCCTATGTCCTTCTAGAACTAAGCAGTAGGCATCTTCAAGACTCAAGCCCCAACCTTGAGCTCTTAATCCCCTCAACTACACAATCTCTTGAACCTGGCCATCTAGAATTGAGCATTGCACAGTTTCAAGCCTCAGACCTGGACCTTGGCCTCTCTAACTATGCAATCCTTTAGTCAGACACTCAACCAGTCACCAGTTCCATTCCTAACACGTGAGTTCATGAAATATGTTAGGTTATCAGTTTTCGAACTGATGTTGGCTTGTCATGAATGTTTTTCAGTTGGAGGCACTCTATCTTATCATGATAGGATGATGATGGAGGAAAAGGAGAAGGGGACCATGTTAGAAGACACATATGAAGTTGAAGGGATAAGATTATCATTAGGTGAGAAGACAAAAGAACACCATATTACAACCAAAGATCAAATATCAGGACCGCATGAAGGCTCCATCTGATTCACAACCATTTGGTGGTTGGATATGAAGAACAAAGAATATCTCCCATGAAGATGAAGCATTGCACATCTCTTATTGAAGACAAAGCAGGAAAAAAGAGTGGCTTGACATTGCCATGTAATCATGCAATCCATGTCATCAGTGTCATGTCATCACAAGTCATCATGTGCCACATCATTTTTGGATTATGTAAATTCTATATTGGAAAATGTAATGTAAAGTGGAAGTCCAAGAGTCATCCATGTAATGTGAAAAGTCATGTGGGAGTCGAAAGGTCATAGAGAAGTCAAATAGTCATGAGGGTAGTCCAAGAGTCATATGGGAGGTGAATAATCACCCTATTTGTTACATATACACCCTCATCTTACATGCAAAAGAATTTTCACATTGGCTCCTCCTACCAGGCATTAGAGAGGAAGATAATTGTTTTGGAGGAGCAAGTGATTGCTCTAATGCTCCACTATTGGGGCTAGTGGTGTTCACTGTCTTGATGTATCTTGGAACTTTTACTTAATTTTTAAGCTCATTGAGCTGGCACACTTTCATGCATATGTCGTGAATATTGTAAGATTGTTCGTTGAATGTTTGCGGTGTATTTTGTTTCGCATATGTACTAAGGAAATTGAACTATTTCGATGGATTTTGTACTTATCTTGTTAAAGGTGTGTTGTATTTGCTTTAACAATCGTTTCTTCCTTGTGAACTATTTCATTGGTTGATCAATGATTCATTCTTATGTATGTTCTCGCGTGCCTTTTATAGATTAGTACTATTACTTGTCTTTAAAGGGCCCACTTTTCTCCCCCATTTCGGTAGAAGGACCTTGATACTTTTCGCAACTGAACATTTCACAAGGAATACTCACTTGTTGATCCAAAGATACCTGTGTATTACTCTCTTGTGTTGAACTTTGTAGCCAAGGCAAATCTACAACAATATATGGCAGTCGGACTAATACTCTGGATGGGGCTCCTACTCCAATCGATGTGAGGTATAATTGGGAATTCACATTGGGAGACCCCCTTGGTTGATGGATTTCTAGCACCGTCAACAAAATTGTGCCAGAAGGAGGGCCAGATGACACGTTGTGCCTGTTGACTCTGTTTTGAACCTCTTATCTCAAATGGCTCATCCTCAAATCATACTGTCTGGGTGTTTTTATAACCTATCCCCCGATAAACTTTTAATCCCCGACAAGCCTCTTTATCACTTGTCTCAATTAAAGTTTGATGGCGAGGATGGAACATCCATAACTGAGCACATCTATGATTTTCTTAAATTTTGTGAATATTACGAAATTGATGATGAAGATTTTGCATGTGTCGCTTTCTTTTTTACCCTTGAAGGTTGTGTTGATGGTGTCATACCTTACCATATGCTTCCATCCATTCTTTTCATCATCTCCTCAAGGAGCTTCATCAAGCCTTTGATATGTATGATTACTAATATTTTTATAAAATAATCAATCAACTAATAATGAAGCTTGATGAATTAATTGAGGATTTTTCTGATCGATTCCTTCACCTCTGTTATGAGTTTCCTGAAGAAGATACAGATTGGGATTTCTTGAAACAAAAGTTTGAGCATTTGGTTCATATCTCTTTGCACGGTGAATCCAAACCACCTGATGTTTCTTCTTCCCCAACTCTTGTAAATCGTGAGACACCTATAATTTCAGAGGAGGAATCTACTATTCCTTTTGTTCCCTGTCCTCCTCCTTTTCTAGTTTCGATGAGGGTGCCTTCTCGCGATGATAATAAACTTGGGAAATCTGCACACATCAAATTCGTAATCCATCTTCTCATCCTCCTTCCGCTTTGCATGATTCAAATACCATGGTGGAAATTATAGAATGGCTCATGAAACCTATGATAAAGACTAATTTCTCTATTCTGCAAGATTGTACTAACACTCATAACTTTAGTCTTGAATATGATTTGGATTTTTGTTATCCTCTATCATTCACATGCCATGACTCTTTGTACTGTGATCTGCTTGATCAATCTGTTCCACCAGCTAGTTTTCCACACTCTTGATTTTCAAGTTGCTAGTCCAAATTGTGATCAGGTTCAAGGTAGTCACTTTACGTAGGTAGAGGAGCTGGAAGGTGAAGATTTTTTCAATCTTTCCTCTATGTTTCAGAGTCCTCTATATGAAGACAGTGTTTCTTCATTCTTGATCGACAATGAATCTAAGAATCTCGATGATGAATGGAATAGAATCAATTGTCCTGATCAATTTGAAGTCTTGGACAACCATCATCCTGAAGATTCTGACTCCATTGTTGTATGGGATGATGTATGCCCAAGTGCACCACTAATATTTCAGTTCCTCCAGAATATGTTAATTTGATAAAAATAGATATGGAATATGGTTCGACTGAAGAAAATGTTTTTACCGAAACTTCCTTTTCATCTCACTATCCCTTATTCTCTCTCGTTTGCGATGCATCTACATGCAATGAATATACTCCATGATTTTCAAGTTATTCATTAAATGAGTTCACTTCCCAATTGACACAAGGTAGTGAAGTTGCCCATAATGAGGGAGAAACAATCAGATCATTGAGTATCCTTCCCATCCTGTATCATCTCTTGTTTTACATGAACACATCTTCAAACCTGCTTGCTCATGAAATTTCTCCAATTAATATATCTCTAGATTCACAATCAGAAGAATCTTTCGACTTGAGTAATCTAGTTGTTGATGTTGTAAAATCCGATCAAACCAATGACATATATGGCTTCCATCTGGTTAGTAGTGGTCTCATTGAAATCATTGAAAGCATCCAACCTCACACCATGTATGAGCTGGTTCAATCTTAAAAATGTGATTTTACAATCCTTGAAAGTTATGGGACTTGCTAGAGAGGCGAGGTACTTCAACTTCCGTTGATGTTTATGTCAGGATCTTGCAACTCTAGTAAGATCCCTGGACTAATTTAGGTCTAGTTTTTCTCGCAAAATCTTTATGCTTGCATGGTTTCACTGGATGTAAATTCCTTCTTGAAATATGTTTGGCATTGTAGATGTAATCTTTTGAACTTTAAATATTTGATTTCTAATTGGATTCAAGTTTTTATTTCAGTTGATTCATCTCCATGCAAAACTCTTGCTCTTAACTCAGGTTTGGAGAGTGTGTCTCTCACAGAAGCATGGAATTGTGAAGTTGATTATTCTAAGGATTGTCTTCGGCCAAAGGAGTCATACTTGTCACATTCTTTTGAAAACAATCAACTCTTGATCCTTCTTGTGAATATTCTGATGCTAATATTTTTCTTCATCGCACCTGAAATCCTCTTGAGCACTAGTGAATGCATGGGTTATTTGACGAATCAAATTCTTCTTCACTCATTTTACCCTAACTGGTTTCATGTGTTTTCTATACTAGCATTCCTCTTTACTTCTTTCGACGATTACGATGCTAGTGCAATATGTAACCAATTACAAGAAAATGGTTTGTTACACTCATCACGTGAGGAAGATGATTCTATTATGCAGAGCATTTGCGAAACTGTTCAAATTGATTTATCCTTGTTAATTACAAACTAGGAATCTGATGCTTTAATCAACCCATCTGATCATGAGTCTGTCTCTGATGACTGTCATTCAACTTACTATTTTCCCATCAGCACATCCAATGACAGTTGTTTTACATCCTTTGATATTTATGGTTTAACATCTCACTATCTAGGTACTTATCAAGCAATTAAGGCACTGTCTTGATACGTCTGTTGAATATGATCAAATTTGTTTTCCATCACAATATTCTCATCGTAATCTTGTTCCTCTAATTGAAGATTCACATTTTCAAAGATTTCAGGGTTTTCAAGAGGATTGTCACGAATTTTATGATCTAATCATTGAATGGTTGGAGCAATCTTACCTAGCAAGCTTCATCGTAAATAACATGTTTCGATATTTCCCCATGCTTGCTAAGGGGTTCAATGTAGATGAAGACACATTTGCAAGAAGCTTCCAAGGTTTTTTTAATGATAGTTTCCATTGGAAGGGTAAGAATGAGATCTAGTTAAAAGCAGTAACTATGACATATCTTTCTACTGACAGGCAAGACCTTTTTTTTGTGCAAGTTATTCAAGTCCTTATCTTTCCTGTTGCAAATTGCTTTATATTAGTTTTAATTGATCATATCTTTGTGTATGCAGGATGGGGGCAACTATAGTGGTTACATTGGAAATTCCATTATACGTAACCTTGACCTTCTAGCTAGTTAGGTTAGGAGTAGGTCTAGTTGCATATTAGTTTCCTTTGCACATGCATCCTGCACTCCCTTTTTGTACTCTTTTGTTTGCTTTCTAACTTCACCTTGCATCCTCTTTTTGATTATCCTCCATTTGTTTTGTTCTTTTGATTTTGGTTTTCTTGTTGTGTCTTCTCTCTTTCGTGTTTTGTTGAATAAGACTTCACATGAAGGATGCCACTTTGGCTCGAAAATAATGTGGCAAAATAAGAAAGGGGCTTTGTGACACTACAACATTTGGCTAACCTTTAGTCCTTATTCTTTGTTTTGGTTACACCTTTTGGTCGATGATGTTCTAATGAAAAATATGATCCTTGCATAAGGAAAACTTTGTGTCGAACCATGATATCCGTGTCTATTCTAGAAACCTTACACCTTCACTCAGTTCTTTACGTTTCAGCGTTTCATGCTTATCCAATCTAGTAGAAGAGGAAAAGGGGAGAATCTAAACGAGAAAACCTAAATCAGAGGTCTTTATATGCTTCTCTGAAGGAACAACCTCTCCTACTCTCAATAAGTCGAGATCCCTCTTCCACCCATGAAATGAATAAGTGAATATGCACAAATCCTATATAAATATATAAATAAAGGTGAAAGAAGAGAAATGCTTCATGCACAAAGAGGTGAAGCAAGCAACTCCGCTGGGGTACTGTCCAAGCTCGCTAGTAGCGGAGTAATGTTTGTGTTCCCTCAGTGACTCCATCGGGGTACCATCCAGGCCTGTTGGTAGTAGAGAAACACCAGAGATGAAAAAATATACTCTGAAAATCTAAAGCTCGTGAACTATACTACCCTTTCCTAATTTGAAACATTATGATATCGCTAATCTTATGTTTCTATTTAACCAAGAAAGGACAAAGAGGACTATGTTTATTCACAGGGTAAGTGGGGAAGCCATGGTAATCCAAACGATGAATCAATAATTCCTAAAAACCTAAACCCTGAATAAAGAGTTTATTGAGGTAGAGAAGCTGATGTTCTACTAGTGTGTCACCAAGTGTTGTCATTGCAACAAACACCCTCCAAAATTTTGCCTACACTCAAATTTTGGAGCCTACTGTGGATCTTGCGGCCGGGCATTCCATAGTTACTTCTTGGTCGGTAATTCTTTGTTTTTGAGCTCCCTTCTTGGATTTCAAGTGTCAAAGTCAATTACTTGCACGTGCTCAGTTTGTAATGAATTCATGAGCACATTGTTTCACACAAGCTTCAACAGGCCTAGTGCAATCCGCCAAGACAATGTCTATGCTATGCTCAACCCATGTCGATAGTTAGTGCACATTTTCATTGACAACCTCTCACTTTTGGTTGTGTTGGTACTTCTATTTTGGTGAGTTTTTCAAATTGTCGCTTTTGTGCATCTTCACTCTCGCAAGTGTCATTTTCAAGTTTTTGACTATCGCTTTTGCTTACTTTCACTCTAATTGGTGTTGTTTTCATGTTAGCTTTGCTCTGGCATGTATTGCTTTCACCTTCGTTCGCATATTACAAGTGTTGTTCGCTCTTTTCTTTCCATATCACATGTGTCATTTTTGGCCATGGGAAGTGTCGCTTATTGTGTGATAATGAGTTGTTCCTATCATGTAGACATGTTTCACACTCCTTTCCAAAGTTTCAAGCACTGTCACACAAGTGTTTCCACTTTCTTCACAAAATATATATTTTGTGTTGCACTTGGTAGGAATCGTCACAAATTTGTTGCATTGAGGAAGGCATGTTGTTCATACATTCTGAGTGTTCCTTGTCATGTCGTCAAGTGATCTAAGTGTGTGATCATGCTCAGAGTCTCTCTTTTTCTCATCTTCATCTCACTAATCCAACGCTTAGTCCAATTGGGAAAACTCCCTGATTAGGCCACTTAACCTCATTCTGCCCAGCTCGAACTGTGCACTGCTGATCCAGGTGGCTCTAGAGACACACAGGACAAAGAAGGCTTATGAACACTTGAAAATCAAAGTGTTCAGAATGATGTCGATCCAGGACCAGAGAGTAGATCTCGTCGTCCTGATCGTGGAGGTGCGAACGGTTCATCAATCCGAGCTCATATGAGGGAGAACGAGCCAGTCAAAGTTGGGTTGTAGGCCAGGTTTGACCAACCCAGAGGCATGAAATCTAGCTCCCGAAATCGATCAAAATTGTAGCCTTGTTAATTTGCCCAATATCCCTTATTTTCTAAAGATTTGAAAAAATGCCATATGTTATATAAAATAAATAAATAAATAAATAATAATAATAATAATAATATGATGTGGTGGCAGGCCACCACACCTGCCACCGCCAAACCCACATTACATATAAATAAATAAAAAATCAAAATTTTGTGGGTCGATGGGCCATCACCCCCGCCAGCCCTTCCCCCCAACCACTCTACATTAAATCAAATATACGAAGGCTGTGGGTAGGCCACCTCTGGTGGACCCAGCCCACGCCCCAACAACCAAATAATGTGCAATGAATAAGGGTGTCGACGGGGGTCGAACCCGCCCGGCCCCCAAGCGGGTGGCCCATAATAGTACGCAACCCCCTTTAATGTGACAATACAACCCGTAAAGAATGTACCACCATATAAACCGATGCTCCAAAACATTAATGCCCCAAAATAAACCGCGGATTGGTTGTTTAAAACAATAATGTGTTAAAAGAGAGGGGTGGGGTTTGACCACCCAACCCCTCCTAAACCATTTTCCAAGTTTAACCAATGCACCAAAATGATTTTCTTGTAAACTCCACCAACAAAGTTATATAAAATCGTCATTTGTCCAGTGCGCGCAGATGGAGGAACCAGGAGCAGGCATGGATTTCGAGACAGAGGAGGAAGAATCTTGGCACGCAGTTCGAGACAACATTTTGCAGGAGGGGTGAAATTTCACTTTGTCAGATTTTGACAAATTTTATATGGTTTCAGCACTTCTCGACGCCACGAATGCAATGGAGCTGTTCGTTTCTCCATCAGAGTTCTGCATTTTTCGGCCATTTTCAGTATGAGGGTGGAACCATGATCGCTGCAGAAACAGGGAGCAGAACCATGATCCTTGAAATTTTCCCGAGGAGGTAATTTTTCTCCATGTCAGAATATAGTCAAGTTTACAGTCGTTTTTCATGGTTTTCCGCAGGGATCGCAATGGCAAGGTCAGATTCACCTTTGGAGTTGCAGATTTCCAGTCCACCTATGGAGCAGAATCATTGAGGAATCTAGGGGGAATCTAAAAGATTCATTGAGCCCAAATTCTCAACTTCTCAGAATTCAGAAATTTGACAGTCGATTTTTCACTATTTGATGCCACAAATATGATGGTGCATTCAGATTTCTCATTTGGTCATTCTGTTCTTCAGCCACTTTTCTGAGTGGAAAGCAGGTGTCAGCATTCATGTGCGAGCAGCCATTTCCATGTGATTGATGCCGTGAGATCGATGGCACGAACAACTTCAACGGTTTGACATTCGCTTCTTCAGATGGCTCTTGGTTGTGAGGTATATGCAGTGTGTACATGTACTTCTTTTGCCATGCATTGTGCTGCACAGATCCCTGTTTGATGCTTAATGTGGGATCTTGTTTATTACTTGTTTTCGTGATTCCTGCTTGATGTGACGCAGAATCATCTATGTGATGTACTTGTTGACATGATTTGTCATGTTATGTTTTGAGATCCCTTTCTTGTATGTTGATGGGATACTCATGTTGTCGTTATGCATGTTTGCATTGAGATCCCTTTTATGCGATGCTGGCGGGATGCTCATCATGCATGAGTTTGTGTCATACTGATAAGAGTCTTTTGACTAAGAGTTCCTGTCGTGGAACATCTCTTGGTGCCACTCCTGCGTGAGGGCATTTTCCTTGTATGATAGTGACATCATCTCTTATGTACATCATCACTATTGACAACACTTAATGCAGCAACCTACACCATCTTGACACCGAGGCCTGGAGACGTAGTCCCTCCTGGATGAACTCCATTATCAACAGCCTATGTTTTTATGTTGCTGATGATTGACATGTTCCTCTTCTTTACAGCATGCAGATGTATTCATTATTGTTCTTTTAAAAATGCAATTTAACACATCACAAAATTAAAAGGTCTTGGAAGGGTCCTTCGTCACACCCGGACCTGGATCAACTGCACAGGCTCAACCCTATAGCAACATCCTTGTCCCTTGGCACTGCTCAATGCACAATATCTACCTTCTAGGATTGCACACTACGCAATCATAGTGCTCAAATACAACCTTTGACCTCTAAAAGTGCACAATTTCTCTCTCTTTCCCAGTCAGTACTACGTATTGTGCAGTCTCAAGGCTCATGCCTCAGCCCCAAGCTCCTAAACTGTGTAATTGCGCAATCACCTAGCTTGCCAGCCTCCCAGAAATACACAATTGGAAAACTCAAGCCTTAAGCCTCCAGCCTAAGTCCTTGAGTCCCTCAACTATGCAGTCCCTCTACCTAAGCCTCAAGAACTGTGCATTGCGCAGTCTTCAGGCTCAAACCTCAAGACTGAGTCCTTGAGTCCCTCAACTATGCAATGCCTTGGCCTTTGTCCATCCATAACTGTGCAGTGGGCATCTTCAAGCCTCAAACCCCAAGCTTTAGCTCTTAAGCCCCTCAACTGCACAATCTCTTGAACCTGGCCATCCAGAATTGAGCATTGCGCAGTTTCAGCCTCAGACCTGGACCTTGGCCTTTCGAACTATGCAATCCTTTAGTCAGACACTCAACTAGTCACCAGTTCCAGCCCTAACAGGTGAGTTCATGAAATATGTTAGGTTAGGGGTTTTCAGACTAATGTTGGCTTGTCATGAATGGTTTTCAGTTGCAGGTACTCTATCTTATCATGACAAGATGATGATGGAGGAAAAGGAGAAGGGGACCATGCTAAAAGACACATATGAAGCTGAAGGTATAAGATTATCATTAGGTGAGAAGATAAAGGAACACCATATTACAACAAAAGATCAAAAATCAGGACTGCATGAAGGCTCCATCTGATTCACAACCATTTGGAGGGTGGATATGAAGAACAAAGCATATCTCTCATGAAGATGAAACATTGCACATCTCTTATTGAAAACAAAGCAGCAACAAAGAGTGGCTTGACATTGCCATGTCATCATGCAATCCATGTCATCCGTGTCATGTCATGTCATGAGTCATCATGTGCCACATCATTTGTGGATTATGTAAATTCTATATTATAAGATGTAACGTAAAGTGGAAGTCCAAGCGTCATCCATGTAATGTGAAAAGTCATGTGGGAGTTGAAAGGTCATGGAGAAGTCAAAAATCATGAGGGTAGTCCAAGAGTCATATGGGAGGTGAATGATCACCCCATTTGTTGCATATACACCCTCATCATACATGCAAAAGACTTATCACCTTGGCTCCTCCTACCAGGCGTTGGATAGGAAGATAGTTATTTTGGAGGAGCAAGTGATTGCTCTAATTCTCCACTATTTAGGCTAGTAGTGTTCACTATCTTGATGTATCTTGGAACTTTTACTTAATTCATAATCTTGTTGAGCCAACACACTTTCATGCATATGTCGTGAATATTGTAAGATTGTTCTTTTATTGTATGCGAGGTGTGTTGTTTCACATCTGTGCTAAGGAAATTGAACTATTTCAATGGCTTTGGTACTTATCTTGTTAAAGGTGTGTTGTATTTGCTTTAACAATTGTTGCTTCCTTTTGATCTATTTCATTGGTTAATCAATGATTCATTCTTATGCATGTGCTTGTGTGCCTTTTCTAGATCAATACTATTAGTTTTCTTTAAAGGGCCCACTTTTCTCCCCCCTTTCGGTAGAAGGACCTTGATACTTTCCGCAGATGAACATTTCACAAGGCATACTCACTTGTTGATCTAAAGATACATGTGTATTACTGTCTTGAGCTAAACTTTGTAGCCAAGGCATATCTACAATAATACACGGTAGTCAGACCGATAATCCGGATGGGGCTTCTACTCCAAACAATGTAAGGTCTAATTGGGACTTCATATCGGGGAGACCCCCTTGGTTGACGAATTTCCAACATTGTCAACAATTGGGAATGCATGTAGTAATCTTGTTAATGATAGGTTGTCGACAAAGTGAAGGCTTTGTCAGTACATTTTTATGATAAACAATAAGTTCTTCCTCTATTTGATGGTGTTGTAATTTATGCAGTCCATCACTGCCAGTCAATGAAATTATGTGATTCATATGCCTACACTGAATCATCAACTTGTGAAAAAATCAAGAGTACCTCTACCCCTCCTTTAACCATTGGACTCTATATTTTTGGTGCCAAAGTGTTTCTTCTTGTTGTCTGCGTGTCTCTAGCTCATTTAGGGTACGCCCCTCATCCACCACTAACTCGTTTGTGTGCCCTTCCAAGATCATTCGCTATTGCATCTCCTTCATTTTATCTTCCATTCATTGTTTTTCCTCCAAGATATGGCTAAAGTCTATTTTATTCCACTGTCGGATCTAAGATTTCAATTATTTGAGTTTCAATTGGAAAATATGCATCTTATTCCTCCCTCTAACCATGATATTGTCTCACCAACCTTTCACTTTCTCCAAAAACTTAGGTGACTGAAGCCAAAAACTCTAAAATGAAAGGGTCTGTTATGAGAGGCTTCTTTAAGATCAATCTCCAACTAAATTGACTAGTGGTTTGACCCAAGGCATGGAAGAATTGTTTCTTCAAGAAAAACATCCTTTCCCATCATCGGTTCCGAGACCAAAAACTGATCCAAACGACTAGCAACCTAGTGTTTACCCCACCCTTCTATTATTCCATGTAAAAACACCATTAAAAGTTGGGACATCCACGAAATGAAGAAGTTAAATGAAGTCCAAAAAAACAATTGATTATGGGTCCAGTCAACGAAGGTCGCCCTTCTTTTCAGCTAGTGCCTTAATAAGATTAAAATCTCCCCTATAATCCATAATGGGCCAGAAAAAGCAAATCTATGCATCTAAATGTCCGTAAAAAAAATTATCTTCTCTCTTCCCGTATGAGGTCCATAAACCGCTGTAAAAAAACCATTTCCTTCGAACCAATATAACAAAATCTACCAAACAAAATGGAAGGACTAGCAACCTAATCATGGAAGATTACCTCCATAGGATTCCAAAAAACAATTAGGCCTCCAACACAACCCCGTGCATCAATGGCTATAATTTCACAACCCTTCCAATAATAGTCGTTAATTTCCTACAATTTTGTCATAGAAGTCTTGGGTTCCTGCAAAATCACCAAGGGAAGCTTCTCAATCTTATCCTTTCACGAAAATAACATTGTTTCTTTTTGTTGTTGATTCCCCTAATATTCCATGTGACGATTTTCATTGTGGAGATTGTTGGGAAGGCGAAAAAACGCCGAAATGCATGTGACTTGCCTCGAATTGATTAGCTCCTCGCATGCGTTCTGAAGGAGACCACTCTTCGATTTTCGTCATTTTCTTTTTTGCATCATTTCCTATTGATTCTTTACCTTTATCATTCAGTGTGTTTGGCAGGCGAACATCAAGAGTGTCGTTGGTACTCAATGTATGTTTTTGCTTCCATCTTTGATAAGCCTGTGCTCATCTTTGCTCATCTTTTCCATGTTGTGTAGAGCTTCATGGGAGTGTTTGCAGGATATTCTCAACAGGTTCCAATCGACATCTGGCCTAGTGATTAATAAGGCTAAATCAATGTTGTTCCACAACGATACTGATAATGCCACTGTTTTGTGGATCGCTGATTTATTTGGCATTCCACTGTCTTCTATAAGGAGCGGTTTCAAATATTTGGGCTTCTCATTGAAGGCAAAAGGATATGGTTCACGCGATTGGTCCTGGCTAACTGACAGATTTTTCAAAAAAATCTCTGTTTGGGAAGCGAGATTTCTATCTCTTGCCGGAAGACTCATTCTGGTTCAGTCAGTTTTAGCTCAATTATCAGTTTATTGGTCCCATCTGTTTCATCTTCCGGCCTCCATTATAAAAAAACTAGTTTCTATTGCGGGCAATTTTTTATGGGGAGGAAAATCATTTCAGTCTAAGATAAATCTTGTCAAAATGGATATCATTTCGAGGCCGAAGATTAATGGAGGCTGGGGTCTTATCAACATGAAAATCTCTGGAAGGGCCTTACTGTGCAAATCGCTTTGCAGGGGTATTTTTGGGGCCGGGCCATGGAGCAAGATTATCCAAAATCGATATTTGAAAGGACGCAACCTGGAGTTCTGGTACCGGAGACCTTCTTTTGGTTTGAAATCGGGTTCGGCTATTTGGAATAGTTTCAGGAAAATTTTTCCTTTCTTCATTCAGAATCTCCGTTGGAGGCTGTATTCAGGATCCTCTATCTACATTGGCATTGACCCCATTGTCAATAATCTGGAGCTTCTGATCCCAAGAAGCCTTTCTCTCTTCCTCCAAGCAAAAGGTATATTCACTTGGGAAAAGTTGATTAAAGAATGGTCCTCCTCTTCTCCTGTTTGGATTGGCGTGGAGGAATTACCGCTTCCTCCTCATTTGAGACAGATTTGGGCCTCGGTGTCCCAGAACTTATCAAATACAGGTTTTCAGCGCATAGGCAACAAAGACAAATTGGTTTGGGCCATATCAAAATCAACTCAGCCGGTTAGGGTGAAGGACATCTACTCTGTCATGGTTGAAGGCCTTCCTGGGGCTGCGGATTCAAAATTTCCGATGTCTCTGTGGAAAGTGTCCTGCCCACTCAAATGCACTCTTTTTTCATGGCTGGTGTTCTCCAACAGGAACCTCTCCTGGGAGGTACTACAAAAGAAGGGGTGGAATGGGCCGGGACGATGCTCCATGTGCCTCTCGGATCATGAAACCAATGTCCACATGTTCTTCCAATGTGCTCAGACACAGAAAATCTGGTATGAATTGTCTATATCCTTTTGTTTTCCTTACCGCGTATTTGCTTCTGTACAGGAGGGCTACAGGTGGTGGAGTGAGCAATGCTTGTCCCTACGATCTATGTTTGTCACGATCATCTGGCTTTTATGGAAGTGGAGAAATAACTGTACTTTTCAAGATCTCAGAACTCCTCTTGCGTCTATTCTGCTGCGGATTACAGATTCCTCTGTCCCTCCTGATATGTAGGGATCTCTCTTCCAACTGTCTCTTGAGGTCCTCATTGCTGCTGCGCACCAATGTTTTTTATTGGAACAGAATTGTTACTTGAGGTCGTCATTGCTGCTGCGCATCAATGTTTTCTTTGGATCTGCCTGATTTTGGAGCTCTTGCTCTATCTGGTGCTTTTGGTACACATGGTTCATATGGAGATTTCATAGTTTTTTTTGTCTCTTTCTGGTGTGAGATTATCCGCTCCACCCACCTGATCATCTGTAATCCTTGCCTCATACATGGGTTTTATCTGTTTTTGCTGTGGTCCAGGCAATACTGTTATGCTGTATACATGACTTTATATTTCCTGTAATATAATATATTTGGTTTTTTTTCTTCTGAAAAAAAAGAGTTCCTTTTGGTGTTCAATCAATTGTGCATAGAGTCCCTTTTGGTGTTCAATCAATTCTGCCAAATCTTGCATTTCCCAAGCGTTCACAAGAGACCTCTCTTTGTCAGCTAGAGTATCGATATTTTGATTCGTGAAAAGATTAGAGATAAATATTAAATTTTAATTATTTTTTTATTCTTAAAATATTTTTGATTTAGTAAAAACTTATCTTCCTTTCAGATTAATAACGTCAAATTCAAAAACATTTTAAAAAATTATTTTAATAAAATTGAAATTTCCTTAGATACAATATACCATAATACAATTACACAAATATTTACAATAAAATAATGGTAATTTTATTCAACTAAAAGATGTAAAAAAAATTACATAAAATTGCAGACACTAAATGTAATTATAATAAATTAGTTTTTTTTTTCAACTAAATCAAATTAGCTTAGTATTACCCCCAAAAAAAATTTCAAATTACCTTCATATGGCCGCCCACGGTTGGAATTTGGATTCCTCTTTACCCATCGTGCAATTTTTTTTTGACGTTTTAGGTCTTTATGTTGTCCTTCAAGAAACGTTATGTTTAAAATTTTGCCCTTCCAAAGGTGATGTTTTGATAATAAATTAACGCTTCACTAATAAAGGTTTCATTAAAAACACATATCTATCATAAGAAAAGAAAAAACAAAATTACCATAACACATAAATGACTTATTGAATTCTGAAATTTGGTTTGAAATTATATGGAACACTCACAATAAAATCTCCATAACTCTGAAATCAAATGTCCTTGACTCAAACATGCCATAACATGATATTACTAAGGAGTTCTTATGGGACGTATAAGATGACCAACAAAATAAAACTATGAGATGGACTACCCTCTGCATCCTCTCCATGATCATAATCACATGGAATCAATGTGAGGGACCACCGTGGAGAGTTAGTAGTCAAGTAAGTATAATGTATAAAAAGTGTTTTAGTATTTCATAAGCTTCATGAGCCATATCTTTCATATCTTTTAAGTGATATGTTGAGACACTCGATATCTGGTGCAGACTGTAGTCGAAGCAACACTTCCACTGTTCCATAGGTGATACTGTGACATAGGATAACTTTCATAAGTGAGTGGTGAGTCGGTGACACTGTGACAAACCTCTGGCCCAAACAATCCAATAAAGGTGGGTGGCCAATACACTCAGGGAGAGTAAGTGGGAACAAGCAAGATTGTGGTCCAAAATTATTGTGACAAGGAAGAGGTTTTGTTCTTTTAGCTATGTAGGTTCGATGATGCACTAACACACTCATGGATTGATTGTTTGATTCATTCAAGTGAGAATTTTAATGATGTTTGCATAAGAGGTAGATACATATTCATTGGATTTCAAGGAAACTATTTGGACTTAGATTCTAATCCAACTTACCCTAATCAAATGAACGAATTGTGAGTTATTGAACGACATTCCTTCTAAGGAGTACGAAATATATATGTTTTCTTCCCCTTGTACCTTCTAGGTGACATGTATCGGAATTCAATCATAATAAGATTGAGCATCTGAAAAGATCTCATCATAAACAAAACAATTCAAACCAAGCCAAATTTGTTGTGTTGTGGGCATATATATATATATATATATATATATATATATATATATATATATAACATTATTTGATATAAAGTCTCTATTAGACTAGATGCTTATTGATCACTTAGTTTTGTAGACATATATTTAAGGAGACTAAGGTAATAGCCTCTGTGGAATGGTCTCAAATCCATTTTCCTAGTTGTGTGTCCTTAGGCTTTAGGTGCTTTTGTGCCAGTTGTAAGTATTGTAATTTCTACTTTAATAAAAATATGTTTCACTTTCTATGTGTGTGCATATTCGAATTCACTTGAAAGCTCTCTTCAATTGGCATGGTCCACTCACATGCACGTCAAGCTCATCAACAAGAAAGCAAATCAATGAAAGGTGAAAACATGGCCTAAATAGATTTACCCATGGAAAATTGAAATCTTGCAAAATTAATGGCACAAAAGAAAATAGAGAAAGACTGAGAATGTGAAGCCTAGGAATAAAAATACGCAACATTGTTATCTATAAGTTTATAATTTCTATTTGTAATAATTCCTAAACTATAAAAGAGCCAAACAAAGGTCATTTCTAGAAGGTTTTGTCAAAAAAGGTTTCCAAGGTAAGATATCTACATTATCATGTTTACAATTGAGTTCTTCAACACCATTTCTACATTTATTAATTCTAATAAATTAAAAAATAGTTTTCAGTGATGTTTTAGACTCGTTTCATTCTGATGGTATTGTACAATTAATAAATTAGGTTTTGTTTTACTTGAACCCACTTAATGTATTACAAGTATGTGTTTCAATAACACACCTTGTTGGTGATGGATAGAGTAAAACATAAACCATTAAATATACACACACTTCTTACAAATTTTTAAAAGAATTGTGTTTATAAATTGGAATTGTTGACAATTTTTTTTAGTTCTATGGTATGTCTTAAAATTGCTTTTGTTTGGCTAAGAGTTTGATTTCATGGAATGTAAGGAAATAGGTTAATAGGCCAAGTCAAACTGGGAGTAAGGTAATTCCAGGGAGTGATTTTTCTATAATAACTGTGACGAGTCAACCTGCATTATGGATAGCTGCCAGTGAAACCATGATGATTCAACCTGCATTATGGATAGCTGCCAGTGATAATTGTCCCTAATGTGAATTTCACCACTGAATTATAATAATTTTTCCCAATATTTAAAAAAAAACAAAAAAAATTAAAATTTTATAGAAAGCAATTCACTAAATTCACTTTATATATTTCAAATATATTTTTAATTAAAACGTCATAAAAAGACACTAAACTTTTTTTAAAAACTTATATTTATCCAATTTTAATTATTTAAAATTAGAGAAATTTTTAAATATACTTAATTAATTTATACATTAAAAAAAATATTTAATCCACACACATCTATAATTTTTTTAAAAGATACTCTACTTAATTCCAATCTAAAAAATCTATAAAATACTTAATAATATGAATAATAAATCCAAAAAATCTATAAAATACTTAATAATATGAATAATATCCTTCAGTGAGTCTCTTGTCGAAACGACAATCACAGAACTTATTATGCAAACGAATTTTAATTTCAACCAAAAATAACGAATTTTAATTTCAACCAACCATTTCTGTAAAATAAAAAATTAACCGTCAAAAATACGTTCTGCAGAACCTTAACCGTCAAAAATACGTTCTGCATCCTTCCTAACACGTCAGGTCAGACAGTTATTTAAAAAAATTCAACGTATTTTACGGGTAAACTGGTCTCTGACGGGCAAAATGCCCGTCAAATTCAAACCCTGGCCGCCCAATATATGGTGGAAGATAACCACGTCCTCCAATATATATATATATATAGATTCACACCCAGCCAACGGAGCCGGAGCAGTACAATTTCGACATTCAAAACAGGGTCTGGTCTTGGCCATTTCATATCTCTTTGTCTTAATCTGTCACCTGTGCTGAAAAATGTCTTCTTATATCTCGCCTTCGAAGGCAATAAGGTAGGGAGCTAGTAATTTTGATCAATTTTCCATCGATCCACCACAATCATTATTATCACATCACAGAGTAGTCGATTGTTAATCACAGAATAGTCGATTGCTAATACTCTGCTACGTTTGCAGATGGGAAGATTCGCAAATGCGCTTGCTCAACCAATACCCCGCGAAGAATGTGAAGCTCTTTAGATGTATGTGTGCTTCGTCCCCTTCCTATCCCTTTCTTTTAGGAGTATAGATAATCTTGGTAGAAAAGGGCAGAGCTCACGAACGAACATATATTTCTTTTTTGGTTCAATGAGAAATATCATACCTTTTCTATTCAAATTAAAAAGGATTACATACAACATCGTTTACGGGCAAGCAAAACTTCAAAACAGGGTCTGCACATGGCAAAAGACCAGGTACTCTTCCAACAGTCAAAGACAGAAATACAGTGCCTAAAACAAAATACCTCTGAAAACGGCGGTATCACTGAAAGGAAAACTATGTAAGCTCAGAATGTATGGAACTGAGAATAGCTGGAAAATACTCAGCTTACAAGTCCGAACAGATAGAAACAGAAAAAAAACGGTCACTGAACCAGATTCTCTCAGCAAGATGAGAGATCAGTTTCCAAGGCATTAAAACAGGCTGGATAAGTTGATTTACATATGGATAGCAAATGCTGGATGCTTGATCCTGCCTTTGACAAACCAATATCCTGCGAAAAGAGGCACTCTTCTTCTTCGACATAAGAATGCCTTGCAATATATATATATATATATATATATATATATTTCTTCCGCAGAAAGAGTCGAAGGCCTATCAAAGGTCGCATGAGTGTTCCATTCCCTGTGAATGTGCTGAAAAGAGAGGTATTGAATTTTTTTTTTCAAAGCGGTCCTGTCCTTCCAGTAAGACAAATTCCTGAGAAAGCATCTAAGAAGCATCACAAACGAACAGATATATAGAATCACTTATGAAACCATAGGCCAGCCCATAATTAGGGAAAAAATGTTTCGAGTCTCATAGAAACGTTTCACTTAGATGGGTATATTTTTAAGAAAACAACTTGCAAAATGTTACCGGAAACTACAACGAGAACAGTAAATATTAATATCCAAGGGTGCCATATGATTTCTGAACAACCTTTTCCATCCTCCTGTCTGCGGATTTTTCTCAACTGTGGAATTAGCCTTGGCCAGGGTAATTTAATATTTATTTTATAGCGAATTATAGTTTGTGGAATTATTTTGGGTAGGGTAATGTAATATCTTTTTTATAGCGAGTTATCGTTTGAGATTCCGGTGGCTGCTGCAGCTATCGGCCGGTGGTGTGATGATGGAAAATTGAGATTTTTTGGTAAATCTATTAAGAGGCTTCCATGACAAGCAAGTCCAGGGCTGTTGAATTTGAAGTTGTTTAACTTGTTGAATTTGAAGTCGTTTAACTATTTTAGATTTTGAAGTTTTTGGTTAGAATATGGTGGAACAATTTTTATTTTTAATTATTTAAAAATTGTTTTTAATGTATAAATAAATGCAGTGCTCTAAAAATCTTTGAGACAGATGCAACATTTAGATTCAGTGCCCTAAGAAAATCTTTGAGACGCATGATTTGATAAGTATGCAAAGTTTACCAAAATAACTTGTAATGCCAACAAAATCTTGCCTAATTGCTGGCAAGTTTGACCCAAAAATATGCGCACAAAAATAAAAAAATAAAAAATTACACTAGAATGTTGACTTTACGTTGCAATGATTGAATCTCCATCAATGTGACTTGTATGTTGGAACAAACGATAAGAACTAAAGACATCAAATACACAAATGGGGTCTGTTTGCAGACTAATTATTGCTTGGTGGAGGAGCATTTGGGTTGATACCAATGCTATTGATGATGATTGTGATGTGCAATAAAATCCTTGCTTTTGCCGACTGGGCTTTGATTCATTAGTGAGTATGAAGAAGCATTAAGCAGTCCACCATGGCTCTGCTTTTGCTGTGGCCTGCAACATCCAATGGCATGAGTTTCAAAGTGATAAGGTTGGATTCAAGTCCTTTTTAAAAAGATAACTCCTGTTTGTAAGTGAGACTCATGTTGCCCAGGTGAATGTGCAGGTCAATGAGTATGAGTAATGGATTTAAGTAGATGCATGAGCCTGATGCCAGGGAGTTACAGTGACAAGTCTCTCGTTGTATCCCACCTATTAAATATATCCCCTTTGTTTGGTTTCGAGTCTTGACACACATAGTAGAATTCATTCTTGACACTGGAGTTTTTACCCACAATGGGGGATTTTTGCACTGTAACTCGGTGTCCACATTTCATGTTGATGTTTTCTGAAAGTCTGTTGTGCATTTATTGTGTTTGGGCTGTTTTGGCATGTCATTACTGAAAGTGTCTGTTATGCCTGTTTATGTCACTTTAACATGGTATAGGAGCCACGTGGATCTGATCCATCTCATGAGAGTGGTGCATGTATTGCAGTTTGCAGGTTTTTGGCATTAGCCCTGTAGCTCTGCTTTCTTGTCTGAGCTGTCTGAGCAGTGAATCACCCTTCCGGAGCTTATAAGTTTGGTCTGCAATGCTCGTAGAAGCCATGTGAGTTCGTGACTGAAAGAGACTAATATGAAATTTTCAAGCATATATACAGTTTGGCTAGAGATCAACATGTGAGTTTATAATGGCTGCAAGATAATTGTTGCCAATAAAGAATAGGGAAGTGTCTTGATAAGTTGTGGAGGCATGAGACAAACGACCTAGGGTGAGTACCCAATCTCATAATGGTGGCGGTGCGTTGCATATTGTTATCAGAGATTTTGGAGGTTTGTGGCTTGTGTGGTCTGTCACTTGATGGAGATTCCTATGGAGTTGGCTTTGTTATGGAGCTCTCTAGCAAGCCCAGTTGCAAAACTGTGATGGATGCCCTTGAAATGTTGGTTTGCTTGTCAATCTCTATGTCTGTGGTTGCAAGACCAACACCGTTGGAATGTTCTTCCTAGTAACCTCGAAACTCGAAGGGAATATTATTGCTACAGCCTATGCTTTGCTCCATTTTTTTTCTTCTCCTTCACGGAAAAGATTGAGTGGTTTCTTCATTAAGGAGTTTTTTATCGCTTCTCACGTGATCATAGTTCTAGACACTGGTTCAATCTTTGAGAGTGGCTATATAAGGATCGATATGGAAGGGTAGCACCAAGGGGAGCCTTTGGACGGCATTGGCTTCAGCGTCTTCTTGTTGGGGTAGGAAGATTTGAGTTTGGGGCGGAGGATGCAAGTTTTATGCAAGTAGTTGGTGCTCCATGCAGTGAAGAGAACAAGGAGAAAGAGCTGAATGTGTTGCCAAAGGCACATGATAAGCATGGTGTTGGAGAGTTAAATCTCGGAAGAGATATTCCAACACATTTGTGCCTGGGTCTTGAGAGAACATTGGCTATGCATTGCCTAGAAAGTGCTTATGGGCCAATGCAGTCAATTCATTATCTAAGCTAAGGCAGCCTCTACAAATGGTGAATTACAGGGAGGTTCTCATAAGTGTTTGCAATGGTGTGTGGCCTTAGAAGAAGAATAGGCGGCCATGGTAGTTTTTGTGCTTGTGTTGAATGATGTGTGTAAGCATAGTTTCGATTTGGAGTGCTGTCCCAACTCGTGTAGTGTGGGATCTCGTTGTGTAAACAGAGAGCTTGTGCGATCATCGAAGGGATAACGGAGAACATTGAGAATGCATGGGGGTTGCGGACTATAGTGGGAGTTTTTGGCTTTGATTCATATTTATCCATCAGGGATCTCAAGGTCCTAGGGAATGGCCGTCAAGGTCATGGCTAAAGTCATAGAAGGAGAAGACTATGCCTCTTATTCTTTAAATTCCAAAGACAAAGACAAGGAAGACATGGTGGGATTTGAATCAACGCCATAAAAGGTAGTGGAAATAAATAAATAAATAAATAGCTTTAAATGTGACAAGTTGGTCTACATTTGTTAATTTATGGTATGTTCTATGCTTAGAGCAGTTTACTTCAATTTCTTCTTATTAGCCACTGTTTAGCAATCACATTAACATATAGTAAAATGCAGATAGAACATTAATAGATCAACAGAAAACAAGCCAAGACAAGAGACACCAGATGTGGCGGCTAGCCAGGGACAAACCCCAATGTGGGGAAACCCTTTGATCAATTCTTCTTTAATCTTCAATAGTTCAGCAGAGAGAAATAGTACAAATACATAAATCTGTAATTTTATGACAGCAGCAGCAAACCCTAACCAACAAAGTCAAATCTGGTCAAACAAGATGAAATTGACCTTCAATATGCTTGGTCAATTTCCCGGTCATCTAGGCCTCCAACAGCAAGAAGAGGCAGCCCATAAACAGTTTGAAATACCCAGTCAAACTGCGGTCAACCTATTGCCACAAACTAGGGCAGTCAACGCTTGTCAAACCAGAGGTCAGAATGCCTCGGTTTTTGTGCCAAAATTTGCGGCTTGCTTAGGAGAGGCAACCACACCAAAACCGCAGCCCTGAAATGCCCACGCTGGTCAATGCTGGTCAAAGAGATGACCTGCAGCTTCTGCGTCCTCCAAACTGTGTCTTTCTGCGTCCTCCTTCCTTGCCCTTCTGCGTCCTCCTTCCTCCCACGTGTGAGCTGCTCCTCCTTGTGTATAAACCCAATGCTAAGGAGAGAGAGAGAAGAATGAGTGAGTTGAGATGGTGAAATAATGCCTCCACCTATCTTGTATTTATATGTGACGTTGAACATGTGTGCCGCACATTTAGCCATTGGCCAACCTTGACAATTTGTCAAGTAATTACAAATAAATTCATATCTCCATAAATACTTATCGAAATCGGATGATCGTTAGATCAATCTTACACCTCTCGACAAGAGGAATCCAAGAAAAATATCAGCTGCCATAAATAAGATGACCCACATGGAGTTTGGCCCTAGTTGCAAATTTTAACACTCCCTCTCAACTAGGGAGAACTCCATCTGCTAATCCGTTTGACCGTCGGTACTATCTTTGCCATCAAATGCACTGCCCTGCACTGCTCTGCTCTGCTCTGCTGAACTATGAAGAAGAAGAAATGATCGAGGATGTATCATACCATCCTCCACTGACCCGAAGTCAGTCCCAGAGAGTGTGTCATACCACTCTCACTGATCCCAGATCAGTGGAGGTCATCCTAGCATAGGGAGTACGGTAGATACAACGATGCGTCCATCGATAGTACTACTATGGTCCCTAACCCCATTTCCCTACTCATTGATCAGATGAGAGGTACTTCCCATGAGTCCTAGACGACATGGGTAGGATGCCTCGACAGGAGAACTAATCATCCTGTCCATAAGTCACCACGGGGTATCATAGGGGAAGGTTGAACATTTCACCCTGTACATAGCGCACCACTAGGGGAGGGTGAGTCGCCTTGTGGTCGCATGTCGCTCCAAAAAGTACCCCAAGCCCCCCGGAGCTCCTAGAGCTGAATGTATGCATCATACACGACCCTCATAAGAGGGTCTTTCATTGACACCAAGTCGTTCTCGGAAAGTCAAGAATTTGACCTTTCCTAGGGGCTTCGTCAAAATGTCAGTGGCCTGCTCATCTGTACCGATATGTTAGAGCCTTATTGCTCTCCGCTGCACCATATCCCGGATATAGTGGTACATGATATCGATATGCTTGGAGCGATCATGAAATACGGGATTCTCTGATAAACGAATCTCGCTCTGGTTGTCACAGAGGATCACGGTAGTATCCAATGTAAATCCAAACAACTCACTGAAGAGCTTCTGCAACCAGACAGCCTCACAAGAGGCCATACTCGCAGCAATGTACTCTGCCTCAGCGGTGCTCAAAGCCACCGACTTCTGCTTCCTGCTCATCCAGGATATCAAGGCATATTCCAAAGAGAAACAACACCCGGAAGTGCTCTTTTGGTGCACCACACTGTTAGCCCAATCAGCATTGGTATATCCATGTAGTCTCACATCTCCGGTAGTGTATCTCAACCCATGAGTGATTGTCCCATGAAGGTATCTCAATAGATTCTTGGCACCAATCCAATGTGTGGTGAGGCTCAACCATATGTTGACTGCAAAACATACATCCGGACAAGAGTTCACCAAGAACATCAATGCTTCAATGAGTTGACGATACTCGGTAGCATTTTGAAAAACAGGGCCGACAACACTACCGCTTAACTTCTTGAAGTCAAGCTCCATCGGGGTAGTCACGGGCTTGCAGTTCATCATACCGAATCTCTCCAATATCTTCACCACATATTTTCCTTGAGGTAGGAAAATCTCCCCTGGCTTCTGCTAGACTTCAGTCCTAGGAAATAGTGCATCAGTCCCATGTCCTTCATCTCAAATTCAGAAGCCAACTCCCTCTTACATTTGTGAATGAGAGGGTTTGCAATTGTCAGAAAGAGGTCGTCAACGTACATCACCAGTATGAGAGGTTTATCATCTTCAACCTTAAAGTAAAGGTTAGGGTCGGCTTCACTCCTACTGAATCCTAGCTTCGTCAAGTAGCTATCGATTCTCTCATACCAAGCTCGGGATGCTTGCTTCAGTGCGTAGAGGGCTTTCTTCAACCTGCATACTTGAGATTCTCGATCATGAATCTCAAATCCTTCGGGTTGTTCCACATAGAATTCCTCTTTGATCGAACCATGCAAGAACGCGGTCTTGACATCCATCTGATGTAGGTTCTATCCTTGCGAAGCAGCAAGGACTATGATCGAGCGGATGGTGGTATATCGGGCAACAGGTGCAAATATCTCGTCATGGTCTATTCCTTCCTTTTGAGAGGAGCCACGAGCGACAAAATGAGCCTTATACTTTTCAACACTTCCATCAGCCCCATGCTTTATCTTGTAAAGCCATTCGAAGTGACAACTGTTTTCTTGGGGTCTGGGGACCACATCCCAGACATCGTTCTTCATGATGGACTCATATTCCTCAGTCATGGCATCCTTCCATACTTTATGCTTGACAGCTTCTGCGAATGATGAAGGCTCATTTTGAATGATCGTGCTCATGATGGTCAAGTATCCCTGATACCTGGCCGACTTCTTACTTTCTCGGAAAGTCCCTCTGGGTGCAATGTGTCCTTCAGCATCATCAAGTGTCCCCCCAAGCCATGAAGGCCTCTTCCTAGAAGAGGAAGGCTCTTGCGGAGGGGGATCAATAGGATCCATAGGTTCTTCTACATCGTGCATCTTCTCATCTTCCTTTTCCTCTAGTTTTCTCGTGTCAGCTTCTCCATATTTCCTTAGTATAGGAAGATTGTCAACTTTGCTAAGAGCCACATCTTCGTCAAAGGTGAAATCATGGCTAATCTCGACTTCCCTTTGACCAGCCACATAGATTCTATAGCCCTTTGTATTTTCGCTATAACCCACGAAGATTCCTTTCTTTCTAGATGCACCCAATTTATTCCTTTTCTCTTTCGGCACATGAAAATATACAGGATTTCCAAAAATTCTAAAATGGGATACGTCAGGTTTCTTACCAGTGAACATTTCTTCAGGAGTCTTGCGAGAATAATCATTTGTACAAGTGAGGTAATATAAATGTCCTCCCAAAAAATTCACAGGCATCATACCAGATATGTCGGAGTGAACCAATTGCAATATATTGGATGTCTTTCTATGGCTTGAGGGGAATGGTCCCCTTTTGAGCTTTCCTTCGGCACATCCTAGATATACACCTTCTTGCTCTAATTTGAACTCGGGCATCCCAATCACCATTTGTCTCACATCTGGTAGAGCTTTATAATGAAGGTGGGCAAACCTTCGGTGCCATAGTTCGGATTGAAGAGATGTGTCACAAGTCATGTGATCTGAAAATGGGGCATTTAGGCTTCTTGTCTAACTTACAAGAACCTCTCCCACTTTCAAAGCTTATTTATTCCCAAGTCTTTATGATTAACCAATGCAGAATTAAATATGTGCTTGAAAATAAGGTGTATGCTTATGTTTATTGTTGACTGTTTATGTGTTTTTAAGTCTATTTGCTTGAACTGATATAACAACAACTAAAGCAGCAGATATAATGCAACAATAAAACAACACACATAAGACAACAATTTAATTAGGAGTTCACCCAAAACTCTTGGGCTACGTCTCCATGAGCTCTAGTCAACTCAACTAGGCTCTCTGGGATTATGGCAAAGTCCTTTTACAAGCTCTTGGCTCAACTCCACTGTTTTACACAGAAACAATGGGTTTAGACACCATTTTATCCCTGGCTCTTGAAGCTCTCGGCTCTTCTAGCTCTCGGCTCTCGGCTATGGCTCTGGCTCTTTGCTCTAGCTCTGACTCTTCGGCTCTAGCTTCTTTGGCTCTCTGTAGCTCTCTGGCTTTTGCTTAGCTTTCTGCGCTCTTGTCTCAGCGCTACCTTAATTGGCTTTTTTGCTCTTTCGACTCTCTGCGCTGCTTGCTTATTCTTTGTTTCAGTAGCAACTCCTCTCTGCAATGTCTCTATCATCCTGTGGCTTTAAAGCCAATTCGCGCTGTCTGTTCGTTTCCTCTTCTGGGCTCTTTGGCTTCCCGGCCTCTGTTCGCTCGAATCCCCCTCTGAGCGTTAGCAATCATTGCTAAACGCCTTCAGGGATGGTGGCCACCTGTTCCAAAACAGAATGGACCCATTGGCGCTTGAAATCCCCAGAAACAGTGGTTCTCTGTTTACACAGAGAAACACTGTAAAACACTGGAAAAATCTGCCAAATCACTGTTTATCGGACTTCAAATATTATGAATTCGACCCTGTATTCCCTTCGGATCCGTCTTTGGGCATGATCGCAAGTGATTTTTGATCAACAATTATTATTGATTTCGGGTGGCTAACGCGCACAGAGATTACCTGCCCAAAAAGGGTGGTTTTCTCTCTCTGGCGCCTAGCCACGTGGCAGCCAGTGTATGGGCTCGGGCGAAGCCTGACCAAAACCACTTACCACCTACGGCCCGCCCGAAATCCCGCTCGTTTTGTGGTTTCCCTTAGTATTTGAAAAATACATTAAAACATTGAAAATAGCACACAAATGGCTTTATGGCGGACTTGAAATAATTATGCAGCGTCATTTACAAACCTTTTCGGGTCTGGTTTCATCACATTGGCACATTGTAACATCCCTTGTGAAAAGTTAATGTTAGTAAATAGTGAAAGTAATTATTGAACAAAGACTTTATTTGAGAAATATATATATTCCTGTTATTAATTTTATGTGAATGAAAAACAGTTGTGTTGGTACTATTTGAACTGAGTTATGATTAATCATGGTTAGTAACTGAGGAATCAGTTACAGTGGAACCCTAACTACCTTG
The DNA here is from genome assembly GCA_031772625.1 of Pinus tabuliformis. Taxonomy (NCBI): domain Eukaryota; kingdom Viridiplantae; phylum Streptophyta; class Pinopsida; order Pinales; family Pinaceae; genus Pinus; species Pinus tabuliformis. The sequence goes on along the minus strand of CM062820.1, from coordinate 817,018,271 downwards.
AGGTAGTTGAGACCCCAGAGGAAAAAGGGGGAAATGCCATGTCTGGTTAGGATCAGATGGCAGAGGAAAAAGAAAACATTCATGCTATGTCTGGTTAGGATCAGATGGCATAAGAGGAAAGAATTTCCTGTGTACGCTATGTCTGGTTAGGATCAGATAGCGTTTACTGGCAAGACCAGTGTAATTGCGGTCGAGTAGGACCTGCAAGTGCTTGGGGGTGGAAGGTCAGAGAAGAACTCTTCCTACGGACGGGTGGACTAGCAAGCATTCAAGTAGGTTTGCAGAGAAGCAGGTATGGCCTACTATGAGACTATTTATTTACTGAAGTTGTCTCTTATACTGTACTGTGCTAAACTAATACACTGTTCTGTGATAAGAAATGGTAACAGTAGGGATTAGTTGACTATTATTCTTAACTGAGAATGAAAAGAAAATCAAACAGTATTTGTTGTAATATAGACAGAGACCGAAAACGCATTTGTATTTGAAGCGATAACAGACATCAACCCTTGCATTTATCTAGAAATAACATTAAGATACAAATCAGAATAAACAAGTCCTTATTATCTGAGTGATGGTTAGAAATATGGAAGGGGTGGTGCCGTAGACCCTCTGTGTTATTTTACAAGTCAAGCAAACGAAATATACGTTCTGTACAGCAAGAATCGAGTGAAATAGAACATGCATTCTTGGCAGAAAATGGTAATACGCATCTACAGCATGGTATCAAATCTTAAGGCGGACTGGTAAGTCTCGCAGCTAGATGAATACAGATAAACGATAACGTTGTTTACATAAAATAAAGAAACATAAATGCAGACTAAACCCCGGCCCGGAGAGCCGTAGCCGGAGAGCCGTAAGAACCTCATAAAGTGAGAATCGAACCCTGTAACTTTTGCATGCACGGGTTACATATTCCGAACAAAACGCATTTTTAACTATTATATAAATAAACAATATGAGCGACAAGGATTGCATGATAACTATGGTATATGCATTCTCAGTCCGATTCTTAAGTAAAACCCTCAGCTACAAAGTTGGACGGAAATGAGTACAAGCCCGCAAGGTATCACAATCGAACACATCAAACCAAAATACATCATATAACAGAAAGATCATAACCGTAACACAATAACATATCAGTAGTGAACCTCATAACATTAATACGATATCAGAACGGTAATGGAACTTCATAACTGTGTAATAATTATTCTGCGTAGAAAAACTTTGCATATTAAACTTGGAACAGAAGATGAAATCCGCCCGAGAGGACTGTAAACAGGAGAATGTGAACAACTGAACTTGAAAGGTTAACCTCATTGTATACAGGAAAGTATTAAACAGTCTATAACAGAGTCAAAACTATAAGTTCGTTCACAAACATTTGTCCGTAGACAAAACGAGCCGAATGGCTTAAGATTAAAATAAACATTTCAAATAACCCCTGGACTAATCAAACGAAGCTCAGATTGCTGTGCTTCCCGACAATGGGGTCCTGCCTGAGCAGGCAAGAAGCCGTCTTATTGCCAGAGAGAACCCTGGTTGTGCGGGAGCCGAATCGAAATGGATAATGACTGACATCCCTGCTCAAGGGAAGCAGGATTCAGACTTCGATTCGAATGAAGAGAATGTGAAATAACCAACAGTATTATACATACCTGGTTAAGGACGGCCGACAGCATGTAGAAAGCTACCCTTGCCCTCAATATTCGACGACAGCCTTTACCTGAACCAGCAACTAATAATCAATTAGACCCGAGAACGAAATGCAGAATGGAGCAGATGTAAAATAAAAACTAACACTGTAGAATATTAGCTGGAAATCGTTGCAGATGAAAGAACTGTAACAGCTTAGAAATAAAGGGAGACTTAGTGTATTACCAGCTAGCAAATATTGAAGCGTTGTAAACCTTAATTGAACGCATACCTGAACCATCTCGTAGCCATAACAGCAGCTGGAAAATGTATGAGATTTACACAGGGTTACAGAGCTACAGCAGTTCGTCGCTTGACCAAATGAATAATAGAGTCCGATAGAAAGGGAATGGGTTTATAAACTTTCCATACCTCTTACCGTTTCGTGGCAAGTTTTCCTCCGTTGATCTGCCATAAGCCTTAGTTACCGTCCGATAGCCGGTGGAGTTGGGCGCGAAATCAACGTTCACCGAGGTGCCAGGCCGTAACACATCGAGCTCCGGGAGCACATGGCCAAACGCCATCGCACCGTCTATCTTTCCAAATGGACGATGCAGGTTTGGACAACTGGTGTCCGATGCAGAGGCCGGACGAGTGTATTAAATGCAGGTAAGATCGGGATATGGAAATCCGAACGGCGGGTAGCTGTTGCCATTAATGTTAATTGAACTCTGTGCAATGTATATGATCTGAAGACTTCATAGTGGCGGAGACATTTAAAAAGGGTTTATGTAAATGAACGCTATATATATATATATAATCTTATAACCTTAGTCAACGAATAACACACTGATTATCATTGTTTGCGTGCAATTATATACATGCCACATATGTGAGGAATCAACTGTAATTCTTGCCGCTACTTTATTACATAAAGAGATTGAAGAATCCGCTGCATTGTGTTATATGTTTATTCCCGTGTTTATTATCAAGTAATGTAGCTACCATGTTTATTTTTAAGGTAAAGATTACCATGTAATATTTTAAAATTTTTTTTACTTAGTATGGGAGTGTGACAAATTGGTATCAGAGCCCAAGGTTTACAACTCTGTGACCTTTGGGAAAATTTCAAAATTACAGTAACATGAATGTAAATGGTATCATGATAAAAGTTCAGAATACGCCAAGATGAATTATATCTGTTTAATGAGTTATTCTGTAGCAGGTAGTAGCAGAATGAGGAGAGCAAATAGTGCTCCTTATGGAAATCCGGAACCACCGGATAACATGGAACAACCTCAGGGAAATCCTGAGCTTTGGGTACAATTGGGAGCAGCAGGCCGCAATGCTGACTCGACACTGTTGAGGACAGTGCAGGAGCTAAAGGACGAAATGGCCCGGCTGCGTGCGGATAACGAAAGATTAAATGTTGAACATGAGAGGATTCTGAAAAGTCTATCTGATAAGCAACATCAACAGCAGTCACATCCGAGACCTGAACAGCCAAGAATAACAGATGAACAGAGCTATCATACTGAACCAGAAGAAGACAGGGCAGAGACGCGAGGAGAAAAGTCTGTCAATGCTTCCGAATATCAAACCCCAAAAAGACCCCGGATGGAACTACAAGGGGAGTTTCGGAAAATTAAACCACCTCATTTCGATGGGGAATCCGAAGAGGCTGCAGAGGCATGGCTAATTAATATGAATAAGTATTTTCAAGTGTATGAATATGATCATCATCTTAAGGCAAGGCTGGCTATATTCCAGCTGCAGGCCAAAGCCACGCTATGGTGGGAAGAGGTCAAGATGGTGCGGGGAGTGAGTGATCAAGATGTGACATGGGAAACGTTTCAAAGATATTTCAAGGAGAAGTATCTAACAGAACGCTTTTATGATGAAAAAGCACGGGAATTTCATGATCTGCGGCTGGGACAGCAGACCATTGACGAGTTCGTAACTAAATTCACTTCCCTGCTTCGTTACGTACCCTATATTCGTGAAGAGAAGGCTAAGGTACAAAGATTTGTTAGCAGCTTACCTCTGACAATGCGAGAAAGGATAGAGTTCGATAATCCGAAGACCATGGATGAAGCAATTCGGAAGGCAAGACTGTGTTATCAGCAGAACAAATCAAAAGGAGAAAATTCTGGTAAGCGATGGACAGATAAGCGGGGCAGTAAAATGCCTATGGGAAGTAAGGGAGCACGCAGCAGTTTTCAAAAAGGATTCCCGAAAGGAGCCAACACTAAGAATCCAACGAAGAATCAGAACAGATTCAAGCCTCCTGCAGAATCCAGATACAGTGAACAACAAGTTAGATTGGACAATGAAGGCTCAGCTCGGCCACCTGTTCAGTGTTGGGGTTGTGGCGGACCCCATTATATTAGAAACTGCCCTCATCGGAAGGACAGCGACCAGCTGTCCCAGATTTATGAAGCTTCAACAGTAGGAGATGTGGCTCGATCCATGCCCAGAATAAATGCAGCACTGGAAGATCGACAAGCTGATTATCAGCCAACAATGATAGAGTTTGAAGGTAAGATCTTTGATCGAACTGTTTCTGTTTTAGTAGATCCAGGAGCTACTTTAAGCTACATAAGCCCCAAAGTTGTGGAAAGTTGTGGTTTGCAAACTTCTAAATTTAAAAGTCCTTGGCTAGTACAGCTGGCCACTGGACCAAAAGACGAGTACTAACCAAAGTCAGCAACTGTCCATTAAGGTTAGCTGGCCAAACAATAACAACTGAATTAAATGTACTCCCTCTTGGTTCCTATGACGTGCTGATAGGAATGGACTGGTTGGAACGACGGTGGTCTGTAATTAATTGTAAAACAAAAACAGTCTCCTACCGAGATGAGCTGGGTGTGGGAAAAGAGATTCAAGGCATCCAAAAACCAGTGCAGTTCCGGCCGATCACAGCCTCACAGCTGGTTAAGTGTATCCGGAATAAGTGCCAGAATTTATGCAGTACAAGTGGGGTTTGCAGATTCTGTGGAAGGTTGCAACTATTAAAGATATACCAGTAGTGCAAGATTTTGCAGACGTATTTCCTGAAGAAATTCCAGGGCTGCCACCCAAAGGATTTGGACTTCACCATTGAGCTGATACCCGGAGCAGCCCAGTGTCCCGAGCACCCTATCGGATGAGTGTGCCGGAGTTAACTGAGTTAAAAATGCAACTGCAAGAGTTGCTGGAAAAGAAGTACATCCGCCCCAGTGTCTCTCCTTGGGGAGCCCCTATGCTATTTGTGAGGAAAAAGGAGGGACTCTGCGAATGTGCATAGATTATAGACAGCTGAATAAAACTGACAGTAAAAAAAAAATATCCACTACCCCCCATTGACGAGCTGTTTGATCAGGTGAGGGGGCGACCATCTTCTCAAAGATCGATTTAAGATCAGGTTACCATCAAATCAAATCAAAGATGAGGACATAGCCAAGACAGCTTTTCGTACTCGTTACGGACATTACGAGTTTGTGGTACTGCCTTTTGGATTAACTAATGCACCTGCAACATTCATGTGTTTGATGAATAGTGTATTTCATCAATACTTAGACAAATTTTATTGATCTTCATTGATGATATACTTATTTACTCCCGAATAAGAAAGAGCATGAGGAACATTTAAGGATAGTGTTACAGACTTTACGGGAGCATCAGTTATATGGAAAATTCAAAATGTGATTTTTATAAAGAACAGATCCAGTACTTGGGTCACATTATTACAAGGAAGGTATAGCTGTAGACCCCGAAAAATTAAAACTATAATGAATGGCCTACACCCAAGGATGTAGCAGATATTCGATCTTTCATGGGGCTGGCTGGATATTACCGCGGTTTGTAGAAGGTTTTTCTAGAGTTGCCTACCCCATTACCCTTGCAAAAGAAGGGAAAAGTGTTTAAATGGACAACAGACTGTCAGCGAGTTTTTCGAACAGCTCAAGCATTTACTTACCACAACACCTGTGTTGTGTGTGGCAGATCCCGAAAAGGAGTATGTAGTTTGTACAGATGCCAGTAAGAGGCGTGGGTGGAGTGCTAATGCAGGAAGGTAAAGTGATTGCCTATGAATCCAGGAAGTTGAAAGAGCATGAGCAGAAATATTCTGCCTATGATCTGGAATTAACTGCTGTGATCCATGCTTTGAAGATGTGGTGCCATTACCTAGTAGGGAGGAAATTTTTGCTAATGACGGATCACCATAGCTTGACTAGTTACTTTAGTCAACCCACTTTAAATGCAAGACAAGCAAGATGGGTGGACTTTTTGGGAAATTTCGATTTCGAAATTAAACACCTAAAGGGAAAGGAGAACAGAGTAGCTGATGCACTAAGCCGAAAAGTGCATTGCATTTATGAGATTGGTATCAGTCAAGGATGGTTCACTCTCGACAAAGAGATTGAGGAGGCTGCGGCGCAAGATCAGATTTATTTGCAAAAGAAGCATTTAGTGCAGAATTCAGATACCCGTTCCATACAACAAGGTTACACCTTGAATACAGCCGGCATTTTGTGCTATCAGAAGAAGATTTATATACCCAATCAGAGCAGTATTAAAGAAAAGATTCTGGATGAAAATCATAGAAGTCCTTATGCAGGACATCCTGGTTACCAGAAATTAATCACCTCACTAAGGAAGGAGTATTACTGGCCAGGCATGAAGAAGGATGTTGTAGAATACCTGGCGCGCTGTTTGGAGTGTCAACAGGCTGAACATCAGCATCCTGCGGGACTACTACAGCCAATACCCATACCAGAATGGAAATGGGAGACCATAACCATGGACTTTATTACCGGTTTGCCGAGATCCAAAAAGAATAATGATTCTATAATGGTGGTAGTGGATAAACTCAGCAAGTCAGCTCACTTTATACCGGTTCAATCCACTTATCGTGCAGCTCAAATCGCAAACATTTTTATGCAAAATATATTTAAACTTCATGGGCTGCCGAAAGTAATAATATCTGATCGTGATGTCAAATTTACCTCAGCTTTTTGGAGGACCTTATTTGAAGGTCTAGGAACACAATTGAGCTTCAGCACCGCATATCATCCGCAAACTGACGGACAGACTGAGCGAGTGAATCAAGTGTTGGAGGACATGCTGCGGTCTTATGTGATGCAGCAACCTACGCGATGGGAGGAGTATCTACATCTAGTGGAATTCGCCTATAACAATGGCTATCACTCATCCTTGAAGATGAGCCCATTCGAAGTACTCTACGGCCGGAAATGCCGCACACCCTCCAGTTGGGGTGGACCGGAGGACAAATTCTTGCTGGGTCCTGAGATGTTGGAAGAGATGGAGGTCATGGTGAAAAAAGTTCGAGCTAATCTAAAGATGGCACAGGACAGGCAGAAGAATTTTGCAGATCGGAAGAGAACATTTAAAGAGTACCAAGTGGGTGAACATGTGTACATCAGAATTCGAGCTAGGAAAAGTACCCTCCAATGGAATGCCTGTGCCAAATTGGCACCGCGTTTTTGTGGACCATTCCAAATTCTGGCACGAGTAGGGCCGGTAGCTTACCAGCTCGCCCTACCCAGCCATATTCGGGTCCATAATGTCTTCCATGTATCAGTTTTAAAGAGATATGTTTATGACCCTAGGCATATAATAAGTTGGCAAGATATTCAGGTAAGTGAAGACTGTTAAATAATGTAACTGAATTAGAATACTAATAAGCAGCTGACCTGATTGTTATGTATTTCAGGTGGAACCGGAAGGAGAGTTCCTGGTCGAACCAGTGAACATATTAGATCGGAGAAGGGTCGAGCTGCGGAAAAAGGTCATCAGCCAGGTTAAAGTGCGGTGGCAGCACTTTGGGCCTGAAGAGGCCACCTGGGAAGATGAACAAATGATGAGGGACACTTATCCTAGACTGTTTTTGGATGAACAGCAACATCGGGACGATGTAGACTTTCAGGAGGGGGAGATGTAACATCCCTTGTGAAAAGTTAATGTTAGTAAATAGTGAAAGTAATTATTGAACAAAGACTTTATTTGAGAAATATATATATTCCTGTTATTAATTTTATGTGAATGAAAAACAATTGTGTTGGTACTATTTGAACTGAGTTATGATTAATCATGGTTAGTAACTGAGGAATCAGTTACAGTGGAACCCTAACTACCTTGAGGTAGTTGAGACCCCAGAGGAAAAAGGGGGAAATGCCATGTCTGGTTAGGATCAGATGGCAGAGGAAAAAGAAAACATTCATGCTATGTCTGGTTAGGATCAGATGGCATAAGGGGAAAGAATTTCCTGTGTCTGGTTAGGATTAGATAGCGTTTACTGGCAAGACCAGTGTAATTGCGGTCGAGTAGGACCTGCAAGTGCTTGGGGGTGGAAGGTCAGAGAAGGACTCTTCCTACGGACGGGTGGACTGGCAAGCATTCAAGTAGGTTTGCAGAGTAGCAGGTATGGCCTACTATGAGACTATTTATTTACTGAGTTGTCTCTTATACTGTACAGTGCTAAACTGATACACTGTTTTGTGAGAAGAAATGGAAACAGTAGGGATTAGTTGACTGTTATTCTTAACTGAGAATGAAAAAGAAAATCAAACAGTATTTGCTGTAATATAGACAGAGACCGAAACGCATTCGTATTTGAAGAAGAAACAAACATCAAACCCTTGCATTTTATCTGGAAATAACAATAAGACACAAATCAGAATAATCAAGTCCTTGTTATCTGAGTAATGGTTAGAAATACGAAAGAGGTAATGCCGTAGACCCTCTGTTTATTTTACATGTCAAGAAACGAAATATGCATTCTGTACAGAAAGAATAGAGAGAAATAGAACATGCATTCTTGGCAGAAAATGGTAATACGCATCTACAGCATGGTATCAAATCATAAGGCGGACTGGTAAGTCTCGCAGCTAGATGAATACAGATAAACTATATCGTTGTTTACATAAAATAAAGAAACTTAAATGCAGACTAAACCCCGGCTCGGAGAGCCGTAGCCGGAGAGTCGTAAGAACCTCATAAAGTGAGTATCGAACCCCTGTAACTTTTGCATGCATGGGTTACATATTCCGAATAAAACGCATTTTTAACTATTATACAAATAAACAGTATGAGCGACAAGGATTGCATGATAATTATGGTATATGCATTCTCAGTCCGACTCTTAAGTAAAACCCTCACCTACAAAGCTGGACTGAAATGGGTCCAAGCCCGCAAGGTGTCATAATCGAACACATCAAAACAAAGTTCATCATATAACAGAAATATCATAACCGTAACGCAATATCATAACAGTAGTGAATCTCATAACAATAATGCGATATCATAAAAGAATGGAACTTCATAACAGTGTAACAATTATTCTGTGGAATAAACTTTCTATATTAAACTTGGAAACAGAAGATAAACTCCGCCCGAGAGGACGGGTAAACAGGAGAATGTGAACAAGCTGGACTTGTAGGGTTACCCTCATTTGTTATACAAGAAAGTATTAAACAGTCTATGACAGAGTCAAAACTATAGTTCGTTCACAACCATTGTCTGTAGATAGAACGAGCCGGATGGCTTAAGATTAAAATATACATGTTAAAATAGTCCCTGGACTAAACAATCGAAGCTCAGTGTGCTGTGCTTCCCGACAATGGTGTCCTGCCTGAGCGGGGCAAGAAACCGATCTATTGCCAGAGAGAACCCTGGATTGTGCGGGAACCGAATCGAAATGGACCATGACTGACATCCCTGCTCAAGGGAAGCAGGATTCAGACTTCGATTCGAATGAAGAGAATGTGAAATGACCGACAGTATTATGCATACCTGGTTAAGGGCAGCCGGCAACATGTAGAAAACTACCCTTGCCCTCAATGTTCGACGACCGCCATTACCTGAACCAGCAAACCAATAATCGATTAGACCCGAGAACGAAATGAAGAATTGAGCAGATGTAAAATAAAACTAACACAGTAGAGTACCAGCTGGAAATCGCTGAAGTTGAAGGGACTGTAACAGCTTAGAAATATAAGGAAACATAGTGTATTACCAGCTAGCAAATATTGAAGCGTTGTAAACCTTAATTAAACGCATACCTGAACCATCTCATAGCCATGACGGCAGCTGGAAAATGTATGAGATACACACAGGGTTACAGAGCTGCAGCGACTCGTCTCATGCCCAAATGAAAATTAGAGTCCGATAGAAAGGGAATGGGTTTATAAACTTTCCATACCTCTTACCGTTTCGTGGCAAGTTTCCCTCCATTGATCTGCCATAAGTCTTGGTTGCCGTCCGATAGCCGGTGGGCTTGGGCGCGAAATCAACATTAACCGAGGTGCCAGGCCGTAACACATCGAGCTCCGGGAGCACATGGCCATACGCCATCGCACCGTCTATCTTTCCAAATGGACGATGCAGGTTTGGACAACTGGTGTCCGATGCAGAGGCCGGACGAGTGTATTGAATGCAGGTAAGATCGGGATATGGAAATCCGAACGGTAGCTGTTGCTATTTAATGATAATTGAACTCTGTGCAATGTATATGTTCTGAAGGCTTCATAGTGGCGGAAACATTTTAAAGGGTTTATGTAAATGAACGCCATGCATATATATATAACCATATAACCTTAGTCAACGAATATCACACTGGTTAACATTGTTTGCATGCAGACTATATACATGCCACATATGTATGGAATCAACTTTAATTTGTGCCGCTACTTTATTACATATAGAGGTTGAAGAATCCGCTGCTTTGTGTTATAAGTTTATTTCTGTGTTTAATATCAAGTAATGTAACTACCATGTTTTATTAAGGTAAAGATTACCATGTAACATTTTAAAAAAAATTTACTTAGTATGGGAGTGTGACACACATTCCCTTCTCGTTTCATTTATTTAATGAAAACGCGAAAATACATAGAAAAATGTTGTTTTACAGAACTCAATATATATTAAATTTGGTTCATAATTCCGTCGGGTCCAGCCATCGCATCGCTATATATATATTTATATATATATATCTATAGCCCTGCTCCTCTGTAATGCTTCGACGCGATATTGCGATGCGATCATATCACGATCGCATATCGCATAGTCCCGGGGTCTTTCCATACGGCATTGTCGATGCCGATTCGCCGATCCGATCATCGGCGATCGACATTGTTAAATTTGGACAACTAGGTCCAAACTCCATGTTCTGATTCTCAGATTAAGAGGCTAATATTTTTGTTGGATTCCTCTTTCTGAGAGGTGTAAAATCCATATAAAAATAGTCTTAATCCGATGAGCAGAACTTATATTGTGAATTTATTATTCTTAATAAATTATATGTGCAAGGTCAGCCAGTTTTGTAATGTAGGCTCACATGCCCAACAGATGTGTCACACACCCTCATTGATGGATATATATACAGGAAAAGTTGGAGAGAATTTAAACACAACTCAACTCACATCTTCCTCTCTCATCTTAGAGAGTACGAGCTACCTGGAGGACGAATTTCAGCCACACGTGGGAAGGACGAAGAGGACAGACCGTACGAATTTTCTGCTGCTAGGGTTTTTGCTGCTAGGGTTTCACAGAAAGTTTGACCAGCGTTGACTTTGGTCAACACTTGGTCCAATCAAGCTGAAAATTGGTGGAAAGTTCGATTTTTGAAGGCCGTACCATCTGGCACAAAAATCGAGGTCAAAGGGTTGACCGTTTTGTTGCTGCGTTGACTTTTTAGCTTGCTGCCCCTGCGTTGACTTTTCAGGACAGCGTTGACTTTTGTAGAATTGACTTGGGTTGACTCATCTACTGGTTGGAGGGTTGTTATGACACATCTGGGCTAGCTGACCAAAGGAGACTTTGTTGGTTGAAGCATCCTGTTGACCGCCGAAACGAACACACACATTTTTCCTGTTTCTGATTTGTCTTCTGTAAGATCTGCTTATATGTTCTATCTGCATTTTGCTTAACTACTTGTATGATTGCTGTGAGAAAAGTGAAATTGCTCTTAGCATAGAACATCTTCAAAACTTTACATGGTATCAGAGCTGAGGTGAAGACAAACTCTATCTATAGCAATCATCATCGAAGGAAATGGGTGACAAGCTGACTAGCCTTGAATTCAGGGAGAATGACAAGCTGACTGGAAGAGATGACTTCCATGCCTGGAAGATGTTATTAGATCTCAAATTGGAAGATCATGATCTCCTAGATCATGTGACAGGGAAGATTCAAGAACCTCCATCAAATGCCTCTGCTGCTGTTAGAACCAAGTATAAGAAGGGAGAAATCAGAGCAAAGCTGCTGATCAGGGAATCCATAAATAAGAGTCTGGTTGCCTACATATCTGAACTAGGCACATCCAAGGAGATGTATGACAAGCTGATACTTATGTTCCAAGTAAACAATGTGAACCAAGTACTATTCCTCAAGAACAAGTTGAAGAATATGAAGAAGGGCCGAGACGAGTCTATTCAAACTTTCTTTATGAAGTTGACCGAAACCAGGAACAATCTGCTAGCTATTGGGGAGACAATAGCTGATCGTGAGATGGTTCTCACCGCACTTGGAGGACTTCCATATGAATGGCAAGTATTCACAACTACCATTCTCAACAATAATACCATCCCTAACTTTGATGAGCTTCTGTCTAGATGTATGCAAGAAGAAACAAGGATGAAGGAATTTGATAATGAAAGAAATGCTGCCTATGTTGCTCATTCCCGAAAGAAGAACTCTGGTGGCTCTAAGGACAAAGGAAGGACTAAAACTCAAGAGAAGAAGGGTAAATGTTTCACCTGCCATAGGACTGGACACTATGCTAGAGAATGCCCCTTCAAGAAGGATTCTCCCGATAGTGACGATAACAACAACAACCGAAGGAATGGGAATCGAAGAAATGACAAATCCAAAGGAAAGAGGAAGGCTCACTTTGGAGGAAACAATCAACCTTCTAAAAGGACCAGAAATACCAGGTATGAGGAGTCTAATGTTGTTGATAAAAGAAATGAGTATATTCTAGTATCTGCTCTCTCAGCTGCATCTCCGCCCGACACTATGGATGTCTGGCTAATCGATAGTGGTGCCTCAAGACACATCACCGGATTCAAGGAAGCACTTTCTGACATGGTTGAAAGGGATACTAATCTAGAAATTATCCTTGGGGATAATGCCACTTATCCTGTGAAAGGGACCGGGACTGTGACCCTCCACTTGTCTCAAGGACAAGTCCTCCGTCTACAAGATGTACTCTATGTACCCAAATTGAAGAAGAACCTTGTGTCTGTATCTGCCATGGAAGACAAAAGATTCAATGTAACTTTCTCTGATGGAAAGGTACTCATGTGGAAGAAGAGCTTCAAGGAAGCTATCTCAATTGGTTTTAGGGTTGGTACACTCTACCAGGTTGGAGGGAGTCCGTTGGGAGCTATGACTTGTGATACTATCCGTCAAACCGAACTATGGCACCGAAGATTTGGACACCTTCATTATAAGGCTCTTCCCGAAGCAAGGAAGGTGGTGACAGGGATGCCTGATTTTGGAAATAATCATGAAGGTGTATGTAAGGGCTGTGCTGAAGGAAAACATACAAGGGGACCTTTCCCCTCAAGTGTCACAAAGACATCTGAGATATTGCAACTGGTCCATTCTGATCTTTCCGGTATGTTGCCTGTAACATCCCTGGGGGGATATTCTTACTATATGACATTTACTGATGACTTCTCTCGCAAAACCTGGATATACTTCTTGAAGAAGAAGGATGAGGCTTTCATGTGGTTCCGTACCTTCAAAGCCTTGGTGGAAAATATGACCGGAAAGAAGATCAAAATTTTGAGGACTGACAATGGCACTGAATATGAGTCAAATGAGTTCAAAGACTTTTGCAGAGAAGCTGGCATTAAGAGGGAGACTACCACTGCATATACTCCTGAACAGAATGGTGTTGCTGAACGCAAGAATAGGACTATTGTGGAAGCTGCCCGTGCCATGCTATGTGACCAGGGTCTTCCAAAGTTTCTATGGGGAGAAGCTGCAAATACTGCTGTGTACATTCAAAACCGATGCCCTCATTCCGCTTTGGACTCCAAAACTCCCGAAGAGGTTTTCTCTGGTAAGAAACCTGATGTCTCACATTTTAGAATTTTTGGATGTCCTGTCTATTTTCATGTGCCGAAAGAAAAGAGAAGTAAGCTGGATGCTACTGGAAAGAAAGGAATGTTTGTGGGCTACAGTGAGACTTCTAAGGCATATAGAGTCTATGTACCTGGTCAAAGGGAAGTAGAGAGACTATGTCTAATGTTGAAGGGCCAATGGACCCTATTGATCCTTCCCCTTCTCTAGGAAAGAGGCCATCATGGCTCAGGGACACCCTCGAAGATGCTAAGGGTCATGCTGCCCCAAGGGGGACATTCCGAGAAAGCAAGAAGCCGTGTAGATACCAAGGGTATCTAGCTGCCATGAGTACTATTCTACAATCTGAACCTGGATCTTTTGAGGAAGCCATCAAGCATCAAGTCTGGAAGGATGCTATGCATGAAGAATATGAGGCTATTATGAAGAATGATGTCTGGGATGTGGTCCCGAGACCGAAGGACAAATCTGTTGTCACCGCTAAATGGCTCTACAAGATTAAACATGGACCTGATGGGAGTGGTGAAAAGTTTAAGGCAAGATTTGTTGCCCGTGGCTTCTCTCAAAAGGAAGGAATTGACTATGACGATATATTTGCACCTGTGGCACGATATACCACCATCCGATCCATCATAGCCCTTGCTGCTACGCAAGGATGGAGTCTTCATCAGATGGATGTCAAGACCGCTTTTCTGCATGGTGCAATAAAGGAAGAGGTGTATGTAGAACAACCTCTGGGATTTGAAGTTCAAGATCGAGACTCTTATGTCTGCAGGTTGAAGAAAGCCCTCTATGGGTTGAAGCAAGCACCCAGAGCTTGGTATGAGAGGATGGATAGTTACTTGATGAAGCTGGGCTTCACTCGAAGCAATGCTGATCCAAACCTTTACTTCAAGGTTGTGGAAGGAAAGCCTCTCATTCTAGTACTGTATGTGGACGACCTCTTCCTGACAGGTGATGACCCTCTCATTCATCAATGTAAGAGGGAGCTTGCTGCCGAGTTCGAGATGAAAGACCTAGGACTGATGCACTATTTCCTAGGCCTGGAGGTCTGGCAGAGACCTGGAGAGATTTTCCTTTCTCAAGGAAAATATATTGTGAAGCTTCTGGAAAGATTTGGGATGGTGGACTGTAAGTCCGTGTCGACTCCAATGGAACTCAACTTTAAGAAGTTGAGTGGCAGCGCTGCAGGGCCTATCTTGGCCAATCCTACTGAGTATCGTCAACTCATAGGAGCTTTGATGTTCTTAGTGAACACCCGTCTAGACATATGTTTTGCAGTGAATACTTTGAGTCAACAGATGGTTGAGCCTCATCATTTTCATTGGGTTGGTGCCAAGAATCTTTTGAGATATCTTCGGGGCACGATAAACCATGGGCTGAGATACACTGCCGGGAGTGTGATACTCCGTGGATATACTGATGCCGATTGGGCTGGCAGTGTGGTGGATCGTAAGAGCACATCTGGATGCTGTTTCAATCTTGGTTCTGCTTCGATCTCATGGATGAGCAGGAAGCAGAAGTCGGTGGCTTTGAGCACCGCAGAGGCCGAATACATTGCTGCTAGTATGGCCTGTTGTGAAGCAGTTTGGTTGAGGAAGCTCTTTAGTGAGCTGTTCCAACATGTGCTAGATACCACTGTGATACTCTGTGATAATCAGAGTGGGATTCGTATGACTGAGAATCCTGTGTTCCACAACCGATCCAAGCATATTGATATCAGGTACCACTTTATCCGGGATATGGTACAGCGAGGCGCCGTAAGGCTCGATCAGGAAATGAACAGGTCGCGGCGCCGACTCACTAAGCCCCTGGGGAAGGTCAAGTTCCTAACCTTCCGTGAGAGTCTTGGTGTCGTGGAAAGACCCTATGATGTGGGTCCTGTTGGACGATGAGCTCTGGGAGCTCTGGGGGGCTTTGGGGATAGCTTCTCGGAGCTATAAGCACTCATAATGCTTTTGCCCCACCCTTGTGATTATTGAGCTGGTTCGCCACTCATTTATCTGTGCCCCGTATGCATCCTACCCATTGAGTTCAGGGCTCATGGGAAGTACCTCTCATTTGGCCAATGAGGTGTGGAAAAGCTAGAGACTATTAGCAAAGACTGATGGACGCATCAGAGATTGCCGTACTCTCTATCTAGGATGGCATGGTCCAACCACTTGATCTGGGATCAAGATTTGTGAGGTCTGGGACCTCTGGACTGACTATGTCAGTCGGGGAATGATGTCTTTGTGACTGACCCACTTCTGTTCTGAAATAAAGAAGCCAGCAAAGCAAGTTTCGGCGGGATGACTCACGATGTTGATTGCACTAATAAATGGAGTTCTCCCTAGTTGAGAGGGAGTGTTAAATTTGGACAACTAGGTCCAAACTCCATGTTCTGATGCTCAGATTAAGAGGCTAATATTTTTGTTGGATTCCTCTTTCTGAGAGGTGTAAAATCCATATAAAAATAGTCTTAATCCGATGAGCAGAACTTATATTGTGAATTTATTATTCTTAATAAATTATATGTGCAAGGTCAGCCAGTTTTGTAATGTAGGCTCACATGCCCAACAGATGTGTCACACACCCTCATTGATGGATATATATACAGGAAAAGTTGGAGAGAATTTAAACACAACTCAACTCACATCTTCCTCTCTCATCTTAGAGAGTACGAGCTACCTGGAGGACGAATTTCAGCCACACGTGGGAAGGACGAAGAGGACAGACCGTACGGATTTTCTGCTGCTAGGGTTTTTGCTGCTAGGGTTTCACAGAAAGTTTGACCAGCGTTGACTTTGGTCAACACTTGGTCCAATCAAGCTGAAAATTGGTGGAAAGTTCGATTTTTGAAGGCCGTACCATCTGGCACAAAAATCGAGGTCAAAGGGTTGACCGTTTTGCTGCTGCGTTGACTTTTTAGCTTGCTGCCCTGCGTTGACTTTTCAGGACATCGTTGACTTTTGTAGAATTGACTTGGGTTGACTCATCTACTGGTTGGAGGGTTGTTGTGACACATCTGGGCTGGCTGACCAAAGGAGACTTTGCTGGTTGAAGCATCCTGTTGACCGCCGAAACGAACACACACATTTTTCCTGTTTCTGATTTGTCTTCTGTAAGATCTGCTTATATGTTCTATCTGCATTTTGCTTAACTACTTGTATGATTGCTGTGAGAAAAGTGAAATTGCTCTTAGCATAGAACATCTTCAAAACTTTACATGGTATCAGAGCTGAGGTGAAGACAAACTCTATCTATAGCAATCATCATCGAAGGAAATGGGTGACAAGCTGACTAGCCTTGAATTCAGGGAGAATGACAAGCTGACTGGAAGAGATGACTTCCATGCCTGGAAGATGTTATTAGATCTCAAATTGGAAGATCATGATCTCCTAGATCATGTGACAGGGAAGATTCAAGAACCTCCATCAAATGCCTCTGCTGCTGTTAGAACCAAGTATAAGAAGGGAGAAATCAGAGCAAAGCTGCTGATCAGGGAATCCATAAATAAGAGTCTGGTTGCCTACATATCTGAACTAGGCACATCCAAGGAGATGTATGACAAGCTGATACTTATGTTCCAAGTAAACAATGTGAACCAAGTACTATTCCTCAAGAACAAGTTGAAGAATATGAAGAAGGGCCGAGACGAGTCTATTCAAACTTTCTTTATGAAGTTGACCGAAACCAGGAACAATCTGCTAGCTATTGGGGAGACAATAGCTGATCGTGAGATGGTTCTCACCGCACTTGGAGGACTTCCATATGAATGGCAAGTATTCACAACTACCATTCTCAACAATAATACCATCCCTAACTTTGATGAGCTTCTGTCTAGATGTATGCAAGAAGAAACAAGGATGAAGGAATTTGATAATGAAAGAAATGCTGCCTATGTTGCTCATTCCCGAAAGAAGAACTCTTGGTGGCTCTAAGGACAAAGGAAGGACTAAAACTCAAGAGAAGAAGGGTAAATGTTTCACCTGCCATAGGACTGGACACTATGCTAGAGAATGCCCCTTCAAGAAGGATTCTCCCGATAGTGACGATAACAACAACAACCGAAGGAATGGGAATCGAAGAAATGACAAATCCAAAGGAAAGAGGAAGGCTCACTTTGGAGGAAACAATCAACCTTCTAAAAGGACCAGAAATACCAGGTATGAGGAGTCTAATGTTGTTGATAAAAGAAATGAGTATATTCTAGTATCTGCTCTCTCAGCTGCATCTCCGCCCGACACTATGGATGTCTGGCTAATCGATAGTGGTGCCTCAAGACACATCACCGGATTCAAGGAAGCACTTTCTGACATGGTTGAAAGGGATACTAATCTAGAAATTATCCTTGGGGATAATGCCACTTATCCTGTGAAAGGGACCGGGACTGTGACCCTCCACTTGTCTCAAGGACAAGTCCTCCGTCTACAAGATGTACTCTATGTACCCAAATTGAAGAAGAACCTTGTGTCTGTATCTGCCATGGAAGACAAAAGATTCAATGTAACTTTCTCTGATGGAAAGGTACTCATGTGGAAGAAGAGCTTCAAGGAAGCTATCTCAATTGGTTTTAGGGTTGGTACACTCTACCAGGTTGGAGGGAGTCCGTTGGGAGCTATGACTTGTGATACTATCCGTCAAACCGAACTATGGCACCGAAGATTTGGACACCTTCATTATAAGGCTCTTCCGAAGCAAGGAAGGTGGTGACAGGGATGCCTGATTTTGGAAATAATCATGAAGGTGTATGTAAGGGCTGTGCTGAAGGAAAACATACAAGGGGACCTTTCCCCTCAAGTGTCACAAAGACATCTGAGATATTGCAACTGGTCCATTCTGATCTTTCCGGTATGTTGCCTGTAACATCCCTGGGGGGATATTCTTACTATATGACATTTACTGATGACTTCTCTCGCAAAACCTGGATATACTTCTTGAAGAAGAAGGATGAGGCTTTCATGTGGTTCCGTACCTTCAAAGCCTTGGTGGAAAATATGACCGGAAAGAAGATCAAAATTTTGAGGACTGACAATGGCACTGAATATGAGTCAAATGAGTTCAAAGACTTTTGCAGAGAAGCTGGCATTAAGAGGGAGACTACCACTGCATATACTCCTGAACAGAATGGTGTTGCTGAACGCAAGAATAGGACTATTGTGGAAGCTGCCCGTGCCATGCTATGTGACCAGGGTCTTCCAAAGTTTCTATGGGGAGAAGCTGCAAATACTGCTGTGTACATTCAAAACCGATGCCCTCATTCCGCTTTGGACTCCAAAACTCCCGAAGAGGTTTTCTCTGGTAAGAAACCTGATGTCTCACATTTTAGAATTTTTGGATGTCCTGTCTATTTTCATGTGCCGAAAGAAAAGAGAAGTAAGCTGGATGCTACTGGAAAGAAAGGAATGTTTGTGGGCTACAGTGAGACTTCTAAGGCATATAGAGTCTATGTACCTGGTCAAAGGGAAGTAGAGAGACTATGTCTAATGTTGAAGGGCCAATGGACCCTATTGATCCTTCCCTTCTCTAGGAAAGAGGCCATCATGGCTCAGGGACACCCTCGAAGATGCTAAGGGTCATGCTGCCCCAAGGGGGACATTCCGAGAAAGCAAGAAGCCGTGTAGATACCAAGGGTATCTAGCTGCCATGAGTACTATTCTACAATCTGAACCTGGATCTTTTGAGGAAGCCATCAAGCATCAAGTCTGGAAGGATGCTATGCATGAAGAATATGAGGCTATTATGAAGAATGATGTCTGGGATGTGGTCCCGAGACCGAAGGACAAATCTGTTGTCACCGCTAAATGGCTCTACAAGATTAAACATGGACCTGATGGGAGTGGTGAAAAGTTTAAGGCAAGATTTGTTGCCCGTGGCTTCTCTCAAAAGGAAGGAATTGACTATGACGATATATTTGCACCTGTGGCACGATATACCACCATCCGATCCATCATAGCCCTTGCTGCTACGCAAGGATGGAGTCTTCATCAGATGGATGTCAAGACCGCTTTTCTGCATGGTGCAATAAAGGAAGAGGTGTATGTAGAACAACCTCTGGGATTTGAAGTTCAAGATCGAGACTCTTATGTCTGCAGGTTGAAGAAAGCCCTCTATGGGTTGAAGCAAGCACCCAGAGCTTGGTATGAGAGGATGGATAGTTACTTGATGAAGCTGGGCTTCACTCGAAGCAATGCTGATCCAAACCTTTACTTCAAGGTTGTGGAAGGAAAGCCTCTCATTCTAGTACTGTATGTGGACGACCTCTTCCTGACAGGTGATGACCCTCTCATTCATCAATGTAAGAGGGAGCTTGCTGCCGAGTTCGAGATGAAAGACCTAGGACTGATGCACTATTTCCTAGGCCTGGAGGTCTGGCAGAGACCTGGAGAGATTTTCCTTTCTCAAGGAAAATATATTGTGAAGCTTCTGGAAAGATTTGGGATGGTGGACTGTAAGTCCGTGTCGACTCCAATGGAACTCAACTTTAAGAAGTTGAGTGGCAGCGCTGCAGGGCCTATCTTGGCCAATCCTACTGAGTATCGTCAACTCATAGGAGCTTTGATGTTCTTAGTGAACACCCGTCTAGACATATGTTTTGCAGTGAATACTTTGAGTCAACAGATGGTTGAGCCTCATCATTTTCATTGGGTTGGTGCCAAGAATCTTTTGAGATATCTTCGGGGCACGATAAACCATGGGCTGAGATACACTGCCGGGAGTGTGATACTCCGTGGATATACTGATGCCGATTGGGCTGGCAGTGTGGTGGATCGTAAGAGCACATCTGGATGCTGTTTCAATCTTGGTTCTGCTTCGATCTCATGGATGAGCAGGAAGCAGAAGTCGGTGGCTTTGAGCACCGCAGAGGCCGAATACATTGCTGCTAGTATGGCCTGTTGTGAAGCAGTTTGGTTGAGGAAGCTCTTTAGTGAGCTGTTCCAACATGTGCTAGATACCACTGTGATACTCTGTGATAATCAGAGTGGGATTCGTATGACTGAGAATCCTGTGTTCCACAACCGATCCAAGCATATTGATATCAGGTACCACTTTATCCGGGATATGGTACAGCGAGGCGCCGTAAGGCTCGATCATATAGGAACTGATGAGCAGGTCGCGGATATTCTCACTAAGCCCCTGGGGAAGGTCAAGTTCCTAACCTTCCGTGAGAGTCTTGGTGTCGTGGAAAGACCCTATGATGTGGGTCCTGTTGGACGATGAGCTCTGGGAGCTCTGGGGGGCTTTGGGGATAGCTTCTCGGAGCTATAAGCACTCATAATGCTTTTGCCCCACCCTTGTGATTATTGAGCTGGTTCGCCACTCATTTATCTGTGCCCCGTATGCATCCTACCCATTGAGTTCAGGGCTCATGGGAAGTACCTCTCATTTGGCCAATGAGGTGTGGAAAAGCTAGAGACTATTAGCAAAGACTGATGGACGCATCAGAGATTGCCGTACTCTCTATCTAGGATGGCATGGTCCAACCACTTGATCTGGGATCAAGATTTGTGAGGTCTGGGACCTCTGGACTGACTATGTCAGTCGGGGAATGATGTCTTTGTGACTGACCCACTTCTGTTCTGAAATAAAGAAGCCAGCAAAGCAAGTTTCGGCGGGATGACTCACGATGTTGATTGCACTAATAAATGGAGTTCTCCCTAGTTGAGAGGGAGTGTTAAATTTGGACAACTAGGTCCAAACTCCATGTTCTGATGCTCAGATTAAGAGGCTAATATTTTTGTTGGATTCCTCTTTCTGAGAGGTGTAAAATCCATATAAAAATAGTCTTAATCCGATGAGCAGAACTTATATTGTGAATTTATTATTCTTAATAAATTATATGTGCAAGGTCAGCCAGTTTTGTAATGTAGGCTCACATGCCCAACAGATGTGTCACACACCCTCATTGATGGATATATATACAGGAAAAGTTGGAGAGAATTTAAACACAACTCAACTCACATCTTCCTCTCTCATCTTAGAGAGTACGAGCTACCTGGAGGACGAATTTCAGCCACACGTGGGAAGGACGAAGAGGACAGACCGTACGGATTTTCTGCTGCTAGGGTTTTTGCTGCTAGGGTTTCACAGAAAGTTTGACCAGCGTTGACTTTGGTCAACACTTGGTCCAATCAAGCTGAAAATTGGTGGAAAGTTCGATTTTTGAAGGCCGTACCATCTGGCACAAAAATCGAGGTCAAAGGGTTGACCGTTTTGCTGCTGCGTTGACTTTTTAGCTTGCTGCCCCTGCGTTGACTTTTCAGGACATCGTTGACTTTTGTAGAATTGACTTGGGTTGACTCATCTACTGGTTGGAGGGTTGTTGTGACACATCTGGGCTGGCTGACCAAAGGAGACTTTGCTGGTTGAAGCATCCTGTTGACCGCCGAAACGAACACACACATTTTTCCTGTTTCTGATTTGTCTTCTGTAAGATCTGCTTATATGTTCTATCTGCATTTTGCTTAACTACTTGTATGATTGCTGTGAGAAAAGTGAAATTGCTCTTAGCATAGAACATCTTCAAAACTTTACATGGTATCAGAGCTGAGGTGAAGACAAACTCTATCTATAGCAATCATCATCGAAGGAAATGGGTGACAAGCTGACTAGCCTTGAATTCAGGGAGAATGACAAGCTGACTGGAAGAGATGACTTCCATGCCTGGAAGATGTTATTAGATCTCAAATTGGAAGATCATGATCTCCTAGATCATGTGACAGGGAAGATTCAAGAACCTCCATCAAATGCCTCTGCTGCTGTTAGAACCAAGTATAAGAAGGGAGAAATCAGAGCAAAGCTGCTGATCAGGGAATCCATAAATAAGAGTCTGGTTGCCTACATATCTGAACTAGGCACATCCAAGGAGATGTATGACAAGCTGATACTTATGTTCCAAGTAAACAATGTGAACCAAGTACTATTCCTCAAGAACAAGTTGAAGAATATGAAGAAGGGCCGAGACGAGTCTATTCAAACTTTCTTTATGAAGTTGACCGAAACCAGGAACAATCTGCTAGCTATTGGGGAGACAATAGCTGATCGTGAGATGGTTCTCACCGCACTTGGAGGACTTCCATATGAATGGCAAGTATTCACAACTACCATTCTCAACAATAATACCATCCCTAACTTTGATGAGCTTCTGTCTAGATGTATGCAAGAAGAAACAAGGATGAAGGAATTTGATAATGAAAGAAATGCTGCCTATGTTGCTCATTCCCGAAAGAAGAACTCTGGTGGCTCTAAGGACAAAGGAAGGACTAAAACTCAAGAGAAGAAGGGTAAATGTTTCACCTGCCATAGGACTGGACACTATGCTAGAGAATGCCCCTTCAAGAAGGATTCTCCCGATAGTGACGATAACAACAACAACCGAAGGAATGGGAATCGAAGAAATGACAAATCCAAAGGAAAGAGGAAGGCTCACTTTGGAGGAAACAATCAACCTTCTAAAAGGACCAGAAATACCAGGTATGAGGAGTCTAATGTTGTTGATAAAAGAAATGAGTATATTCTAGTATCTGCTCTCTCAGCTGCATCTCCGCCCGACACTATGGATGTCTGGCTAATCGATAGTGGTGCCTCAAGACACATCACCGGATTCAAGGAAGCACTTTCTGACATGGTTGAAAGGGATACTAATCTAGAAATTATCCTTGGGGATAATGCCACTTATCCTGTGAAAGGGACCGGGACTGTGACCCTCCACTTGTCTCAAGGACAAGTCCTCCGTCTACAAGATGTACTCTATGTACCCAAATTGAAGAAGAACCTTGTGTCTGTATCTGCCATGGAAGACAAAAGATTCAATGTAACTTTCTCTGATGGAAAGGTACTCATGTGGAAGAAGAGCTTCAAGGAAGCTATCTCAATTGGTTTTAGGGTTGGTACACTCTACCAGGTTGGAGGGAGTCCGTTGGGAGCTATGACTTGTGATACTATCCGTCAAACCGAACTATGGCACCGAAGATTTGGACACCTTCATTATAAGGCTCTTCCCGAAGCAAGGAAGGTGGTGACAGGGATGCCTGATTTTGGAAATAATCATGAAGGTGTATGTAAGGGCTGTGCTGAAGGAAAACATACAAGGGGACCTTTCCCCTCAAGTGTCACAAAGACATCTGAGATATTGCAACTGGTCCATTCTGATCTTTCCGGTATGTTGCCTGTAACATCCCTGGGGGGATATTCTTACTATATGACATTTACTGATGACTTCTCTCGCAAAACCTGGATATACTTCTTGAAGAAGAAGGATGAGGCTTTCATGTGGTTCCGTACCTTCAAAGCCTTGGTGGAAAATATGACCGGAAAGAAGATCAAAATTTTGAGGACTGACAATGGCACTGAATATGAGTCAAATGAGTTCAAAGACTTTTGCAGAGAAGCTGGCATTAAGAGGGAGACTACCACTGCATATACTCCTGAACAGAATGGTGTTGCTGAACGCAAGAATAGGACTATTGTGGAAGCTGCCCGTGCCATGCTATGTGACCAGGGTCTTCCAAAGTTTCTATGGGGAGAAGCTGCAAATACTGCTGTGTACATTCAAAACCGATGCCCTCATTCCGCTTTGGACTCCAAAACTCCCGAAGAGGTTTTCTCTGGTAAGAAACCTGATGTCTCACATTTTAGAATTTTTGGATGTCCTGTCTATTTTCATGTGCCGAAAGAAAAGAGAAGTAAGCTGGATGCTACTGGAAAGAAAGGAATGTTTGTGGGCTACAGTGAGACTTCTAAGGCATATAGAGTCTATGTACCTGGTCAAAGGGAAGTAGAGAGACTATGTCTAATGTTGAAGGGCCAATGGACCCTATTGATCCTTCCCCTTCTCTAGGAAAGAGGCCATCATGGCTCAGGGACACCCTCGAAGATGCTAAGGGTCATGCTGCCCCAAGGGGGACATTCCGAGAAAGCAAGAAGCCGTGTAGATACCAAGGGTATCTAGCTGCCATGAGTACTATTCTACAATCTGAACCTGGATCTTTTGAGGAAGCCATCAAGCATCAAGTCTGGAAGGATGCTATGCATGAAGAATATGAGGCTATTATGAAGAATGATGTCTGGGATGTGGTCCCGAGACCGAAGGACAAATCTGTTGTCACCGCTAAATGGCTCTACAAGATTAAACATGGACCTGATGGGAGTGGTGAAAAGTTTAAGGCAAGATTTGTTGCCCGTGGCTTCTCTCAAAAGGAAGGAATTGACTATGACGATATATTTGCACCTGTGGCACGATATACCACCATCCGATCCATCATAGCCCTTGCTGCTACGCAAGGATGGAGTCTTCATCAGATGGATGTCAAGACCGCTTTTCTGCATGGTGCAATAAAGGAAGAGGTGTATGTAGAACAACCTCTGGGATTTGAAGTTCAAGATCGAGACTCTTATGTCTGCAGGTTGAAGAAAGCCCTCTATGGGTTGAAGCAAGCACCCAGAGCTTGGTATGAGAGGATGGATAGTTACTTGATGAAGCTGGGCTTCACTCGAAGCAATGCTGATCCAAACCTTTACTTCAAGGTTGTGGAAGGAAAGCCTCTCATTCTAGTACTGTATGTGGACGACCTCTTCCTGACAGGTGATGACCCTCTCATTCATCAATGTAAGAGGGAGCTTGCTGCGAGTTCGAGAGATGAAAGACCTAGGACTGATGCACTATTTCCTAGGCCTGGAGGTCTGGCAGAGACCTGGAGAGATTTTCCTTTCTCAAGGAAAATATATTGTGAAGCTTCTGGAAAGATTTGGGATGGTGGACTGTAAGTCCGTGTCGACTCCAATGGAACTCAACTTTAAGAAGTTGAGTGGCAGCGCTGCAGGGCCTATCTTGGCCAATCCTACTGAGTATCGTCAACTCATAGGAGCTTTGATGTTCTTAGTGAACACCCGTCTAGACATATGTTTTGCAGTGAATACTTTGAGTCAACAGATGGTTGAGCCTCATCATTTTCATTGGGTTGGTGCCAAGAATCTTTTGAGATATCTTCGGGGCACGATAAACCATGGGCTGAGATACACTGCCGGGAGTGTGATACTCCGTGGATATACTGATGCCGATTGGGCTGGCAGTGTGGTGGATCGTAAGAGCACATCTGGATGCTGTTTCAATCTTGGTTCTGCTTCGATCTCATGGATGAGCAGGAAGCAGAAGTCGGTGGCTTTGAGCACCGCAGAGGCCGAATACATTGCTGCTAGTATGGCCTGTTGTGAAGCAGTTTGGTTGAGGAAGCTCTTTAGTGAGCTGTTCCAACATGTGCTAGATACCACTGTGATACTCTGTGATAATCAGAGTGGGATTCGTATGACTGAGAATCCTGTGTTCCACAACCGATCCAAGCATATTGATATCAGGTACCACTTTATCCGGGATATGGTACAGCGAGGCGCCGTAAGGCTCGATCATATAGGAACTGATGAGCAGGTCGCGGATATTCTCACTAAGCCCCTGGGGAAGGTCAAGTTCCTAACCTTCCGTGAGAGTCTTGGTGTCGTGGAAAGACCCTATGATGTGGGTCCTGTTGGACGATGAGCTCTGGGAGCTCTGGGGGGCTTTGGGGATAGCTTCTCGGAGCTATAAGCACTCATAATGCTTTTGCCCCACCCTTGTGATTATTGAGCTGGTTCGCCACTCATTTATCTGTGCCCCGTATGCATCCTACCCATTGAGTTCAGGGCTCATGGGAAGTACCTCTCATTTGGCCAATGAGGTGTGGAAAAGCTAGAGACTATTAGCAAAGACTGATGGACGCATCAGAGATTGCCGTACTCTCTATCTAGGATGGCATGGTCCAACCACTTGATCTGGGATCAAGATTTGTGAGGTCTGGGACCTCTGGACTGACTATGTCAGTCGGGGAATGATGTCTTTGTGACTGACCCACTTCTGTTCTGAAATAAAGAAGCCAGCAAAGCAAGTTTCGGCGGGATGACTCACGATGTTGATTGCACTAATAAATGGAGTTCTCCCTAGTTGAGAGGGAGTGTTAAATTTGGACAACTAGGTCCAAACTCCATGTTCTGATGCTCAGATTAAGAGGCTAATATTTTTGTTGGATTCCTCTTTCTGAGAGGTGTAAAATCCATATAAAAATAGTCTTAATCCGATGAGCAGAACTTATATTGTGAATTTATTATTCTTAATAAATTATATGTGCAAGGTCAGCCAGTTTTGTAATGTAGGCTCACATGCCCAACAGATGTGTCACACACCCTCATTGATGGATATATATA
Source organism: Pinus tabuliformis (assembly GCA_031772625.1). NCBI lineage: Eukaryota > Viridiplantae > Streptophyta > Pinopsida > Pinales > Pinaceae > Pinus > Pinus tabuliformis. The sequence continues at coordinate 816,991,331 of CM062820.1, read as the reverse complement.
CAGGAAAAGTTGGAGAGAATTTGAACACAACTCAACTCACATCTTCCTCTCTCATCTTAGAGAGTACGAGCTACCTGGAGGACGAATTTCAGCCACACGTGGGAAGGACGAAGAGGACAGACCGTACGGATTTTCTGCTGCTAGGGTTTCACAGAAAGTTTGACCAGCGTTGACTTTGGTCAACACTTGGTCCAATCAAGCTGAAAATTGGTGGAAAGTTCGATTTTTGAAGGCCGTACTATCTGGCACAAAAATCGAGGTCAAAGGGTTGACCGTTTTGCTTCTGCGTTGACTTTTTAGCTTGCTGCCCCTGCGTTGACTTTTCAGGACAGCGTTGACTTTTGTAGAATTGACTTGGGTTGACTCATCTACTGGTTGGAGGGTTGTTGTGACACATCTGGGCTGGCTGACCAAAGGAGACTTTGCTGGTTGAAGCATCCTGTTGACCGCCGAAACGAACACACACATTTTTCCTGTTTCTGATTTGTCTTCTGTAAGATCTGCTTATATGTTCTATCTGCATTTTGCTTAACTACTTGTATGATTGCTGTGAGAAAAGTGAAATTGCTCTTAGCATAGAACATCTTCAAAACTTTACATGGTATCAGAGCTGAGGTGAAGACAAACTCTATCTATAGCAATCATCATCGAAGGAAATGGGGTGACAAGCTGACTAGCCTTGAATTCAGGGAGAATGACAAGCTGACTGGAAGAGATGACTTCCATGCCTGGAAGATGTTATTAGATCTCAAATTGGAAGATCATGATCTCCTAGATCATGTGACAGGGAAGATTCAAGAACCTCCATCAAATGCCTCTGCTGCTGTTAGAACCAAGTATAAGAAGGGAGAAATCAGAGCAAAGCTGCTGATCAGGGAATCCATAAATAAGAGTCTGGTTGCCTACATATCTGAACTAGGCACATCCAAGGAGATGTATGACAAGCTGATACTTATGTTCCAAGTAAACAATGTGAACCAAGTACTATTCCTCAAGAACAAGTTGAAGAATATGAAGAAGGGCCGAGACGAGTCTATTCAAACTTTCTTTATGAAGTTGACCGAAACCAGGAACAATCTGCTAGCTATTGGGGAGACAATAGCTGATCGTGAGATGGTTCTCACCGCACTTGGAGGACTTCCATATGAATGGCAAGTATTCACAACTACCATTCTCAACAATAATACCATCCCTAACTTTGATGAGCTTCTGTCTAGATGTATGCAAGAAGAAACAAGGATGAAGGAATTTGATAATGAAAGAAATGCTGCCTATGTTGCTCATTCCCGAAAGAAGAACTCTGGTGGCTCTAAGGACAAAGGAAGGACTAAGAAACTCAAAGAAGAAGGGTAAATGTTTCACCTGCCATAGGACTGGACACTATGCTAGAGAATGCCCCTTCAAGAAGGATTCTCCCGATAGTGACGATAACAACAACAACCGAAGGAATGGGAATCGAAGAAATGACAAATCCAAAGGAAAGAGGAAGGCTCACTTTGGAGGAAACAATCACCTTCTAAAAGGACCAGAAATACCAGGTATGAGGAGTCTAATGTTGTTGATAAAAGAAATGAGTATATTCTAGTATCTGCTCTCTCAGCTGCATCTCCGCCCGACACTATGGATGTCTGGCTAATCGATAGTGGTGCCTCAAGACACATCACCGGATTCAAGGAAGCACTTTCTGACATGGTTGAAAGGGATACTAATCTAGAAATTATCCTTGGGGATAATGCCACTTATCCTGTGAAAGGGACCGGGACTGTGACCCTCCACTTGTCTCAAGGACAAGTCCTCCGTCTACAAGATGTACTCTATGTACCCAAATTGAAGAAGAACCTTGTGTCTGTATCTGCCATGGAAGACAAAAGATTCAATGTAACTTTCTCTGATGGAAAGGTACTCATGTGGAAGAAGAGCTTCAAGGAAGCTATCTCAATTGGTTTTAGGGTTGGTACACTCTACCAGGTTGGAGGGAGTCCGTTGGGAGCTATGACTTGTGATACTATCCGTCAAACCGAACTATGGCACCGAAGATTTGGACACCTTCATTATAAGGCTCTTCCCGAAGCAAGGAAGGTGGTGACAGGGATGCCTGATTTTGGAAATAATCATGAAGGTGTATGTAAGGGCTGTGCTGAAGGAAAACATACAAGGGGACCTTTCCCCTCAAGTGTCACAAAGACATCTGAGATATTGCAACTGGTCCATTCTGATCTTTCCGGTATGTTGCCTGTAACATCCCTGGGGGGATATTCTTACTATATGACATTTACTGATGACTTCTCTCGCAAAACCTGGATATACTTCTTGAAGAAGAAGGATGAGGCTTTCATGTGGTTCCGTACCTTCAAAGCCTTGGTGGAAAATATGACCGGAAAGAAGATCAAAATTTTGAGGACTGACAATGGCACTGAATATGAGTCAAATGAGTTCAAAGACTTTTGCAGAGAAGCTGGCATTAAGAGGGAGACTACCACTGCATATACTCCTGAACAGAATGGTGTTGCTGAACGCAAGAATAGGACTATTGTGGAAGCTGCCCGTGCCATGCTATGTGACCAGGGTCTTCCAAAGTTTCTATGGGGAGAAGCTGCAAATACTGCTGTGTACATTCAAAACCGATGCCCTCATTCCGCTTTGGACTCCAAAACTCCCGAAGAGGTTTTCTCTGGTAAGAAACCTGATGTCTCACATTTTAGAATTTTTGGATGTCCTGTCTATTTTCATGTGCCGAAAGAAAAGAGAAGTAAGCTGGATGCTACTGGAAAGAAAGGAATGTTTGTGGGCTACAGTGAGACTTCTAAGGCATATAGAGTCTATGTACCTGGTCAAAGGGAAGTAGAGAGACTATGTCTAATGTTGAAGGGCCAATGGACCCTATTGATCCTTCCCCTTCTCTAGGAAAGAGGCCATCATGGCTCAGGGACACCCTCGAAGATGCTAAGGGTCATGCTGCCCCAAGGGGGACATTCCGAGAAAGCAAGAAGCCGTGTAGATACCAAGGGTATCTAGCTGCCATGAGTACTATTCTACAATCTGAACCTGGATCTTTTGAGGAAGCCATCAAGCATCAAGTCTGGAAGGATGCTATGCATGAAGAATATGAGGCTATTATGAAGAATGATGTCTGGGATGTGGTCCCGAGACCGAAGGACAAATCTGTTGTCACCGCTAAATGGCTCTACAAGATTAAACATGGACCTGATGGGAGTGGTGAAAAGTTTAAGGCAAGATTTGTTGCCCGTGGCTTCTCTCAAAAGGAAGGAATTGACTATGACGATATATTTGCACCTGTGGCACGATATACCACCATCCGATCCATCATAGCCCTTGCTGCTACGCAAGGATGGAGTCTTCATCAGATGGATGTCAAGACCGCTTTTCTGCATGGTGCAATAAAGGAAGAGGTGTATGTAGAACAACCTCTGGGATTTGAAGTTCAAGATCGAGACTCTTATGTCTGCAGGTTGAAGAAAGCCCTCTATGGGTTGAAGCAAGCACCCAGAGCTTGGTATGAGAGGATGGATAGTTACTTGATGAAGCTGGGCTTCACTCGAAGCAATGCTGATCCAAACCTTTACTTCAAGGTTGTGGAAGGAAAGCCTCTCATTCTAGTACTGTATGTGGACGACCTCTTCCTGACAGGTGATGACCCTCTCATTCATCAATGTAAGAGGGAGCTTGCTGCCGAGTTCGAGATGAAAGACCTAGGACTGATGCACTATTTCCTAGGCCTGGAGGTCTGGCAGAGACCTGGAGAGATTTTCCTTTCTCAAGGAAAATATATTGTGAAGCTTCTGGAAAGATTTGGGATGGTGGACTGTAAGTCCGTGTCGACTCCAATGGAACTCAACTTTAAGAAGTTGAGTGGCAGCGCTGCAGGGCCTATCTTGGCCAATCCTACTGAGTATCGTCAACTCATAGGAGCTTTGATGTTCTTAGTGAACACCCGTCTAGACATATGTTTTGCAGTGAATACTTTGAGTCAACAGATGGTTGAGCCTCATCATTTTCATTGGGTTGGTGCCAAGAATCTTTTGAGATATCTTCGGGGCACGATAAACCATGGGCTGAGATACACTGCCGGGAGTGTGATACTCCGTGGATATACTGATGCCGATTGGGCTGGCAGTGTGGTGGATCGTAAGAGCACATCTGGATGCTGTTTCAATCTTGGTTCTGCTTCGATCTCATGGATGAGCAGGAAGCAGAAGTCGGTGGCTTTGAGCACCGCAGAGGCCGAATACATTGCTGCTAGTATGGCCTGTTGTGAAGCAGTTTGGTTGAGGAAGCTCTTTAGTGAGCTGTTCCAACATGTGCTAGATACCACTGTGATACTCTGTGATAATCAGAGTGGGATTCGTATGACTGAGAATCCTGTGTTCCACAACCGATCCAAGCATATTGATATCAGGTACCACTTTATCCGGGATATGGTACAGCGAGGCGCCGTAAGGCTCGATCATATAGGAACTGATGAGCAGGTCGCGGATATTCTCACTAAGCCCCTGGGGAAGGTCAAGTTCCTAACCTTCCGTGAGAGTCTTGGTGTCGTGGAAAGACCCTATGATGTGGGTCCTGTTGGACGATGAGCTCTGGGAGCTCTGGGGGGCTTTGGGGATAGCTTCTCGGAGCTATAAGCACTCATAATGCTTTTGCCCCACCCTTGTGATTATTGAGCTGGTTCGCCACTCATTTATCTGTGCCCCGTATGCATCCTACCCATTGAGTTCAGGGCTCATGGGAAGTACCTCTCATTTGGCCAATGAGGTGTGGAAAAGCTAGAGACTATTAGCAAAGACTGATGGACGCATCAGAGATTGCCGTACTCTCTATCTAGGATGGCATGGTCCAACCACTTGATCTGGGATCAAGATTTGTGAGGTCTGGGACCTCTGGACTGACTATGTCAGTCGGGGAATGATGTCTTTGTGACTGACCCACTTCTGTTCTGAAATAAAGAAGCCAGCAAAGCAAGTTTCGGCGGGATGACTCACGATGTTGATTGCACTAATAAATGGAGTTCTCCCTAGTTGAGAGGGAGTGTTAAATTTGGACAACTAGGTCCAAACTCCATGTTCTGATGCTCAGATTAAGAGGCTAATATTTTTGTTGGATTCCTCTTTCTGAGAGGTGTAAAATCCATATAAAAATAGTCTTAATCCGATGAGCAGAACTTATATTGTGAATTTATTATTCTTAATAAATTATATGTGCAAGGTCAGCCAGTTTTGTAATGTAGGCTCACATGCCCAACAGATGTGTCACACACCCTCATTGATGGATATATATACAGGAAAAGTTGGAGAGAATTTAAACACAACTCAACTCACATCTTCCTCTCTCATCTTAGAGAGTACGAGCTACCTGGAGGACGAATTTCAGCCACACGTGGGAAGGACGAAGAGGACAGACCGTACGGATTTTCTGCTGCTAGGGTTTTTGCTGCTAGGGTTTCACAGAAAGTTTGACCAGCGTTGACTTTGGTCAACACTTGGTCCAATCAAGCTGAAAATTGGTGGAAAGTTCGATTTTTGAAGGCCGTACCATCTGGCACAAAAATCGAGGTCAAAGGGTTGACCGTTTTGCTGCTGCGTTGACTTTTTAGCTTGCTGCCCCTGCGTTGACTTTTCAGGACATCGTTGACTTTTGTAGAATTGACTTGGGTTGACTCATCTACTGGTTGGAGGGTTGTTGTGACACATCTGGGCTGGCTGACCAAAGGAGACTTTGCTGGTTGAAGCATCCTGTTGACCGCCGAAACGAAACACACATTTTTTCCTGTTTCTGATTTGTCTTCTGTAAGATCTGCTTATATGTTCTATCTGCATTTTGCTTAACTACTTGTATGATTGCTGTGAGAAAAGTGAAATTGCTCTTAGCATAGAACATCTTCAAAACTTTACATGGTATCAGAGCTGAGGTGAAGACAAACTCTATCTATAGCAATCATCATCGAAGGAAATGGGTGACAAGCTGACTAGCCTTGAATTCAGGGAGAATGACAAGCTGACTGGAAGAGATGACTTCCATGCCTGGAAGATGTTATTAGATCTCAAATTGGAAGATCATGATCTCCTAGATCATGTGACAGGGAAGATTCAAGAACCTCCATCAAATGCCTCTGCTGCTGTTAGAACCAAGTATAAGAAGGGAGAAATCAGAGCAAAGCTGCTGATCAGGGAATCCATAAATAAGAGTCTGGTTGCCTACATATCTGAACTAGGCACATCCAAGGAGATGTATGACAAGCTGATACTTATGTTCCAAGTAAACAATGTGAACCAAGTACTATTCCTCAAGAACAAGTTGAAGAATATGAAGAAGGGCCGAGACGAGTCTATTCAAACTTTCTTTATGAAGTTGACCGAAACCAGGAACAATCTGCTAGCTATTGGGGAGACAATAGCTGATCGTGAGATGGTTCTCACCGCACTTGGAGGACTTCCATATGAATGGCAAGTATTCACAACTACCATTCTCAACAATAATACCATCCCTAACTTTGATGAGCTTCTGTCTAGATGTATGCAAGAAGAAACAAGGATGAAGGAATTTGATAATGAAAGAAATGCTGCCTATGTTGCTCATTCCCGAAAGAAGAACTCTGGTGGCTCTAAGGACAAAGGAAGGACTAAAACTCAAGAGAAGAAGGGTAAATGTTTCACCTGCCATAGGACTGGACACTATGCTAGAGAATGCCCCTTCAAGAAGGATTCTCCCGATAGTGACGATAACAACAACAACCGAAGGAATGGGAATCGAAGAAATGACAAATCCAAAGGAAAGAGGAAGGCTCACTTTGGAGGAAACAATCAACCTTCTAAAAGGACCAGAAATACCAGGTATGAGGAGTCTAATGTTGTTGATAAAAGAAATGAGTATATTCTAGTATCTGCTCTCTCAGCTGCATCTCCGCCCGACACTATGGATGTCTGGCTAATCGATAGTGGTGCCTCAAGACACATCACCGGATTCAAGGAAGCACTTTCTGACATGGTTGAAAGGGATACTAATCTAGAAATTATCCTTGGGGATAATGCCACTTATCCTGTGAAAGGGACCGGGACTGTGACCCTCCACTTGTCTCAAGGACAAGTCCTCGTCTACAAGATGTACTCTATGTACCCAAATTGAAGAAGAACCTTGTGTCTGTATCTGCCATGGAAGACAAAAGATTCAATGTAACTTTCTCTGATGGAAAGGTACTCATGTGGAAGAAGAGCTTCAAGGAAGCTATCTCAATTGGTTTTAGGGTTGGTACACTCTACCAGGTTGGAGGGAGTCCGTTGGGAGCTATGACTTGTGATACTATCCGTCAAACCGAACTATGGCACCGAAGATTTGGACACCTTCATTATAAGGCTCTTCCCGAAGCAAGGAAGGTGGTGACAGGGATGCCTGATTTTGGAAATAATCATGAAGGTGTATGTAAGGGCTGTGCTGAAGGAAAACATACAAGGGGACCTTTCCCCTCAAGTGTCACAAAGACATCTGAGATATTGCAACTGGTCCATTCTGATCTTTCCGGTATGTTGCCTGTAACATCCCTGGGGGGATATTCTTACTATATGACATTTACTGATGACTTCTCTCGCAAAACCTGGATATACTTCTTGAAGAAGAAGGATGAGGCTTTCATGTGGTTCCGTACCTTCAAAGCCTTGGTGGAAAATATGACCGGAAAGAAGATCAAAATTTTGAGGACTGACAATGGCACTGAATATGAGTCAAATGAGTTCAAAGACTTTTGCAGAGAAGCTGGCATTAAGAGGGAGACTACCACTGCATATACTCCTGAACAGAATGGTGTTGCTGAACGCAAGAATAGGACTATTGTGGAAGCTGCCCGTGCCATGCTATGTGACCAGGGTCTTCCAAAGTTTCTATGGGGAGAAGCTGCAAATACTGCTGTGTACATTCAAAACCGATGCCCTCATTCCGCTTTGGACTCCAAAACTCCCGAAGAGGTTTTCTCTGGTAAGAAACCTGATGTCTCACATTTTAGAATTTTTGGATGTCCTGTCTATTTTCATGTGCCGAAAGAAAAGAGAAGTAAGCTGGATGCTACTGGAAAGAAAGGAATGTTTGTGGGCTACAGTGAGACTTCTAAGGCATATAGAGTCTATGTACCTGGTCAAAGGGAAGTAGAGAGACTATGTCTAATGTTGAAGGGCCAATGGACCCTATTGATCCTTCCCCTTCTCTAGGAAAGAGGCCATCATGGCTCAGGGACACCCTCGAAGATGCTAAGGGTCATGCTGCCCCAAGGGGACATTCCGAGAAAGCAAGAAGCCGTGTAGATACCAAGGGTATCTAGCTGCCATGAGTACTATTCTACAATCTGAACCTGGATCTTTTGAGGAAGCCATCAAGCATCAAGTCTGGAAGGATGCTATGCATGAAGAATATGAGGCTATTATGAAGAATGATGTCTGGGATGTGGTCCCGAGACCGAAGGACAAATCTGTTGTCACCGCTAAATGGCTCTACAAGATTAAACATGGACCTGATGGGAGTGGTGAAAAGTTTAAGGCAAGATTTGTTGCCCGTGGCTTCTCTCAAAAGGAAGGAATTGACTATGACGATATATTTGCACCTGTGGCACGATATACCACCATCCGATCCATCATAGCCCTTGCTGCTACGCAAGGATGGAGTCTTCATCAGATGGATGTCAAGACCGCTTTTCTGCATGGTGCAATAAAGAAGAGGTGTATGTAGAACAACCTCTGGGATTTGAAGTTCAAGATCGAGACTCTTATGTCTGCAGGTTGAAGAAAGCCCTCTATGGGTTGAAGCAAGCACCCAGAGCTTGGTATGAGAGGATGGATAGTTACTTGATGAAGCTGGGCTTCACTCGAAGCAATGCTGATCCAAACCTTTACTTCAAGGTTGTGGAAGGAAAGCCTCTCATTCTAGTACTGTATGTGGACGACCTCTTCCTGACAGGTGATGACCCTCTCATTCATCAATGTAAGAGGGAGCTTGCTGCCGAGTTCGAGATGAAAGACCTAGGACTGATGCACTATTTCCTAGGCCTGGAGGTCTGGCAGAGACCTGGAGAGATTTTCCTTTCTCAAGGAAAATATATTGTGAAGCTTCTGGAAAGATTTGGGATGGTGGACTGTAACGTCCGTGTCGACTCCAATGGAACTCAACTTTAAGAAGTTGAGTGGCAGCGCTGCAGGGCCTATCTTGGCCAATCCTACTGAGTATCGTCAACTCATAGGAGCTTTGATGTTCTTAGTGAACACCCGTCTAGACATATGTTTTGCAGTGAATACTTTGAGTCAACAGATGGTTGAGCCTCATCATTTTCATTGGGTTGGTGCCAAGAATCTTTTGAGATATCTTCGGGGCACGATAAACCATGGGCTGAGATACACTGCCGGGAGTGTGATACTCCGTGGATATACTGATGCCGATTGGGCTGGCAGTGTGGTGGATCGTAAGAGCACATCTGGATGCTGTTTCAATCTTGGTTCTGCTTCGATCTCATGGATGAGCAGGAAGCAGAAGTCGGTGGCTTTGAGCACCGCAGAGGCCGAATACATTGCTGCTAGTATGGCCTGTTGTGAAGCAGTTTGGTTGAGGAAGCTCTTTAGTGAGCTGTTCCAACATGTGCTAGATACCACTGTGATACTCTGTGATAATCAGAGTGGGATTCGTATGACTGAGAATCCTGTGTTCCACAACCGATCCAAGCATATTGATATCAGGTACCACTTTATCCGGGATATGGTAAAGCGAGGCGCCGTAAGGCTCGATCATATAGGAACTGATGAGCAGGTCGCGGATTTCTCACTAAGCCCCTGGGCCTGGAGGTCTGGCAGAGACCTGGAGAGATTTTTTTTCAAGGAAAATATATTGTGAAGTTCTGGAAAGATTTGGGATGGTGGACTGTATAGTCCGTGTCGACTCCAATGGAACTCAACTTTAAGAAGTTGAGTGGTAGCGCTGCAGGGCCTATCTTGGCCAATCCTATGAGTATCGTCAACTCATAGGAGCTTTGATGTTCTTAGTGAACACCTCTAGAAATATGTTTTGCAGTGAATACTTTGAGTCAACAGATGGTTGAGCCTCATCATTTATTGGGGTTGGTGCCAGAATCTTTTGAGATATCTTCGGGGCACGATAAACCATGCGCTGAGATACACTGCCGGGAGTGTGATACTCCGTGGGATATACTGATGCCGATTGGGTGGCAGTGTGGTGGATCGTAAGAGCAATCGGATGCTGTTTCAATCTTGGTTTGCTTCGATCTCATGGATGAGCAGGAGGAAGCAAAGTCGGTGGCTTTGAGCACGCAGAGGCCGAATACATTGCTGCTAGTATGGCCTGTTGTGAAGCAGTTTGGTTGAGGAAGCTCTTTAGTGAGCTGTTCCAACATGTGCTAGATACCCTGTGATACTCTGTGATAATCAGAGTGGGATTCGTATGATGAGAATCTGTGTTCACAACGATCCAAGCATATTGATACAGGTACCACTTTATCAGGGATATGGTAAAGCGAGGGCACGTAAGGCTCGATCATATAGGAAGATGAGCTGGTCGCGGATATTCTCACTAAGCCCTGGGGAAGGTCAAGTTCCTAACCTTCCGTGAGAGTCTTGGTGTCGTGGAAAGGACCCTATGATGTGGGTCCTGTTGGACGATGAGCTCTGGGAGCTCTGGGGGGCTTTGGGGGGGGATAGCTTCTCGGAGCTATAAGACTCATAATGCTTTTGCCCCCCTTGTGATTATTGAGCTGGTTCGCCACTCATTTTATCGTGCCCCGTATGCATCCTACCCATTGAGTTCAGGGCTCATGGGAAGTACTCTCATTGGCCAATGAGGTGTGGAAAGCTAGAGACTATTAGCAAAGACTGATGAGCATCAGAGATTGCCGTACTTCTCATCTAGGATGGCATGGTCCAACCACTTGATCTGGGATCAAGATTTGTGAGGTCTGGGACCTTCTGGACTGACTATGTCAGTCGGGGAATGATGTCTTTGTGACTGACCACTTCTGTTTGAAATAAAGAAGCCAGCAAAGCAAGTTTCGGCGGGATGACTCACGATGTGATTGCACTAATAAATGGAGTTCTCCCTAGTTGAGAGGGAGTGTTAAATTTGGACAACTAGGTCCAAACTCCATGTTCTGATGCTCAGATTAAGAGGCTAATATTTTTGTTGGATTCCTCTTTCTGAGAGGTGTAAAATCCATATAAAAAATAGTCTTAATCCGATGAGCAGAACTTATATTGTGAATTTATTATTCTTAATAAATTATATGTGCAAGGTCAGCCAGTTTTGTAATGTAGGCTCACATGCCCAACAGATGTGTCACACACCCTCATTGATGGATATATATACAGAAAAGTTGGAGAGAATTTAAACACAACTCAACTCACATCTTCCTCTCTCATCTTAGAGAGTACGAGCTACCTGGAGGACGAATTTCAGCCACACGTGGGAAGGACGAAGAGGACAGACCGTACGGATTTTCTGCTGCTAGGGTTTTGCTGCTAGGGTTTCACAGAAAGTTTGACCAGCGTTGACTTTGGTCAACACTTGGTCCAATCAAGCTGAAAAATTGGTGGAAAGTTCGATTTTTGAAGGCCGTACCATCTGGCACAAAAATCGAGGTCAAAGGGTTGACCGTTTTGCTGCTGCGTTGACTTTTTAGCTTGCTGCCCCTGCGTTGACTTTTCAGGACATCGTTGACTTTTGTAGAATTGACTTGGGTTGACTCATCTACTGGTTGGAGGGTTGTTGTGACACATCTGGGCTGGCTGACCAAAGGAGACTTTGCTGGTTGAAGCATCCTGTTGACCGCCGAAACGAACACACAATTTTTTCCTGTTTCTGATTTGTCTTCTGTAAGATCTGCTTATATGTTCTATCTGCATTTTGCTTAACTACTTGTATGATTGCTGTGAGAAAGTGAAATTGCTCTTAGCATAGAACATCTTCAAAACTTTACATGGTATCAGAGCTGAGGTGAAGACAAACTCTATCTATAGCAATCATCATCGAAGGAAATGGGTGACAAGCTGACTAGCCTTGAATTCAGGGAGAATGACAAGCTGACTGGAAGAGATGACTTCCATGCCTGGAAGATGTTATTAGATCTCAAATTGGAAGATCATGATCTCCTAGATCATGTGACAGGGAAGATTCAAGAACCTCCATCAAATGCCTCTGCTGCTGTTAGAACCAAGTATAAGAAGGGAGAAATCAGAGCAAAGCTGCTGATCAGGGAATCCATAAATAAGAGTCTGGTTGCCTACATATCTGAACTAGGCACATCCAAGGAGATGTATGACAAGCTGATACTTATGTTCCAAGTAAACAATGTGAACCAAGTACTATTCCTCAAGAACAAGTTGAAGAATATGAAGAAGGGCCGAGACGAGTCTATTCAAACTTTCTTTATGAAGTTGACCGAAACCAGGAACAATCTGCTAGCTATTGGGGAGACAATAGCTGATCGTGAGATGGTTCTCACCGCACTTGGAGGACTTCCATATGAATGGCAAGTATTCACAACTACCATTCTCAACAATAATACCATCCCTAACTTTGATGAGCTTCTGTCTAGATGTATGCAAGAAGAAACAAGGATGAAGGAATTTGATAATGAAAGAAATGCTGCCTATGTTGCTCATTCCCGAAAGAAGAACTCTGGTGGCTCTAAGGACAAAGGAAGGACTAAAACTCAAGAGAAGAAGGGTAAATGTTTTCACCTGCCATAGGACTGGACACTATGCTAGAGAATGCCCCTTCAAGAAGGATTCTCTGACGATAGTGACGATAAAACAACAACGAAGGAATGGGAATCGAAAAGAAATGACAAATCCAAAGGAAAGAGGAAGGCTCACTTTGGAGGAAACAATCAACCTTCTAAAAGGACCAGAAATACCAGGTATGAGGAGTCTAATGTTGTTGATAAAAGAAATGAGTATATTCTAGTATCTGCTCTCTCAGCTGCATCTCCGCCCGACACTATGGATGTCTGGCTAATCGATAGTGGTGCCTCAAGACACATCACCGGATTCAAGGAAGCACTTTCTGACATGGTTGAAAGGGATACTAATCTAGAAATATCCTTGGGGATAATGCCACTTATCCTGTGAAAGGGACCGGGACTGTGACCCTCCACTTGTCTCAAGGACAAGTCCTCCGTCTACAAGATGTACTCTATGTACCCAAATTGAAGAAGAACCTTGTGTCTGTATCTGCCATGGAAGACAAAAGATTCAATGTAACTTTCTCTGATGGAAAGGTACTCATGTGGAAGAAGAGCTTCAAGGAAGCTATCTCAATTGGTTTTAGGGTTGGTACACTCTACAGGTTGGAGGGAGTCCGTTGGGAGCTATGACTTGTGATACTATCCGTCAAACCGAACTATGGCACCGAAGATTTGGACACCTTCATTATAAGGCTCTTCCCGAAGCAAGGAAGGTGGTGACAGGGATGCCTGATTTGGAAATAATCATGAAGGTGTATGTAAGGGCTGTGCTGAAGGAAAACATACAAGGGGACCTTTCCCCTCAAGTGTCACAAAGACATCTGAGATATTGCAACTGGTCCATTCTGATCTTTCCGGTATGTTGCCTGTAACATCCCTGGGGGGATATCTTACTATATGACATTTACTGATGACTTCTCTCGCAAAACCTGGATATACTTCTTGAAGAAGAAGGATGAGGCTTTCATGTGGTTCCGTACCTTCAAAGCCTTGGTGGAAAATATGACCGGAAAGAAGATCAAAATTTTGAGGACTGACAATGGCACTGAATATGAGTCAAATGAGTTCAAAGATTTTGCAGGAAGCTGGCATTAAGAGGGAGACTACCACTGCATATACTCACTGAACAGAATGGTGTTGCTGAACGCAAGAATAGGACTATTGTGGAAGCTGCCCGTGCCATGCTATGTGACCAGGGTCTTCCAAAGTTTCTATGGGGAGAAGCTGCAAATACTGCTGTGTACATTCAAAACCGATGCCCTCATTCCGCTTTGGACTCCAAAACTCCCGAAGAGGTTTTCTCTGGTAAGAAACCTGATGTCTCACATTTTAGAATTTTTGGATGTCCTGTCTATTTTCATGTGCCGAAAGAAAAGAGAAGTAAGCTGGATGCTACTGGAAAGAAAGGAATGTTTGTGGGCTACAGTGAGACTTCTAAGGCATATAGAGTCTATGTACCTGGTCAAAGGGAAGTAGAGAGACTATGTCTAATGTTGAAGGGCCAATGGACCCTATTGATCCTTCCCCTTCTCTAGGAAAGAGGCCATCATGGCTCAGGGACACCCTCGAAGATGCTAAGGGTCATGCTGCCCCAAGGGGGACATTCCGAGAAAGCAAGAAGCCGTGTAGATACCAAGGTATCTAGCTGCCATGAGTACTATTCTACAATCTGAACCTGGATCTTTTGAGGAAGCCATCAAGCATCAAGTCTGGAAGGATGCTATGCATGAAGAATATGAGGCTATTATGAAGAATGATGTCTGGGATGTGGTCCCGAGACCGAAGGACAAATCTGTTGTCACCGCTAAATGGCTCTACAAGATTAAACATGGACCTGATGGGAGTGGTGAAAAGTTTAAGGCAAGATTTGTTGCCCGTGGCTTCTCTCAAAAGGAAGGAATTGACTATGACGATATATTTGCACCTGTGGCACGATATACCACCATCCGATCCATCATAGCCCTTGCTGCTACGCAAGGATGGAGTCTTCATCAGATGGATGTCAAGACCGCTTTTCTGCATGGTGCAATAAAGGAAGAGGTGTATGTAGAACAACCTCTGGGATTTGAAGTTCAAGATCGAGACTCTTATGTCTGCAGGTTGAAGAAAGCCCTCTATGGGTTGAAGCAAGCACCCAGAGCTTGGTATGAGAGGATGGATAGTTACTTGATGAAGCTGGGCTTCACTCGAAGCAATGCTGATCCAAACCTTTACTTCAAGGTTGTGGAAGGAAAGCCTCTCATTCTAGTACTGTATGTGGACGACCTCTTCCTGACAGGTGATGACCCTCTCATTCATCAATGTAAGAGGGAGCTTGCTGCCGAGTTCGAGATGAAAGACCTAGGACTGATGCACTATTTCCTAGGCCTGGAGGTCTGGCAGAGACCTGGAGAGATTTTCCTTTCTCAAGGAAAATATATTGTGAAGCTTCTGGAAAGATTTGGGATGGTGGACTGTAAGTCCGTGTCGACTCCAATGGAACTCAACTTTAAGAAGTTGAGTGGCAGCGCTGCAGGGCCTATCTTGGCCAATCCTACTGAGTATCGTCAACTCATAGGAGCTTTGATGTTCTTAGTGAACACCCGTCTAGACATATGTTTTGCAGTGAATACTTTGAGTCAACAGATGGTTGAGCCTCATCATTTTCATTGGGTTGGTGCCAAGAATCTTTTGAGATATCTTCGGGGCACGATAAACCATGGGCTGAGATACACTGCCGGGAGTGTGATACTCCGTGGATATACTGATGCCGATTGGGCTGGCAGTGTGGTGGATCGTAAGAGCACATCTGGATGCTGTTTCAATCTTGGTTCTGCTTCGATCTCATGGATGAGCAGGAAGCAGAAGTCGGTGGCTTTGAGCACCGCAGAGGCCGAATACATTGCTGCTAGTATGGCCTGTTGTGAAGCAGTTTGGTTGAGGAAGCTCTTTAGTGAGCTGTTCCAACATGTGCTAGATACCACTGTGATACTCTGTGATAATCAGAGTGGGATTCGTATGACTGAGAATCCTGTGTTCCACAACCGATCCAAGCATATTGATATCAGGTACCACTTTATCCGGGATATGGTACAGCGAGGCGCCGTAAGGCTCGATCATATAGGAACTGATGAGCAGGTCGCGGATATTCTCACTAAGCCCCTGGGGAAGGTCAAGTTCCTAACCTTCCGTGAGAGTCTTGGTGTCGTGGAAAGACCCTATGATGTGGGTCCTGTTGGACGATGAGCTCTGGGAGCTCTGGGGGGCTTTGGGGATAGCTTCTCGGAGCTATAAGCACTCATAATGCTTTTGCCCCACCCTTGTGATTATTGAGCTGGTTCGCCACTCATTTATCTGTGCCCCGTATGCATCCTACCCATTGAGTTCAGGGCTCATGGGAAGTACCTCTCATTTGGCCAATGAGGTGTGGAAAAGCTAGAGACTATTAGCAAAGACTGATGGACGCATCAGAGATTGCCGTACTCTCTATCTAGGATGGCATGGTCCAACCACTTGATCTGGGATCAAGATTTGTGAGGTCTGGGACCTCTGGACTGACTATGTCAGTCGGGGAATGATGTCTTTGTGACTGACCCACTTCTGTTCTGAAATAAAGAAGCCAGCAAAGCAAGTTTCGGCGGGATGACTCACGATGTTGATTGCACTAATAAATGGAGTTCTCCCTAGTTGAGAGGGAGTGTTAAATTTGGACAACTAGGTCCAAACTCCATGTTCTGATGCTCAGATTAAGAGGCTAATATTTTTGTTGGATTCCTCTTTCTGAGAGGTGTAAAATCCATATAAAAATAGTCTTAATCCGATGAGCAGAACTTATATTGTGAATTTATTATTCTTAATAAATTATATGTGCAAGGTCAGCCAGTTTTGTAATGTAGGCTCACATGCCCAACAGATGTGTCACACACCCTCATTGATGGATATATATACAGGAAAAGTTGGAGAGAATTTAAACACAACTCAACTCACATCTTCCTCTCTCATCTTAGAGAGTACGAGCTACCTGGAGGACGAATTTCAGCCACACGTGGGAAGGACGAAGAGGACAGACCGTACGGATTTTCTGCTGCTAGGGTTTTTGCTGCTAGGGTTTCACAGAAAGTTTGACCAGCGTTGACTTTGGTCAACACTTGGTCCAATCAAGCTGAAAATTGGTGGAAAGTTCGATTTTTGAAGGCCGTACCATCTGGCACAAAAATCGAGGTCAAAGGGTTGACCGTTTTGCTGCTGCGTTGACTTTTTAGCTTGCTGCCCCTGCGTTGACTTTTCAGGACATCGTTGACTTTTGTAGAATTGACTTGGGTTGACTCATCTACTGGTTGGAGGGTTGTTGTGACACATCTGGGCTGGCTGACCAAAGGAGACTTTGCTGGTTGAAGCATCCTGTTGACCGCCGAAACGAACACACACATTTTTCCTGTTTCTGATTTGTCTTCTGTAAGATCTGCTTATATGTTCTATCTGCATTTTGCTTAACTACTTGTATGATTGCTGTGAGAAAAGTGAAATTGCTCTTAGCATAGAACATCTTCAAAACTTTACATCGCAAGATCGCAATCGCCGAGTCCAGGGTCCCGATATCGCATGCGGGCATGTCTCCGACCGGATTGATCGGATCGGCCGATTGAGGGTCTCCTGCCTTTGGCCTAAGTCCTTCCCTTTTGCCTTTTGCCGATGCGATTTCCCTTTATAAGGGTTTTTTTGCCCATTTTAGGGGATTTTGCCTCTTTTTCTATAGAACAAAGGGCAACTCCTTTTGGTGATAACCTCTGCATCCTAAGTCCATTTTTGCCCATTCAAGTTGCAGTAGATTCAGAATGAAAAGATCTCTGCAATGGGGCTATGTCCATGAACTTCCTTGGACTTTCATTTTCTTCTGTGAGGAACACTTAGACTTAGGAGTCTATCCAAAATCCATTTTGGATCACCCCTTCCCACTAAAAGAAATTTTGGTCTCCAAAAGATTGATATACTGATCTGAACAGTACATGAGAGTAACAACACCCTCTTCTTTCAGCCTCAATACACTTGCCTTGCATAGTGCCTCTGAACCAAGGCCTTTGACCACTTTCCTTCCTGGATATGCTGGTCCTCCTGGGAAGAATTGCCTTCCTCCTTGCCTTCCTGCAGAACTCCTGCTGAGATGGTCATAGAAGGTAGTTTGAACTTCTCTGCCTTGATCATTGATCCAAGGTGGCTCAAACAAATGTGAAGTACATCTGCTCCACAAAATTCTCGTTTGTATTTGTTTGAAAAGCTGTCAACAACCACTGTTAACAACAACAGAAATACAGACAACAACTGGATGGCCTAAACTCCTGCTTCAACAAAAGAAACAGATTTCATAGCTTGTGAACACCTCCATGTCTTACATCTGCATACAAATGATGGACTAGATAACAAGCCCACAAAACATGCCTTTAAACAAATGACTCTTCAAGTCAAGCATGTAGAAAGAGACCATTAGGACTCTTCTCAAAAGATGAAACACTTTATTATCTCCATCTTGGAGACCAAGTTAACTTCTTCCAAGTCAACATTGCATCACATGCATGTCAAAGCAATCAACTCTATAAGTTAATTACACATACATGTTCAAAACAAGGAAAACATCAACATCCCTGTGTCCATGCACATCATGCTCATGCATGCATTTCATCCTTCAACTTTCACTTAAGTACACTGTACTTTCGAAGCTGAAATGAAATATAATGTTGCAGCAATAAAGTGAGTCTCCTACTCAACTTTTCCATTCACCTTCTTGGTAAGAACCTGCAACTTGCATATCATTAACAAAGAAATGCAAATAGATGCATCAATAGACATGCAACCTTAATTGGATAAGAACTCTAGCCATTTCTCACCAATCCCTTTCAAAGGTACTACCTTTGTCTGCACATCAGCGTCATCATGTGAATCATCCTGAGACACATCAGTCATGGAATCTTCCTTTCCATTAATGCCATCTTCTCTTTCCACTTTCTTCAGCTTTTGTGGAAGCGTTGCTAGATTCAGAGTCCAACATCTTTCAGCAAGATGCCCTTGCTTATGGCAGTAAGTGCAACACATGTGCATCCTCTTGACAGCGTGATTTGCTTTGTCCAATGGACCTTTGGATTTTTGCTTCTTTTCCTTCAAAAGTTTCTTGTATGTGGCCATTCTCTTCCGACATCTAGAAACATGATGGTTATCTAAACCACAAAAGGAACATGCAATTCTTTTCCCGTGCTTATGTGGAAATTTATCATGCTTTAGAAAATCAAAAGGAAGATGATTAGAACCAGATTTATACCTTTTTCTTTCACCTTTATTTCCTTCATGAGGAGGTGAAGCAAATGAAGAAGTGGCTCCCTTTGGAACACCATCAATCTCTTCAAAGCTGTCAGAGTTTCCACAACTCTCTGGTTCAAGTGTGTGCTTCTGAACACCTGCATCCTGCAAATGATGTTTCAAGCTATTGCATTTCTCCTGAATACAACCTTCACACTCTTGATGTAACGACCCATCTAAATTGATCCATTAATAAAATTTTAAACTTTATAATATATATATATATATATATTAAATTTTATAAATATATAATTAGACTTTATAATATAAATTTATAAAATATATCATTGAACTTTATAACATATATAATGAAATGTTATAAAATATATCATTGAACTTTATAACATATATAATATAAATTTATAAAATATATCATTTAACTTTATAACATATATAATGAAATGTTATAAAATATATCATTGAACTTTATAACATATATAAAGGAAATGTTATAAAAACATAAATGAACTTTATAAACGTAAATCTAAAAACTGTGCTAAAGAATATATATATACCAAAGTTCATTAAAGGGGCGCGTCCAACCTGCTAAAAATTTATAACAGAGCACACCTTGCCGGGAAATATCTGAGAGTTAATTGCTTGCGGAGGCGTGTCAAGAGGGAGAAGAGCGGTGGCCGTAAGCAGGAGGGTGGCCACCGCCAAGACTGCCATTATAAATCACTAATCTGAACCGATCAGGGGGGGAGAAAACGGAGATGGAGGGCAGGAGCTGAAATTAGGAGTTCAGACCAGAGGACTAAGAATTACCAGTGGAAGAGCATTAGCCGACCTGAGGTTCTGGGCACGGGGGCAGTAAGCTTCTGCGAGTAGCTTACTGGGTTGAGCAGCCATCTGTTCAGTCTGGCTGGGAGGAATTGGTTTCCCGGAGATTGGATCAAAATAGCCACGGCATCACCAACAGCAGATTCACCAGCAGTAGCAGGGTCAGCAACAGTTAAGGTAAGTACCAATTTAATGTTTCAGGCTTCTGTATTTCAGATTTTAGTTACTGTGAGTGAATGTCTATTACACTTGAAGACCTGCAATGCAACTCCTTCTTGGAGCTGTTTTAATGGTCTTCATGGCAGCTTTGGAACTTTCTCCATAAGCTTGTCCATAGCCAAGACTCAAATACTTAGGCCTTTCCTCAATTATTATTGGCTCAACAATACCTTGTGCATGTCTACCCAAGCCTTTTCCTTCATAGCTCATCTTGGACATTAGCTTGGAACCTATGCCTCTAGTATGTTTTTCAAAAGAACCAATATAAGCGTTCTTAGAGGAATTTGAAGACAAACTAGAATGGTTTACCTCTTCTTCAAGCTGATACTTGACCAAGGCTTCTTTGGCAACAAAGTGCTGTGACTCCAACTCATGCATCCTTTTCAGGTTCATATTTGCAATATGAAGTTTCCTCTCCATTTCCTGCAGTCTGTCGGAAAGCAACTGCTTCTATTCCTTCATGGAATTCAACTGCTCTCTAAGTATGCTGCTCTTCCTTCCATCCTCTTACATTTCTCTCACCTTGTCCATCATGATGAACAAGTCTTGCTTCAAGTCTCCATCACAGAGTCTTGTGATGAAGGAGGAATTTGACTCTTGAGGATTCACTTGTAGAAGTTGTCATTATACCAATGAACAAAAGAACTTCAAACAAAATTAATAAAGAGCTTATTCAACAACCTTTTTCAACAAACTTCTTGTGCTCCAAGGATTGCTTTGAGGTCCTTTTGGGATAGAAGAATGCCTTGCCCTTCTTCCCTCTTATCCTTCCTGGACTGAGCTATTAATAGCTTTCCCTTCACCTCTGCAAACTCAGAAAATAGTCAGTCTGCAACAAGCATACAATCAGCCTTTGATTGTTTAAACACCTTTTAGACAGGCAATCTTTGCTCTGTCAATCAAGCATTCTGATATAACCTTATTTGAAGGTGTGGTTAATCAATCTTAAGCTTTGATCCACCTGATCTGAAAATGGGGCACTTAGGCTTCTTGTCTAACTTACAAGAACCTCTCCCACTTTCAAAGCTTATTTATTCCCCAAGTCTTTATGATTAACCGATGCGGAATTAAATAGGTGCTTGAAACTAAGGTGTATGCTTATGTTTATTGTTGACTGTTTATGTGTTTTGAAGTCTATTTGTTTGAACTGATATAATAACAATTAAAGCAGCAGATATAATGCAACAATAAAACAACACACATAAGACAACAATTTAATTAGGAGTTCACCCAAAACTCTTGGGCTACGTCTCCATGAGCTTTAGTCAACTCAACTAGGCTCTCTGGGATTATGGCAAAGTCTTTTTACAAGCTATTGGCTCACATCCACTGTTTTACTCAGAAACAATGGGTTTAGACACCATTTTATCCCTGGCCCTTGAAGCTCTCGGCTCTTCTGGCTCTGGCTCTGGCTCTGGCTCTTGGCTCTTGCTCTTGGCTCTGGCTCTTGGCTCTGGCTCTGGCTTCTTTGGCTCTCTGTAGCTCTTTGGCTTTTGCTTAGCTTTCTGCGCTCCTGCCTCAGTGCTGCCTTAACTGGCTTTTTCGCTCTTTCAGCTCTCTGTGCTGCTTGCTTATTCTTTGTTTCAGCAGCAACTCCTCTCTGCAATGTCTCAGTCATCCTGTGGCTTTAAAGCCAATTCGCGCTGTTTGTTCGTTTCCTCTTCTGGGCTCTCTGGCTTCCTGGCCTCTATCTGCTCCAATCCCCCTCTAAGTGTTAGCAATCATTGGTAAATGCATTCAGGGATGGTGGCCACTTGTTCCGTAACAGAATGGACCCATCGACGCTTGAAATCCCCAGAAACAGTCGTTCTCTGTTTACATAGAGAAACACTGTAAAACACGGGAAAAGTCCGCCAAATCACTGTTTATCGGACTTCAAATATTATGAATTCCGCCCTATATTCCCTTGGGATCCGTCTTTGGGCATGGTCGCAAGTGATTGTTGATCAACGATTATTATTGATTTCGGGTGGATAATGCGCACGGAGATTACCTGCCCGAAAAGGGTGGTTTTCTCTCTTCGGCGCTTAGCCACGTGGCAGCCAGTGTATGGGCTCGGGTGGAGCCTGGCCAAAACCACTTACCGCCTATGGCTTGCGCGAAATCTCGCTCGTTTCGTGGTTTCCCTTAGTATTTGAAAAATACATTAAAACATTGAAAATAGCGCACAAATGGCTTTATGGCTGACTTGAAGTAAGTATGCAGCGTCATTTACAAACCCTTTCGAGTCGGGTTTCATCGCATCAGTGCATTCCCTTCACTTTTCGTTTATTTAACGAAAACACGAAAATACATAGAAAAATGCCGTTTTACAGAACTCAATATATATTAAATTTGGTTCATAATTCCGTCGGGTCCGACCATCACATCGCATATATATATATATATATATATAGATATATGCTCGCTCCTCTGTAATGCTCTGACACGATATTGCGATGCGATCATATCGCGATCGCATATCGCATAGTCCCGGGGTCTTTCCATATGGCATCGTCGATGCCGATTCGCCGATGCCGATATCACCGATCCGATCATCGGCGATCGGCGTATCGCATGATCGCAATCGCCGAGTCCAGGGTCCTGATATCGCATGCGGGCCTGTCTCCGACCTGATTGATTGGATCGACCAATCGGGGGTCTCCCGCCTTCGGCCTAAGTCCTTCCCTTTTGCCTTTTTCCGATGCGATTTCCCTTTATAAGGGTTTTTTGCCCATTTTAGGGGATTTTGCCTCTTTTTCTAAAGAACAAAGGGCAACTTCTTTTGGTGATAACTTCTGCATCCTAAGTCCATTTTTTCCCATTCAAGTTGCAGTAGATTCAGAATGAAAAGATCTCTGCAATGGGGCTATGTACAGGAACTTCTTTGGACTTTCATTTTCCTCTGTGAGGAACACTTAGACTTAGGAGTCTATCCAAAATCCATTTTGGATCACCACACCCAACGGACTTCCTTCGACATGATATAAAGAGTCAACCCGAAACCCAAGAGTGAAAGCATCTTTGAAATTCTTTTTCCATACATGTGCCTTGCCATCTATGAAGGCCACCTTGTAGCCTTTGTCTCCCATTGCCGAAATGGACACCACGTTCTTTTTAAGATCAGGTACATATAGGAATTCTTGCAAATGAATTGTATTACCCTGATTCAATTGAAGAAAGACATTCCCTACGCCTTTCACGGGATATTTGGAGTTGTCCCCAAGAATGATTTCCAGGTTGGTCTCTTTCTCTATCAAATTAGAGAGATCTTCTTTGTAACCAGTGAAGTGCCTTGAGGCACCACTATCAATAAGCCAATTTTGCAGTGAGTCCAAGGGAGAAGTAGTAGAGAGGGCCGCTGGTAGATAATATTCATCTTGCTTATTGTTAACAATGTTAGATTCATACTTGGAGTTTCTTGCCTTCTTGGAGGGTTGACCACTTCCTTGATTTTCGACATTCCTCTTTCCTTTGCCATTGAACCTGCCCTTCCTTTGATTGTTGTTGGAATTGCCTCGGGAGTGATTTTGATCATCGTCATGAGATGTGTCCTTTATATTAGGGCACTCCCTCGCATAGTGGCCAATTTTGTTGCAAATGTAACACCTACTTTTCCTTCCACCTTTCGGTTCGGCTTTTCCCTTAGATTTTGCCCCAGAATTATTTCTCCTTTTAGCATGAGAGGAGAATGCAGTGGGATTGCCTCTAAGTGCAGGCATTTCCCGCTCTTCCATCCTTGTTTCTTCTTGAATGCATCTCGCCATCAGTTTCTCAAATCCTGGAATTACATTGTTGTTGAGAAGAGTGGTTCTGAATATGTACCATTCAGATGGGAGCCCTTCGAGAGTAGTGATGGTCAGTTCCTTGTCAGGAATGACTTCCCCAATTGATAGGAGATCATTCTTGATCTCGGTGATCCTTAAGAAGTAGGCTTGCATACTCTCATCTTTTCCCTTCTTAATTTCCTTCAACTTATTCTTAAGGAACAAAACTTGATTTGCATCATTAACTTTAAATAAGCTTACCAATCTATCGTAGATTTCCTTGGAGGTGGTCAGCTCGGAAACATAGGCCACCATGCGCTTATCAATAGAGTCTCAGATGATCTTCTTTTCTTTGACTTCTCCCTTGGTCCACTTGTTCCTTGCAACAAGAGATGCATTTGATGGAGGCTCAATGATTCTGCCTCTCACATGGTCCAACACTTCTTGCTCTTTCAATGTCAGATCAAGAGACATCTTCCATCCGTGATAGTCATATTTTCACGGAGCTTATCTCCGGCGGGGAAGTGTGATGAGGAACCCATGAAGTCTTTAAGATTTCTTCAACAGCCTTCGGTGATTGTTCTTGCTTGGGCTTTGTCTTCACCTCAACTCTGATACCATGTTAATTTGTGTGTAATATTCCTAACCTAGAATATTCTTCATACCCCAACAAAAACTCCAACCAAATATATGCAAATGATATAATAACCAAGAAGTGATAAAATAACAATGGAACAACATATAATAATGTAAACCAGAAATGTAAGCAGATACACAAGAAATGCAACAAGAAATGCTAAGCCATTTTCTTATACTGATCAATATAATGAGTACAAGAGGTGATTACACAGATGGCACCTCGACTTGCACAAGGCAAGTGAAGAAATACTCTCAGAATGACAAGAATGGCCTCTCTGCATGGATGCTGCTGTTATGCTGCTAGGAAACAAATGATGATTTGGGGCTGCTCCCCTCCTCGAAAAAAGCTGAAACTCTGGATTCGGGCTCTAGTCAAGAAACCCAGAAAAACCCAGAAAGCTTTCCTGGAATGGTCGACCCCCGAAAAACGCCCTCTTGGGGTTCTGCGCAGTTCCTCAATGCCTTGCGCTGCCACTGAAGAAAACCCCTCTAAACTCTGCCTGAAACACTGCTTGAAACCCTGCCAAAATCCTCCAATGAGACAAGAGCTGGACCCCTGCTCAATCTCCCAGCATAAATCCACCTACAAAACCCAAATCCGGCACTACAACCAAAAAGAACTGCGCCCCTCTCCAAGTACTGCGCAGTCCTCCAAAAACGCTGATGAAATTGCTGCTGAAATGCTGATAAAACTATTGTTGAAATACCGATGGAAATACCTTGCCCGAGCAGGCACTTGAAGTCCCCCGGGGCTAAGGGTGAGATCTTCGAACAGAGACACTCAATGCACTAAACAATGCTGCAGACAACCCAGAAAGAAAAACCTTTCTTATATTGTATGTGCCATTGCTTTTTTTCTCCCTTCATGTTCGTGACCTAGAAGATTCATGTTTGTGACCTAAGAGATCGCCCTTTTTATTGTCATTAGTTGCATGCACCAAACTTTCAAGCCAGTCGGCTCAAATATGAAACACAAAACATTTAGATACCATCAAACATACCTGTCTAACTAGAAATTCTTTAAAACTTCATTAGTTATTAGACTTTTTGTTCATAAGATTTCCTTAGATATTTGATCCCAACCCTAGAAGAGGTTCCCCTTATAGTATTCTTTAAATGTGGTCCCAAATTAGGAGTGTCATCCCCAAAATTAGCAAAATAGTGATAATGGAACATTCCATTGTTATAGTTATTGAGGAGGGGCACACATCAAAAACAAACCTAGAATTGGTGAGTCCCTTGTTACCCCTTAGATGTTAATTTCAAAGGACATGATTACTAATAAAAAATTATTGTGTAAGATAGAATGCATTGAAATGTAAATAGTGTATTAATTTTTCAACCAATATTTAGGGAATTTATACACTCTAGATATCACTCCCAATAATGATGACTTTGATTATTGGTAAGGGTCATTCTTATGTTTATATCTATCAATGGGAAATGCATTTTTCCTTTATGTCTGTGACATTTTTCCCCGGAAGAGATCCCTTTATAGTAAACTTAAATGTAGTCCCAATTTAGGAGAGGGCAATCACCAAATTTACCAAGATATTGATAATGGAACCTTCCATTGCTATAGTTACTGAGGAGGAGGCACACATAAAAAATAAACCTAGATTATGTGAGTCCCTTATTACACATTAGATGTCAATTTCAAAGGACATGATTACTAATTATAAATGAATGTGTAAGATAGAATGCATCCAAGTGTAAGTAGTGTGTTAATTCTTCAACCAATGGTTAGAGAATTCACACACTTTACATATCACTCCTAACAATGATGGCTTTGATTAGTGGTAAGGGTCATTCCTATATTTATTTCTATCAATGGCAAATGGATTTTTCCTTCATGTTGTGAAATTGTAAAAGCCACCACCCATTGGACAAGAGGACACAAGATGTGGCGCTAGCCAGGGACAAACCCTAATGTGGGGAAACCCTTGATCAATTCTTCTTATATGATCTTCAATAGTTCAACAAAGAGAGACAGAGAGAGAGAGATAGAGTATATTTACAACAGAAATCAACACTTTGACATATCTAGATAAGAGTATAGATCATCTCTAAGAAGATGATACATGAGATCAGTTGAAGACAAGTTGCTTCAATTGATTCTCCATCGTGCTACATCTTGTCATCATGCTGCACCCATTCACTGAGCTGCTCTTGTCACAGAAATGCAACCATCATGGTTGTACCCATACATGCTATTGTACAGGCTGCCTCCACTATGCAACAGTTGTACCTATACATGCTGCTATACATATTGTCATCACTATGCTGCAATCATTACATGTTGCTGTGCATACTGTCCACCAACTGTCATGCTTCATATAACTGCTGCATCTAGATGTGTAGCTCCTCAGTGTTCATTCTTCAATTGGTTCTCCAAGATGATTACACCACCACTCTGCTCCTTGCTTAGCTGGCTGATCCTCAATGCAATACTTCTAACCTTTGACAATGGCACTGTCCATCTCTTATTACAACAACATTATACAACCCTTAGAACAGGTTTGAGGCAACCTTTCTGGAGGACTGTTCCATCCTTTATGAGCTCTCAAATAGCTCCCTTTATCCTTAGCTTCCTCTTCAGCCCTTCAGTCTTCCTTTATCACACAAACACCTACAACAAACACACTGTCCATTCCTGTACCTTTAAGACACTTTCTTGCTGTGTTCTAGGGCTACCTGTGCTGCGTCTTAGGGTCTTTACATGGTTGAGTATTAGGGCTCCATTGATAGTGGCTTTAGGCTTCTTTGATTGCGAATATAGAGCTTCTTAGGACAACGGATTTAGGGCCTCTTGGGACAGCAAATTAGGGCTACCTGTTTGTTGCGTATTGGAGCTTTCTTGACAGCAAGTGGGACCACCCTTGACAGCGTCCTAGTCTCCTTTATGACTGCGGATTAGGGACTCCCTTTAGCTGTGTTTAGGAGCGGATTAGGGCCTAAGATTAAGGCACCTTTGACCTGCGGCTAGGGCTCTTTTAGGACAACACATTAGGGCTTCTCCTTCAGTTGTGCATAGGCCCTCCTTTACCGTGGCTAGATCTCCCTGTTTGGACAACGACTAGGCTCTCCTTGAGCTGCATATAGGGCTCCTTAGATCTGCGGATTAGGGCCTCCATTTGGTTGTGTGTAGGGCTCCCTCTTTGTTGCGAATAGGGTTGCGTATTGGAGCTCCCTTTGATTGTGGATTAGAGCCTTCCCTTTGCTCCGGATTAGGGCTCCCTTTGCTGTGCATTAGAACTCCCATTGACTATAGCTAGGGCTTCTTAGATCTGTGGCCAGATCTCCTCCAAGACTGAAGCTTGATCTTCATTAGGGCAGCATAGAGGTCTCCTTCATGACAACGTATAGGATAGGGCATCCTCTAGGGCAACGTATCCTTTATAGGTCTCTCCTCCGACCAAAACCCAAAGACAAGTGGAGAGGAAGAGATCACCAAGAAGATGAGTGTCTAAATGACTTGAAGTCCTCCTTTATTTATACTAAAACATTGAGCACAAGTGGGGTTTATTTGGTTGTTGGCCGACTTTGACGAATTGTCCCATAACAAAAATAAATTCATATCTCCATGAATACTTATTGGAATCGGATGATCTTTAGATCAATCCTACACCTCTCAATGAGAGGGATCCAAGAAAAATATCAGCTGCCATTAATAAGATGACCCACATGGAGTTTGGCCCTAGTTGCTAATTTTTACACAGTTGAGCAAACACCAATTTACTTGCCAATATATGCAGATGCCCAACTGTTTACAGAAAAGGAATAAACACTAACATGGCAGCGAAACCAACAGCAGTGGCAGAAGGCAACAAGCCAGTACAGGATCAGGGAAAGAGGAAATCGCTGATATAATAAAGGGAGAACAAAGTTGCAAAGTGAAAGCGGATTCAATCTTCATGCAAGCAGCTTTGACAACAGAAGCAAAAGGAAGTAGAGGACACATACAACAGAGCAGAGGGAGAGAGAAAAGCAGAGCTTGTAGGTAGCAGAACTGAGACCGCAGCAAGTAGAACAACAACCGAAGGAAGGATGGGAGCTGAGGAGGAAAGAACACGAAGAGAAGCAGAAGTGGAAAGAACAAAGACAAGGTGCAATGACATAGCAAACAATGCCAATATAGGTTGATGAGCCGGAGCAGCGAGCAACTGAGGAAGAGAGTGAACAGATGCAGATTCTCTCACCAAAGCTAAGCACAAGAATCAAGTCCGGATGAAGTCGACAGGTACATGGAGTAGCTAAGGCGAGAGGCCACCAGGGATGACTTGGAGCTCAACGCACAAAACATGCATAAGTACATCGGTGGTCCGGTTATGGTCAACACCATGCTGCGCATGCTTCGAGGCAAGTTGGACAAAGGTTCCAAGACCATATACCCGGATACTATGGAGGCAAGAGTCCGCTACCAGGAAGACACCATCAAGTAGTTTGGGGACATCATCGCATAGTACCAAGCTTGGCATTAGTACGTGACCGAGTAGCATCAAGTGGAGGTTGCTGAGTTGGTCTTTCCCCAAACTCTAGAGTCATACTGTTTTGTCTTGTTGGGCTGTCTCTAGCCTATTTTATCTCACATGGGTACATGTGCAAAATGTATATTATTTGTAAATATGTTGTAAGTGAAATTCCAAGTGTCACTAGTGTAATGTGAACAATCACTATGTAATGTAATGAGTTTTATAAAGAAGTTGAAGACTCATGAGGGTAGTCGAAGAGTCACAAAGGGGAATGTCAAGGGTCACCCCAGCTTTTGCTATAAATAAAACCTCATAGCTCATAGAACACGCTTTTGGGAGCCAAGCTTTTGGCTAGGCATTACTTAGTGAAGGCTTGGAGAGTATTGTAACAAGCCTTGGCTTCTCCACAACGTAGAGCGAGTACATCTCTTTGGAGGAGCAGGTGGCGTTCACTGTAATGTTCCACTATTGGGGCTAGTGGCTTTCGATGGTGTATGTATGGATGGAACTTTCACTTAATAATATAACTGAGCCAACATGTTTTCATGCATATGTTGTTATTGTAGTTCGACTATTCTGGTTACTTTAGCAATGTATGTTATTAAACTTACGCATTTGTGTATGAACTGTTTTGTATGCAATTGTATGAACCTTGTTGGAGACGTGTTGTTGTGTTAACCTGTCACTTTGGATTGTTCCCTCTTCCGCTTCCAGATTGTGATGTCATTCTGCTCGTGTGTTCCTTTCAGGGTGCATACTATTACATGCTTCTAAGGGACACACTTCCTTTACCCCTCTATGTGTTAGAACCCCCATGCATCTCACTTGACTCGCTGCAAGGTCACACACTTGCTTCCGACAAAGTTATCGCACTTACCTCTGCGCGCTACCGCTGTCAAGGCACTACTTTACTACCCACTGCCTGGACGCCTACTCCAAACGATTTGAGGTCTAGTTGGGACTTCTTACCGGGGAGATACGTTGACATGTTGGCGGGTCCAACACTGTCAACATAGGGTTTTATCGTAAACCTTAGATAAAAACTTTAATGCTAGATTTAAAATAACTTGACCAAACAAGGGTTTCAAACATATAGAAGCACATTCACCTAGGGTTTCATTCCTAGGATCTTATATTGATTATTACAAGGGTTTTGCCATAAACCCTAATTTATCAAACCCTAAAAATCTAGCATTTCATCATTTAACCTAGACATCAACAACAAACCCTAAAAGTTAGGGTTTCATCAAAACATCATCAAACCCTAAACATAAAAAAGGCTAGGGTTTTCATAGTGAACCCTAAAGATTAGGGTTTTACCAAAAATGAACAAAAGATAGATAGAATGATAGGGGTATATTCAATCTAGAGATTAATCACCCTAACAATATAGAACCTTAATGATTCTATATCAAACCCTAGACATGAAAGTGTTAGTAATATAAAGCAAATTTCAAATGAAAAAATGATCATACTTTCTTACATGAAGAAGATCTGCAACAAAACTTGTAATCTGAAACATACCTTGAGTTGTTCTTTAACAAAACTTGTAGAGTTTTCTTTATTTAAGAATTTTCTTTTGATGTCTCCCTCTGAGTCTAGCCATATTTCTTATGTATTTCTGCAAGTTTTCCTACCAAGGAAAATACAAAGAATTATAAGTATGCAATATAAGCAAAGCTAGATGTATAGAGGAAATCAATCATAAGGAAATAAAGAGCAGGATACTTATCTTTTTGTAAAATGGTGGGGAAGCTCCCTTTTAACATCAGTCTTTTCTCTAAGAGGGACTTCCTTAGAAATAACTCAATGTTATATACCTAGGGGGGATAATATGGGGTACAAAGGGAGGTACCCAAAGTAATAATGTAATAATGGGATGGACCATAGTAATAAATAAGGTGGTTAACCCGTATCATGTAAGGGACCACAAGTAGTTAGTAATAATGTAATGGACCCATGGTATTAGTTCGATGATATGAGGGAACCATGGTAATGACCCATGGTATTGTATGTATGAGGCCTATATAGAGGCAAGGGATTCCACATGGAGAGATGTCAAGGAATATTGTATGAACAGGCATATGGCTTGTGGAGTGCTCTCCTTCCTTAAGGAGTGAATGTATGGTGTTGCCCTACCTTAAGGGTTTGATCAATAAAGAAGCATTTCTATCTATTTTGAGATCTTGTTATTTTTGGTGTTATCTACAGTTATTGGGTATATTGGTATGTTTTCATATATTTGTAGGTCAGATTAATAACAAGTGGTATCAAAGGCTATAACAATTGGTATCAGAGCTATAACAAGCGGTATTAGACCTATGGATACTAGAAATCAAAAGACAGACTAATCCTAGAATCCAAACATAAAAGAAAATGCAAAATAATAGTCTATACTATATGAGGATATGTGAGGGATAACATCCTTAGAGACTTAATAATATAGATCTTTAACTTTGGATTCTTCAATTTTGTTCTTCTTGGGTGGAGCTTCATTTGCAACTGTAGCATTTTCTCTCTCTCTCTTCTTATTTTTAGGATTTTCAGGATATTGATTCTTGAAGTGTCCCATCTTATGACAATGAAAGCACTCTACTTTGGATAGGTCAATCTTCTTCTTTGGTCCCTTAAACTTCTTGTGTCCTCCCTTTTTCTTGTGGTGAGCAGAGTATGGATTGGATGTATTGTTCTCTTCATCTTCCTTCTTATCATTTGCTAATGAGATGTGAACTTCTTCTTGACTACATGCATTCCACATTTCTTCAAAGGATGGTGTTTCTTTCCAACTGCTAATTCCTGATGCAAAGGCACTCCATGATTTTGGTAGACCTAGAAGTGCTGCAATCACAAGTTCTTTATTTGGTATGATTTCATCAATGGCTTGGAGCTCATCTCTTATTCGGGAAATTCTTACAAAATAAGAAGACACAATGTCATCTTTTGTCATCTTCACTGTTCTTAGTTCATTCTTGAGACTAGCTATTTGTCCAATGTTCTTGATGGTGAATAGTTTGGAGAGAGCTTCATACATCCCTTTTGCAGTATCTATATTGGATATGTAGGGGATTAAGTTATCCTTAACTCCATCTACAATTAGATTCATGGCCAAGATATTAGTTTCCTTGTATTTTTCCTTTCCTGCATCATCTGCAGGTTCCTTAACCTTTCCAAGTACAAAATCCAATACTTTGTGCTTTGCGAGGATGAGATCTATCCTCTTCTTCCATGCTCTATAGTTGGTGGCTCCTTCTATTTTATTTTCTAACTTCATTGAAGATGCCATAAATTTTCTTGACTATGTTACCCTTACTAGATGTAGATTCTTTCCTTTAACAAGCCTTCTTCTTATGATCTTGTCTTGAAACCTTTCCTTGATCCTTCCTTCTTTTAATAGATTTTCAAGCTGCCTTTTCCTTCTTATCCTTCACCTTAGCTCTGATATCATGTTAGAAAATCAGAAAGGCATAAATATTTTCTTATGTTGACAATTACTTGTGATATTCTTGTATTCTTATTAACTTTCTTTATGTTCTTCTTTTATCTTCTTCTCATCAAGCAATCATCAAATCAAAAGCATGAAGATCAAAAACACCAGATACAGGTACTCAGCCAGGGAAAAACCCATATGAAGGGGAAACCCAGTGAAACTCTTCCACTAGTAGATTGAAATCAAATTCAGACAATCCAAGACTTTAGACCTAGACAAAGAACCTCCTTCTATCCACCACGTCAACCTTCAAGATGATTAACCAAGCTTCAAAAGTCAATTCCAGTCAAACTGCATCAAAATTGCACCCAGTATGAAATTTCGACCTTACTGCAACAAAATTTCGGCCCTGCATCAGGTTCACAATTTTGGCCCTCCTCCAACTTCATATTTTCGCACTTGTGAGTCAAAAGAGAAAGAAAACAGTCTTCAAACTTCTTCGCTAGGGTTTTTGATTCTTCTTCAAGAGATTTCACAGTGCTTTTCTTTTCCTGCAATTGCAGATCGAACTTGCTTGAATGATGTCCAAATGAGGTCAAGTAGTTGCCAATATATAGTGGTTTCTGGCTCCTTTTGAGGCCGACTTGGTGGAGGAGGGTTATTTGACTCATTTTACATAAAAATAATTTTCTTTCCTGATATAAAAAGCCCAAGAAGGGTCTATTAAATGATGACAAGGACTAGGACCCAAGACATAAACTCTACCTACAATGGAGGCTTTGACCTAGAAACAAATAAACAAAGCATGAAACCCATGCCTAATAATACTTTTTCCTTCATAATAAAAACTCATTTTTCTTTCTTTTTGACAAATACATTACACCATGACTCAAATACAATTATGAAGACCGACACTAGTTACATTCTTCAACACCAAGGTGCCCCCTTGATGCTCCCTAGATGCTGCCGAGATGCTCCCTAATGGTAATGTTAAATTCTTAAAGTAAAAGTGAGATTCTCCTTTATCTTTCATTTTCATCCTTTATTTAAATTTTTAACATTACCATGAAATGACTCATTATGTTTGAGAGTGGTTCCAACCTCATCAGTCTTCATATTGAGAAAATAAAATTTCATATCCCATTCAAAATTCAATAGACTTAATAGTTTTCAAGGTTTCAGGATCAATGTTATTGTGGTATTTCATTAGATTATATCGTGTATGAGGGTACGTGTATATATACTAAGTCAAATGGGGTGAATTTGACCAAGAGTCACACCCTTTCATGGTTGGTCCGACTTGACATTTTGGAGCCTACATGAAGCCCCAAAAATGAGAATTTTAATTTTCAATTTTCACAATTTTTCTAGGCCAACTTAGGAGGCCTCTTGGCATGCGGGAATACCTCCCGATGCTACACAAAAATCAACAAATTGCGGCTGGCCCATAAAAGCCCACAGGACCCACTATCCCTTCCATGTTCCCTCTTCATATTCAGATTCTTGCATGAATTACTTGCCTTAGCATTTACACTGCCATCATTGTTCATTGACTTAAGATTATGGAATTGGGATTATCTGTATGGTTCCATTGACCTTCAATGTGCCTAGAACAAGTCAAATAACTTGATTGGCTAGCGAATCCCCTAACATGTTTAATTCCCTTAAAATATGCTTAGCTTGAGTTTTAGGAATGGAGGAGAGGCTTGCTACAATTCTCTTATAAAGGGAACTTGGTTTAATGTCTATAGGAGCAGTTCCAAGGTTGATATGCCTAATTGTGTTATTACAGTCCTCCACTATAATGAGTGTGCTAATGGGAAGTTTCTTGGCCAAGTTGATTCCTTGTAGAAGGGCATACATTTGCACTTGGTTATTGGATACTGTGGCTAGGCTCCAAGAATAAGTTAGTTCCATTTGTGCTCTAGGGCTTGTTGTCGCACAAAATGTCTAGGCAGCGCGACAACGCTCAGAGTAAGGGCTGTCACTCTTAATCTTTACTCATTCCGTTTAGACTCTCTCCTAGGCAAGTCAAGGGGGGTAGTCCTTAAGGTAAATGGATGAGAAAGCCTGTGGATCACGGGCTCTAGAAGATTTTAATGATGGACAACTGGATGAATCTAAACGATTAAATCAGATTGATAGATTAAATGCCAACGTAAACAAGACACGGCCACAAGATAGAAACAATTATAGACCAGTGCCTTCGATATTTGAATTAACCATCAATAAAACAAGCTATCCAAAACAATTTTCAATATGTGACGAAAAGTGACAATCATAAATAATCCACAAAAACACCCAACACTGTATCATGCAAGATATTCTAGATTTAAGACGATTATCGTTAATGACCAAGATCTAGAATTAAGTATTTTTTTTCAAAAGCCAAATATGATTAAAAATGTTAGATTAATGACAAAATAACACTAAGGAACTTTAGGTTAATTTTTTTTTTTTATTCCTTAGGAACTTAATTTAATGTGAAAAACCAAATCAAAGGGTTAAAATATCGAAATTTTTAATGGGCCATGAGCCACATTAAAAAATTTGATGTCTAAGAGCAAATCCTTTAATTTATTTCGTTCTTAAATTCGACACCAAAATTTTAAAATTTTTAGATTTTGAGGATTTTTAATGTTTTTAGGATTTTTTTAAAATTTTTACTTTTTAGGATTTTAGAATTTTTTTAAGTGTTTAGGATTTCAAAAGTTTTTCATTTTTATATTTTGAAAACTTTAAAATTTTTAGGATTTTAAGAGTCTTTTTTAAATTTATTAGATTTTTAGGACCCTTTTTAATTTTATTCTAGATTTTTTAACATAAAATTGAAATCATAAATAAGTAAAATGAAATTTATTATTTTTAATGAAACCTAACCTAGGCTTTAAAGAAATAAAAAATATATACACCCTTAACTATATTCAAACTTAAAGGTAAATTAAAAAAGAAAAGAATTAGTAAAAACTAAACACATACATAGAAAAGAAAATAGAATTTTGATTATTTTTGTTTTGTCTTTTGTAGCTCTAGAGAGGCTCGACGGAAGAAGGAGGAATCAATTGCGGAATGGAGGACCAAAAGTAGGTTTGAAAGCATTGATGAATAGAGCAGAGAATGAGGAGAGTGATGGGTAGCACGCAAATTTAGAGATAGCGCTGCTTGGAGGGAGGGGAGATCGAGGGCTTGAGAGCAGACAACGTGGATGGATGCGGACAGGAGCCATTGGTTGCAGATTTCGAAGGGTAAGAGGGTGTGAGTTAGGCAGCGGAAGAGAGATTCCAGGAGGAAAGGGTTCAGGTGGGCAGCGTATGGATAAAGCGACAACAGAAGGATGTAGCTGCGGGAGCCGCGGAGGGATAAGGGTTTAGCGGGAAGGGAGAAGAAATGCGGATAGGGGTGAGGTTTATGCAGATGAATCAGCGCAGAGAGGATAGAAGGATGCGTGGAGGCTTTTTTGAAGACTGTGGAACAACGAGGATGGTTGTGTGGAGAGTGGAGCAGAAGATCCACGGGTATGGAGGAGAAGAAGAATGTGTAGGAGGCAGCAAGCAGTTGAGGGAATAGACTGCGGGCTGGATGGAATTACGAGGGTTTGATGGTAGAGAGGACGACGAAAATGAGGGGCTGTGGATAGGGTTGGAGCAGCATGCAGAGAAGAATAGACCAGCGGACTAAGGAATAACAAAGCGTTTAATTTTTTTTTCGAAATGCACAGTGAACCCAAAAAACCAGATAGAAGAGAAATGGCATCCCAAGAATCGAAGAGAAATTTTCAGATTAAGATCTATGTTTAAAATTTATCAATGAAACCCTTATGAAAATTTTCCAGATTCAATTAAAACATTAAATCCACCTGCTTCAGATTTGACCCTGAAACCCTCATTAAATTTCCAGATCTGAAACTAAATTTAAACCTTTGGACTGCAAAAACTGGACATAATCCCTGCCAAAATGATGCTGATGAAAACCAGAAATCCAGATCTTACCCTCTAGGGCCTAGATCTGGACTCTGCACAACTTTCAGCTTCAGATCTGTAGTTGCAATACAACAAAAAACACCCAAACGATATACACAATGACCCAAAAAAAACACTAAAACCCTGAAAACCAAAGTCAGAAAACTAAAATTAATTACAGATCTATGTACATAAATGGCAGATCTATCAGATCTAGGGAGTGTGAGTCCGACTCCGCTCCCAGATCTGATGATCTAAGGCTCTCAACAGCCAGATCTAACGATTTAGCATAGAAAAATTAAAATTTTTTGAGTTTTAGAGGAGGCACTAAACTCAAAACCCTTCATGCATCACCCATAAAAAATAAATATCTTATGATAAGCCCAGGATCAAATTTAAACTGGGCTCTTCAGAAAACACGGATCGGGAGTTGGCTGGTTCAGCCGAGAACTTCCCTAAACGCCCGATGATCTAATAATCAAGATTTTCCTGCAAAACTCAATTCAGCCGTCAACATAGAGCAAGAAAACAATAATAAAATTCAGATTTAATAGAGATACCTGCTATTATATTCAAAACTTAAATTATCATTCAAACCCCAACGATTGAGCAAGATACCTGTACTCAAATCGCTCTTCAGAAGCTATTATTAATGGCAAAAAAGAAATTACGCACGAAAATAATACATCTTACAACATTTCCATGAAGAGTAACACCAACAGAAATTAACCCCAAAGTCTTTCTTTATTGCTCATAAAAAGATTACAAGAGAGCTTTTCGCTTAGTACACGATCAAAAGATCGGATCCTCTCAACTGACAAATGACCTCCTATTTAAAGATAAATCTTCCAATGGCTAGTTCGAGTGATCCTTGTCAAAGTGATCTTGACCATTGATGAGGATCAAAATTTCTTTTAATCTCATCCGTCAAAATTTTAAATATTGAGGAAATTTTGAAATTTTCAATTAAATGCATTTTAATAACTTTAAAATTTAAAATTTTGCATTAATTTCCTCAAAATTTTGACTTTGACTTAACCTCAGGGATCCAAGGCATAAAATCTAGCAAAATAATCAATCAACCTTAGTCCCTGGACCTGTTAAGATTTAATTTTTTAAAGGATCCACGAATTTTACCTCTGGAAAATTTAAATTTACCTAAGACCTCGGACCTATGAGGGGATAAATTATTTTTCTAACCCTCAAGACACTTTACACATGTCAAGGGGAAAACCCATTTGAAAAAGACCCTCACAGACTACCCATTTTTGTGACACAAATATAATCCAGCAGACTAAGCAACTTGTAATAAAATAACCTAACCAAATAGTTAGGATTATTCCCAAATCACTTTTACACGTACTTGATCTATAACACTAGGACTCGCCTAAGATCCTGGTGACAAAATTCATTCCGGCTTTGGGGTAAGGCTGAAGGAAAACTCTGCCGTCCATCCGAGAATGGATCGGTGAGACAAAAAACCTCCCGGAATATAGATCGTTACCAGAAAAATAGGTTTACCCAGGCAATTACATATATGACACAGATCTGCTGAGATTATTTACATCACATATATGTAGAATGGGTTTACATTATAACATGATAATTAGGCCGATGATGATAGCTGGACGACACGGACACGTCGATCAGGTGCTATCCCTTTTGCAAAAAAAGGGGGTGTACTGCTATGGGTTGTTGACACGTAGTGGTCAACATCTGGCTTTACTTGGGGACACGTTGTTGCACTATAGGAATGTGAGAATCCAGAATCTGCATCCACGCAACACACAACAAAACATGAGTAGCGTCCATCCAAAAATCATCATATAACATTAAGCACAAGAAAGATATAAGCTCTTCATTTATTAA
Source organism: Pinus tabuliformis (assembly GCA_031772625.1). NCBI lineage: Eukaryota > Viridiplantae > Streptophyta > Pinopsida > Pinales > Pinaceae > Pinus > Pinus tabuliformis. The sequence continues at coordinate 816,953,151 of CM062820.1, read as the reverse complement.
CTAGTCTAACAACATGAAAAACCAAATCTAACTACAAAATGAAATACTGAAATAATAGGGCATAAGGTTAGAAATACAATACAAAGATGCCCCATGGCATCAGATACGTTCAATATAGTGCATGATGAGCACTTGCCTGCTTTCAGGCAAGTCTGTCGGCTGTTTCTCGGATGTGCCATGTCCAATCCTGCATACGGTAGAACTTTTTCCTATCCAAAAATCAAGTTCCTCGCGCCCTTTGATGCATCAAATCGCTTTCTCATTTTCTTTCTCTTGCGCTTTTTCTTTGTGGCAGGGTGTATCACTGATGACGTGGAACATTCTGTTTCAAAACTCTCAGATGAAGTATGTAGGGTATGCATGACATGTCTTTCTTCATTCTGCATTTGATTCTTATCAATTTCTGTTTTATCCGGGTCACCTTCAATTAGCCACTTTTCAATGGAGCAAATGACCTCCTCATAATAAGATGGAGCTTGCTGCAGCAGATAAGGAGGCTTCTGATCTATTGACGTCTCCTTGTTTCTTTCATCCTCTGACCGATGCTGAAATTTCTGTACCTGTATTGTTATGGCATCCATCTGGTTAGAGTGTTCAAGCTTCATAGCACTGACTTCCTTGGCATGGTTTTCCTCCATGGTCAATAACTTATTCTGAAGACATATCTGACCAGCTTCCACATCTTTTGTTACTTTTTCATTCTCTTCTTTCATGCCCATGAAACAATTTTGCATATAGTTTATCTCTTTCTTATGATTTGCTTGCATGGTAGCCAACTGATTATTATAATCGAATGTCATGATGGTCATTTCTTCATCCATAGTTAATAACTTGTTTTGCATAGAATTAATTTCCCTGTCATGATTAGCTTTCATGGTTTCCATCTCCTTATCTCGCTTTTCCAGGCGGGTGTATAAAGTTCTCATATCCTTGACGTAATCAGTTACAAATTTTTCTTGATTAAGCTTCATATTTTTTACCCGCTGCATTTGACTGAAATGCATGTCCTTAACCAACAACTTTAGTTCTTCTATAATTTGCTTATCATTTTCCTTTTCATTGTTGACATTGATTTGATAACTTGTTCTTGCTTTTCTACTATCATGGATTTGATCTGCAACAGTACAGGTGGATGGCACATTCTGATATGGAGAATTGTGTTGAAATCTTTCATCGACAGCTCGATCCTTCACAAAATCACTTCCATTCTATTGCATAATTTTAGGGGCACAAGGCGAGCTACCTTGATAACCATATCTTTCTTTAAAAGCATTGGCGATGTCTTGTAAAGAAGCGAAAGAATCTTTAGGACAATTATTAAACCAATTCAAAGCATCACCCTCTAAAGAAAAGGCAAATAGACGCATTTTGACATCTTCATGATCATACTGGGGAGAACTACAATATATGAGCATTATACGAGTAAACCTGCATAAATGCTTTCTAACAGGGTCTGAATCACCACCCGAGAACAAAGACAATTTATGAATGGCCACTTTCGGAATATCATGGAGAACATCAGTAAAATGACTCGGGGTAAACGAATAATCCATGATGAATAATGAGGGACCAAATGGATGATAGAGAGAGACCTCTGCTCAAAAAATTCAAGAGATCCACAAGAAGGGATCTTCTAGTAGAAATGAAAGAAGTGGAGTCACCACTTGAACATGAATCTAACTCTACGATCCAAAAGGCAACAAACAATCGGATATAAGGGAGGGCTTCTTGTCTGAGAAATAATAAATGGAAGAAGTGGAGTCGCCACCCAAACAAGAAACGAATCGAAATGTCCAGGTGCTAAAGGTGCAGATGAAACGATTAACGAGATGACGAAAGATAGGGCGATGAAAAGATCAAATGACGCTAGGAAAAGCTGGCCGCTTGACAGGTTAATGAATGGCGGAAAAGATGAAATGATTGAAATGATGAATTATTAAGAAATCCTAAAGTATTAAATCGAAATAATTTTCATATTTAAGGGTTTTAAATTTTTTATGTGGCCTCTAGCCCATTAAAAAATTAAAAAAATTATTAATTTTTTTTTGATTTATTTCGGTCACATTTAGTCTAGCTTAACATATTGAGAAATTCACCTAAGGAATAATTAAGTTGTCAATCTAAAATTTCTTCTTGGTGTCTTTTGTGCTAAGGTAAGATCTAAAGGTAAATTTTTGTGGTATTTGTCATTTCTCTATAGTTAAGTATGCTTAAATTTTTATATTTGAAAATTAACTATTTGAAAGTGGTAAATTTCCTAGATTTGGGATTTTAAGCATAATCATTTAAATTCTAGGATTTGAACTAGTTAGCTTTTAAATTTCGTGGTTGATTAAGGTATTTGTATCTCTTGAAATTTAATTGCTCAGGAATTGTACATCTAGTGAAATCGATCGTCATTGCTTGAATCATTTAATCATTTAATGCTCGTTACATGTTAGACATTTTGCAAATGTTTTCAAGCGATTGTTAAATAATTTTATCGTGGAATTATAAACAGATTTCATATCTCTGTTTCCTAAGCAGCAGTTGATAATCAATTGCTTGGATCATTGACTCCATAAGACACTGGTATTAATCATTTAAAATCTAATCAAATTCTAAATCTTGCTAAGCCTTAATCAAGTATTTGATGTGTCTCCCGAACCAGTTGATTCCCAGCTGGTTCTCCTTCATCCCATTTCTCCATGGGGTCTACCCCCCTTAGCTTGTACTAGGGAGACAACTTAAACGGAGAGATCGGGGATCAGGGTGACAGCCTCCGATCTGAGCGTTGTCGTAGTGCCTAGACAATCTGTGCGACAATTGGGCCATAGAGCACCCCCTCGCACCTGCCCCTGAACGTAATTATCTTACCTTTTAGCATCAAGTTTTTCTACAACCCTCTTGCTTGAGTGTGTATATTAGTAATGTGCTTCCCTTCTCTAATTATAAATCCTTGCATGAGAGATATGTTGTAGAAGTTTTGAGGCCTTGTTTTCCCACTAAATTTCTGCTATGGCATTTGAAATATAGAGTTCATTGTCCTTCCCTTGGGAATATCTGATGTAGGAGGGAAGAAGATGTCAACATAACACAGTGAGGTCCTCTCATATTTGGGCTCTCCCTTGAGGACATTGTTAGGTGGTGCATTGGCTCCTTGCCTATGGTTGGTGGTGTCTTCAACTTCCTTTTTTCACTACCGTCTCTGTTTAGACATCGAGGGCTTCCACTTTTAATGAGGATGAATAACCCTTTTCCAGTTCTTGACAATGACATGTCTCCTATGGTCAGGGGTGTGCCACCCTCCTTTCCTTGGGCTCTAGTGACTTGGGAGTGCTTTGAGAAATGTTTCCACACACCTCCCTTTTTGGGAAACATGAGGAAACACACATGGAAACATTTCTCTAGTCTGTGGAGTGTGTTTCCCAAAAAGGGGGTGTTGATTTGGGGTAGCATCAGATGTGCTCTAGCCATGAAATTTGGTGGAGAGGTTGGGGTACATGAGATCTCCAAAGATTCTAAACAGACCAGGAGATATTAAAATAATTAATATTTTTAATGGAGTCCCTAAGTCTAAACTTAGTGAAAATAAAATATTAATGTGTATTAATATGAATTTGTGTTAGAATGGTCCAAGAGACATGGATCAAGCCAGATCTAATCTTAGCCGTTGATTAGGGACTTAATCTCGCCCGTTGAGATGTCAACAGGAAAAGTATAAGAGGAGGCTTGAGGGTCACTTGGAGAGCACACCAGATGATCAGTTATTCTATTCTCTAGAGCGGGGTTTGCTAAGAGAGATAGAATCAATGATCGGGAGAGCAGCTAGAGGGCATTGAGTATAGAGGAACAGAGAAAGCAGAGATTGTGCCGGGAGAGCAGCGCAACAGCGAAGGAGGGTGACACAGAGTCAGCAAGGGCTCACGCAGAGGCAGCCAAGTGCTGCGCAGAGCACCAGAGGGGCTAGCGTCGCTGATGCAGAGGCTCCCAGAGCTGATGCTGGGCCTCCTGGGGCTAACGCAGGCCAAGAAAGGCTAACGCAGGGCCAGCGTGAGACAAAGAGGGATTGACTCAGTCCAGATTGGGCAGACACTGGGGTTGCAGGAGCAGTTTTGTGCTGAGGAGCTGCTGGAGGGTTTTTCCAGGGTTTCAACCAGGAGATTTGTCTCAAACTGTGAGGTATAGCTGCTAAGGAAATTCTCTGTTGGGTAGGCCAATTACGACACCTAGATTGTACTCTGATATTGATTAATAAGAAAACCCTCAGATAGCTGCACCGGTTTTCTTGCATTGGGTTTTTCCAGGGACATTGGTCCAAAAATAATGGTGTCATGTGGTGTGTTTGTTCTTGTTTCTTTTAGTTGCTGATCTGTAATATGTTGAGCATGCACTAGTGTTTATTTTCAGTATTTACTTTGTAAATAAGTTGTTAAAGAAAAATAACAAGTAGGTAGGAATAAATCAGAAAAAGTGCATGAAGGGTTTCTAAACTAAGTAAACTTAGAAACTTCAACATGGTATCAGAGGATGATTGCAGATCACAGGAGGACTAAAAAACATTAGCCGAGCGGAGCAACAGTAGCAGAAAACCACTGTCCCAAGGTGACAGAAGCTGTTTCTAGCAGCGCAGAAGCTAAGGAAGTGTGACGCAGAGCCAACCAGAGCCACGCAGAAGAAGCCGAGAACTACGCAGAGCCTCAGAGAGGCCAGCATTGCTGACGCAGAGGGCCAGAGGGTTGACGCAGGGCATCCCAGGGCTGACGTAGACCCATCCAGGGTGACGCAGAGGCAGCGTGAGGTAGAGAGGGGTTGACGTAGTTCATAGAGAGGCAGTTGCTGGGGTCTAGAAGGCTGTAGGAATATTGCAGAGTGGAGTTGGTGAGGTACTATAGTCAGAACAATACCTGACAGAGCAAGGCCAGAGGAGTTGTTACCGAGGGTTTCTAGCCGAGGAACCCGGATCAGCAGTGCAGTTGCACAAGATGATCAGAGTAGGGGGCATCTCGACAAGCGGCAGAAGGATTTCCAGGAGGGAAATCAGGACTCAGAGGGAGTCCAGAAGAGAACTTCCAGACGGGAAGTAGAGACTCAGAGGAGTCGAACAAAGAACTTCTAGGAGGGAAGTAGAGGAGCGTCATGGCACTACACGGGGTAAGAGACCAGGATAGACTGGACGGAGCATCGAACTTCGCAGTTTGGAAGGCCAGAATCTTATCAGTGCTTGATAGGAATCGTGTCAAGAACTTCGCCTTGAAGGTTATAGTTATCCTAGTCGACCCCAATGATAATGACAAGTACGAGGAGGCGATGGCGAGGGCCAAGTGCATTATCCTTGACGGGGTCAAGGATCATGTGGTACCACATATAGCCGAGAAGGAAACGACAGTTGAGATGTGGGAGGCTCTCAAGAACCTGTACCAACATACTTCTGTGCAGAGAAGAATGTTGCTCGAGAACTAGATGAGGTCGTATTAGATGAAGAAGGGTCAATCGATTGACTCCTTCCTCGGAGGACTGAATGATATCCGAGATCAGTTGATTGCTATAGGAGTGATACCGGATTAGGAGCTTATGTTGAGGACAGCCCTGAACGCTGTCTCAGAAGAGTGGGAAGTGTTTGTCCAAAGCATCCTGGGCAGAGGGACTCTCCTACCTTGGGACGAGATGTGGGCAGCTCTTCGCCAGGAAGAGATCAGATGGCAATCAAAGGCAGGTAGCAGTAGCAAAGGGATCAAGGTCAAGTAGGAGGAGGAGGATGTGGCCCTTGCATCTGAGGGAAAGCAGGAGAGGCAGAAGAAGAAAGATCTCTCCAAGATCAAGTGCTTCCACTGTGGGGAGATGGGTCATTATGCGACCCGGTGCCCAAGGAAGAAGAGTAAGGGAGAGTCTTTCGAGACTAAGGTAGCGCCAGCACAGGCAAAGAAGGAAGTTTTGACAGACGATGACTGTGCCATGAGTGCACACGCGCCACTTGAGCGGAAGTGGAGAGATATCGAGCTGTAGTCAGGCGGACTACAGGTGATGAGGGGCAGGATCCTTGAGGTACCCAGCCTCTTGGATTAGACCTTGCTACGGGAGCCCTGATGAGGAGTAGTAGGACTGGCTGGGTGGGTAGAGACGGATTCGGATGGAGCGGCAAAGAGAGCTACAATGCAGGAGTCCCGAGACAACTAAGAGCTAGCAGGCTGCAACAGTGCGAGATGCATAGGAGTGTTGCACCAGTGCAGGAAGGCACAGAGAGGTTTGCGGTGCGCGATGTAGGAGAGTTGTTGCAGCAGCGCAGAGGTCAGAGAGGGAGCACTTGTCAGCGGCAGAGGGAGCTTCAGCATTAGTGGGTGTTTCTAGCCCAACAGGGAGGTGAGTTGGGAGATCAGTTACTTCTCAGTAACTGAGTTGCAGTGCAGCAGTGGGCAGCATGATGCAACATGATGAGAGGAGGTGTAGTGTTGGGAGGAAGGACCAGCAACAACACAGATGCAAAGGGATTTACAGTGCAGATGCAGTGCTGGGAGGAAGGACCAGCAATAGCACGGATGCAAAGGGAGCTGTTGTACATATGAAGCAATGGTAGTGGCAGAACCATGGGCAACAGTACAGGAGGCAGCAGTGCAGAGGATGGTGGGTAGGAAGGCCTAGCATCAACACAGGTACCGATGCCGGATGATCAGAGTAATACCCAGTGAGGGGTATTGCTAGAGCACAGTCCTCGCTAAGAGGGAGTGTTGATTTGGGGTAGCATCAGATGTGCTCTAGCCATGAAATTTTGTGGAGAGGTTGGGGCACATGAGATCTCCAATACCCAGAAAGGGTTTAGGCAGATTCTAAACAGATCAGGAGATATTAAAATAATTAATATTTTTAATGGAGTCCCTAAGTCTAAACTTAGGGAAAATAAAATATTAATGTGTATTGATATGAATCTGTGTTAGAATGGTCCAAAAGACATGGATCAAGCCAAATCTAATCTTAGCTGTTGATTAGGGACTTAATCTCAGCCGTTGAGATGTCAACAAGAAAAGTATAAGAGGAGGCTTGAGGGTCATTTGGAGAGCACACCAGATGATCAGTCATTCTATTCTCTAGAGCGGGGTTTGCTAAGAGAGATAGAATCAGTGATCGGGAGAGCAGCTGAGGGGCATTGAGTACAGAGGAACAGAGAAGGCAGAGATTGTTTCAGGAGAGCAGCGCAGCAACCAAGGAGGGTGACGCAGAGCCAACAAGGGCTCACGCAGGGCCACGCGGAGGCAGCCAAGTGCTGCGCAGAGCACCAGAGGGGCCAACGTAGTTGACGTAGAGGCTCCCAGTGCTGATGCAGGCCAAGAAAGGCTGACACAGGGCCAACGTGAGACAGAGAGGGGCTTACACAGTCCAAATTGGGCGAACGCTGGGGTTGCAAGAGCAGCTTTGTGCTAAGGAGCTGCCGGAAAGTTTTTCCAGGGTTTCAGCCAGGAGATTTCTCTCAAACTGTGAGGTATAGCTGCTAAGGAAATTCTCTGTTGGGTAGGCCAGTTACGGCACCCAGATTGTACTACCCTTAGATAGCTGCACTGGTTTTCCTGTGTTGGGTTTTTCCGGGGATATTGGTCCAAAAATAATGGTGTCATGTGGTGTGTTTCTTCTTGTTTCTTTTAGTTGCTAATCTGTAATATGTTGAGCATGCACTGGTGTTTATTTTCAGTATTTACTTTGTAAATAACTTGTTAAAGAAAAATAACAAGTAGGTAGGAATAAATCAGAAAAAGTGCATGAAGGGTTTCTAAACTAAGTAAACTTAGAAACTTCAACAGGGGGGACATTTGGGGTCCACCCTAAAAAGGGGGACACCTTGGTGCGCCCACCCCCAAGTGGGGACACCTCCAAGTTTTTGCCTATAACCCTTAAATTACAAAAACAAAATATAAAAAAATTACTGTTTCAGACTTCAGTTAACTTTTTTTCTTAGTAAAATGATGAATGATGAATGATAAATCCGAATTAATGTATATTGTATACAGTATTTCATTTATGAATCAATGTATTTGAATTTGAATTTGCATCTGAATTGTGTTCATATCCTTTCCAAATTTGAATTTAGTATTTACATTGCACAATTATAATTTGCATGAGATGAATAGTTATTGTTGTGATTTTATCATTTTTTTTAAATTTTTGAGATGGGAAACCCTATGCTAAGGACCACTCTGCCCCTCTGCCCCCATGAATTTCCCTAAAATTTGGGAGCATCTCCACATGTCTCCTGTGTGGGTTCCTCTGTTCACATGCTGCTGCTGCATCTCAGAAAGTTGGTGGAATATTGCATTTTTCATGTTAGATATGATTATGCCTTCGGTCATTTCTCTTCTTCACTAGTTTAATTGATTTTGTTTTATATTTCAGCTTTTAGGGGTTGCTTTTGCACTCCCAGTGTGTCACTACTGGATTGTACTTTGAGTCTTATTGACCTATTTCAGGTCAATAATGGATATTACTAAATTCATCTTATCTTTCCTAATCTTATTGGTCTTGAATTTTCATGATATTGAATTTCCAATTTCTGAGTAGTGACATTTTTGTCCATCTTAGCTTTATTTCATTTATATTTTGTCTACTGCAACTGAAATAAATTATAAATCCTTGCCATGCAGTTAATTCAGCAGTGGTTTCAATTTATCGAAAACAATCCTATGGGAAATGGTGTATTCAAAACAGAGTTGCTTTGACTTCAGATTTTATATGTACGGAGGCATGCAGTATATCAGCTGACGAGAAATCTAGTGGGAGGCCAACTCAGAAGCAAAGATGCTCTGCTTGCAAGGTCGAATTATTTTGTAATATGGTTTATTTTGTTACTCTCTTGTTTGTCTAAAGCATCTGATGTTAAAAATTTTGGTTTCTGTCTCAGGGTTTCTCTAGTCCCTCTAACGAGCCTGCTGTATTGGAAGGCAGGTATGCATATGCCACATCTACTGTGTATGTCACAAGGTGATTGTGAAACAGATGCTCCCTTGTTACCACTTCTTATGGGTTAAAAATTTCCTGATTGTTTTTCCCTCCAGCTCCATGGATGAAATCTATGATGCATTAGTTCAGCACATTTTCCCAGCAGCAGCTGTGAGTAACTCAAAAGCAAAGTAAGATTTTGACTCCTCTGCAAGCTTTTATGAATTCTTGGTATAATGCTTGCCTCAACTTTATCTGTAGTTAATTTCAAGCAATGGTGACGTGTTATATCATATATAGTTCTACTATAGATTGTTGATTCCCAATTTATAATTATCGAAGTATTGTTAGCTGGGTATGTAAACAATCTCTCTAATTTTTTGAAATGTATTGTGTTTATTTTTCAAAATGAGGATGAATTTGGTTTCTGACACTAAAGACAAAGACAACGTTTTGTCGACAGTTCATCAAAACTCATCTAACAGGTTGACCCATTCATTTTTTTTCGTAAGTAAAAGAATCATATTTGTCACCATGTATTAAATAGTACTTTCTAATCAAATAAATGTCATATTAACCTAACTTGGGCCTAATTTCTACACCATTTATCCCATGCACATAAATGAAATAGCTTTGGTACAACATTGATAAACTTTCTATGAAATACTATGATTGTCAGAAGTTTAACAATGTTAAGAGTGACAACTTTGATAATTTCTGCTTTCTAAATGATCATGCCTAAAAGAAAGATAACCAATAGAGGCAATTATTTCAAAATCTGATTGGTGTTCCCCAGCTCAGTGCTTGAGTGCATTATCTTTTATTGATGATTCCTTATTGTGATTAACACACTGTATTTGATTTTCCTTGACGTCTTTCTTATCTAGATTGCCCCTTTTTCCTTTAGAACGTGTACATGAACATCATAGTCACATGCCCTGAGATGTTTAAGAGAAGGTTTCGTACCAGTCCATATCTCATGTGGGGTCTTATCATCTGACACTGATGAGGGTGATCTATTTACTAGGTAACACACAACAGCCACTACCTCTGCCCAAAATTCCTGTCCTAAACAGGCACCACTGAGCATTCTCCTTGCTTTCTCCATTAATATTCTATTCAATTCTTTTTGCAACTCCATTCTGATGAGATTTGTATGGAATAGTCTTCTCCATTGCTATTTCGCCCTTCTTACAGGATTCATCCAATTCATTCCCGCAAAATTCTCCACCATTATCTGTCCTCAACACCTTCATTTTCTCTGTCTGATTTTTCACAAGAACCTTAAACTCTTTAAATTTTTCAAAGGCTTTAGACCTGTGGGTACTCGCAGGTCAAGTCATCTTCAAGCCCTGCGGGTACTCGCGGGTCTAATAAGAGTCATGCAACATTGATCAAAATCTATAGTGATTAGATGTACCTTCTACCATACCTTTATCATGTAGTACTTGAAAGGCTTTCTCTCCAATATGTTCTAGTTTTTAATGCTACAACATAGCCTTTTGTTTAGAGTTGTAGGAGTTTTCCCTTCTTCAGCTCCACTCTCAGGAACAACGAAACTATTGCACCCATCGCTAACAATGCTTCCCAATAGCTTATACAAACTTCCAATCTGAACTCCCTTAGCAATATTATTGCTCCTTGAACTATCTTGCAGTATCCTTTTCAAACATTGTTTTTACACATGCAACACTCATTTTGCGAACAAAAAACAAATTTGTGGCCAATCCTGGGATGTGGAGAACACGAGGGAGTGTTCTAATCCTTCCACCCACGAGCTTCAACTTGACTTTTCCTTGTCCTATGATCATGGCTGTCGAGTCATCTCCTAGGAAAGCATCACCACCATCATATCCATCATACTCACAAAGCCACTCTGTGTGAGGAGTCATATGAAAGGATGCCCTTGATTCGACCAACCATGCCTCATGATCTATAGATATACTTGAAGAAGCCAATTGTACATCCTCTCCTACATGTAATGCCCTTCTTTTCCACATCTCAAACATACCTTTACCAATTTTCATGGATATTTAGATCTTCCTCTAGATTTAGATCTCCCACTTGGACTTATTTTTATTTCTATTTTGGGAATGTCCTCTTACAAACTAGGCATCTATGTTTTGAATTTCCATGTTTACCCGTCTCATCTCCTCTGATAACAAGTATGAGACTATATTGTCGAAACTTAAAGTTGTTGCATTACTACTTATGGGAACAACTAAACTATCCCAAAGTCTACCAAAGAACACAATAGATTGATACACTTATTTTCATCTGAAATCTTAATATCAACAAATAATAGTTGAATTACCATAGTATTGAAGGTGTTTAAACTTTAGATGCTCTCTCACCGATTTTGCATCCTTCATATTCATGTTTTACAACTTTTTTTTCCATATGAACAATTTGTTCACCAGGGACTTATACTGATATAAAGTCCCTAACTTGTTCCACAATGCTTTTGTTGTAGTTTTTTCTAAAACATTTAGTAATGCTGAATATGAGGGACACAACCATATTGTGCTCTTTTCCTTTCGACCTAACTTGTTCTAGTCTTTTGTCGACATCCCCATTGGTGCAGTACTCGGATCCATAGTAATCCACTAATCTTTGTCCACCAACAAATCTTTCATTTTGAGCTTCCATAGCTCAAAACACTATCGATTGAATTTATTGATCTCTATATTTGAACTACTTTCCATTTCCTTTCATCGCAAAAATTGATTCCATAGATTTCCCACTATGACAGGGTCTATCACATGCCCAAGCAAAACCCCTTGGCCACAAAAGCATCTTTTTGAAGCCAAAACTACTTTGATACCAAATGTAGATTTTAACCCTATACAATTTAATTGTTGCAAACAAATTCTTAATAAAACGGAAAAGATGTAATGGAAAACGGACACATCAACGCAAATGTTTAACCCTGGAAACCCAAACTAGGAAAACTAGAAAGTTTTTTTAGTATATTCATTTTCTATAATTACAATACAATATATATCTTATGGCATCCACAATCTTGTTGATTTTTCAATTACAATAGATACAAGCACTAATTTCTGAAACTAACAATTACTTCCAATGATATAGATATTATATTTTAGCACTTCTAGTTAATCATTGAGTAATTATAGTTCAAAAATTCAACCATAAAAGTAGTAGGACAGTAGAGATCACAATGAGACAATGATGCACAAAGATAACACAAGATTTACCTTGGGAAAAACCACTTGGGGGAAAAACCCAACAACCTTTTCCTTAGAGAAATTATTCACTTCAACAAGAGATACAATCTGATCCTTGTAGTCAAAATAAAGTCAACCTAATCAGTAGCAAAACCCAAGGAAAACCTAGTCAAATTGCTTGCCGAGAAATTTGATCTACCTAGAAACTCAACCTTGTTTAGAAACTTAGCTTTCTTCTTCAGAATCTCAGCTTTTTGCCTAGAGATGCATCTGCTTTAGAAACTTGGCTTTTTGCGTCTGCTTCAGAAACCCGACCTTTTTCCCATAGATGTGTCTACTTCAGAAACACGGCCTTTTGCCCAGAGATGTGTTTGCTTCAGAAACTCGACTTTCTATGTCTTGTCTCCTTCGCTTAGATGAGCAGAAGATGTCTTGTCAGATCCAAATTGTTTCTCATGTTATGAGGTTGAATGGGTATATATAGTGATTGGATGAACTCGAATAGGTGTGTTTATAGGGACAGGCCGATTTGATCTTTAGGAGGGCCGACATGATATTTTTGGAGCCAAAAATTAAAATTTAGTAATTCAAAATTCCCTCTCTTTTGAAGCCGACATGAAGAACATGTCTTACATATATTTGAAGGGGTAAAACATATAATTATGAAGACTGACCATAACTACAAAATTCAACAAAATTGCCAATTCATTTACTCTGGATTAGAATACAACCGTGGTTTCTTAATAAAAACTACAAAAACATGGGCTAAACCACCATGCACCACAAAATTGCTAAAAGAAAAAATTGTGTGCAAGGAGTTAGTTGTGCAAAGAATATAACACATACCCAACAAATTCCTTATGGTGATATCTTACCCATTTACGAATTTCAAGTGGTGATTATAATCAACTTGTAGAGTGGTACATTGGGATTGAAATTTCAATTGCAATGTCTTACCCTCTTCACGAATTTCAAATGGCAATGATACTTGTTGACCTCTACTGGTCAACTTCCCATGCAATACACCCTCTTTTCTTGGCAGAAAGGGGTAGCACCTGAACGACGTGTCCGTGCCAGCCTACAGTCATCAGCAGCTTGATCATTTCAATTGTAAACCCAGTCTGCATGTATGAATTGTAAATAATCTAAGCAGATCAGAGTCATGTATGTAAAATTGCCTAGGTGGACCTAACTTTCTATGATAATCTATGTCCCGGAAGGTTTTTCGTCTCACCGATCCATGGATCGGCAGAGTTTTCCTTCAAACCTGACCCCAAAGCCGGGATGGATTTTGTCATTAGAACTTTAGGAGAATCCTAGTGTGTTAATATGCTAGATTATAGTTGTGTCGCAGAACTGGGTGATTTATGAGGGTCTGTGTTAAGTGGGCTTGTCCCCTTGAAATGTAAGTTGTAAAAGTCATGATGTAATGTGTCTTGAGGGTCGAAAAATGTTTTAAATCCCCTCGTGAGTCCTAAGTCCTAGGTCCTGGGTGATGTTCCAAAGGTTTAGTTCGATGATCCATTTAAAAAATGAAATAAAATAATAAAATAAATAAAAAATTTAAAAATTTAAAAAAATGAAATAAATAAAAAATAATAAAAAATAATTAAAAAATTTAAAAATTTAAAAAATGAAATAAAATAATAAAATAAATAAAAAATTTAAAAATTTAAAAAATAATAATAAAATAATAAATAATAAAAAAATTTAAAAATTTAAAAAAATGAAATAACTAAAAAATAATTAAAAAAATTTAAAAATTTAAAAATTTAAAAAATAATAATAAAATAATAAATAATAAAAAAAATTAAATTTTTTTAAAAAATGAAATAAATAAAAAATAATAAAAAAAATTTAAAAATTTAAAAAAAATAATAAAATAATAAATAATAAGAAATTTAAAAAATAATAATAAAAAATTAATTGAATAAATCGACGGATGAGATCAAGAGATGTCTTGATCTTCATCAACGGTCGAGATCATTTCTACATGGATCATTCGAACTAGCCGTTGGGATCATTTCCTTTATATAGGGTCTTAGCTGGTCATTTCAGATTCATTCGATCTGTGAGTCTAAGACTGAAGAAGCTCTCTTGTAAATCTGTTTCTGGTTAATAAAGGAAGACTTTGGGGTCCATATCTTGCTGGTGTTACTCTCTTGGAATGCTGTGAGATCATTTCATTTTTTGCATATGTTATTTTCAGCCATTAATATTAGCTTCTTATAGAGTATTGTGAGCACAGGTATCTTGTTCACTTGCTGGGGTTTGGGTGCTGTTAGGGTTTCTGAAGTAATGGCAGGTATCTCCATTACTGTTTGAGATCTAGCAGCATTTTTGCCCTCTTTGTTGACGGTTGTTTTGAGCTGTGCAGAAAACATTTTCTGAAGGAATTTTGTGGGCGTTCGGGGAAGTTCTCGGCTGAACCAGCCAACTCCCGCAAGCATTTTTTGCTGAGCCCAGTTGGATTTGATCCTGGGTCTATCATTCGGTTTGTTTATTTGATTTGCATGAGAAATTTTCTGAAGTTCTTCACAGTGACAAATCTGAAATTTTCGTTTCGTTAAAATATTTCTGTTCTTATTGCTGAATCTGGCTATTAAGGGGCCAAATCTGTAAATTAATCAGTTGTCTTAGGGTTTCAATTTTCTCTGATCTAGGGTTTCAAATTTTTTGCTTTATGCAGTTTTTATCAGGGTTTAGGGTTTTTAGGTTTCATTTTATCACATAAAAAATTTGGAAAATCATTTTTGCCAGTTTCAGTTGTTTTTCATGTTATATCTTAAGATCTGAATTTTTCAAGTCGAGATGCGAATATGATATCTAGTTAATGGTCTAGGATTCTCGTGGTGGTTTAAAGCATTTATCTTTTTTCAAAATTCTCAGTCGCTGGATATCGTTTGGTTATGTGATTTCGCTGATACCTTTTGATGACAAATGATTGCTGTTCACGGTTTATTTTTCTATATCTAACAAGTAATCATTTTAACAATAATCTCTTAAGGCACTGGTCTGCTCAATTAATCAAATCATTTTAGTGCTTTTTATATCGTATCTCGTGTCTCCCAACCAACTGGTCGACAGTTGGTCTCATCATCTCACAGGGACTACCCCCCTTAGTCGCGGGAGACAGGCTTAAACGGAGGGATCGGGGATCAGAGTGACAGCCCCCGGTCTGAGCGTTGTCGTGTCAATCCGTGCGACAACATTTTTTGGCGCCGTTGCCGGGGATAGAGTTTTTCTGTCCTTGGTTTTTCAACATCTTTTCATCATTCATCGTTCATCTGTCTATCATTCGTTTGAGCCGGCAACACCAACATTTTTTGGCGCCGTTGCCGGGGAATTTGTTTTCTCGGCGTTTCAACGACAATCATCCTTCTCATTTCTTATCTTTTCATCTGAGCCGGCAACGACAACATTTTTTGGCGCCGCTGCCGGGGACTTTGTTTTCTCGGCATTTCAACGACTTTTCATCATTCATCGTTCATCTTTCTATCATTCGTTTGAGCCGGCAACGCCAACATTTTTTGGCGCCGTTGCCGGGATAGAGTTTTTCTGTCCCTGGAAGTTTCATCGACATTCACCCTCTCATCTTTCTCATTTTGAGCTAGCAATTTCAACCTTTTGGGTTATCATTTGGATCTTTTATTGCCTTATTTTTCGCCATATCAGTAGCATCTCTTCAGTTTGTTTCTTGTTTGGGTGGCGACTCCACTTTCTCATTCTTCCCAGACAAGAAGCTTTCCTCATATCTGCTTGTGGTTACCTTTTGGATCCTAGAATCAGATTCATTGTTCAAGTGGCGACTCCACTTCTTTCATCTCTTGATTTTCTTGAGCAAAGAGCTAGTTCTATCATCCATCTGATCCCTTATTGTTCATCATGGATTATTCATTTAAACCATGTCGTTTTACTCACCATCTCCATGATTTTCCGGAGGAGGCCATTCCTGAATTACCTATTTTTTCAGATGGTGATCCAATCGCTGCTAAAAGGCATCTAGACTTGTTTATTCGCATCATGATCATATATTGCAGACCCCCCCAGTTTCATCATGATGATATCAAAATGCGTCTATTTATCCTTTCTTTAGAAGATGATGCTTTGAATTGGTTTAACAATTTTCCTAAGGATTCTTTCACTTCCTTGGTTGATATTATCAATGCTTTTGAAGATAGATATGGTTATCCAAACAGCTTGCCTTCTTCCTCCAAAATTGTGCAACAAAATGAAAGTAATTTGATAAGCGGTCCAGCTGAAAGATCCCAAGACGATTCATCATGTCAGAATGTGTCATCCACCGGAAATATTGCAGATCAAGTTCGTGATAGTGAAAAATCAGGGACAAATGACAATGAAAGGGAAGAGCAAAAGCAAATTTTACGAGATCTAATGATGCTGGTGAGAAATATGGAAATCAATCAAACTAATTATGTCAATGATGTGAAAACTTTATGCACCCACCTGGAAAAACGTAATAGGGAGATTGAGGTCACGCAAAATCAGCATGCTAAAGAAATTGAGGCCATGAAAACTAAATATGAAACAAAAATTGTAAACATGCATAGCAAGATGTCAGTCTTAGAGGAAAATATGGTGACCATGAAAGCTGATCATGATAAGGAAATTGACTCTATGCAAAACAAGTTATTAACTATGGATGAGGAAATAACTATCATGACGTTCAATCATAATAATCAGTTGGCTGACATGCAAGCGAATCATAAAGAAGAAATAAATTTCATACAGCATTACTTGATGGACATAAAGGAAAAGAACCATAAAGTGATAAAAGACATGGAAGAACATCATGCCAGACAAATCAGTGCGACAAAGGTTGAACACTCTAGTCAGATGGATGCCACTAGAATACAGGTTCAAAGGTTTCAGCAATTGGAAGATGAAAGAAACCAGGTAACATCAACAGATCAGGAGTCTTCTCATTTGCTGCAACAAGCTCCATCTTATTATGAGGAGGTTATTGATTCGATTGAAAGATGGTTAATTGAAGGTGATCCGGATAGACTTAAGAATGATAAAGATCAGATGCGGGCTAAAAAAAGACATATCACGCATACTTCATCTGATAGTTTTGAAACAGAAAGTTCCAGGTCATCAGTGATTCAACCTGCCAGAAAGAAAAAACGTAAGAGACAGAAAATAAGAAGAAGATTTGATGCATTAGACGGCCGTGAGCAGCTTGATTTTCGGATAGGAAAAAGTCCTACCATATGCAAAATTGGACATGGTACATCCGACAAGCAGCCAGCAGATTTGCCTGAAAGCAGGCAAATGCTCAGTATGCACTATATTGAACACATCTGATGCCGTAGGGCATCCTTTGTATCGTATTTCTAACCCTACTCCTTGTTTTTTCCGCATTTTCGTTTCTGCTTTAGATAGTTAATAAATGAAGAGCTTGTATCTTTATTGTGCTTAATGTATATAATGATTTTGGATGGACGCTACTTATTTTTGTGTTGTATGGATGCAGATTCTGGATTCTCACATTCCTGCAAGCAGCAACGTGTCCCCAAGTAGAGCCAGATGTTGACCTCTACTGGTCAACTTCCCATGCAATACACCCTCTTTTCTTGGCAGAAAGGGGTAGCACCTGAACGACGTGTCCGTGCCAGCCTACAGTCATCAGCAGCTTGATCATTTCAATTGTAAACCCAGTCTGCATGTATGAATTGTAAATAATCTAAGCAGATCAGAGTCATGTATGTAAAATTGCCTAGGTGGACCTAACTTTCTATGATAATCTATGTCCCCGAAGGTTTTCGTCTCACCGATCCATGGATCGGCAGAGTTTTCCTTCAAACCTGACCCCAAAGCCGGGATGGATTTTGTCATTAGAACTTTAGGAGAATCCTAGTGTGTTAATATGCTAGATTATAGTTGTGTCGCAGAACTGGGTGATTTATGAGGGTTTGTGTTAAGTGGGCTTGTCCCCTTGAGATGTAAGTTGTAAAAGTCATGATGTAATGTGTCTTGAGGGTCGAAAAATTTTTAAATCCCCTCGTGAGTCCTAAGTCCTAGGTCCTGGGTGATGTTTCCAAAGGTTTAGTTCGATGATCCATTTAAAAAATGAAATAAAATAATAAAATAAATAAAAAATTTAAAATTTTAAAAAAATGAAATAAATAAAAAATAATAAAAATAATTAAAAAATTTAAAAATTTAAAAAATGAAATAAAATAATAAAATAAATAAAAAATTAAAAAATTTAAAAAATAATAATAAAATAATAAATAATAAAAAAATTTAAAAATTTAAAAAAATGAAATAACTAAAAAATAATTAAAAAAATTTAAAAATTTAAAAATTTAAAAAATAATAATAAAATAATAAATAATAAAAAAAATTAAAAATTTTTTAAAAATGAAATAAATAAAAAATAATAAAAAAAATTTAAAAATTTAAAAAATAATAATAAAATAATAAATAATAAGAAATTTAAAAAATAATAATAAAAAATTAATTGAATAAATCGACGGATGAGATCAAGAGATGTCTTGATCTTCATCAACGGTCGAGATCATTTCTACATGGATCATTCGAACTAGCCGTTGGGATCATTTCCTTTATATAGGGTCTTAGCTGGTCATTTCAGATTCATTCGATCTGTGAGTCTAAGACTGAAGAAGCTCTCTTGTAAATCTGTTTTGGTTAATAAAGGAAGACTTTGGGGTCCATATCTTGCTGGTGTTACTCTCTTGGAATGCTGTGAGATCATTTCATTTTTTGCATATGTTATTTCAGCCATTAATATTAGCTTCTTATAGAGTATTGTGAGCACAGGTATCTTGTTCACTTGCTGGGGTTTGGGTGCTGTTAGGGTTTCTGAAGTAATGGCAGGTATCTCCATTACTGTTTGAGATCTAGCAGCATTTTTGCCCTCTTTGTTGATGGTTGTTTTGAGCTGTGCAGAAAACATTTTCTGAAGGAATTTGTGGGCGTTCGGGGAAGTTCTCGGCTGAACCAGCCAACTCCCGCAAGTATTTTTTGCTGAGCCCAGTTGGATTTGATCCTGGGTCTATCATTCGGTTTGTTTATTTGATTTGCATGAGAAATTTTCTGAAGTTCTTCACAGTGACAAATCTGAAATTTTCGTTTCGTTAAAAATTTTGTTCTTA
Organism: Pinus tabuliformis; assembly: GCA_031772625.1. NCBI lineage: Eukaryota > Viridiplantae > Streptophyta > Pinopsida > Pinales > Pinaceae > Pinus > Pinus tabuliformis. Next base: position 816,933,920 of record CM062820.1, on the reverse strand, counting down.
TTGCTGAATCTGGCTATTAAGGGGCCAAATCTGTAAATTAATCAGTTGTCTTTAGGGTTTCAATTTTCTCTGATCTAGGGTTTCAAATTTTTTGCTTTATGCAGTTTTTATCAGGGTTTAGGGTTTTTAGGTTTCATTTTATCACATAAAAAATTTGGAAAATCATTTTTGCCAGTTTCAGTTGTTTTTCATGTTATATCTTAAGATCTGAATTTTTCAAGTCGAGATGCGAATATGATATCTAGTTAATGGTCTAGGATTCTCGTGGTGGTTAAAGCATTTATCTTTTTTCAAATTCTCAGTCGCTGGATATCGTTTGGTTATGTGATTTCGCTGATACCTTTTGATGACAAATGATTGCTGTTCACGGTTTTATTTTTCTATATCTAACAAGTAATCATTTTAACAATAATCTCTTAAGGCACTGGTCTGCTCAATTAATCAAATCATTTTAGTGCTTTTTATATCGTATCTCGTGTCTCCCAACCAACTGGTCGACAGTTGGTCTCATCATCTCACAGGGACTACCCCCCTTAGTCGCGGGAGACAGGCTTAAACGGAGGGATCGGGGATCAGAGTGACAGCCCCCGGTCTGAGCGTTGTCGTGTCAATCCGTGCGACAACAATACTTATACTTTGATCCAAGCTGATTGGTAGTGGCTTCTCTTCCTGTATGAATTCTGCAGCTTGGTTCTATGCAGATTCAAACCCCAATAGTCAATCATACTAGGGCTTTGAACAAGGTGGACAACTTGATCATCGATCACAATCCAGCTATGATATTTTTATTCTATGTTCTTTTGCAGTTCTTTCGATATAGTGGTTGATACTTGGTAGTGGAATAATTTATCTTAGATTTACTTCTTCAATTTCTTGAATTTGTGGTAGAAAGTCCCTCACTAATGGAAAATGAAATTTTTGGGTTTAGAGTGGCTAAAGGTCCAATTGTGGTCAATGACCGACTTAGAAAACTAAAAATTATGGCTGTGGCCAAAAGGTTACTGATATTTTGCCATGGGCAATGAAATTTTGACCAACAGATTGTTGGCCAAAGGCTAGGATCAGAGTTTGCTCTGATACTAAATGTGACACACCAATCAAGTTTGAAAATTTAAGTAGCCGCGGTTGGTATTTTTCATTGGCAAACAAGGAGAAAAATTCAAAATTTTTGTTGTGATCCAGTCAACCCCACTTGGGCTAATTAGCCCTCCTCACAAACATATAAACTAAGTTGCACGAAACGGGGAAACGCGGAAGCGAAACGAAACGGGGAAGCGAAACGAAACGCGACCTCCCCAAATTTTGGAAACGGGGAAACGCGAATATATAATAATAATAATATATATATATATATTAAAAATATTTAAAAATTATTATTATAAATATGTGCAATCATAAAGCATGAATGATACATTTACTTACATAAACATTTAAACATTAAGATTAAATTTACATCACATTTACTACCTGGAAACCCTAAAAAAAATTAAAAAACAAGTGTTTTTTTGGGGAAACGTGGCACGTACGGCCTGGAAACGCGTTTCCGGCCGTACGGCCAAGTTTCCGTTTCGGGAAACGTGGCCGTACGGCCGGAAACGCGTTTCCAGGCCGTACGGTACGCGGAAACGCGTTTCCGTTTCGTTTCCTTACGGAAACGGACCCAACCTGCATTTCCTGCAACTTAGCATATAAATAGGGCATTGATTGGACTCATTTGGAGCGTCATCTCAAGCAAATTCGATTTGCAATTTCAGAGAGAGACACCACACGTGCGAAGGATAGAAAGGCTTCTTTTGAATCTACGTTGACTTTTTTCTTAAAGCTACATTTACTGAGTTTGGCTTGGGCATTTTTGGCATTTGTTTGACTTCAGTTTAGATCATCTTTGGAGGCCGAATACTTCAGAAGTTCATTGACTCTTGCTGACTGTGATTTCGCTCTTGCATTGGGATGTTGACCAACATTGACCACATTCCTTGACTGTGGATTTGACCAAAGTTTGTTGACTAGTGCATTGACTTTATGTGGCTACCTCAGGACCGAATTTCGGCCTGTCTAATCAGCCACCTCAGGGCCGAAATTTGGCCTAACTGTTCAGAATTTTATAGTTGACCAGAAGTTGACTTTGCTCTCTCTTATTGACTGGTTTTGACTCGGACTATATTGAAGTCAGATTTTGATTTATTGGAATATTCTTGATGTACTTTTGATGAACATAATTTCTCTCTCATAAGGAAAGAATTTTGCTTGCATTTTCCCTTTGTGCGTTTTCCCCTGGTCATGAGCCTAATTCTTAGTGTCTCTTATTTATTTTTCACTGCCTAATGGGATCTCTATATTGCTTTACGGAAGAATTGAATGGTTGAAGTTTTTCATGTATAACTACTTGATGATTGAAGTGTGAAGAAACGAATGGTTATATGTTAATTTTAGGATAACAATGGTATGTTCTATGCTTAGAGCAATTTTACTTCAATTTCCTTATTAGCCCAATATCAATATCCAGTGTAGCAATCACATCAACATGATAGTAAAATGCAGATAGAACTTTCACAATAACAGTAGAAGACAATTCAAGACAAGAGGACACAAGATATGACACCAGTCAGGGACAAACCCCAATGTGGGGAAACCCTTGATCAATTCTTCTTATAATTCTTCAAAAGTTCAGCAGAGAGAGAGAGTACAATGTATAATATTCACTTGTCCAATTACAGTGAAAATCTGATCAGTCAAACAACAGAAACAGAAAGCCCTTAGCAGAAAGTCAACGCTGGTCAATAGGGCAGATTTCTTCCTTAATTCAGCTCAGTCAAACCCAGTAAACTTCGGCCTCCAACAACAAGTCTAGTCAACCCAAAACAGTATGAAAAGTCCAGTCAAAACTGGTCAACAAAAGTCAACTCTGTGGCCAGCCCTAGTACAGTCAATGCTGGTCAAACAGGAGGTCATATTGCCTCAGTTCTTGTGCCCAGATCTGCGGCCTACTTAGACATAATTCCTCCACCCAAAACTGCACCAAAACAGGTCAACGCTTGGTCAACGCAATCCAAAACAACCTCTAAAATTTTTAGTCAAATCTGGTGAACGCAGTCCAAAACAGAAAACCCTTCCTTCCCTTCGTATGTGTGGAGAGCAGCTTTAGTTTTCGTACCCAATCAATGAAGGAGAGAGAAGATGAGTGAGTGAAGTGTGTCCAAATGAGGAGAAGGCATCATATGAGCTGTCCAATGTGAAGTTTGGCCTTAGTTGCCAAATTTAACACTCCCTCTCAACTAGGCAGAACTTCACCTACCAAACTGTCTGACAATCTGTACCATCACTGTCTCTGCTCTACTAAACTATGAAGAGAGAAGAAATGATCGAGAATGTATCATACCATTCTCCACTGACTCGAAGTCAGTCTCTAATAATAGAGAGTGCGTCGTACCACTCTTAATCGACCCGAAGTCAATTTCCATTGATCCCAGATCAATATCAACATCCTAGCATAGGGAGTACGGTAGTACACGATGCGTCCATCGGTAGTACTATGGTCCCTATCCTCATTTCCCTACTCATTGGCCAGATGAGAGGTACTTCCCATGAGTCCCGGACTGCATCGGTAGGATGTGCTGGCAGGAGAAGGTGAACCACTCAGCCTGCTCATATGCCATATGAGAAGGTGAACCACTCATCCTGCTCATATGCTATAGGAGAAGGTGAACCACTCATCCTATGCATATGCCACCATGGGGTATCACAAGGGAAGGTGAACCACTCATCTTGTACATTGCGCACCATTAGGGGAAGGTGAACCACTCACCCTATGGTCACTCCATAGGAAGTACCCCAAGCCCCTCGGAGCTCCCAGAGCTCAACATCCATCTCATACGGGACCCTCATAAGAGGGTCTCTCCATGACTCCAAGTTGTTCACGGAAGGTCAAGAATTTGACCTTCCCCAGGGGCTTCGTAAGAATATCGGCGACCTGATCATCAATCCCAATGTGTTGGAGCCTTATTGCTCCCCGTTGTACCATATCCTGGATAAAGTGGTACTTGATATCAATATGCTTGGAGCAGTCATGAAACACGGGATTCTCCGAAAGACGAATCCCACTCTGGTTGTCGCAGAAGATCACGGTGGTATCCAACACATGTCCAAACAGCTCACTAAAGAGCTTCCTCAACCAAACAACTTCACAGGAGGCCAAACTAGCAGCAATGTATTCAACCTCAGCGGTGCTCAAGGCAACCGACTTCTGCTTCCTGCTCATCCTTGATATCAAAGTAGAATCTAGAGAGAAGCAAAATCCAGATGTGCTTTTACGATCCACCACACTGCTAGCCCGGTTTGTATCAGAGTAACCATGGAGCCTCACATTTTCGGTAGTGTATCTCAGTCCATAAGTGATTGTGTCCCGAAGATATCTCAAGAGATTCTTGGCAGCAATCTAATGTATGTGATGAGGCTCGACCATAAACAGGCTCAAAGTATTTACTGCAAAACATATGTATAGACGAGGGTTCACCAAGAACATCAGGGCCCCCATGAGTTGACGATACTTAGAAGGATTTCCCAAATCGGGCCTAGCAACACTTCCACATAACTCTTTGAAGTTAAGTTCCATCGGAGTAGTCATGGACTTGCAGTCCACCATCCCAAATCTTTCAAGTATCTTCACAATATATTTTCCTTGGGAAAGGAAAATCTCCCCTGGCTTTTGCCAGACTTCCAACCCTAGGAAGTAATGCATCAATCCTAGGTCCTTCATCTCGAATTCGGAAGCCAACTCCTTCTTACATTGATGAATAAGAGGGTTTGCACCTGTCAGAAATATTGAAGGAAATGTAACTAGGTTCGATCTTCATAAATGTACCTTTGATATTTGTAGTTATTCAAGAAAAGAAATATTATTTTTATAATATATGTCAATGAGTTTTTTGCTCATCGAAGTAGGTCTAGCACATGTTAAAGTGCTATAGGTAAATCAAAAGGTCAAAAGAATTGTGTTAAAGACCTTAAGGGTATCTTACATTATGTATAAGATTCAAAGAAGTAACCTCCAAGCAAAGTCAAGCCATCCCCTACCAAAGACACCATCAAAAGAAGCAATGGCACCATTAAAAGCACCTATCGTAGCAAAGGAAGACAAGTCGGCCTCAAAGCAGTAAGTCGGCCTAAGGAGGGATAGTCCTCTATATATAGAGGCTGTCCACTCCTCTAAAGACAACGAATTCATATCTTTGAAATTTGCGAAGGAAGGAGGCAAGAAAAAGGTAGGTAAAGGACGAAAGAAAGGTCTCCAAGGACAACGAAGAAGGAGAAGTCACTACTGAAGATTTAAGGACTGTTTACTAGGGTTAATACAGTCACACGTGCGAGAAAAGATAGGACAGTCTGCGGTTATATCAACAGTAAGGTCATAGTCACGTGTTCATCATTGTTTGGGTTAGAAATTAGGCCTACAAGACCTCTCAAATCAAGCGAAGAAGACTCTCTCTCTATCGAAGGAAAAATGACCCTAATTCTCTAGGGTACCTCTCTCACGTGCAAGAATTAGGGCTGCAGTGTTTTCACACTAAGGAAGAACGAAGTGCCGGAAGGAGGTGAACAAAGTGCTGGGGAAACATAGTGCAGAGAAAAGAAGGACTTGACTTGTGCTTGGAGGATCTTCTAGTTAAGGGTCTAGGGTTTGTCATTGATCAAGAAAGAAGCTTCAATAAGAGAAAACTTACCGAAGGGTTTTACTCTCTAGAGGAGAGGTTTTGGCCTTGGCAAAGAGCCAACATTTGTGTTCTTGTCTTTATGTTTTTGGTAGCAGTTTGATGAAACACACACATGCATTAATAATAATAAGAAGAAGATTAAGCTAGCAAGGAAAAGTAAAAGTGCTTCACAAATTGTTATCAAGTCAAGAAGAATAACACTATGCCTAATTGCCCTAGATTCTTCAACATGGTATCAGAGCTAAGGTGACACATCAAGGAAAGGGAAACTCAAGAACACTCATCAAGGAAAGGCATCTACAAGGTTGAAGCATCAAGCCAAATCTACTCAAAGAAAAGAAGGCCTACCATCTATCATTCATCAAGGAAGACTACATAGCAAGAAGAAGAGCCTTACACAAAGGCACCTACAAAGAAGAGCAGATCAAAAAGGGACCTACATCATCTACAAGTTACCAAGCAAATCTCTTCATCAAGCAAGTCCACTTGGAGAAGGCAACTTGAAGAACATCAAGATCCTAGGAAGGCAAGCCATCAAGTCTTCAAGGAGGAAGCAAATCCATTACATCTCAAAATCTATCAAGTAAGTATATGTCCCCTTCTGAATATACATCAATGTCTTTTTGCAAGGAAAGCAACAAATTGGTAGGTACCAATAACTTTCTTGCATGGAAGAAGAGGACTGATTTACTTCTCAAGGAGAATGAACTCCTAGAACATGTCAAAGGGAATATCGCTATCCCTACTAAGGAACAAACAACCAAGTACAATAAGGATGAGATGAGCTCAAAGGATTCTAATAGAATCTATCAAGGACTCTCTCATTCCTTATGTCTCCAAATTTGAAACATGAAAAGAAATTTATGATAAGCTAGTAGAGCTATTCTCAGTATCCACAGCTGGAGAAGTGATATCGCTAAGAAATGAATTGTACAAAATGAAGATATCAAAGGAAGGAATAGCTCCCTACTTCATGAAGATCTCTGAGATGAGAGATCAACTTCAAGAGCTTGGGGAAGTCATGTCTGACAAAGAAATGACAACTGTAGTACTCAATGCTCTACCTGAGGATTGGGGCAACTTTAGATCAAGCATATATGCCAAGAAGGAGGCAACCACACTCAGTGAAATGTGGTCTCTATGCAAGACAGAGGAAACCAAACTTAAAGCAAAGGAAAATGTGGGATCAAAGGAGCGAGCATTTGCTACCATGGCCAAGGAAAAGGGTAAATTTGGCAAATTTGGTCCACGAAGAACAAACAACAAAGACATGTCCAAAATCCAATGCTATGGATGTCAAGAATATGGACACTACAAAAGGAATTGTTCTAAGCTTAAGAAGGACAACAACAACAAAAGAAAGAAGGAAGAAGCTCATATAACTCAAGAGGTGAAAGAAGAAGAAAAGAAGCAAAAGAAGGAAGATCCTCCGGATCTCTAATATGACTAAGTCAAACTCTTTACTTCAAGTCTTCTTTCAAGGTTTTGAGTAGGACAGGAGCATGTAGGAATAAATTAAAATTGCATGACTAGAAACATCTTCTAGAATCTAGAAGCATGAAGTACATAGAGTTCTAGATACTCATGAAGAAGTAGCATTTATAATGAGAACAAAATGCATGGTTAGAAATATCTTCTAGAATATAGGAGCATGATAGATATAGCTCAAGCTATTCATGTAGAAGGAGCATACCTAGTATAGGATCTCATCCACGATGAAATAAAATTGATCATGATTAAGAATCTTAGAAGACCTCCATCATCAAATGAAAAGAAACATTTGGAAGGCAAGGGTCTTTAAGATCCTATGATGGAATCTTCAAAATAAGGTTCATGAACCAAAGCAATTGTCTCATTGGGAATCCCATTCATGGGATTCAAGAAAAGGATGATATGCAGGCAAAGCTAAGATGAAGCAAGAAGGGCCACACCAAGGACAACCAAATGAAGCTAAGATGATCAAAGGAGAATCAAGATGAGGTATGTATACATCAAATTTTAGTCATGTTATCATTTGTATATTAACGAGTCATGGGAATAGTTCTATAACATGATCAAGTACAAAAGAATCTCTTTCACCAAAGACATGCTCGAAAGCATGTACTACAATGCAATAAAGGTCAACAAAAGGATATGCTCACATAAGGAGTATAAGATTGCTGACTAAGAAGCAAGAAGAAATGCTGACTAGTCCAGGAAGCAAGTAATGAAGAAGTGCTCTCAAGGAGCATAAGGTGGTTGACCAATTTATCCAAAGAGAAGCAAATGAAGAAAGAGATCAAGCATGTGAAGAACACCATGATCACCGAGAATCACTATCTGACAAAAATACTTTGAAGATATCTCCCGAAAGAAGGCAGGACAAATTTGACAAAGGAAGGAAGGACCCTTGACACCTATGAAGGCCTTGGAGATATGAAAGATGCAGATAACTGATTCTACTCTACAAAGATGTCGTGATGAAGAAGCCATCTAGCAAAAGAAAAAGTAGTGTTGAAACAATATCAGGATGAAGTCATGATGGGCTACTAGGTTGAAGCATGTAAACAAGCAAGTACGACGAAGCATCCATGAGGAGAGTATTCCGAAGCATGGACAAATGACAAAGGAGTAGCCAGATGACAAGAAAACCTGATGTATGACAAGAAAGCCACTTTCCACGAAGGAAGCAATGACATGACAAACCAGGAAGGAAAGTGATCGATGGATGGTGCCCTACCTAGAAGAAGTTCGAACAAAGACTTCATGACATCAAAGAAAGGAAGGAGATCAAGTAGTTGAAGGACCCACGAAGAAGAAGTTGCTGATGAATGAAAGAGTCCCTAGTTAAGAGGGAGCTTTGACAAGTCCCTGATCAAGAGGGAGTTTTGGATCACCCCTGATTACAAAGGAGTGACAATTGTGTTTTTCCATTTCATGTGTCATGCACTAGACCAGGACTAACAACCGTAAGTCTAGATGAAGGCCATGAATGGAAATGTAGACACAAGATAGACACAACATTCTTGTCTTCACTTGGGAAGAAAGAATGGGAGGATTGGGTAATCATTTGGCATCCGATACTCTTTGAGGATGTGTAGGGCATCCAAGACAAGGGTAGGCAAGAGGACCAATATTCTTTGAGGGTTGGGAACCCAAGACAAGAATAGTCCCAGAAGGTCATACTCAGAGAACACCCGGGTGGGTATGTACCTCGAGAGACAATGATGAAGATGTCTATAAATCAATGGTCTTGCCAGCATTGTAGCTCATGATCTCATGAAGAGATGGAGCTGTTAGTCAAGGCCTTGCACTATGACAATGCTGATTGATATGATGCCATAACAGATGGATTGCAAATCCGATTTCTCTTATGTGAATTCTTCAAGCTTGAAACATAGCCAAACACCTTGTAATGTTGTATGAATACCTCCCTAGTTAACAGGTAGTGTTGAAGGAAATGTAATTAGGTTCGGTCTTCATAAATGTACCTTTGGTATTTGTATTTATTCAAGAAAAGAAATATTATTTTTATAATATATGTCAATGAGTTTCTTGCTCATTGAAGTAGGTCTAGCACATGTTAAAGTGCTATAGGTAAATCAAAAGGCCAAAAGAATTATGTTAAAGACCTTAAGGGTATGTTACATTATGTATAAGTCTCAAAGAAGTAACCTCCAAGCAAAGTCAAGTCATCCCCTAGCAAAGACACCATCAAAAGAAGCAATGGCACCATTAAAATCACCTATCGTAGCAAAGGAAGAAAAGTCGGACTCAAAGCAGTAAGTCGGCCTAAAGGAGGGACAATACTCTATATATAGAGGTTGTCAACTCCTCTAAAGACAACGAATTCATATCTTTGAAATTTGTGAAGTAAGGAGGCAAGAAAAGGGTAGTTAAAGGACAAAAGAAAGGTCTCCAAGGACAACAAAGAAGGAGAAGTCACTATCGAAGATTTAAGGACTGTTTTCCAGGGTTAATACACTCACACATGCGAGAAAAGATAGGATAGTCTGCGGTTATATCAGCAGTAAGGTCATAGTGACATGTTCATCATTGTTTGGGTTAGAAATTAGGCCTACAAGGCCTCTCAAGTCAAGCAAAGAAGACTCTCTCTCTATCGAAGGAAAAAGGACCCTAATTCTCTAGGGTACCTCTCTCACGTGCAAGAATTAGGGCTGCAGTGCTGTCACACTAAGGAAGAACGAAGTGCCGGAAGAAGGACGAAGTGCTAGGGAACAAAGTGCCAGAAGGAGGTGAACAAAGTGCTGGGGAAACATAGTGCAGAGAAAAGGACTTGACTTGTGCTTGGATGATCTGATAATGAGATCTAAGACAATTAATAAGGTATTACAGACTCATGTGCATGGATTTGCCTATGTTATCTTATGCAATGGATCGATCAGATTGCGAAATACATAGACTATGAAGCAGTAAAGGACTATAATAGACAAACACATAAAAACACAACAATTTTAATAAGGAGTTCACCCAATGCTCTTGGGCTACATCTCTTGGTCCAGCCTTCAGTGGTGGCCTCTCTATTATGTCTTCAAGCAGAGTTTTTACAATAGTATGAGCTCAATTTGAGACTCAATACACAACAGATATAAATGATTGATCAAGAGTGAGTTTTCAGTTTTACATACAAAATTGAATGTGGAAAGAATCTTTAGATCGATATTTCTACTTGAATTCTACCCCCTTCCAGTCCTAAACTTAGATCCTTTTTGGGGCTGAATGCACTAATTTCTCCAAGAGGTAGGAGAAGTCAATCTAGCACAATCTTTTTTCCCTTGGCTTTAAGAAAAAAAATTAAAAAAAGGAAAGAAAACAGTAAGAGTTTGCTTGAACCTCTCAAGCTTTCTCTGAGTACTCAAACTCTCTGAATCACTCTCTGTCTCTGTCTTTGCTCTGTCTCGGCATTGCCTGCTCTGTCTTCTGTTTGCTATGGCTTTAAAGCCAAAACAACACTGCCTGTTCGTTTCAGCTTCTCGGCTTTCAGTCTCCCCGTCCTCTGTTTGCTTAGACCCCTTTCTAAGTGTTAGCAATCGTTGCTAAACACTTCTAAGGGTGGTGGCCACCTGTACTGTAACGGTACGACTATCGGGCCTCTGAAATCCTTTGGAATGCCCAAAAATGATTGTTTTCCATTTTGCACAGAGAAAGCTGCAACACTGTGAAATTCCGCCCAAAACACTACTTATTTCGGACTTCAAAAGTCCTTAATTCTGGTCTATTCCTCTATCAGGTCCGTCCTTATCACTATTGCAAGTCGCTTCGGCCTTGCTCCAAGGTTCCCCTTTGTATTTTTGAAATATGTTAAAATCGTGAAAATGCATTAGAAATGGCTTATGGCGGATTTGAAATAATATGCAATAGCTTTAAGGAACCCTTTCGGGTCCGGCTTATCGCATCGGCCTTCATCCTTCGCATTTCGTTTAATAAACGAAAACTGCGAAAATGCATTAAAAATGGCTTTTCTGCGGATCTCAAATCTTATGAAATAATATTGATAAAACCGTCGGGTCCGGTTCATCGGATTGCTTCATAATGTCTCTCCGATTGCGATATCGCAATGCGATTAATCGCAATCACATATCGCTCATGCCCCGGGCTGTTGTAAGTGCTCTATTGTGGTTGCTAATTGCGATGTTGCGATGCAACGTGGGCCATCGATCTGCACGCTTGATCGACGGTCCTCGTTGACTCCGCCGATCACCGTCGCTACACATATATGTTAAGCGCCGATATCCACTATCTGCCTGTGCCGATTGCGATTGCTGATCAAATCTGGACTGTTGATCGGCCAAATCTGACGGCTACTGTGCATCCATTGTTCACGCCTCCAATACTCTGTTTTTTCACGGTTTTCTCTAGTTTTTGCCTCCCGATAGTGTTTTTCAGCCATTCTAAGGGCTCTTGGCATGCGATTGTTTTGATATTTGGCATGTTTTTAAGAGATTTCAAGACTCAGAGAGTGTTCTTGGATCATTTGGATGACGCCTTCCCACTGAAAAGGCTTTTGGACCACCAAAAGTTGGTTTTCAAGCATCGCTTAAGTGAGGGTACAACTGCCTCACTTGCCCAATCTCTATCCATTTTGCACTGCTGGGTTTTGAACCTTTGAGTCCAATTCTTAGGTACTCAACATCCCCTCTGCGCGTAGTTCTCACCTTCCAGTTCAGAACTGTATCTTCCTGCAACTCATTGAGATATTCAGGCAACAGATCATCAATAGAAGGCAATTGACTTTGCTCTTTGGGATCTTCAATTAATGAAGGTTCAAACAGTCTTAAATTTTCTGCATTTACCACTGAATAGATGTGCATGTATGCTGGCAAATGAAGGCGGAAAACATTCTCACCAATTTTCTTGAGTACCTTAAAAGGCCCATACCTTATTGGCTTCAGTTTCTTTCCCTCACCTTGCATTCTGTCCTTGCTAATATACAACGAGACTTGATCACCAACTTGGAAGTTGTGCTCCACCCGATGTTTATCATGCCTTGCCTGTATTTGGCTTGGCTCTTTTCTAGCTGTTCCTGCACCGCCTGGTGAATTTCTTGGATCTGTTCAATGGACTTGGTTGCTTTGTCCACATCACTGTGTCTAGCAACTGCTATGTCTTTTTCAAAGACAAAATCCAAGGGAGACCTTGGTATAAAACCAAAACAGGTCTCAAAAGGAGATCTTTGTGTAGAAGAATGTTTAGCACGGTTGTAAGCATGTTGCACATAACATAAATGTTCATCCCAAAGCTTGGGATGCTTGTTGCAATAACCCTTGAGCAACTGGATCACTGTCCTGTTGACTACCTCTGTTTGGCCATCTGTTTGTGGGTGAAAGGCTGTGCTCTTCTTCAGTTTGGTGTCCATCAATTCCCACAGACTTGACCAAAACTTCCCAACAAATCAGGAGTCTCGATCAGATACTATGGAAGTGGGTAACCCAAAATGCACCCAGACATGCTGAAAGAACAACTTCGCTGTTTGTTCAGCTGTAATCTGCTTATTACAAGGTATTAAAATACACATTTTGCTGAACCTGTCCACAATAACATATAAATAGTCATGTCCCTTTATAGATTTTGGCAATCCCCCAACAAAGTCCATGGAAACACTTTCCCAAGGACGGGAAGGGATTGGTAGTGGAGTGTACAAGCCTAGTTTTCTATTGCTGGGCTTACTTTTAGCACACATGGTACACCCTCTTACATATCTAGAAACTGTTTCATGCATTCTTGGCCAATAGCAGTATCTTTGCAGCTGTGCAACTGTTTTACTTACACCAAAATGACCTGATATCAGAGAAGTATGTGCTTCCCTAATTATGTTGACTCTTTCAGTTTGTGGAATGCATAGCTTTCCCAAATGATACAAGAGTTGGTCTTTAACATAGTAATCCAATTCTTCTACCTTTTTGCCATTACTTAAAGCTGCATATACATCTTTAAAGTCTATATCTTGAGCATATTGTTCAATGTAGCTTTCATGCATTACTGAGTTATGCTTAAGTATAGTAGATGCATTTATGATTGGTCTGGACAACATATCTGCAACTTTATTGTGTATGCCCTTTTTATATCTAATGACTAAATGAAACTGCTATAGGAAACCCATCCACCTATAGTGTCTTGATTGTTGCAATTTAGTTTGTGGGTGCAAATACTGAAGTGGCTGATGGTTAGTGTGTATAATTGTTTCTTTGCCCATTAAGTAATGTTTCCACTTTTTCACACTTTGGACTAATGCATACAATTCTTTATCATATTTAGGATAATTAACTACTGCAAAAATAAAAGTTTCAGAATGGTAGCATATGGGTTGACCATGTTGCATCAACACTGCTCCCATGGCATAGTCACTGGCATCGGTTTCGATCTCAAATGGTTGTTGAAGATTTGGCAATGCTAGTATTGGTGCTGTACTAATTTTTTCTTTCAAGGTGTCGAAGGCTTTCTGCTATTTGCCTCCCCACTGAAACACCTTGTTCGCTCCTGTTAAAGCATGTAAGGGAGTTGCAATTAAGAAAATATCAATAAACTTTCTCCAATACTGTGCTGCTCCTAGGAAGCTTCTAACTTCTGTAGCAGATTTGGGTTTAGGCTAATTTACAATGACTGCAACATTAGAGGGATCTATCTTCAATTCACCACCCCCTACAATATGACCCAAATAATTCAAAGATGTTTTACCAAATTCACATTTTGATAATTTAACATAGAGATTTTCTTTTTTCAAAACATCTAGAGTCTGCTTTACATGCTTCAAATGTTCTTCCCATGTTTCACTGAAAACAAGAATGTCATCCAAATATACAATTTCAAAATCATCAATAAAAGGCCCGAGTACATCATTCATAACTCTCATGAAAGTGGCAGGAGCATTAGTTAAGCCAAAAGGCATAACTAGCCATTCAAACAACCCTTGCTTTGTTTTGAAAGCAGTCTTCCATGCATCTTGCTCTGCTACTTTGACCTGATGGTAACCATTACGCAAGTCCAACTTGGAAAAGTAAACACTTCTTTCAGCTGATCCAATAGATCATCAATGCGAGGAAGGGGATAACGATTCTTGATCGTTATTTTATTTAGTGCTCTGTAATCAATGCGCATCCTCCATGAACCATCTTTCTTCCTCACCAACACGATTGGAGATCCGCATGGTGATGTGTTTGGTCTTATGAACCCTTTCTCGAGTAGCTCCTGTACCTGCTTCTTGATCTCTACATTCTCTAAAGCGGATAACCTATACATTCCGATGTTAGGCAATGGAGCATATTGCTGCAAATTAATATCATGTACAATTTCCCTTTTGGGTGGCAGACCTTTAGGTTCTTGAAATAGTATATCATATTTTGAAACAACTTTTTCTAAATCAGCTTGCTGTTTAGCATCACAGCCTTCAAATACATTGGTTTTATCAGGTTTCTTTTCCTTTACAACCATCAGTAAAAATTGCTTGCATGAATTTACAATTCTTTTCATCTGCCCTGAGTTTATGAGAGTATAATTATTCTTGAGTTTATGAGCTCTTACAATATATTCGATTCCATCTTTAACGAGTTGATACTTATTTTCAGCTCTATAGAAAATGGCTTTTCTATCATACAAGTAAGGACTTCCTAAAACAATTCCACATATGTCCAAGGGAACGATATCTAACTCAACCTCATCTACAAATGCTGACCCAAAAGAAAACCTAAGTTTACATTGTCTAGTCACTTGTAGCTTTGCTTTATCACATACCCAACCTAATGGATATGGCTTCTTGTGAGGTGTGGTTAGTAATCCCAACTTCTTTACAATTGCTTCAGAAATTAAAGTTTACTTGTGAGCCACTATCAAACAAAGTATCAGTCTTTTGATGCTTGGAAATAACTCTAATATGAAAAAGCTCATGCCTTTTCCTCTCATTTTCTTCACTATCAATAGTTTGTGCAGAATTACTAGTAGATGCTTCAGAATTTTTACCTTTTATACCTGTAGCTGCGATTGTTGTTTCATCACCTGAGTCTGACCCCAAATCTTTTTGTATAGCAGCAGCAATCTTCTTCTTCTTGCCATCGAACTTCTTGGGTTTCAGCTCCGGATGCAAAGACCAGCAATGTTCATCATCATGTCCATCCTTCTTGCAGTGAGTGCATGAAGGTTTGGCCTTTTGTACAACATTTGCCTTCCTCTCTTTCCATTTCTACTTCCTCTTCTCCTTGTTCTTGCTTGCAGTGGGTTTTGATGATCCCCCAATCTCTGGGTTCACATTCTTGCCTCTAGCCTCTAGATGGGTAGCCTGGACAGATACCTCATCTATGCTAGTAGGGTTAAACATGAGAATGGTGTGCCTCAAATAGCTGTGTAGACCACCTATATACTTCAGCAAAGTTTCAGGTGAGTCTAAAGAAATGCCTAGAATCAAAGCTCTTTTTCTAAATTCTTGGGTGTAGCTTTGTACACTTTGCCCTTTTAATTGGCGAAGAGTTTGCCAACTCATCATAGCTTGCTGCATATAAGCTAGTGGATAGAATTGTTTTTTAATTGCAGAAACAAATTCACTCCAGACATAAAGAATTTTACCATGCTTCTTCAAGTCAGCTTGTGTCCTGCCTTCCCACCATACCAAGGCAGTTCCTCCAAGGCGTAGGCTGGCCAACTGAATTTTACTCCTATCTGAATCAATGCTCTGCACCCTGCAATACACATCAATCTGTCTAATCCAGTTATCTAGCTTCTCTGCATTTAATTCTCCATCATATATTGGCAAATCAAATTTAACATCTAATTTAATCAAAGATTGTTTCTTCTTTTTTATTTTCAGGGCTGTCAGGAGGTGTGGATAGAGGATCCTCTTTTCCTTTCCCTTTGCCTTTAGAATGGCCATCTATAAGAGATTCTTCTATTCCTTCGTCTTGTTTGGAGGTTGAAGAATCTTCACTCCGACCTTTCTTAAATTCTCGATACATTTCTTCTACCATGGCTCTCATGGTCATGAAACTGTCCATGAATTGAGAGTCTGATTCCAAGGGATTTTCTTCTGCCATTTTCCTCCTAGGATAGACTCTACCAATTTCTGGGTTAGCTTCAACCAGTTCTCCTTCTCCTAATTTGAGCTTTGACCTAGTTATCATTCACCAATCCAGCACAAGCTTGTCTAACCTTAGTAAACCTAAAGCTCTGATACCACTTGATCTGATAATGAGATCTAAGACAATTAATAAGGTATTATAGACTCATGTGCATGGATTTGCCTATGTTATCTTATGCAATGGATCGATCAGATTGCGAAATACATAGACTATGAAGCAGTAAAAGACTATAATAGACAAACACATAAAAACATAGCAAGTTTAATAAGGAGTTCACCCAATGCTCTTGGGCTACATCTCCTAGTCCAGCCTTCATTGGTGGCCTCTCTATTATGTCTTCAAGCAGAGTTTTTACAACAATATGAGCTCAATTTGAGACTCAATACACAACATATATAACAATAAGAGTTTGGTTGAACCTCTTAAGCTTTCTTTGAGTACACAGACTCTCTGAGTCACTCTCCGTCTCTATCTTTGCTTTGTCTCGGCACTGCCTGCTCTGTCTTCTGTTTGCTATGCCTTTAAAGCCAAAATAGCGCTGCTTGTTCGTTTCAGCGTCTCGGCTTTCAGTCTCCCCGTCCTCTGTCCGCTCATACCCCTTTCTAAGCGTTAGCAATCATTGCTAAACGCTTCTAAGGGCGGTGGCCACCTGTACTATAACGGTATGGCTATTGGGCCTCTGAAATCCTTTGGAATGCCCAAAAACGATCGTTTTCTGTTTTGCACAGAGAACGCTGCAACATTGTGAAATTCCGCCCAAAACATTGCTTATTTCGGACTTCGAAAGTCCTTAATTCTGGTCTATTCCTCTATCCGGTCTGTCCTTATTGCTATCGCAAGTCGCTTCGGCCTTGCTCCAAGGTTCTCCTTTGTATTTTTGAAATATGTTAAAATCACAAAAATGCATTAGAAATGGCTTATGGCGGATTTGAAATAATATGCAATAGCTTTAAGGAACCCTTTCGGGTCCAGCTTATTGCATTGGCCTTCATCCTTTGCATTTCGTTTAATAAACGAAAACTGCGAAAATGCATTAAAAATGGTTTTTTTGCGGATCTCAATTCTTATGAAATAATATTGATAAAACCGTTGGGTCCGGTTCATCGGATCGCTTCATAATGTCTCTTCGATTGCGATATCGCGATGTGATTAATCGCAATCGCATATCGCTCATGCCCCGAGCCGTTGTAAGTGCTCTGTTGTGGTTTCCCATAGCGATGTTGCGATGCAACGTGGGCCGTCGATTTGCGCGCTTGATCGACAGTTCTCATTGACTTCGTCGATCGTCGTTGCTACACATATATGTTAAGTGCCGATATCCATTGTTTGCTTGTGCCGATTGCGATTGCCGATCAGATCTGGACCGTTGATTGTCCAGATCTGATGGCTACTGTGCATCCATTGTTCACGCCTCCAATACTCTGTTATTTCATGGTTTTCTCTGGTTTTTGCCTCCCGATAGTGTTTTTCAACCATTCTAAGGGCTCTTGGCATGCGATTGTTTTGATCTTTGGCATGTTTTTAATAGATTTCAAGACTTAGAGAGTGTTCTTGGATCCATTTGGATCATTGGAGGATCTTCTAGTCAAGGGTCTAGGGTTTGGCATTGATCAAGAAAGAAGCTTCAATAAGAGAAAACTTACCGAAGGGTTTTCCTCTCAAGAGAAGAGAGGTTTTGGCCTTGGCAGAGAGCCAACATTTGTGTTCTTGTCTTTTTTTTTGTAGCAATTTGATGAAACACACACATGCATTAATAATAATAAGAAGAAGATTAAGCTAACAAAGAAAAGTAAAAGTGCTTCACAAATTGTTATAAGTCAAGAAGAATCACACTACACCTAATTGCCCTAGATTCTTCAACAAGAATGAGATCGTCCACATAGAGTACCAAGATGAGAGGTCTATCATTCTCAACCTTAAAGTAAAGGTTTGGATCAGCTTCATTTCTTGTAAATCCCAGCTTCATTAGATAGCTATTGATCCTCTCATACCAAGCCCGAGGTGTTTGCTTGAACCCATAGAGGGATTTCTTCAACCTGCATACATGTGTTTGACGATCTTGAATTTCAAACCCCTCAGGTTGTTCTACATAGACTTCCTCCTTAAGTGAACCATGCAAGAAGGTAGTCTTGACATCCATCTAGTGTAGATTCCATCCTTGCGAGGCATCAAGGGCACTGATCGAATGGATGGTGGTGTAGAGGGCAACCGGTGTAAATATCTCATCATAATCTACACCTTCCTTTTGAGGGAAGCCCTGAGCAACGAATCTGGCCTTGAAATTTTCAGCGCTTCCATCAACTCCATGCTTGATCTTGAAGAGCCATTTCGAGGTGACAACAGATTTGTCCTTGGGTCTAGGGACCACATCCCAAACATCATTCTTCATAATCGACTCATACTCTTCGTTCATTGCATCCTTCCAAACCCTAGTGTTTCGCAGCTTCTTTGAATGTGCAAGGCTCAGATTGAACAATGGTGCTCATAGCAGTTAAGTACTCTTGGTACCTATTCGGCTTCTTGCTTTCACGAAATGTCCCCCCTTGGTGCAACATGTCTCTTGGCATCTTCGAGAGTCTCCCTAAGCCATGAGTGTCTCCTTTTCGAGGAGGATGGCTCATGAGGGGGTGGATCAATGGGATCCATTGGTCCTTCAACATTGGGCATTTGCTCATCTTGCAGTTCTCCCTGCTTTCCAGAATCTGCTTCTTTGTCCTTCCTTGGAAGAGGAAGTTTACTAATCTTCCCAAGGGCAACATCCTCATCAAAAGTGACATCATGACTTATCTCTACTTATCTTTGACCAGGCAAATAGATTCTATATGCCTTAGAAGTTTCACTATAGCCCACAACTGTTCCTTTCTTCCCAGAAGCATCCAATTTGCTTCTCTTTTCTTCAGGCACATGAAAATAAACAGGCTATCAAAATTTCTGAAGTGAGAAACATCAAGTTTCTTACTGGTGAAAACTTCTTCGGGAGTCTTGGAGTCCAACGCTTGATGAGGGCATCTATTTTTAACATACAAGGCGGTGTTTGCAGCTTCGACCCATAAGAACTTTGGAAGGCTTTGATCATGAAGCCTGGCATGAGTGACTTCTACGATAGAACAATTCTTACTTTCAGCAACACCATTTCGCTCAGTAGTATATGCGTAGTAGTCTCCCTCTTAATGCCAACTTCTCTACAATAATTTTTGAACTCATTTGATTTGTATTCGGTTCCATTATCGGTCCTCAATATTTTGATCTTCTTCTCGGTTTGATTTTCAACCAAAGCTTTGAAAGAACAAAACCATGAGAATACTTCGTCCTTCTTCTTCAAGAAATATATCCAAGTCTTGCGAGAGAAATCATCTATAAAGGTTGCATAATATAAGTATCCTCCCAATGAGTTCACGGGCATTGCACCAGATAGATCAGAATGAATCAATTGCAATATGTCAATAGTCTTGCTATCACTTGAGGGGAATGGTCCCCTTGTATGCTTTCCTTCGACACACCCTTGACAAACACCTTCATGTTCTACTTTAAATTTGGGCATACCTGTCACCATCTTCCTTGCATCGGGTAAAGCCTTATAATGTAGATGAGCAAGCCTCCGGTGCCATAATTCAGATTGAAGTGATGTGTCGCAAGACATAGCTCCCAAAGGGATACCCCCAACTTGATATAGGCTATCAACACTGAAGCCAAGTGTAAATGCATCTTTGAAATTTTTATTTCACACACGTACCTTTCCATCGATGAATGCCTCCTTCAATCCTTTGTCCTCCATCGCCGAGATGGATACCAGGTTCTTCATTAGATTGGGTACATATAGTACTTCTTGTAGATGAATGGTGTTACCCTGATTCAATTGAAGAGTAACATTCCCAACTCCCTTGACGGGATAGGTGGCATTGTCTCCAAGGATGATTTCGAAATTTGTATCCCTTTCAATCAGATTTGAAAGGACTTCCTTATACCCGGTGAAGTGCCTTGAGGCACCACTATCAATCAACCAATTTCCCAAAGTGTCCGAAGGAGATGCAGTAGAAAGGGAAGATATAAGATAGAATTCTTTTTGCTTGTTATCAACAACATTAGATTCATCATACCTGGTGTTTCTTGATCTCTTGGAAGGGCGACCATTTCCTTGATGAGAAGTGGGAGCATTCCTTTTTCGTTCGTTGTTGAATCTGCCAATCCTTTGATTGTTGTTGCCTCTGAAATTGTTGTTGTTGTGGTTGTCATCATCATGAGGTGTATCCCTTCTATTAGGACACTCCATAGCATAGTGACCAAACTTGTTGCAAATGAAGCATCTTCCCTTCCTTCCATTTTTGAAACCTGGCCTTCCTTGACATTGCTTCTTTGAACCTGCATTGTTCTTCTTTTTAGCATGAGCAGAGAATGCAGTAGGATCATTCCTATTTGAAGGCATATCTAGTTCCATCATCCTTGTTTCTTCTTGAGAGCATCTAGTCAACAATTCTTCAAAAGCTGGAATCTTGTTGTTGTTAAGAATAGTAGTGTTGAACACTTTCCTTTCACGAGGGAGTCCTCCAAGGGCAATGAGGGTAAGCTCCCTATCAGCAATAGCTTCTCCAATCGAAAGAAGATCATTTTTGATCTCAGTAATCCTCATGAAGTAGGATTGAATATCTTCATTTCTTCCTTTCTTTATATCCTTCAGCTTGTTCTTGAGGAAAAGAATTTGATTTGCATTGCTAGATTTGAACATGCCAACCAACCTATCATATATCTCCTTTGAAGTGTTCAAATCAGAAATGTAAGAAACTAAATGCTTATGAATAGAATCCCTGATGATCTTCTTGGCTTTGACTTCACCCTTCTTGTACTTGGTCTTAGCAGCAACCGGTGCATTAGAAGGAGGTTCTGAAATCTTTCCCTGCACATAATCCATCACATCTTGCTCTTCTAATGTCAAATCAAGAGACATCTTCCATGCATGATAATCAAACTTATCATGAAGCTTATCATCAGACTTGAAGTAGGATGTGGAAGCCATTGAATCTTGTCTTTGATCAGTGATTGCTCGTCTTAGTGATTGCTCTTCTCACGCTTTCTTGGGTTTTGTCTTTACCTTAGCTCTGATACCATTGATCATGTATTAATAACAATATATGTTATATTTAGAGCTTAGAGCAATTTCACTTCAATTTCTTTATTAGCCCAATATCAATATCCAGTTTAGCAATCACATCAACATGATAGTAAAATGCAGATAAAACATAAACAATAACAGTAGAAGACAATCCAAGACAAGAGGGCACAAGATATTGCACCAGCCAGGGACAAACCCCAATGTGGGGAAACCCTTGATCAATTCTTCTTATAATTCTTCAAAAGTTCAGCAGAGAGAGAGAGTACAATGTATAATATTCACTTGTCCAATTACAGTGAAAATCTGATCAGTCAAACAATAGAAACAGAAAGCCCTAAGCAGAAAGTCAATGCTGGTCAACAAGGCAAATTTCTTCCTTAATTCATCTCGGTCAAACCCAGTAAACTTCAGCCTCTAACAACAAGTCTAATCAGCCCAAAATAGTCCGAAAAAGTCCAGTCAAAACTGGTCAACAAAAGTCAACTCTGTGGCCATCCCTAGTACAGTCAACGCTGGTCAAACAGGAGGTCAGATTGCCTCGGTTCTTGTGCCCAGATCTGCGGCCTGCTAAGACAGAATTCCTCCACCCAAAACCACACCAAAACAGGTCAACGCTTGGTCAACGCAGTCCAAAACAACCTCTGAAATTTTCGGTTAGATCTGGTCAACGTAGTCCATAACAGAAAACCCTCCCTTCCCTTTGCACTTGTGGAGAGCAACTTTAGATTTTCATATCCAATCAATGAAGGAGAGAGAAGATGAGTGAGTGACGTGTGTCCAAATGAGGAGGAGGCATCATGTATTTATAGGCAAACATTGAGGATGAATAGATGTGACTGTTGGGCTTTTGAGCCTACATGAGTTTGCTGGTCGATCTTGACAATTTGTCCATAATCAAAATAAATTCATAACTTCATTTGTACATGTTAGAATGGGATGATCTTTAGATCAATCCTACATCTCTCCAAGAGAGGAATCCAAGAAAAATATGAGCTGCCTCATATGAGCTCTCCAATGTGAAGTTTGGCCCTAGTTGCCAAATTTAACATTATATCATTAGAAGCAGTTATCAATTGCCAAAACTACTCTAGTCTTGTCTATACTAGAAAATCAACATGGTATTAGAGCTTTGGTGAATAGAAAGAGTTGAGAGATCACCTTGGGAACATCTTTGAGGGATTTGGGATTCGTCATATTTTTTTATTTCTGGTTGGTCATCTTCATCTTCATCATGAATTCCTACGTGAAGACTGAAAGCAAGCTTTAAGGAGCTACTAACTACATAGCATGGAAGGTTAGAGTTGACATTATACTTGAAAGGAACAATGTTTTGGGAATTGTCACATGTAAAGTAACTAAACCATCTGATCAAGAAGTTTCATGAAGATGATATCTTGGCAAGAAGCATCATCTTGGACTCTGTTAAGGATTATTTAATTCCCTATATTGCTGAGCATAAAACCTCCAAGGCCATGTATGATGCCATTGTTGGACTATACATTATCAACAATGTGAACCAATCCATCAATCTAAGGGGTCAACTTCGCAATATCAAGATGACAAAGAATGATATAATGGCATTTCACTTCATCATGATTACTTCAATAAGAGATCAATTCAAGGTCATCGATGAAAAAATCTCCAACAAAGAGTTGGTAGTTGTTGCCTTGGGTGGTTTGCCTAGATCTTGGGATTCTTTTGCATCAAGTATTAGTGCAAGGGAAAATGCTCCATCAAGAATCCATTTTAGAGATCCTGCTGAAGAACCAAATGAGGAAGCCTTTGCAGCCCATGTTAAGGGTAATAAGAAGAGACCTAATTTTGGAATTTTTCAAAGAATTTTTGGTAAAAGACAAGGTTCTAGATCTGCTCCAAGATAAGAATCTACTTCACAAAGAAGACCTCCTCCTCCCTCTTGAGACAAAAGAGACCGAAGAGATAGAAATGATTTAACAAATGTTCAATGTTTTCGTTGTCAAGCTTATGGTCACTATCAAGCCCGTTGTCCTCAAAAAAATCGAAGAGATGGCTATGAAAGGTATGATGATCATAAAAGAAGAGAAAGGCATCATGCTTTTGCTGCTGATCTAAATGAGCCATCTTCAAAGAGGAGGCATAGGAGACAATTCTGATTCTGAATACTCATTTTATTCTGCTCTTACAAGTTCCATTGAAAGTCATGATGAAATTTGGTTGGTGGATAGTGCTGCCTCTAGGCACATGACTGGAAATTGTGAACATCTATCTGAATTGACTGAAAAGAAGATTACTCAAAAGGTTGAGCTTGGAGATAATGGAAAATATGAAGTCAAGGGCATTTTAGAGTTCCTGCTCTGCTGAAGAACCAAATGAGGAAGCCTTTGCAGCCCATGTTAAGGGTAATAAGAAGAGACCTAATTTTGGAATTTTTCAAAGAATTTTTGGTAAAAGACAAGGTTCTAGATCTGCTCCAAGATAGGAATCTACTTCACAAAGAAGACCTCTCCCTCCCTCTTGAGACAAAAGAGACCGAAGAGATAGAAGAGATAGAAATGATTTAACAAATGTTCAATGTTTTCGTTGTCAAGCTTATTTTCACTATCGAGCCCGTTGTCCTCAAAAAAATCGAAGAGATGGCTATGAAAGGAATGATGATCATAAAAGAAGAGGAAGGCATCATGCTTCTGCTGCTGATCTAAATGAGCCATCTTCAAAGAGGAGGCATAGGAGACATGATTCTGATTCTGAATACTCATTTTATTCTGCTCTTACAAGTTCCATTGAAAGTCATGATGAAATTTGGTTAGTGGACAGTGGTGCCTCTAGGCACATGACTGGAAATTGTGAACATCTATCTGAATTGACTGAAAAGAAGATTACTCAAAAGGTTGAGCTTGGAGATAATGGAAAATATGAAGTCAAGGGCATTGGTACGTCATCCTTCCAATTGGAATCCGGAGGTAATGTATCTATTAACAATATTTTATATGTTCCTGGTTTGAAGAAGAATTTGTTGTCCATATCATCTCTTGAAGACAAAGGATATAGAGTTGCTTTTGTTGATGGACAAGTCTTAGTATGGAAGAAAAATGCATCTTTTGAAACTGCTAAAGTCATTGGGGTACAAATTGGAGGACTATATCGTCTCCTTGGTCGCTCAATCCAAGCTCTTCTACACAACACTACTGAACTTAGTGAAATTTGGCATTGAAGGTATGCTCATGTGCATTACAAAGCTTTGGCTAGATTGAAAGATTTTGTTAAAGGTGTACTTGAACTTAAAACAGACCATGATGGAGTATGCAAAGGATGTGCCCTTGGGAAAAATGTTAAAGGAAGATGCACTAGTAGTGATAGTAGATCCAAAGGAATATTGGACCTTGTGCATTCTAATGTCTGTGGGCCCATGCTTGATAAAACCTTGGGTGGATGCTTGTATTATGTATCTTTCATTGATGATTATTCTCGCAAAACATGGAT
This sequence comes from Pinus tabuliformis, assembly GCA_031772625.1. Lineage (NCBI taxonomy): Eukaryota > Viridiplantae > Streptophyta > Pinopsida > Pinales > Pinaceae > Pinus > Pinus tabuliformis. The sequence continues at coordinate 816,909,081 of CM062820.1, read as the reverse complement.
ATATCTTTTAAAGACCAAGGATCAAGTATTTGAGAAGTTTCGTGAATTCAAAGCATAGGTTGAAAATTCTACAGGGAGAAGAATCAAGACTCTAAGGTCCGATAATGGTGGGGAATATGTATCCAATGAATTGATTGATTTCTACAGGGATGCTAGAATTAAGAGGGAGCTGATAGTTCCCTACTACCCCGAACAAAATGGAACAATTGAAAGAAAGAACATGACCATTATGGAAGCTACTAAGGCTATGCTTCATGATCAAGAGTTGCCTATGTTTCTTTGGGGAGAAGCTGCAAGAATTGCTGTCTACGTTCAAAACCGATGCCCACATCGAATTTTGGATTATAAGACTCCCGAAGAAGTCTTACATATGAGAGACCAAATGTTGAACATTTAAGAATCTTTGGTTGTCCTATTTTTGTTCATGTGCCCAAAGAGAAAAGGACAAAGTTGGAACCATCTGGGAAGAAGGGTACTTTTGTTGGCTATAGTGAGAATTCAAAGGCCTTTAGGGTCTATATTCCAGGGCAACGATATATTGAGACTTGCAGGGATGTTATTTTTGATGAGGATGTTGCATTTTAGAAGTCCAAGGGTTCACACTTGGACTCTGATGATGAAGTACAAGTGGCTCCAAAGAATGTGGAATCAAAGTCTAAAGAACCTGAACCAATGAATCAAGCCCCTCATGAAGAATCCATTGATCATGAACCTGTTGAATCTCCAAAAGCTCCTGTACCTGAGACTAGAAAGAGACCTGCCTGGCTAGAAAAGACATTGAAGGAAGCTGAAGGACATGCTGCTGCTCATGGAACATTCAAGGAAAACAAGAATCCAAAGAAATATTTTGGTTATACAACCTTGATGTGCAAGATCATTGAGTTTGAGCCATCCTCCTATGAAGAGGCTGTTGAAGAACAAGTATGGAAAGATGCAATGATTGAAGAATATCAATCCATATTGAAGACCTGAAGACTTGAAGGGAAGTCCATTGTGTCTTCAAAGTGGATCTACAAGATAAAGCATGATGCTGATGGAAGTGTGGAAAACTCTTTCAAATTTTTCTTCTTTTTAGATTGTCTTTGAATGATTTAGCAAAAGAGAGTACAATGATCCATATCTTCAACCATAATCCTATCCAACAAAATCAACTAAACAACATCCATGAGATGAACCCAACAATGCTAATAATCAAAACCCTGATTCAAAAGCCTGTAATCAACTGTCACTGTCTGCGGTTAACTGTTGAACTTTGCAGTCAACTGACGAAATCAACGGTCAACTTTAAAATTCAAACCCTAGCTTCCAACTGCATGCAAAGAGTGATGTGTGTGCGGCGAAACCCTCCAACCACACGCATGAGCTTGCGTGCCTGCGGTTGCGACCGAAATTTGCCTGAAGCATGCTTGCAGTTGTGACCGAAATTTGCTTGAAGCATGCCTATGGTTGCGACCAAAATTTTCCTGAAGCATGTCTGCGGCTGAAAACCAAAACCCTAAACACATGTGTGAGCTTTGAACCTTGCAATCTCAAACCTTTACGAACCAATCTTCTTGACCCAGCCTCAAACCTCTGCGAGCCAAACCCAGATAAAGAATAATGATCATGATGATGTCCAAATGAGGGTCACTTGATTTGTATTTATAGCCATCCATGGGTATCCAATTTCTCTTTTGGATGAGACGTGACTCTTGGTACCGTCACAATCTTTAGATTTGAATGATTAAATTGAACGATTAAAATTATTTAGATCACACCTTTTTTCTCCAATGTTATCAAAATATCTTTTACTTTTAAAATACCATGGGCAATTACCATGGGTTGTTTCTAAAACCTCGGTTAATGTTCTCCATGTAAAATGTTAAACTTACCACTGGTTTCTAAAACACGGGCAATTACCATTGGTTTCTAAAATACCATGGGCAATTACCATGGGTTGTTTCTAAAACCTTGGTTAATGTTCTCCACGTAAAAATGTAAAACTTACCATTGGTTTCTAAAACCACGGGCAATTACCATTGGTTTCTAAAACCATGGCTTCTCCACGTAAAAAGTCTTAAATATACTTGAAAAGATTCCCGCTTATCTTTATTATGCACTTTTTATCAATAATGTAAAACCTTTTTATATATATATTTATATATATATATATATATGTTGGAAATAATACTGAGAGGGGGGGTGAATCAGTATTATCAAGTTCTTTTTAATAAATCTTCCTTATTTATACTTTGAATTATTCTTGTATGTCAGTACCATAAAACAATGAGCATGAACAAGAAAAACATATAGTCACATCAAAGAACACCAGATATAAGGTGGAAACCCAATGTGGGTGAAAACCACCTGCTGCAATATGTCTCTATCTTCTTTCAATTAGAAACTCCTTTTACAATGATTTTGTACTGGTGTAGTCCTTTACCAGTACGCAGGCTGCAACCTGCAGAGAGCTACAACTCTCTCTCGTTTTCTAGTCTCTCCTGGAAGGGAGCTACAACCCCCTACTTCTTTTCTTTCAAGGACCACTTTTCATAAATTTTCAAACTGGATCCAAGAATATCAAATAATCATCAAGTACATGCAAATTACCCAAACTCCAAGAATTACCCAACTTCTCAGAATGCTGTAAACAGAAAGATAGTACCAGAAATATAAACCCAGAACTCTGCAGCAATAAATAGAAGATGATCAACAAATGTTTTAGGACAGATACGCAATTTTTCTTTATCTGGACTGCGTGGCTTCGCACTTCACCTTCTGCGTCTCTGCGTATCCCCGCAGAGAGCCTTCCACTGCACCGCGTACCCACGCACTGTTTCTTCAATCACGCCGCGTACTACTACTGTGGCCACGCACCCTCAGATGCTATCGCGCCGCGTATCTACGCACCTGCGGCTTCTGTAGCGCCGCGTACTTTCACTGTGCCTCCGCACCTGAACCTCTGCCACGCCGCGTACCTTTACTGTTCTTCCGCACCTGAACCTCTATCGCGCTGCGTACCCACGCACTGTTTCTTCTTCTGCTGTGCATACCCACGCACTGCGCCTTCTTCTGCTGTGCGTACCCCCGCACTTGCACCGTTAATCACCTGCGAACCTCTGATTAGGGCCGAATTGGCAGTCCACCAGTGTGCCACAGATAGTCAGATGCCCAGATCTGATCATGCGCCTGAGAGATCACACTTCATAGATTCACTTTCAACTTCCCTTTTATATAGATCAAGCTTTTAAACCGATAACCCAATATTTCAGATCTTAAGATATACAATTTGCAAAGATACTTTGGCCAAGTGATCTCCTTCTCTATTTATAGTCAAGCCCTTATCCACACCATGGGACAAAACCATCAATAACCAATACAAGGGATCCAAACCGGGGCTAAATTAGATCCTATACCACGGGCCAAAACCATAGAATCAAGAACGGCGGGCTAAATACCACGGGCCAAACATAAGAAACCCCACGTGAGCGCGCTTCTCTGCCTTGAAGTGAGTGAACTGGGGGTCCGCACCTCATGAACGGGTAACCTGCGGGTATGTACGCACTTTATCTATGATATTCCTGCGGGTCCGCAGCTTTTGTACGGTGTACCTGCGTACCTCTTATTTTCCAACATATTTTGAGAGCTTGAATAGAGCATTGCCACTTAAGAGAGTTGCCATCAAGTACAACACCTGTAACATAGAGCCATACCAGAATCATAATGCCAACAATCTCCCCCTTTGGACTTGATGGCAACTTCAAGATCTTCAACGTCATTCTCCCCCTTTGACATCAAGGGCAAAGGGTTATGCTCCCCCTAAGAACATGCTCCCCCTGACTATAAACCAGATCTGCAAAGAAGAACCATAATCCACCAAACACCATAAATGACCATGAAAGAGATAGAGACATATTGCAGCAATATTCAGACCAGCATCCATGATCTCCTTCTGTACTTCCTCCATAATGCCAACAATGCATTATATGCTCCCCCTGAACCTGTGCCATTCGATCTTCGATCAATCCGCAACCCAGCACATGTACGCATATACCCCTGATGAGCCTTGCGTACAACCAACCATCAGAAGAGATTCAACAACAAGATGTTGCATCAACAACCCCCAGCTTTTGCCTGAGGTATTCAAAGGTCTCCCTAGGCAATGGTTTGGTGAGTATATCAGCAACTTGTTCCTTAGAAGGAACATACTCCAACTTGACCTTTTGTTCAAGTACTTATTCCCGGAGAAAATGATACTTGATCGGTATGTGCTTGGTCTTTGAATGCATGACTGGGTTCTTTGAAATGCTGATTGCACTTGTATTATCACATAAGATGGAGATGGGTGGTATACAAGTGATTTGAAAGTCCTGCAAGGTCTGCATCATCCAAAGGAGTTGAGTGCAGCAAGATGCAACAGCAACATATTCCGCTTCAGCTGTAGACAAGGCAATCGAACTCTGTTTCTTGCTGAACCAAGATACTAATCTGGAACCCATAAAGAATGCACCACCACTTGTGCTCTTCCTGTCATCCACGCTTCCGGCCCAATCTGCATCTGTATAAGCATGAAGTGTGAGATCTGTATCTCTAGGATACCATAAGCCATAATTTTGAGTTCCTTGAAGATATTTGAAGATTCTCTTTATTGCCTGAAGATGAGTTTCCTTTGGATTTGCCTGAAATCTTCCAACTATTCCTACTGCATGCATTATGTCTGGTCGGGTACCTGTCAAATAAAGTAGACTTCCAATCATAGATCTGTAGATTGGTTGATGCACTGCTGCTGATTCATCATTTGCACTGAGGCTACATCCTGTGACCATGGGTGTACATACTGGTTTTGCATCTTCCATGCCATATTTCTTCAAAATCTGCTTGAGATACTTGGTTTGAGACAAAAAGATCCCTCCTTCTTTTTGTTGGATTTGCAAACCAAGAAAATATGTCAGTTCTCCAGCAAGGACATTTCGAATTCTTTCTGCATTACCAAGGCAAAGCTTTGAATCATAGCTTCTTCATTGCTTCCAACTATAATGTCATCTACATACACAACAAGTATTAGCAATTTGTCATTTTCAACTTTTATATAAAGATTGCTATCTGCTGATCCTTTTGAAAAACCTTGTTGATGAAGATATTTGTCCAAACGATAGTACCAAGCCCTTGGAGCTTGTTTGAGACCATAGAGAGCCTTTTTCAATCTGCATACAAGATTTGGATCATTTCCAAGAATGAAACCATCTGGCTGCTCAATGTATACTTCTTCTTCCAAGTCTCCATTCAGAAAGGCTGATTTCACGTCCATTTGAAATACTTTGAAGTTTTGAAAGCTTGAGAGAGCAAGGAACATTCGGATGGCCTCAAGTCTTGCAACAGGAGCAAAAGTTTATTTAAAATCTATTCCTTCTTGCTGCGCATACCCTTTACAAACAAGTCTGGCCTTGTTTCTAATTACTTCTCCATTTTCATTCAATTTATTTTTGAAGACCCATTTTGTCCCTATAACATTCTTATCCTTTGGTCTAGGAACCAACTCCCAAGTGTTGTTCTTTTCGATCTGCTCAAGTTCTTCATCCATTGCCTTGACCCAACATTCATCTTTGCATACCTCTTTCACATTTTGTGGTTCAGTGGAAGAGAGTAATGCCAAATAGCTTGAAGCTTCTGCAATTGTTCTTCTTGTTTGTACACCTGCTTCTTTCTGCCCCAAAATCTGAGATTCTGGATGATTCTTCTGAACATATCTGGATGGAGTCTTCTCTTCTATCCTTATCTGCTCCTCTGGTTCTTCTTGAGGTTCTTCTTCTTCATCATTCTATCTTTGAGGGTAGTCTTCATCTTCTTCGATATCTTCATGATTTACTTGCCTAGGAATGTATCCCTTCTCATCAACCACTACATCAATGCTATCAACAATTCTTCCAAGTCTTTTATTGTAGCACTTGTATGCTTTGCTGTGTGGAGAATAACCAAGAAGAATGCCTTCATCTGCTCTAGGTTCAAGTTTGCCAAGTTGCTCATCAGTATTCTTAATATAGCATTTGCTCCTTTTGAAGTGCTTTACCGAAGGAGTCTCACCATACCAGAGCTCATGAGGGGTTTGAGTGCTGTTCACCCGGACATTTGTTTTGTTGAGAATAACAACCGCACCATATGCAGCTTCACCCCAGAAAGTTGCGGGAGTTCCAGACTCATCAAGCATAGCACGAGCCATTTGTTGGACTGTTCTGTTCATTCTTTCCACCACTCCATTTTGCCGAGGAGTTCTAGCTGTAGAGAATTCTCTTCTTATCCCATGTTCTTCACAGAAATTGAAAAATTCATTTGAGGTAAACTCCCCACCTCTGTCGGATCTGAGGCACTTAATTTTGTATCCTGATTCATTTTCAACCAAGGCTTTAAAGGATTTGAATTTTTCGAATGCTTCATCTTTGTGCTTCATAAGTCTTAACCAGACAAACCTGGAGAAATCGTCAATGAATAATATCAAGTATTCTTCTCCTCGAGGTGTCCTTTTCCTGAATGGACCACATACATCTGTATGTACTAGCTCAAGAGGCATGCTAGCTGATCCTTCCTTCTCCGGAAAGTTAGTTCTGGTTTGCTTTCCAAACTGACATGATTTGCATATGGTGTTGTCTGGAATTTTGATATCTGGAAGACCGCGAACTGCCTGATATTTGCATGCTTTCCTTATTTGTGAAAAGCTTAGATGCCCCAACCTCCGGTGCCATAACCAGTGTTCATCATCCTTGCTTAGATAGCATTGTTGTTGTCCTTCTTCAAATATGTATAGATTATTTGGAGTTCTTTCACCTCTGATCACTGTTTTACCTGTATCAAGATCACGAACAAGACATCCATTTGATCTAAATATCACCTCGGTTCCTTGATCACACATCTGGCTGACATTCAGAAGATTATGCTTCAATCCATCAACATACAAAACATTTCTAGCTTTGACCTTTTCTTTTAACTGAGCAGTACCTTTTCCTTTTATAGCTGCAGGAGTATCATTTCCAAAAGAAACTTTCTTTCCCTTTTCTAAAGCAGAATATGATTCAAGTTTTTCTTTATCACCTGTCATATGCTTCGAACATCCACTGTCAATGTACCATAGATTTTCCTGTCCCTCTGCATAAAATGCTATCCCACATCTTTCTGTTTGTGGTTCCTTTATTCTCCATGTTTTGGTGCTTGAGGCTTGTTCCTTTGTCTGCTGAAACCTGCTCCTGCATTCAGAATCTTCATGACCAAAGTTATTGCAAATAGAACATTCAACTTCATTTTCAAGAGCCGAAAAGTTGTTATAGGTCCCTTTTGTAATCCCTGTCATACTTCTTTGTTTTTGAGCTTCTCTAGTCATGATTGTTTTATTTGCAACACATTGAGCTGCTTTGTGACCAAAGTTATGGCAAGAGAAGCATTGTCCATTGAAGAAACTTCTGCGGTTATCAGATCTTCCGGCCAAATGATTGTAATTTCTATTGTCATCCTTTCTTGAAGCAAATTGAGAGGATTTTACCTGTGGCTGGTTGTAGCTTTTGTTCATCCTTAGGATGGATTGCCCCTGGTTTACCTGATAGTCTTTGTTTGTTCTTGATGTAATTCGTCCTTGCTTTACCTGGTGATCTCCATTGTGCTTTTGCTCATTCCTTCTTGCTGCATCGAGATAACTCTTTGAGGTGGATGCTTGAGAAGTTTCTCCATTATACCCCAGACCTGTCTTGTTTAGTGGAGAACGCTGTACATTGATGATCTCATCCAGAGTTTCAGATCCTTTGACAAACTTAAGATTAATAACCTTTGTTTTCTCAATCTCTTTTCTAAGACCAACAATTTCACCTTCTAATTTTTCAAGATATTTTTCCTTTTCATCAATTTGAAATTGTAGAGTATCAATGATCATATTCTTTTCTTCTATACATCTCTTGAGTCTAGAAATTTCTTCATAAAGGCTATCCACATCTATAGCATCCATGTAATCATCATCTTCAAATGCCATTAAAAGTTTATAGTCATTACCTCGTTCATCTTCATCACTATTTGATAGACCATCACTATCTTCATGAGTGTAGTAGCTTTTTGCATTCTGTTTCTTGTTCCATCTAGCAGGTTCCTTTCCTTTGTCAATCTTATCCTTATGAGGACATTTCGCAGCATAATGACCTACTCTTCCACAAGCAAAACATTTAAAAGGTAACTTACCTCTGAACCTTCCAGTACCCCGTTGAAGATTTCTGACAAAATTTGATTCTTCTTCTTCTTCTGGCGCGTGACTTGCTTCATAGTAGTCTCCTTTGCCTGAAGCCTTGAAAGCAGCTTCTCTCCTGTCTGATGGACCTCCTTTTCTCATTTCATAAGCAGTTAGAATTCCGTGTAGCTGAGACATAGTAAGAGTTTGTAAATTTTCCTTTTCTTCTATTGCAGACACTTTAGATTCAAACTTGGGGGACAATGATCTTAAAACTTTTTCAACCACAATAGCCTCTTTTATTTCTTCACCCAAGTTTTTCATGCAATTAACAATCTCGTCTACCCGAAGGAAATAGTTAGCCACACTTTCATCATTATACATTCTGAGATTCTCATACTGAATCCTGAGGGTTTGAAGTTTAGCACGCTTTACCTGTTCATCTCCTTCGTAGCTCAAGACAATCTTGTCCCATATTTCCTTTGCGGATTTATATTGCATAACCTTCACGAATTCTGTTTGAGATAAGCATCCCAGCAGAGTATTGACTGCTTTAGCATTTGTTTCATATTTCTTCTTCTCGGTCGGATCTGTAGGAGTAGCTGAAGGAAAAGTGTAGCCTGTATCTATGATATCCCAAACTTCTGTACCAAGAGATTGAAGATAGGCAGTAACTCTTACCTTCCAATAATTGAAGTTTGTCCCATCAAAAATTGGTGGCCTGATTGATGCTTTCCTCTCGTAGTTGCTCATGATGAATGATCTTCCTTCAAGCGATCAAGCTTCTCTGAAGGACCTGCTCTGATACCAATTGTTGGAAATAATACAGAGAAGGGGGGTGAATCAGTATTATCAAGTTCTTTTTAATAAATCTTCCTTATTTATACTTTGAATTATTCTTGTATGTCAGTACCATAAAACAATGAGCATGAACAAGAAAAACAGATAGTCACATCAAAGAACACCAGATATAAGGTGGAAACCCAATGTGGGTGAAAACCACCTGCTGCAATATGTCTCTATCTTCTTTCAATTAGAAACTCCTTTTACAATGATTTTGTACTGGTGCAGTCCTTTACCAGTACGCAGGCTGCAACCTGCAGAGAGCTACAACTCTCTCTCGTTTTCCAGTCTCTCCTGGAAGGGAGCTACAACCCCCTACTTCTTTTCTTTCAAGGACCACTTTTCATAAATTTTCAAACTGGATCCAAGAATATCAAATAATCATCAAATACATGCAAATTACCCAAACTCCAAGAATTACCCAACTTCTCAGAATGCTGTAAACAGAAAGATAGTACCAGAAATATAAACCCATAACTCTGCAGCAATAAATAGAAGATGATCAACAAATGTTTTAGGACAGATACACAATTTTTCTTTATCTGGACTGCGTGGCTTCGCACTTCACCTTCTGTGTCTCTGCGTATCCCCGCAGAGAGCCTTCCACTGCACCGCGTATCCACTCACTGTTTCTTCAATCACGCCGCGTACTACTACTGTGGCCACGCACCCTCAGATGCTATTGCGCCGCGTATCTACGCACCTGCGGCTTCTGTAGCGCCACGTACTTTCACTGTGCCTCCACACCTGAACCTCTGCCACGCCGCGTACTTTCACTGTGCCTCCGCACCTGAACCTCTGCCACGCCGCGTACCTTTATTGTTCTTCCGCACCTGAACCTCTATCGCGCTGCGTACCCACGCACTGTTTCTTCTTCTGCTGTGCGTACCCACGCACTTCGTCTTCTTCTGCTGTGCGTACCCCCGCACTTCGTCTTCTTCTGCTGTGCGTACCCCCGCACTTGCACCGTTAATCACCTGCGAACCTCTGATTAGGGCCGAATTGGCAGTCCACCAGTGTGCCACAGATAGTCAGATGCCCAGATCTAATCATGCGCCCGAGAGATCACACTTCATAGATTCACTTTCAACTTCCCTTTTATATAGATCAAGCTTTTAAACCGATAACCCAATATTTCAGATCTTAAGATATACAATTTGCAAAGATACCTTGGCCAAGTGATCTCCTTCTCTATTTATAGTCAAGCCCTTATCCACACCATGGGACAAAACCATCAATAACCAATACAAGGGATCCAAACCGGGGCTAAATTAGATCCTATACCATGGCCAAAACCATAGAATCAAGAACGGCGGGCTAAATACCACGGGCCAAACATAAGAAACCCCACGTGAGCACGCTGCTCTGCCTTGAAGTGAGTGAACTGGGGGTCCGCACCTCATGAACGGGTAACCTGCGGGTATGTACGCACTTTATCTATGATATTCCTGCGGGTCTGCAGCTTTTGTACGGTGTACCTGCGTACCTCTTATTTTCCAACATATTTTGAGAGCCTGAACAGAGCATTGCCACTTAAGAGAGTTGCCATCAAGTACAACACCTGTAACATAGAGCCATACTAGAATCATAATGCCAACAATATATATATATTTTCACTTTTTTTTGTTTGTTTGTTCAGAATATATTATTTCCTTTCCTCTTTTTTTTTATAGACCCTTCTTCTTTATTCTTTATTATTATTATTTTTTTAAATAGTAGCAAATGGCCAAAGACCTAAAAAATGGAGAATCTCCCAATATGTAGCGAAACGCATCAATTATGACAGCAACGAGGTTGATGATAAGTTGATAGCCAAAGACCTGGTGATCAGCCAACGTGACTCTGATACCAAATGAAGCGAACAAAGTTCCTTCTTAAGATTAATTACTCCAAAAGACTTGGAATATCAAATTATCCTTTAAGGATATAAATATTATATTAAATATGTGAATAAGAATAAGAATGATGATGAATTACAATGAGAACAAGAGGCTTGCTTATATACCACGCAAGTGTCTCTTCATGAAGAGTCATGTCTTATTAGACATGCCTCTTCAACCTAATTACTACTTAACTAATAATTAATTATGATTATTATCATTTACATTATATTTATATTATTTATATATTTTATTCGTTACATTGTCAAGGTTGATCAACAAACTTATGTAGGCTCAGAAGCCCAATAGTCATGTCTATTCATCCTCAACATTTGCTATAAATACATGATGCCTTAGCCTCATTTGGACACACTCATCTTCACACTTCTCTCTCTCCCCTCATTGATTGGGTACGGATTTCTGGGCATCTCTCTCTCCACACGTCCAAAATTTCAGGAGGCCGAAATTTCAGGGGGCTGAAATTTTAGGAGGCCGAAATTTCAGGAGAGCGAATTTCTGGACAGTTTGATTAAGCGTTGACCAGCATGTGTTGACCTCCTTTGACTGTGTTTTTGTGAGGGCTATCTGTGTTTGGGCAAGCCACATTTTTGGGCAGAAAAATCAAGGCTAAACGTTCATTGTTGACCAACGTTGACTGCAACTAGGGTTGACCACAGGTGGGCTGTTTGACCAGACTTTGACTTGGCTGAATTTGACTATTTTGAGGGCTGTTTTATCTTGTTGTTTGGAGGCCGAAGTTGATTGAAGTTGACCGATTTGCTGAGGGTCAAATCTGCCTTGTTGACCAACGTTGACTTTTCTAGTTAGGGCTCTTTTGCTGTTGTTATAAATTATCAGATTTGCAAATTGTACTATCTCTCTCTGCTGAACTATTGAAAACTAAATGAAAATTTGATCAAGGGTTTCCCCACATTGGGGTTTGTCCTTGGCTGGTGCCACATCTTGTGTCCTCTTGTCTTGACTTGTCTTCCACTTTTTATGTTTATGTTCTATCTGCATTTTACTATCATGTTGATGTGATTGCTAATCTGAATATTGATACTAGGCTAATAAAGAAATTGAAGTAAAATTGCTCTAAAGCATTGAACATACCATTGTTTCCTAAAATTAACAGAGACACATGTTTGTAAATTGAAGAATGCCCTGTATAGCCTGAAGCAGGCCCCTCATGCATGGTACTCCCATATTGATGGTTATCTATTGAGTCTTGGCTTTAAGAAGAGCGATGCTGATCCAAACCTGCATTTCAAAGTTGTTGAAAGTGAACCCCTAATATTGCTATTGTATGTAGATGACTTGTTTCTGATAAGAGTCGAAGTATTGATTGTCCAGTGTAAGAGGGAGCTAGTTTCTGAATTCGAGATGAAGGATCTTGGCCTAATGCATTATGGAGTCGTTTATGGAGGCGGAGGAATTGCCCGGACAACCAAAAGTGGCCAGAACCCGGGCAAAAAAATTTCAAAAAATCTTGTAGATACAGTGTTTGAATCATGTTTTTGATGGTGGAAATGGATTCAGCACCATCAAAAACCTCTAGGGCACCTAAAATTATGAAGTTTGACAACTATTGGATTTACAAAAATCCCTGCCGAATTTTTTCAAAATATAGCCGAAATTTCCATAACTTGCAGGGCAAAAAAGCATAATCGTTAGAGTACAGCATGCATTACTATTGGAATTGGAAATTTGGCAAAAGCCTGATGGCATCTTTGTAGGCCAAGGCAAGTACATTGTTTCGATTTTGTAGAGATTTGGCATGATGGACTGCAAGTCCATGGACACTCCTATGGTGACGAATTTGAAGAAGATTTGGGATAGTGATTTTGATTTGATTGATCCAACTATGTATCACAAATTAATTGGCTCGCTGAATTATCTTGTGAACACCAAGCTTGATATTTGTTATGTTGTGAATACATTGAGCCAATTCTTGGTTGAGCCTCGTCGTGTACATTGGGTTGTAGCTAAACACATATTGAGATACTTGCAAGGTACCATTGAGTATGGTCTAATGTATGCTTCTAATGGAGAATGGCAATTGTATGGTTTCTCTGATGTTGATTGGGCTGGTAGCTTTGATGATAGAAAGAGCACCTTTGGATATTGTTTTAGCTTGGGATCCGCTATGGTTTCTTGGTCTAGTAGAAAACATACCTCTATTTCTCTGAGTACAACTAAAGTTGAATACATTGCTGCTAGTTCAGTCTGTTGTGAGGCTATATGGTTTTGAAATTTGTTTGTTTGATCAAATGTTGGAGCCGACCATCATATATTGTGATAATCAAAGTTGTGTAAAGCTTTTTGAGAACCCAGTGTTCCATGACAGATCAAAGCACGTCGAGATCAAATATCACTACTTCTGGAATATTTTCCAAATAGGAACTGTGAGGCTTGAATATGTTCCTATTGATAAGCAAGTTGCTGATGTGTTGACAAAGCCGTTGACCCGGATGAAGTTTGGTTATTTCAGAGAACAACTTGGAGTTGTTGAGAACCCCTCTCTGAGAGAAAGAGAGGGAGCATTGATTACATAGCATCATATTATGGACCATCTCCCATATGCTATGTTCTGTGAGACCTTGTGGTCCGGGAGATGTACTGGTGATTCCTCCTGTAGGCTGTGTTGTTAGACCTTGTGGTCTAGGAGATGTACTAGTGATTCCTCTTGTAGGCTGTGTGCTGCGAGAACCTGTGGTCCGAGAGATGTATTATTGATTCCTACTGTAGGCTGTGTGCTATGAGACCTTGTGGTCCAAGAGATGTTTTTGATTTGATGATTCCTCCCTTAGGCTGTGTGCTGTGAGACCTTGTGGTCAGGGAGATGCTTTGAGATGAAATGGATGCTATGTATCTTTCCTTATGATGAGACTAATGATCTCTCCCGTAGGCTATGTGCTGTGAGACCTTTGATTTGGTCAGGGAAATTGATCTTGACAAAAAGAGAGACTTGGATTGTAATCTCTTCCTTAGGCTGTGAACTGTGAGACCTATGAATTGGTCAGGAAGATTGATCTTGAGAGAATGAAAAACTACCTCACTAGCTAAGAGGGAGTGTTGAAAATTTAAGTAGCTGTGGTCGGTATTTTTCATTGGAAAACAAGGAGAAAAATTCAAAATCTTTGTTGTGGTCAAGTCAGCCTCATCCTCCACAAGTCGGCCCCGCTTGGGCTAATTAGCCCTCCTCACACACATATAAATAGGGAATCGATTGGACTCATTTGGAGCATCATCTCAAGCAAATTCGATCTGCAATTTCAGAGAGATACACCACACATGCGAAGAACAAAAAGGCTTCTTTTGAATCTGTGTTGACTTTATTCTTAAAGCTACATTGACTGAGTTAGACTTGGGCATTTTTGGCATCTGTTTGACTTCAGTTCAGATCATCTTTGGAGGCCGAATACTTCAGAAGTTCATTGACTCTTGCTGACTATGATTTCCCTCTTGCATTGGGACGTTGACCAATGTTGACTACATTCCTTTACTGTGGCTCTAACCAAAGTTTATTGACTGGTGCGTTGACTTTCTGTGGCTACATCAGGACTGAATTTCAGCCTGTCTGATCAGCCACCTCAGGGCCGAAATTCGGCCTCACTGTGCAGACTTTTATAGTTGATGATTGGAGTGTGAAGAAAGGACCGGTTATATCATTAGAAGTAGTTATCAATTGTGAAAAACTACTCTAGTCTTGTCTATACTACTATCCAAAATATTTGAAACAACATAAAGAAATCCATGTGGATAAAATAATATAATGAAAAATGTATGAGAGATTATAAGATCATAGAATATAATAGGATGAATGATTGCAAATGAGGGCTCCATATAAATACCTAAGTGGGGGTGTCTTTTATTAAAATATTTCCTCTTGATAAGACATGTCTTTTCATTATTTAATTATTACTTATTTATATTTATTTCTATATATTTATGTTTATTGCATACTAGTGAGATTCCATAGCCACATTTAGATGACTGAGTAAGAAACTAATGACATCATGTGACACAACAAATAACCTTTGCTACTAAATTGTCAATGCTTGATAAAAAGAATAAAAGAGGCAATAACCATTTTGTTAGCTCAGACCATATTTATATATCTCTTATAAGTTATAACTTATCATGATATTATATGATAAGTATTTTTGGTCATAATTCTGTTACATAATTTTTGCAGGTATATTATTGGGTTAGCTGGATCTCCTGGTGCAGGAAAGTCCACTGTAGCAAATGAAGTGGTTTGTCGTTTGAATGCCTTGTGGCATCAAAAGACTCATGGAATGGATAATCAGATAGAGCCAGCCGATGTTGCTGTGGCTGTTCCAATGGATGGATTCCATCTATATCGTTCACAGCTTGATATGATGGAGGTCAGTTAGCATTGCATGTCTCATGTTTGCAAACAAAGGTCTTGGGACTTAAAATTCTTCTAGGTTTCCTGGAATATTGTCAACCTGTAATCTCTGAGAAGTGATCTTTTGAGGCAATTTTCAGTGGATCTTAGATTTTTACATGTAAAATTCCAGGACCCGAAGGAAGCTTATGCAAGAAGAGGAGGTAAGACAAGCCTTCCGTATTTATGTATAGAGCTATGGTGGGGCAAATTAGACCCACAGTTGACTTGTAGGAAGGATGCTCAGGGTCATCCTGGTGACTATGGTTCTGCTTGTTTTGGTCCTAACAAACTGACAACAGATCATTCTTGGTAACAATTTCAGCTCCATGGACATTTGATCCAGCACGTCTTCTCTCAAGGCTCACAGCACTGAGGAGGCAGGTATTTTGAATTAAGATTCTATGCTGATCATTAAATTGATATTGTTTGTTTTGGCTTTGCTTTTCAAATGGATCTTTAAATTTCAAAATATTACTGTGCTACATTCAGTTTTCTATTTGAACATTAACAAATAACAAATATTATTCCTTTGTTTAGCTTATGATCCAAGTGGTGTGTGTATGTGCGATTTCAGTGAACATTTACAGTAACGAGGAAAATAATAATGTGTCTATTCCTGCACTTTTACACCACATACGGTAGTTGAACTTGAAATATAACACTAAATATTTTAATTACTGGAGTCGTTTCTCAGATATGGAATGTTTCTATCTCAGGGATCTGTATATATGCCATCATTTGATCATGGGGTAGGAGATCCAGTGGAGGATGACATTTTTGTGAGTCCCTTGTAAGTGGCTTAACTTAACATTGCTTCTTCATTAACGTTGTATTCATCCAAAAAGAGCTATTTATGGTGTTGATAAGTACTTAATGTCTTTGAGGAGACATGAACTCACACACAACTGAAATTTCATAACTTTCACTTCCTATCAATGATCTTGACTAGCATTGTTCGAGTGAGTTGTATTGAAGCCAAATGAAGTATGCTGTACTGCAAATGAACTTGTTTTGCAGCAATGCAAATAAATGACCTTTGCTTTTGTCTTCTTGCCAATAGATGAATGCAATAAATTAGAGGCTAAAACAAAATTGGCTACAAAAGGATATCTAAATTATATTTCTCGTAATTCCTTAGGCAAATTTAGCATTGCCAAGCTAGCAAGTATGTGTTTGTAATTTTGATTCTTTCTTTTTTATTTATTATTATTAATCTTGTTTGCACATATATCTTTGTTATATGACAAATTATACATGTTTACAATGAAAAGGTGCATGGAAGTATAGCATACCCTACGTAGACAATCCATACTACATCAAAACAATAAATTCTATACAAAAATTTCAAAAGCATATCCATGTGATAAAAAAATGTAAGCTTGAGAAGCAAAATGTTGCACAAAGCTAGTTTATTCAAACACAACAATTTATAAGGGTGGATGGTCATACATAAGGAGTTTTATCACTGGGAGTTCCTGATTATTGTCTTCCTTCTCTTTAACTAGGGCAGGAATCCTAGATTTTGGTGGGTGTATGTAATGTCCTCTCCAAATTGATGGCTAATGCAGGACGAAATAGCCTATCCAACCCCATAGGCTATAGTCTTGATAAAGGGGTAAAACTCAATTATTCCTATGTTGGGGTAGCATTGGGCAAAATTTGGGTCGGCTGGGGCTAAAAAACCCAAAATTAGGGTTTGCACCCACAACCCCTTACATTTTGAAGCCCATGGAAAATCTATAAATAGAGGAGTTGAGATCAAATGGATCATCATAAATTGTGGATCAAATCATCTGTTTTCTTAAGCTATGGCTTTGAGGGTTTTAAGACCCCTTCTCTCCTACTAATTTCAGTGGTGAAAGATTCCACCGTAGTTAGTAAATTTTATCTCTGTGTTTCTATTCTGTTCTGTTCTGTCAAGCAGGGATAAATTTCTGTCTGAGAATGTAATATTCCTAATGGAGGTGCATTAGTTTTCCCAATGATTTTCTGAGTTTGGTTGAGCATTTTAGTCACACATTTCGTCAAATGGTTTGAATATCTAAGGCTGTAGGTGCAATTTCTTAAATTTATTTAAAGGAACAAGCATAGGATAAAGTGTTTATGGAAATGCTTCAGACCATCAATCTATTATTCATATAGTGTTCAGAAATTAAACAAACCACCATGAATATGCTTAAATCCAGCTGACTGTAAATTAAATTAAACTCAAGACAAGTACATACCAATGGGAAGTATGCTACAGCCACACTGAAGAAGATACAACAATATATATCAGCAATACATTTGGAAAGTCTGATTGGCAAATGGCTCCAGGATAGTAGTTGGAACTCAACTTACAAAGATGGAGATAATGCTCAGCTCAAACCTTAATATCTCATCCCTTTTTTTAGCCCACAAACAGAGATGTTAACGGGCTGCAGATCAGAGTGTATGACTGAAGATGGGTGTTACAAATCCCAAGGAGCACCAGCAATCCAAATGGTCTATATCTGTGCAACTTGGGAAATGGAAATTTGTCCCTAAAATGTGAATACACACCAGAAATAATACCCACAAACAGGCAGCTTAAATTCTGAGATTTATGGCTGTTTCAAATCTAATTTTGAACTGGGAATGAAGCTTCTCGGCCTTCTTAATATACCAGTTTGGTAATGCAATTCCACCACATCCAATGAGCGGACAAATGCCAATTAGTTCAACTTGTAAATGATTAGATTTGACCACCAATTGGCTGAGTGCTGTAGAATGAATTTGGAAGAAAACCCTGTGTAATAATAGCTGAAAAAAAACACAAGATCTCCTGCTAATGGTCTAGAAATACAATTGCAACTCGGCCTCGGACAGATCTATCACATAAAATTGGAACAAACTCTTCACATAAAATTTATCATACATTTAACAGAAGATTGCCATGTAAAAATAAACAAAACAGAGCACTGCAATCTTATAACACAATGAACAGGAAATCTTCAGCTTTATTATATTAGAAGAATTGGGGTTTACATGCAAATACAACCCATATAGCTGAGATCAATGGCCTTGGACAGATCTACAATAATGCCACTATCGGCGTCCAAAACAAACTGGAAAACCAATACACTGCAACCTGTGAACCCTGAATGGATTCACCAAGGGAAGATGGGTGCTCGCCCAATCTCTCTAAATCACCCGAGGGGTTTCGTCCTAGGGCTACCAATGGAGTAGAGAACTAGGTTCTCAACCTCTCATACAAGAAACAATACTCAATCCAAGATGTCCTCCAATGGTCTCCTCCTCCTCTTTTATAGATTTGATGGACTCCTCTAGAACCTTCTATTTTATTATTATTTTAATCATGGAGCACTTTTCCCTCTTTTATTTCAATTAAAATATTATTTTAATGCGGGAAAAGGGTAAATTGGCCACCATGTCTCCTTAGGCCACTGAAACTCATATCTAACCATCCCATCCTGTAGATCTTCCCATTCCGGTTCCAACGAGCTATTACACTGAGGTGTTCCACCAATTAATCTCCTCGGAATGCCACCTCGAGCATAATTAATTAAGTTATGCCCAATAATAATGTTGATTTCTGAAAGTTGTCGGAACGTGACGGTACGAAAGGCAAACTGTGGGGATGATAGAATATGCGAAGCGAATGCCATCAAATTCCATAAAAACTTCGCAAAACTCCATCGGAACCCCTGATGCCATAAACCTGCTCCATTGACCTGGCCATCTCCTGCCCTGGAAATCCACCTTGGTTGCACTATGAAGAAGGATAAAAATGGGGACATGACAGTCCTCCCACCCCAAGCTAACTTGCCCTCAAGCAATCCAAATATGTGGACCAATTTGGTGGTCCAACACAACTGAGACCCAATGCCAGGATCCCATACGAACCATTGGGTGACGCTTTGCTCCTGTGTCAACCAACCATGAACGGACTCCTCGATGCCTGGATCCCAGATCAATCTCCGACAGAACCTGTCATTAGCAAATCCTCTTGGATCCCAATGTTGCCAAGAAGGAGCATCAAGGCTCCACAGCTCCTGTTGTGAATGCTGCTCCGCCTACTGCGTACCAACTCATCATCTCTCTCCAATCCAACCCTTGGCATAGACCAAGGTCAATCTCATCATGTTGAAGCCATGCTGAAATACTGATGAGTGGCTAGCCTACATCCTGCTGCCAACTGACGCATGCAATATCCCTCACCTTGGAGGGTACCTGCAATACAATGCTCCTGACTAAAAATGACACTCCATCAAAAGGATACCAACTCATGATCTCCCGCCAATCTAAGTCATGGACTCCTGTGTAAGGAACAAGTCTACTATGTTGATGCTGGTCCATGCTCAACTCATGCTACCCTATCTGGTTGGTCAACAATATCCATCGAGAAAGGTCAGCCTCTCTCCCTGTAATGGGTAAAAGTATCCAAGCTGTGCTGCAAGCCTTGTCTATGTACTCCTGGGGAGGGTTGTTGCCCGAAAATGTTGCAACTCGGCTAGCTGCCAGTACACCTGTTTGCATCTCATCAATGGGTGGACCCAAAGATGGATGCACTGCCATCTCCCTCGCCTGATAGGAAACTCCATGCTCCTCCAATCCACCAATCTCCTGCCAAACTATCCTGTCATACTCCAGCATCTCCTGAGGACAAGTGTCAGCGAACATCGTCACCCTGCCAGCTGTCTACACATCTGTCTGCTCCTCATCAATGACTGACCCCAAGGGTGGCTGCTCATCCTCCATCATCACGGGTTCAATATGAACCTCCAACTGGCTCTCCCAAAAAGGCTCATCATGCATACTGTGCACCTCATCCTCCTCAGCTGACTCACACTCCATCATATGCTGCTCATGTTGACTCATCATTGGTGACACACTATCCTGAATGTCTCTCCTAGGACCCACGGACTGCTCATCATATGAATCTGGCCTAATGTCAATGACTCGACATGACTCATGCTCCTCTATGTGCTCTCTATGCTGACTCATCAACTGCTCATTTGCTCCCTGATCTCTTTCCCACATGGGAACAATCAACTGCTTCTCATACTCCTCTACCACACATGGATGCATATCAGGGCTACTGTCATCAACTCCATATGACTACTTGTGCTTCTCTAAGGTATCATCGTATGAACCCATGGACTCGTCCAACGAAGAGTCCTCATTGTGATAAACATAACGAATATCTCCCTACTCTACCGCTGTCATCTCCTGAGTGTCAGTCAAGCATGAGTGGTCAGGTCCCCAAGGTCCCTTGCAGATGAAGCAAAGTCCCTTCCTCATCTCATTCTTGCTACATGAGCCCCCAAACCCGAGCTGCTCCTCTTTGGTCAACTATCTCCTGAACAACCCAATGTTCTGCTCAACAAATCTCTCGGCTAGATCATAAGCAGCAGGTGAGACCAACTGCTCTCTCCTCCAGACAGACAACAATCGGGACTGCAACTCCCAACAAATGGCATCATGGCCTCTCATACATGAGGACAAGATGGACTGCATGTGTATTATGACTCTGTCGGGATGACGTTTCCTAATGCGGAAGAAGCATTGGAACATTTGTAGGATCAAATTGTTACACTCCATATCAAACAGGATCTCATAAGTCCTAGTCATGGCCATGCCTTCTAGAATATCAAGCTTCTTCCCAAAGGTAGAGCCTGCACTGTTGTCCAAGTCTCAGAAAGTTTCTATCATCAGTATGAAAACTCTCCTCATAATATCATCATTGTAAGGAGCTATAGGGGCAATCAGTCTCATGATGTTATTGAGACACGAGGCAATTGGAAGTGTGACCCCTTCACAATGGTACTCCAAAAGCTTGGGATGTATTAAAGCTAGCATGGTAGGTTTCAAAGCCCACAACAACTTCTTCCCTTCTAATTGGTTCACTTCAGAAAAAAGTGCATCCAATTCATCTAGTTTGAAAAGAACCTTCCATGTGTCCCTCATGTGTTTTAAATCTGTTCCAAGAGCAAAAATTTTGTGTCCAATTTCCTGCCCCTTTTGCACATCTTGTGGCGGTTCCTTGGGAAGAATGGCATAGATCCTTTTTGACAAAGGTCTGTTGTTTAGTTTTGTTCCCTGGTCTAATGATGCAGGGTGGTTCAAGGAACCAATTTCTATGGTTAATCTTCTCAGTAGTTCCTCCATGGTTTAGTTCAATGGGGACAATATATCAGGATGAATTCTACAAGACTTTGACTGATAGTGATATGCAGACTCAAACCTTTCATACCCAACTCAATAATATGCTCATCATGCCCCAACATACAAACAAGCTACTCAAACACTATATAAGTCAAAAAATTGGCCCAAACGTATAGATGGCCACTCAACAATGTCAAGACTCAACCACCCTCGTATCAAACCCTTAACAGATAGATCTATAGCCAATATAATTCATTACAGGGCTTTTAATAAATTCTATTAGACAAGCTACATATACAAACTCAAAATTTACATCACTGTCTCAAAGTGACACTGGACTTTTTCTTGATTGAATGCAAAGAAACTTATAGAAGAATAACACCTGGTATATATGCCGCCCCAAAGAGTTTCCACAGTTAGCTTCAGCAAAACGAACTTCAACAACCAGCTCTGGATAGTCCTAGGCTTGGATAATTGTTGACGGAGCTCTCAATGAGACTCTTTGTTTGGACCAACTCTGTCATAATCCCACATCCTTCAGTTGATAGAAAATAAATTAATGCTGATGAAAGGTGAAGCTCGTCCCTCTTTTGTTAGTGCAACTCAGCCCTCTGCGTATGAAAACTCGATGTATATGCTGGCATCCCCACAATCTAATGCTCCGGCCGATTTGATGTAATTCAAACCAATATTTGGAACAATCACTTCAAAACTACTCAATTGTTCTCTCCGTAAGTTGTTCAATTTGGCACCAAAACAATTTCTTGGTCTCTCTGTATTGCTCTAGATAGAAATATGGGAGGTTGCGAGCTGAATAGGCCTGGCCCTCTTCAATCAGAACTTCGAAGCCTCGTTGGAATTGTGCAATGCGACCCTTTTCAGAATAATTAATTTCGGCCAATTCAATCTTTAGGTTGATTCACGCCCACAAACTTTCTGTCTTGCGACCAATGGTGTATTTTAATTTGTTCAACCAAGGAATGAGCTCAACCCATGATTAAAACTTAACTTGACTTCTCAATTGTGTGCTTCGAACCCTGGGGAATGACGTGATTCGAGTTGCTGGTTGGCTTCTCAAACCATAATATGCCTAGCTCCCGAAATTTGTCTACCCTCACGCTCTTTTCATAAAATTATACACAACCACATTACAACAGAGCGGCCTCATGCACAATGACGTCTCCGCCCTCCTTCTCATGAGAAATAGTGTAGTCGATCCTCTAGCTACGATGATGCCTTTGTTCGAATCCAGTGTTTGCTATAAATCAATACATGGGTATATACGCATCATCTACAGGTGAATATGTCTTTGACCGCTCAGTATTCAATGCACCAATAATTCACGATGGCTCGCTCCCTAAGCAGTGATGGGTTCCATGCAAAATATTTGACTCGTCGACTCTCCTTCAACCACTGCGTATATTATGATGCCACGTTCCAGCTGTAAGTCGAAGTGCTCTTGACGGCTTGGCACCTTTCCACGCTGGCAATTATACTAATGCCTGATTTACGTTTATCTCGGACTGTGCATGTAGGCGTCCTTTGTGGCTGTCAGGTAAATCGTTCCTTGGCAGAGCTTGTAAACTCACGCAGGTGTGATGGCCACACAACAATGCTCTCTTCTGCGCGACCACATTGCCGACCTCAAAAAATCTTCTGCAAATCTTGTCTTTCTGTCATGGCGTAGATGGCTTAAGTGGATCTTTGTAACTAAAGTTTCCTTGACTATATATTGAAGCATGGTTGCTTAGCTTCACTACTCGGTTTATCGAACTTGTCGGACTAAGACGTTGTTGTTGATATCTTCTTTTGAATGACCACCAATGCTGACTGCTGCAACTTGTACGATCAATTGGGCATTCACCACAACTGCAATAATGACGCTGACATGCCCCAAGGAATTAGTATTTAGCCTCAAGAAGGGTCTCAATCTGTAAATGGGTCCACGAATTGCTGAAAGGAACAACTAGATTAGCCTCTTATACCCTTGAACCATAATAACTGCAACTAAAACTGAAAAACCCAATCCTGCAGGCTGAGCCAGAATCTGAGCTCTGATACCACTGTAATGTCCCGAATGAGAAAATTTTGGAACAAGCTCTTCACATAAAATTTATCATACATTTAACAGAAGATTGCCATGTAAAAATTAACAAAACAGAGCACTGCAATCTCATAACACAATGAACATGAAATCTTCATCTTTATTATATTAGAAGAACTGGGGTTTTCATGCAAATACAACCCATATAGCTGAGATCAATGGCCTCGGACAGATCTACAATAATATTGCTATCGGCCTCCAAAACAAACTGAAAAACCAATACATTGCAACTTGTGAACCTTGAATGGATTCACCAAGGGAAGATGAGTGCTTGCCCAATCTCTCTAAATCACCCGAGGGGTTTCGTCCTGGGGCTACCAATGGAGTAGAGAACCAGGTTCTTAACCTCTCATACAAGAAACAATACTCGATCCAAGATGGTCCCCTCCTCCTCTCTTATAGATTTGATGGACTCCTCTAGAACCTTCTATTTTATTATTATTTTAATCATGGAGCACTTTTCCCTCTTTTATTTCAATTAAAATATTATTTTAATGCGGGAAAAGGGTAAATTGGCCACCATGTCTCCTCAGGCCACTGGAACTCATATCTAACCATCCCATCCTATAGATCTTTCCGTTCCGGTTCCAATGAGCTATTACATTGAGGTGTTCCACCAATTAATCTCCTCGGAATGCCACCTCGAGCATAATTAATTAAGTTAAGCCTAATATTAATGCTAATTTCTGAAAGTCGTCGGAATGCGGCGAAACGAAAGGCAAACTGTGCGGATGATGGAATATGGCAAGCGAATGCCATCAAATCCCATAAAAACTCCTCAAAACTCCATCGGAACCCTTGATGCCATAAACCTGCGCCACTGGCCTGGCCATCTCCTGCCCTGGAAATCCACCTTGGTTGCACTATGAAGAAGAATAAAAATGGGGACATGACACCTTCAGAAATTTGTGTAATACTCCGCAATGAAGAAATGGTTGCAGCCTCTAGCTGATGGTGTTGTTCATCCCCTCTTTGGCGCTGATATTTCTAATTAAATTTTGCCTCCTTAATAGTTTGAATTTGGCCCTCTTGGAGAAGAAATGAACTTGGCCCTCAGAGGTGATATAGTCCTACAAACAAATAAAAATTTCACAATGCCAAAGCACCTGCAACAATTGAATTATATGCTGGAGACTCTCTGCAATACATACCAATGGAAGATCTGAAATAATCTTCCCAACAAGCTAACTAGGGTGACACTCGAAGTCCACCGAAATTAGCTAATGAGTTTCGCTTGAAACTCTTGAAACTCGCTTGAGCTTCTTCACAATGTCAAATAGAAATTATAGAATAGAATTCCTTGCCATTGAGTTCCTCCTCCTTTTATAATTCTACATGGAGCCTCCCTCAAGCTTCTAGATTCTCCTTTTCCCTATTATTTTATTGCTGGGGCCCAATTTCCACTAGGAGACTTTTGCCGCCATTTTGAATAAAATAATAGTTTGCTTCCTTTCTCAATAAAATATTAATTTGCTGCCATTTACCAATAAAATAATAAATTTTCTCCCCTCTCCAATAAAATATTATTTGTCGCCATTCTCCATTAAAATAATAATTTCCGCTTTCCTCCACAAAATAATATTTTCTCCCTTCTAATTTTATATCACAGAAAACTGGCAAAACTCCTATGTGGATTTTGCACTCACAAAATTTGGGAACATTACAGAGGAATGGCAAGGATTCTTTGGGGAAGGCTGTGGCAAAATTATGAAGCTAAGATGAGTTAATTGAGGCAAAATAGAGGAAGAATCTTGAAGTGAAAACGAGTCTGTTTGAGGTTGGAATCCGTGCAAGTTTCATCCTTGAGGTAGCTGCAGTTGTGCTTGAGGCCAATAGGCTGAAATTTCTGAAGTAATCGGGAACGTCTGAGGCCACAAAACCAAGTATACTAAGGCAGAGCGTAACCCTTTTTGGCTGAATACTTGTGCAATTGTATTGAAGCAGGCTCATGATAATTCTCTAAGGCAAGTCGAGGACATTGGGGCTGAATAGAAGGTTACAAAAGCAAACTGAAGACTCTTGTTGAGTTATGTAGCAGCCCCAAATTATACATATAACATTGCAAAGGAACCTTCTGAGAAATATTTTGAGGGTGGGTTTAAGATAAGCCCTGAAATTGAGTTCATTCTTCATCTCCAACAATCAGTTGCTCTTCCAGGACCCGACTTGTTCAAAACCCTAGGTCATTCACTCTGTGGTAGTTTGAAATTCCAGGCTTGCAAGAAGTGATAGTTGTGTATTGTTTTCATACTACGTTTTAGTGCCAGACAAGTACAATTGCTCATCATTAGTTTTGTTGGATTTGAATCCTGTTCTGGATTGGTTTACTGGAGGTTTTACAGTACTGTGTTAATGAACTATTGTTTTACATGTTAATTGATTGGTCTGTGTTATTGTTGGAATGATACTGATTATCACTATACTGTGTTACTAAATGAGTTATTTATTTCATTGTTGAATGAAAAAAGGAATTTGTTGTGAAACCCTAGTTGTATACAAAAAAACCTAGGCAAAATAAGAAGCCCTAGGAAGAATTTTTTTCCTATGATACTAAAATGGTATCAGAGCAAAGGCATCTTGCCAGCCTATGAGTGCATGAGCATATATGTGTCCAGAAGATACAAGCAACGTCACAGTATGAAGAAAAAGGAACACCCATCAATCAACCATGGAGGGTAAAATAGGACAAGGAGACCAAGTTCTTGGTGTCCTACTAAATGTAATACTCCAACAACAACAACAGATGACCAATGTGCTTATGCAAGGACAGTAGCAGATGGCTCAGGTTATTGTCCAAGCTTTATAATATTGGTAACAGTGGATAAAACACAGGGCATAGGAATGGTACCGAAGGAAGCGCCAACCATAACTTTGGTCCATCCAATGTTGTTACTCAAACACATAACAGGACAATGAATGGAAAGAGTCAGAGACCTTTAATTCCTCAATTTTTAAACCACTAGTAGGCAACAACCCAAGAAGCAACAGATCCAAATAGACTCTTTGACGAATACTTTCGGGAGTTTGTAGTACTAGAAGAAAATACACAAGCAAGTTGCAACCCTAACTTTTTGAGAATACAACAACATCAGATACCAAAATAGAACCAGGGAACTCCGAAATTCTGATCTAATGCACAAGGTAAGTAAACTTTCCCTCCCCTCATTTGATGGATCGTCTAAATGTTTAGCAAGAGCTTGGGTACAAAAATTGGACGCCTACTTTAGGCTTCAACCCAATGTTAGAGGTGGACGCTATCCAATTCGCCACACTACATCTAGAAGGAAAAGCGCATGGGTGACCATGGTTTGGTTACGTTGGGGCATGCAAACATCATCTCTTATGTAGACTTTACGCAGAGCTTGATAGATATATTTGATCGAAAGAACTCGGACATTCACTTAAGGGAATTGACACAACTCAAACATACAAGGTCGCATGAAGAATACATCTCAGAATTCGAATGAACTGCTGTCATGGTAACCGACATAGCTGAAGAAAGACTAGACATGCATTAGAAAATAAGAAAGGCAGAAATATTTTCTTATGTTGGCAATTACTTGTGATATTCTTATATTCTTATTAACTTTCTTTATGTTCTTCTTTATCTTCTTCTCATCGAGAAATCATCAAATCAAAAGCATGAAGATCAGTGACACCAAATGTAGGTACTTAGCTAGGGCTAAAACCCCTATACAGGGGAAAACCTAGTCAAACTCTTCCACTAGAAGATTCAAATCAAATTGAGACAAACTAAGACCCTTAGACCAGACCAAAAGAGTTTCCTCACTCCGACAAGTCAGCCTTCCAGAATGATTATCCAAACTTCAGTTGTCTCTTCAAGTCAAACAACTTCAACCTAGCTACTATACAAAATTTCGGTTGTTTAGCTCCTAGATTTTTGGCCCTCCTGCAGATCTAAAATTTTCGGCTTTCCTATAACCCAGAAACTTCGCACGTGTGGCAGTAGAGAGAGAGTTTTGGCTTCTTCTTGCTTGACAAGGATCTCCTTCTTCTTCGCTAGGATTCTCTCCTACTTAGGTATTTAACTCTTCTTTTTCTGCTCTTGCAACTACAGATTGAACTTGCTTGAGTGTATCTCCAAATGAGGTCGAGTTGCACCAATATATAGTAGTTTGAGGCTCCTAATTAGGCCGACTTGGTGGAGGAGGCCTAATTGACTCATTTTACATCAAAATAATTTTCTTTCTTGATAGATAAAGCCCAAGAAGGGTCTATTACATGATGACAAAGACTAGGACTCAAGACATAAACCCTAGAAGCCTACAATGGAGGCTTTGAACTAAAAATAAAAATAATAAAGCATGAAACTCATGCTAATAAATAATTTTCTTTCATAATAAAATTCCTTTTTCTTTCTCTTAACAAGTACATTACATCGTGACTCAAATATAATTATGAAGACAGACACTAGTTACATTCTTCAACACTCCCTCTTAACTAGGGAGGTATTCATAATTACATATATGGAATATCTCAAAATGATATGCTCTACTTAGAGTCAACACATGCATTGCTACAGATTAGATACTTGACCAAGGTATCTAATCAGGTGGGACTAAGTTGTGTTCAAAGATTTAGCCACTATAGGTACCATCAGGCAGCTCTAACACCAACCCAGGGATCTAGGTATCATTTCCAAGGTTAGAGCTCTACAAGACCAACGATACCCTCCCTACTTCGAGATCTTGACATCATCGCAGGCCAACCAGGTGACCTCCAAAGCATCTTGACGCCCCAAGATGCTTCATCTCTCCCTATAAACTAAATTAGATATATTCAGGAGTTCCAACATGTTTCCAAAATGTTCAACTTTCTTATGGAGAGATTAACCTGTACAATCACAATCCCAATTAGCAATAAAATTTTAAATATATACAAGTTAACACAAACTTTCGGGGTCCTTATTACAATTGCCACATTATGCCCTCCCTTCCAACTAGGGAGATATACACTTTCTTTCATCCAGGTTCCCTCTCAACTTAGGGAGATCAACAACTTCATTCTTATAGGTTCTTTATCATATCATC
Organism: Pinus tabuliformis; assembly: GCA_031772625.1. Taxonomy (NCBI): domain Eukaryota; kingdom Viridiplantae; phylum Streptophyta; class Pinopsida; order Pinales; family Pinaceae; genus Pinus; species Pinus tabuliformis. Next base: position 816,880,463 of record CM062820.1, on the reverse strand, counting down.
AGAGAAACTTCAATCTTTCAAAGCTTCATTTCTTCTGGATCATCATTCTTTCTTATGCAACAAAGTCATCTATTCATCATCATCATTCTAACCACTCCCTTTATCCATCATGCTCATCATTATTATCAAGTCATCTTCAATTTTCATCATCTTGAAGATTATGTACCTGCAATTTTCAACATCAAGTACAATCAAGTACAAATATAAAGAAACATGAAGTCAACTATATCAACATAGGGCTATCATGTCATTGTATCAAAACAATCAAGCTTTAGACATTAAAAACCTAAACCTAGTTAGGTTCATAATAAACAAGGGTTACACCTTCTATATTCTAGACTTGAACAATTTTGCTAGGGTGTTGTCACAAACCCTAGATTCCATCATTGAGACTTGAATCCTAAATCAAGTTAGCAATCCAATCATATCAAGGGTTTCAATAATATGCTCTTAGAATTTCATGTCAAACTCTACTAGGGTTTTGTTACAAACCGTGGAATTCATCAATAAAACTAAATCAAGGATATCAACAATCAAGTTAGTATTCGAGCATTTCATATCTAGGATTTATAATTTCCTGGAAACTTACATCAATCCCTCACTAGGGTTTTTATTGTAAACATCAAACTTCTAAATTAGATATACAACAATTTTTAACCAGGCTAGGGTTTTGACCATACGGAAGTACATACTACTAGGGAGTCATTCCTAGGATCTTGTATTGACTACAACAAGGGTTTTTGTCATAAACCCTAATTCATCAAACCCTAAAAATCTAGGGTTTCATCATATAATCTAGATAACAACAACAAACCTTAAAAGGTTAGGGTTTTATCATAACATTACTAAAAGCTTAAATATCAAGAGAGTAGGAATTCATCACAAGTTCTAAACCTTAAGAAGACTAGGGTTTTATCATTAACATACCCTAAGCATCAAAAGGGTAGGGTTTTACAGTGAACCCTAATGGTTAGGGTTTCACCAAAATGAACAAAATAGCAAGAGATAGTATGATAAGGGTAGATTCAATCTAGTGATTAATCACCCTAACAAGAATATTTATGATTCAAAACCCTAGACATAAGAGAGTTAGTAATACAAAGCAAATTTCAAATGAAGAATAATCATACCTTCTTATTGTGAAAATTCCTAGATCTAACAATCTCAGGAATCCCACTGCAACCAGCTGAATCTACCTCACCTAGATTGTAAATTATGTTACAAGCTTATTTCAGATTTCTTCCTGAAACATTGAAGTAAATTACTAAAGCAACCTACACCAATTAAATATGATCCCGAAACATAGAAATTGAGCAAGGAAAATAGAAACACATTGGACACAATTATTTTTTGGACAAAATTCCTTGGAAAAACCCAATGCGGGTAAATCGGTGCAACAACTCTGAGGGTTTATTATTATTAAGCAGTAGCAAATTTTGAATACATCACTAAATACCTCACAGGGTGATTCAGTTACAGAGAGAAATACTGGCAGAAGCTTTGTGTGTTTACCTCACACAATCACTGAGATATCCTCGCTGATCCAGCCTCAAACTGACTGCTTCTCGACTTTTTTGGCTGTCTTTGCATAGTGTCTGTGTCAGCCCAGCATCAAGCTCTTTGGGTGCTGTGTCACTTCTCTGGTTGGTCTATCTGCTGCCCAGGAGATTCGATTTCTGCGTCCTAGTCTCACACCCTGGCTTTCGGCTTCTGAAGATCGAATTCCTCTACAGATTTCAGACTTCTCTCTCTCCCTCTGCGTTGTGTTTGCGTGGCCCTTCTGGCCTTGCGTCAGCCTCTGCGTCAAGGCTTTTGGATCACTCACTGCCTCTCTCTACTGATGTATCTCCGATTGAGAACTTCTTTCTCCGGAAGCTGCTATCCTTGCCCCTCAACTGCAAGAGATTTCTTCAATCGATTTTTCCTCCTGAGAACTTCTCATTTCAAAAAATCGATTTCCTCAATCTCTCTGTGTGTTTTCCAAATGAGCCTCAAGCCCCTTCTTATATCTTCTTGTTGGACAACCAAAGACCTAGATTAAATCATAATCAAAGGCTCAGATCATTTTGGCTTGATCTGTGTCTTTTTCTAGAAGTTTCACCCTTGATTAGATTAATACCCATTGATATTTTAATTTTCCTAAGTTTAGACTTAGGAACCCCATTAAAAATATTAATTATTTTAGTAAAATCACTTCTGGGTGGATTTTCCCAAAATGCTTTTTGGGTTCTTTGGAATACCTGTGCCCAAGCCTCCCTGCAAAATTTAAGGCTTAGAGCACATCCGATGCTACCCCAAATCAACACTACCTCTTAGCGAGGAATGTGCTCTAGCAATACACTACTATTGCATACTGCTCGGACTCTGAAGCATCGTCCTCTGCGCTGCTGATGTCTGACATGCTGTCCACCAACTACTGCGCTACTGCTGCTACTGTACTGCTGCCTTTGACATTGCCACTGCCAATGCTACATCTGGATTGCAACTCCCTCTCGAACGCTGCATGTGCTATGTTGCTAGCACTGCCATTGCTAACACTGCATCCATATTTCAACTCAGATGCTGAGAGAGGCAACTGAAAACACACAAAACTGGACAAGTATCCAATGGATACACCTTGGTGCTGAAATCTTGGCTGTTGCTAGTCCCACGCTCTCTTCTGAAGCCACTATGCTACTGATGCTCTGCATTGTGCCTTCTCGCACTGCTGCTTCTCTGCTCACATTTTGGCGATACTAACCACTGCGTCTGTCGAATCAACACTCCATGGCACCAACTAAAAACTCCACCATCCCGCTACTACTGATCATGTGCTCCCGTAGCAAGGTGACGATCCAAGAGGTGCGCTCCTCAAGGATCCTGCTCATCTGTAGCTCTATCAAACTATAGTTCTATTTCAAGCCCACCTCCCTCCTGGACGTATCTTGGCTGTCATGGCGAACTCCTCCTCCTGTTCGATCTTTGCGGCTGCAACCTTAGGATCATGCTTCTCATCCTTGTCCTTTTTCTTCAAAGGACACTGGGATGCATAGCGGCCCATCTCGCCACATCTGAAACATTTCACCTTGGAGACGTCCTTCTTTTGTCTCTGTTGCTTGTTAGAAATATTAATTTCTAAATTGCTGATTGATTGTTGACAATACACACAGGTTTCTGAATGTAATATATTTTAGTAATTGATAATAATCGAATGATGAATACAAGGCTGAGGTGGTGCTCCTTTAATAGGAGTTGACTGGCCATGCCTAATCAGACAGTCATGTCCTTTGGGACTAATGTCTCTTCATTTAACTAATTAATTGTTAATTAATTGATTATAATTAATCATTTATTTATTTAGATAATATTTTAACATTTTATTAATTTTATGAATTTAAATTCATAACATTGCCTTCCCCTTAAGATGCTTTGTCCTCAAAGCATAGGTAGGTTTGGGTGTTGATGAAGAAAACCTTCTGATTCCCAAGTCGAGTCTTCCTCTGGTAACCTCTTCCATTTGATGAGGTATTCCTTTATTGTCTTGGATCATAAAACCTTTTCTCGGATAACGAGTATACCTTCAGGTTTAAGGACTATTCTTCCTTCGTCATCGGTTTTTGGTATTTTTGTTTGTGCTATTTGGTTTTGCCCTAATACTCTCTTGAGACTTGATACATGAAAGATATTATGGATTTGACAATTTTCAGGTAAATTTAAGCCATAAGCTACGCTATTTATTTTTTTGATTATCTGATACGGCCCATAATATTTAGGTGATAATTTGTTCTTCCCTTGTTTTGTTGGAGTCTAACAAAGACCCAATCTCCCTCTTCGAACTCTCTTTCAGAGCGGTGTTGGTCAACTTGTTGTTTCATTCTATTACGAACCATGGTTAGATTTTCTTTTAGTAAGTTGATGATCCTCTGACTTTCTCTTAGGTGGTCTTTAACTGCTGGTACCCTAGAATCACAAAGTGTAAAGTCTTTCCATCTGGGTGGCTCATAACCATATAAGGCTTGGAAAGGTGTCATTTTAGCTGAAGTGTGGTACGTGGTATTATACCACCATTTTGCCAGGTGTAGCCACTGGGTCCATCTGTTTTGTTTATCTGTAACAAAACAACGAAGATATGTTTCCAAGCATTTATTAAAGATTTCGGTTTGCCCATCTGTTTGGGGGTGATAGGCCGAACTCGTGTTGAGGGATATTCCTGCTTGGTGACATAATTCCTTCCAAAATTTGCCGTTAAACCTTACATCTCTATCGCTGACGATGACCTTAGGGAACCTGTGTAGTTTGTAAATATTTTTAGAAGACACATCAACGCTTTGTTTAGTTGTGTGAGTCTTTTTAATAGCCATAAAGTCGTTATATTTAGTGAGCCTGTCGACTGCTACAAATATTTTATCCTTTCCGTTAGATGCAGGTGGTCCTTCAATAAAGTCCATTGAAATCTCCTCCCACTTTTGATTTGGAATGTGTAGTGGATGTAGCAACCCTGGGGTTGGAACATTTTCGCTCTTGTTCTTTTGACAAATATCACATTCTTCAACATATTTTTGAATTTCCTTACTCATACCCTTCAAATAGAATGACTGTCGGATGTTGTAGTAAGTCTTGTAGAATCCGACATGTCCTGCTGCAGGCGAATTGTGAGACTCTTTTAGTATTCTCACCTTAAATTTGGATGTGGGTGTCAGGTAAATTCTACCCTTGTACCATAAGATGTCATTCTTCCACTCGTAGTTGGTATGTTGACTAATATTCTTAATCATGGAGTCACAATCCATATCCTTGGCATATTCAGCTTGAATTTCATCCAACCATTCTGGGACAGCTATCATAGCAGCGCATGTTGTGTTGCTGTCATCTTTACGTGAGAGTGCATCTGCCACAACATTTTCTTTCCCTTTTTTGGGTAATATCTCCAGGTCGAAGGCTGACAACTTCTCCATCCATTTTTGCTGCTTTGTTGATAATGTCTTTTGCTAAAGTAAGAATTGTAGACTGTTGTGGTCGGTTCAGATTGAGAATTTACTTCCAAGCAAGTATTGGCGCTACTTTGTTGAGGCATGTATGATGGCAAGCATCTCTTTTTGGTATGTTGATTTTAAGCCCTCTCGTTTATTAAGTTTCTTGCTTTCAAATGCTATAGGATGGTTGTCCTGCATTAATACGGCTCCAATTCCAAATCCCAAAGCATCACATTCGACTATGAACGACTTGTAGAAGTCAAGAGTCGCTAGCACTGGTGTGGTTGACATTACTTCCTTTAAATTCTCAAAACACTTGTCTGCTTGGTCATTCCACTGAAAAGCATTCTTCCTTAACAAATTGGTCAGGGGTGCTGTTAGATGTGCATAGATTTCTTATAAATCTTCTGTAATACCCGGTTAGACCTAAAAATCCTCTTAGCTTGGATACGTTCTTGGGTTTGGGCCATTCTTTGATTGCCTTGATTTTGTTGGGATCCACTTGGACTCCTTCCTTGGATATAACATGTCCTAGGTATTCAACTTCCTTTTGCCCAAACGTACACTTTGATAACTTGGCGTAGAACTGGTTCTTCTCCAATATAGACAATACTTCTTCCAGATGCTTGAGATGTTCCTTCCACGTCTTATTGTAGACTAGAATATCATTGAAGAAAACTAATACAAACTTCCGCAAATATGGGTGAAAATGTTCATTCATGGTTGCGTGGAAGGTGGGTGGTGCATTTGTTAATACAAATGGCATAACTTTAAACTCATAATGCCCTTCATGAGTCTTGAATGTTGTCTTTTCGACGTCTTCTAGTCTTACTCGTATTTGGTAGTAGCCTGATCCTAGATCTAATTTGGAGAAGTATTCTGCACCGTGTAGTTCATCTAGCATTTCATCAATGAATGGAATCAAAAACTTATGTTTAATAGTGATTTTGTTTAAACCTCTATAATCTATACATAATTTCAAGGATCCATCCTTCTTCCTGACCAATACTACAGGTGTAGCATATGGACTTCTACTTTTCGGAACGATTCCATGCTTCAGCAAGTCTGGTATTAAGTGTTCCATTTCTGTCTTGTGGTGATGGGGATAACAATATGGCTTAACGTTTATTGGTGTTGAGTCTGGTTTGACTTCGATAATGTGTTCAATTTTCCTTTCAAGGGGTAATTTCATTGGTAGATCTTGAAAAACCTTCTCGTATTTCTGAATCAAGGATGAAATTTCTGATGGCTGATGGGTCCCTTCTATCGATAATAATTCCAACTGCTGACATTGTGCGACAAATGCTGGTGCCCCTTTGCGAATAAGTTTCTTCATCTGCTGAGTGGAGATGAATTGAGTTGGTGGCGTTTGAAACCCAAACAACTTATATTTCCTTCCATCCCACTTGAATTTAGTGAACTGATTTATGTGATTTGCTGAATACATGCCTAGTGTTCGTAACCATTGTACCCCTAAAACGACATCTACTCCTCCTAGGGGAACTGTATAAAAACTGGACTCCATTGCGTATTCGCTTAATTGCAACTTAACTTTATGGCACTTGCCTACTCCATCTATACGTTTCCCATCTGCTACCATAACTTTTAAATCTGCTACTGGGTAAGCAAAAATGTTCAGTCTTTTTGCAACATTGACATCTACAAAGTTGTGTGTACTCCCTGAGTCTACTAGAACGATAACATTTTGCTTCTTGATGTGACCTTTAAGCTTCAGTGTCTGTGGTTGAGCTATCCCTGTGATGGCCGCTAAAGAAATTCGTGGCATATCTTCTTCTAATTCTGGACTAGGGTTTGCATTTTCTTCATTTTCCTCTTCGTCAGAGCTGTCTTCTGAAGATTCTTCTTCTCGTTCGGCTTCGCAGTTGTACAATTTTTGCATTGTGCATTTGTGTCTTGTGTAATACTTGTCTCCGCATTTCCAGCATTTGCCATCCTTTTTCCTTTCGACACTAGATTGTTGTTTTCCTTCATTTCGCATTGGTGGTGGAATGTACTTGCTAGTGTTCTCTGATGATGGTTTACCTGACTTCCCCTTGGAATAGTTGTTAGTTCTCTCGTTACTAGCATATGGTGCCTTGTGGAGTTTATATTTCCGCTCGATAATTATGGCTGTGTGTCTGGCCTCCTCAATGGTTTTGGGTTTATGCAATTTTAATTCTTCGCGAATGTAATCTTTAAGGCCACAACGATACATTTTTAACAACTCTTCATCTGAGAACCCTCTCTGCCTTATTGCTAATACTTTCCATTCGTGAGTGTATTCACTCACTGATCCTTTTTGTCTCAGGTGAACGAATCTCTCGTGGACATCATCCTCCTCCTCATCATGAAATCTTTTTAGCAGGGCATTTTTAAAGTTTTGCTAGTTGAACGAGCAACCTGTACATTTAGACGACCACCACAAAAACCAATCGTACGCTTCTGCTTCTAAGTAGTTGGATGCAGTCATGACTCTTTCTTGCTTGCCGAGTGGAGGGTTTGCTAAAAAAATTGCGTCCATCTTATTTACCCATACGACAACGCCTTTATAGTTCTTACCATCATACGTAGGTAATTCATTTTTGATTTTAAGATGGTTCCTTTCGGAAGATTTGGTATAATATTGGCTTCCTTCGAAGTGAATTTGCGTATTCGCAGTTTCTTATGCCTTAGGAACTCATGCTCTGAAGAATTCTCACCTTCTGGAGTCTTCGGACTCTGTGTAGCTGAAGGTGGATCAGTCCCTCTGAAACGCTGGCTCATAAGTTTTTTAAGAAAGAGATATCATTGGCCATTTGGTCCTGCTTACTAACTGACTTCTTGACGTTATCCAGGTGTTTATTTAACTTGCTGATGTCCTCTTGAATTTTTTTCATATCGTCATTGTTGTTGCCCACCATTTTGTTTCCTTTTTTTCCTCGAAGACCCAATTTTTGTTTGTTTGTTTAATTATATAATTATAAATTATAAATATATATTATATAATTATAAGTTATATATATCATATATAACTATAATTAATTTAATTATGGCACCAATCGTGCCTGTTCGACTAACTTGGTTACGATCGTTGACAAACCACCGTTTCGGACCCTTGACAACCACCGTTTGGATTGATAACAGGGCCATGATTGTTGACAGCTTGACTACGGTTGGAGCGATTGACGACGATATAAGACTGTTACGGGGTACATGCTATGGCACACGACACTAGTCCAACACTTGGAAACCTGCGGATGGCACGGTGGGTGTGGTGTTCCACGCCACTAAGCACACGCCCAGAACATGGTTACGCTCATCGAGGATTGTAGACGCACGGTGATGGTTGTTCTACACCGGAACCCACAGACACCGGGACTGCTCTTCCACGGCCGCTATTCCTCCACGCCGCTGAGCACAGGGAATCGCCGACTGTTCCGAACAATGCTTGCAGGAACAAAACCGCAGAGTAGGCCGAGGATGGGAGGCCCGTAGGGCCTAACGGTTAGCAGGATATTGTGGGTGTCACCAGAAGAATTCTGGTTCTGATACCATTAGAAATATTAATTTCTAAATTGCTGATTGACTGTTGACAATACACATAGGTTTCTAAATGTAATATATTTTATTAATTGATAATATTCGAATGATGAATACAAGGCTGAGGTGGCGCTCCTTTAATAGGAGTTGACTGGCCATGCCTAATCAGAGAGACATGTCCTTTGGGACTAATGTCTCTTCATTTTGTTAATCTAGTTGTCATTGATGTCAATATATTGAAGAAGGCAGGGACTTGGTGGCAATCAATGAAGGAACCAAACGATGGAGAAGCCCAACACTCAAAGACACTCTGCCCTACCTCCATTTCTACACTAATGATGATCAGTCACATTAAATAATATTTTTCTCCATCTTAGAGGAAGAATATCATCATGAGACCCATACCATATTTTAGAGCATACTTTTAGCTTTCTAATGAGCTATCACATGCTCCAAAACTCCAAATATTTTAGGATATATGAATTTTTTAGGAAAAGGGTATAATTATGGTCAGTAAGCCGACTTGAACTTGTCAAACTCATGTCAGCTTAGCTAGGAGATACGACCTTTCATTTTTCGTATGCAAGCAAGTATATATACAGAAGGAACTCCGCATTTTTGAAGTATAGAACAATTTGGTGTGCCTAAGTATAGAGCTAGCCACCTTAAGAACTGATTTGCGGATTGTTGTGCCTAAAAACTGAAGTGTGGATAAGGGGTTTGCACTTATACTTCACAAAGGTCTACTTAACTGTGGGTTTGTCCAACTGCGGATTAAATCAATGAACTATGGACTGTAAAAGGCTGTGGAGAAGTATTTAAGGACTGCGAATAGAGGCATCATCTTAAAACAGAACTGTATATAGATTAAGCGGTGGACCATCTTAGACAGGCTCAGATTGCGGTGCAGAAACTCTGATCGTGACGGATACTTAATCATAGTGGATCATAACTGTGCCGCCATTAACACATTAACTTCGATTTTTTGGCTCCAGTATTGCTCGGACTGTGGAAAGGTATTTCAAATAGAGACCTGGACACTCTTCTCGGACAACAATGATAGTGGAGGATTCTCTATGATGCAATGAAGTGAAATGACCAATTTGTATAGTGGCTTGGAGCTTGTTATGTAGCTAAGCTATGGTTTATGAATTGAGATTGCAGAAACAATGAAGTCTAGTGGTGGACAAGGTACAGTGAAAACTAAGTGAAGTTAATCTCAAGTATTTTTGGAATAAGAACATTCAAGTAAGTTATATTTATACTTTCTATTAAGAACAATAGGATTGGTGTCCTTGGAGTCGGTGCTCCTAAACACAAGGTAGGTGCCTTGGATTAGATAGGGTCGAAGCCCTAGAGGTCAGAGCCTCATCAAAACCAAGTTGGTGCTTGGGAATAATTATCATGCATTGTATTTATCCTTTTATGCTCAATAAAACTATTCTTATACGTTTCTCTGATTAAATTGTGAAGAATGTAACTGTTAATAATAACAATTAAAAGAAAATACTGATTCACCCCCTCTTAGTATTTCCAACAATTGGTATCAGAGCCAACTTCTTCATAATTAGCCTAACAGCTGGAAGAAGGATTCTTAGTCACAATCAAAAACCAAGAAGTGTCAGGAAGGCTTCCTTTGTTCGATGGCACAAATTTTGGTTTTTGGAAAAAAGGAATGTCCTACTACTTAATGTCCCTTGGACTTGAAGTTTGGCATTCAATTTTGAATGGGTACACTGCTCCTTCCACTCTTCCAACTGATCAAGATGAAAGGAAAGCTTACATTGCAAATGCAAAAGCCTTAAATTCCATCACTAGTGGAATCACTGATTCTGAATTTACAAAAGTCATGAATTGTGACTTGCCAAAGAAGTATGGGATAAGATGGTTAGCTTATACGATGGGGACTCCAAAGTTAAGAAGGCAAAGCTTCAAACTCATAGAAGGCAATTCGAAAGTCTGAAAATGGATGATGAAGAAGATATTGCATCATACTTTCTCCGAGTAGCTAAAGTGGTCAACTCTCTTAAAGGATTGGGAGAAAAGATTGAAGAAATCATTGTTCTCCAAAAGGTCTTAAGATCTCTCCCTGATATATTTGACTCCAAAGTAAGTGCTATAGAAGAAATGAAGGACCTAGATACTCTCAAGATGGATGAACTTCATGGAATCCTCATTGTCTATGAGATGAGAAAAGGAATCCCAATTTCCAAAGATGCAGCATTCAAGGCCTCAAAATCAAAAAAGGGGAAAGGATGGAATACCAACAGCGATGACTCCGATGTTGAATTCGAATTGGCACAATTTGTACGAAGACTAAAGAAAGGATCCAAGCTAAAAGGTAAGTACCCTCTTATTTGTTTCAAATGTGGAAGAATAGGTCATTATGCTGCAAAATGTCCTCATAAGCATGATAGTGATGATGAGGAGGATTCTAAAAGGATGGTATACAAAAAGAAAGGGTTCAATAAGAAGAATTTCTTCTCTAAGCAAGATGACTCTGATGAAGATGAATTTGTAGTCATCAAAAGGAAATCAACTAATCATCTCCCTCATCACAAAGGAGGTAATGATGAATTAGATGAAGAAAATGACTATGCTAGAAGCCAAGAAGTATTATTCATGGCATTCACAAATAATGATGATTTAGGACTAGAAGGAAATGTAGATGAATTGTTAATGAGTGCCATTGAAGAAAATGAGAAATTACGAAATAAAATCATCTCTCTCAAAGTAGAAAAGGAGGAAGCAAAAAGAAGGGAAGACCTCTTGGAAAATAAGCTAAAAGAAAAGGAAGAAATTTGTGAAAATCATGAAGCTAAAATAGTATCTATGAGGAAGGAATTGGAGCAAGTGAAAAAGCGTTGGGAAAGCTCTCAAACACTTGACATTATCTTAAATGCTCAAAAACCTCAATATGACAAATCTGGGATAGGTTTTAAAGGAGAATCATCAAGTACTAAGGATAATGCGAAAAGCTATGCCGACATACTTTCCAGCAATCCAAAGGAAGAAAGATCATTTCATCAAAGGCCCACCTCAAATCCAAAGAATGAAGAAAGAGTAACTCCAAGGAAGAATGTTGATTCAAATCATGGCTATTACAACAAGTATTAAACTATCTTTTTTGGGCATTGTTATTGTTGTAAAAATTTTGGTCATCAAGCTTAACATTGCATGGCTCGTAAGAATAAAACACCAAAATTGAAGGATGAAACAAACAAACCATATGGTCTCAAAGGGCAAGGACAAATCAAGACCTACAACTCTTTTGATCCTTTGGCCAAATTTGATCCAATCTGCTCATTATGTAATGATAATGGACATAATGAACAAAATTGCTCCCTTAAAAGAAGAGAAGCAAAAAATGAGAATCCCAATACGGATAAATGTGGCCTAGCCTTATGTGCTCATAGTGATGAAAATCATTGGTCTGTGGATAGTGGGTGCTCCAAACATATGACAGGTGACAAAAGGAAGTTTGTCTCATTGAACAAAAAGGAAGGAAATGTATCCTTTGGAAGTGGATCTGCCAAAATTGCTGGAAAAGGAACTGTTACCCTTATTAATGGAAAAGGAAAGGCTTAAAATGCTTTGCTGTTAGACGGGCTCAAACACAATCTCTTGAGTGTTAGCCAAATCTGTGATCAAGGACATAATGTTAGTGTTGCGAAAATCACAATAATATAGGAAAATCGCGTTTTTTATGAAAAAATCATGATTTTTTGGGAAAAATCTTGATTTTTCTTTTTCAAGATTTTTTTTTTTTTTATTTAACTTTTTTGGTTTTTCGATTTTTTGATGAGGAGGAGGAGCAACAGGGGGAGGAGGTGACACAACCTACCCAGGCTACCCCTGTCACCAGTAGAGGACGTGGTCTACCTCCTATAGCTCCTAGTTCTTCAACTTCTAGAGCACAACAGAGTCCACTGCCAACTCCACCGGCATCTACATCTAGAGGGAAAGGGAAAGCTATTGCATTTTCTCGCAAGAGGGGCAGAGGAAATTAGTAGTATTAGACTTTAGTTATTTGGTTTATTTCATTGTATATGGCATTATGACTCATGGTATGAGATACATTATTATATTTTTTGTTGATATTTTGAGGCTGAGTTGGGACTTAGGAGTCAGGACTTACTATTCAAGACACGATTCACTGTTATGTGTGATGTAGCACTAGAAATGATATTACACATCTTATATATTAGTTCTCTTATCATATTTATGTGTCAATGTAGTTATTTTATGTTGTAGATGCTTTAGATATTAAAAAAATTGGAAAAAATTGAATATTTTTGTATTTTACGATTTTTTCCCGATTATTTCCCGAATTTTCCGATTTTTTCTCGATTTTTCCCTTGCTGATAATATCCCGATAACAATAACTGCAACATTGCATAATGTTGTCTTTAGCACCAAAGATTGTGAAATAAGGAACTCTTCCTCAGAAGAACTTGTGCCAAAATGAGTTAGAACATCAGATAACGTATACATTCTGAACAAAATTCAAGAAGATAAATGTTATCTAAGTCAAACAGATGAAAGTTGGTTGTGGCACAAGCGACTGGGACATACAAGTTTCGATAACTTGATCAATATCAGCAAGATCAATGCAGTGCGAGACATCCCAAAGTTATTCAAGCCAAATCAAGGTGTATGTGGTCCATGTCAACATGGAAAGCAAACTAGAACCAACCACAAGACCAAGGAGTTCTTTACATCAAAACCTTTGGAGATCATTCATGCTGATTTATGTGGACCAACTAGAACTCTGACGCTCCAAGGAGAAAGGTACTTTGCTTTATTTGTTGATGACTATACTAGAATGATGTGGGTATATTTCATAAAATATAAATCCAAAGCATTTGAATGTTTTAAGAATCTTAAAGCTCTTGTAGAAAATGAAAAGGATTCTAAGATTAAATGTCTTAGAACGGATAGAGGGGGAGAATTCACATCAAAAGAATTTGATAAATTCTGTAAAGTACATGGAATCGAAAGAGAACTCTCTGCCATTAGAACACCCAAGCAGAATGGGGTAGTTGAAAGAAGAAACCGAACTGTTCAAGAAATGGCAAGAACAATGTTACTAGCAGTTGACTTGCAGCGAAAATTTTGGAGAGAAGTAGTCAGGACAACAATTTATACCTTGAGTCGAACTCAACTAAGACCAAATAATGAGAAGACTCCTTATGAATTATGGAAAGGAAGACCGGCTTCAGTAAAATACTTCAAGATTTTTGGAAGCAAGTGCATCATAAAAATCAATGATGACTCACCAGGAAAATTTGATTCTCGGGTTGACGAAAGAATATTCCTTGGATATTCTAGAAGGAGCAAAGCCTACAAGTGCTACAATAATTGATTACGGAAAATAGTGGAAAGCATTGATGTGAAGATTGATGAAGACCTTCCAGAAAAGGAAATTGAAGATCATGAAGTTGACCCTCTCATTGAAGAAAACAAAGAAGAACCTGAAAAAGAGGAAAAAGATCAAGAAAAACAAAAGGAAAAAGAACCATCTCAAATACCTTCAAAGGTGAAGTTCCTCCAAAAACATCACCTGGAAGAGCAGATTATTGGCAATGTAGATGAGGGGATACAAACCCGAAGAAGGATGACAAGTACACCAAGGAAAAATGATGTTGCTCTCCTATCTATGATAGAACCAAAAACTTTTACTCAAGCAAGTAAGGATCCTCATTGGGTGGAAGCCATGGAAGAAGAAATGTCTCAAATCGAAAAGAATGAGACATGGGAGCTGGTAGGATAAAAATATAATTGGAACCAAGTGGGTGTTCAAAAACAAAATGAATGAAGATGGACAAATCATCAAAAATAAGGCAAGGCTTGTTTGTAAAGGTTATTCACAAATTGAAGGAATCGACTTTGAAGAAACCTTTGCACTAGTAGCTCGTATGGAAGCTATAAGGATGTTCTTGGCATTTTCTTGCTCAAAAGGATTCAAAGTCTATCAAATGGACGTAAAATCAACATTTCTGAATGGGGAACTCAAGGAAGAAGTCTACATGGAGCAACTAGAAGTGTTTAATCTAGCAGAAGGAAACGAATTTGTTTGTAAGTTGAAAAAGGCATTATATGGGTTGAAACAAGCTCCTAGAGCTTGGTACGCAAGATTGGATCACTATCTACAACAACAAGGCTTCAAGAAGGGGGTGGCAGGAAGTAATCTCTACATGAAGATAGATGAGGATAAGTTACTAGTCACTCTTGTCTATGTTGATGATTTGATTTTTGCTAGCAATAATGATGAGATGAGCCATGAGTTTGCTCAAAATATGTCAAAAGAGTTCGAAATGTCGATGATAGGAGAGTTATCTTACTTCCTTGGACTACAAGTATCTCAAACCACAACAGGCATGTTCATATCTCAAGCAAAATATCTTAAAGACATGCTTAAAAGATATGGAATGGAAGGTTGTGCACCCATGAACACACCTATGACCATAGATTGCAAATTAAGCAAAGATGATGACTCTCCTTCTGCAGATGCAACTCATTGCAAGTCAATAATTGGAGCCCTCCTATATTTGACTGCTACGAGACCTGACATTATGCAAGCAGTAGCAATGGTGGGAAGATTTCAATTAACTCCTAAACAATCCCATTTGTTGGCTGTAAAATGAATTCTCAGATACTTGAAAGGAACTCTTGATTTTGGTCTTTGGTACCCTAAGAGCTCAACTCTTATTGTGACTACATACACCGATGCTGATTGGGCGGAAGTGTCGATTATTGAAAAAGTACTAGTGGCACTGGCAATGCATTCTTCCTGGGAGATTGTCTAGTATCTTGGCTCAACAAAAAACAAACATCCATATCACTATCTACAACTGAAGCCGAGTATATAGTTGCTGCAGATTGCTGTACTCAAATATTATGGATGAAGGAAGCTCTGAAAGATGTCAACATAGGTACCAATCAACCAATCACCATCTATTGTGATAACACAAGTGCTATCAGTCTCAGCAAAAATTTGGTGATGCACTCAAAGACCAAACATATACCAATCAAGTATCATTTTCTTTGTGAACAAGTAGCTGAACAAAACATAAAGTTGGAATATATCAATACCAAGGAGCAGATTGCTAATATTTTCACAAAACCTCTTCCTCGAGAAGCATTTGAACATCTTCGCCAAAAGATGGGGGTTATTGCTCTAGCATCACACTAAGTTGATTCTTAAGATGCCGCATGACAGGGGGAGTAGTTCGACAGGGGGAGTCCTTGTGCACTCCTTTGCCATTGATGTCAAAGGGGGAGAGAAGAAAAATATTGCCATCCAATGACAAAGGGGGAGATTGTTAATCTAGTTGTCATTGATGTCAATATATTGAAGAAGGTAGGGACTTGGTGTCACTAATGATGGAGAAGCCCAACACTCAAAGGCACTCTACCCTACCTCCATTTCTACACTAATGATGATCAACCACATTAAATAATATTTTTCTCCATCTTAGAGGAAGAATATCATCATGAGACCCATACCATATTTTAGAGCATACTTTTAGCTTTCTAATGAGCTATCACATGCCTCGAAACTCCAAATATTTTAGGAGATATGAATTTTTTAAGAAAATGGCATAATTATGGTCAGTAAACTGACTTGAACTTGTCAAACTCATGTCGGCTTAGCTAGGAGACACGACCTTTCATTTTTCATATGCAAACAAGTATATATACAGAAGGAACTCCGCATTTCTGAAGTACAGAACAATTTGGTGTGAAAAGATAAGGATATATAGTTCACATCTTGTGAACTAAGGACAAAGCTAGCCACCTTAAGAACTGATTTGCGAATTGCTATGCCTAAAAATTAAAGTGCGGATAAGGGGTTTGCACTTATACTTCACAAGGGTCTACTTAACTGTGGGTCTGTCCAACTGTGGATTAAATCAATGAATTGTGGACTGTAAAAGGCTATGGAGAAGTATTTAAGGACTGCAGACAGAGACATCATCTTAAAACAGAACTATATACAGTTTAAGTGGTGGACCATCTTATTCAGGCTCAGACTGCGGTGCAGAAACTCTGATTGTGACAGATACTTAATCACAGTGGATCATAATTGTGCCTCCATTAACACAGTAACTTTGATTTTTTGGCTCCAGTATTGCTCGGACTGTGGAAAGGTTTTTCAAATAGAGACCTGGACACTCTTCTCGAACAACAGTGACAGTGGAGGATTCTCTATGATGCAGTGAAGTGAAATGACCAATTTGTACAGTGGCTTGGAGCTTGTTATGTAGCTGAGCTATGGTTTATGAACTGAGATTGCAGCAACAGTGAAGTCTAGTGGTGGACAAGGTACAATGAAAAGTAAGTGAAGTTAATCTCAAGTATTTCTGGAATAAGAACATTCAAGTAAGTTATATTTATACTTTCTATTAAGAACAACAGGATTGGTGTCCTTGGAGTCGGTGCTCCTAAACACAAGGTAGGTGCCTTGGATTAGATAGGGTCGAAGCCCTAGAGGTCGGAGCCTCATCAAAACCAAGTTGGTGCTTGGGAATAATTATCATACATTGTATTTATCCTTTTATACTCAATAAAATTATTCTTATACGTTTCTCTAATTAAATTGTGAAGAATCTAATTGGTAATAATAACAATTGAAAGAAAATACTGATTCACCCCCCTCTTAGTATTTCCAACACATTTAACTAATTAATTGTTTATTTATTTAGATAATATTTTAACATTTTAATAATTTTATGAATTTAAATTCATAACATTGCCCCTCTGTCCCTTCTGCGTTATCCTCCTCCTCTACTTTGGGCTTCGACCCACTGCTGTTGCTGCTTCCGTCAAGTTTACCTTGATTAGATCTCTCCTCAACTCTTATTGTTTCAAAGTTGCCCACATCTCATCCCAATTTGGTAATGCTGCTCTACCCAGGATGCTCTGGACAAAGATTTTCCACTCATCTAAGATGAAATTTAGAGCCAGTCTCACTAACTCCGAATCCTAAGGTGTGTGTCTTGCAGCCGACAACTCATCATGGGCCTCCTTCAGTTTTGTGAGGAACGGATCCACACGTTCTCCCTTCTGCATCTGAGCAGAGCTCAACTTCTGCTCTAAGTACATCTTCCGCTACTTGGAAGATCCCTGATACAATGTGGCCAAGGGATGCCACATCTCCTTAACAGTCCCTTTACTAGCAACGTGGCACACCACGTGATCCTTGACTCCATCTAGGATCATCCTCTTCGCCTTAGTCATCTCAGCTCTGTACTTCTTCAACGGATCTACATTCGCTGGGACAACTACCACATTATCAACATACGTTTTGAGGGCATGCTCATCTAGAAGGAAAGTCATTCTAGCCTTCAATATGGCATAGTTGGAAGCCTCTTCCAACCTGTTCTGATCCCTCAAGCCACTAGTTGCCATATCCTCCGAAAAATGTCGAACAATTCCCTCTTTCTCCCTACTGCGTAGCTCCTAGGATGGCTTATGCACTCCCTGATGGAGTTGGTAAGCTGCTTCTCCTCTGCTGCTTAGCAAATGAGAAATACTATTTTCCTTGGCAAGAAATCACTGAGGAAGTATTCCCTCAGTATGCGATCGGCTTCTTCCTTCTGACGGCTTTTCTGCCCAGCACTCAGCTTGCAGAAAACTGTCTCCCTTTAGCTCTACGTAGCTCCCTCTGCCTTGGCAAATTCTCAATCTGGTAGTTTTACCTCTCTGTCAGCTCACTCAGAGAGAGACACCCACGAAAATACAACCCTCTTAGCTAGAACTGTGTAATCCCTTAGGGGATTCGAACTGCTGCTTGTTGTAGCGAGTTGGCCGTTGCTTCAGTGCTAGATTTGTTGTTCCTGTTTCACATCAACACCTTTGATACCATGTGAAAATTCTTAGATCTAACAATCTCAGGAATCCTACTGCAACCAACGAAATCTACTTCACCTAGATTGTAAATTATGTTACAAGCTTATTTCAGATTTCTTCTTGAAACATTGAAGTAAATTACTGAAGCAACCTACACCAATTAAATATGATTATGAAACATAGAAATTGAGCAAGGAAAATAGAAACACAATGGACAATTATTTTTGGACAAAAGTCCCCGGAAAAACCCAATGCGGGAAAACCGGTGCAACAACTCTGAGGGTTTATTATTATTAAGCAGTAGCAAATTTTGAATACACCACTGAATACCTCACAAGGTGATTCAGTTACAAAGAGAAATACTGGAAGAAGCTTTGTGAGTTTACCTCACACAATCACTAAGAAATTCTGGTTGATCCAGCCCCAAAATGACTGCTCCCCGACTTTTCTAGCTGCCTCTGCGTTGCCTTTACGCAATGTTTGCGTCAACCCAGTGTCAAGCTCTTTGGGTGTTGTGTCACTTCTCTCGCTGGTCTAACTGCTGCCCAGGAGATTCAATTTCTGCCTCCCGGTCTCACACCCCGGCTTCTGGCTTCTGAAAATCGAATTCCTCTGCAAATTTCAGACTCCTCTCTCTCCCTCTGCGCTGCTTCTGCGTGGCCCTTCTGGCCCTCCGTCAGCCTCTGCGTCAAGGCTTCTGGATTGCTCACTACTTCTCGATGTTGATGTATCTCCGACTGCGAATCTCTCTCTCCAGAAGCTGCTATCCCTGCCCCTCAACTGCAAGAGATTTCTTCAATCGATTTTTCCTCCTGAGAACTTCTCACTTTAGAAAATCGATTTCTTCAATCTCTCTATGTGTTTTCCAAATGACCCTCAAGCCCCTTCTTATATCTTCCTGTTGGACAACCAACGACCTAGATTAAATCATAATCGGAGGCTCAGATTGTTTTCGCTTGATCTGTGTCTTTTTCTAGAAGTTTCACCTCTAATTAGATTAATACCAATTGATATTTTAATTTTCCTAAGTTTAGACTTAGGAACCCCATTAAAAATGCTAACTATTTTAATAAAATCACTTCTGGGTGGAATTTCCCAAAACGATTTCTAGGTTCTTTGGAATACCTATGCCCAAGCCTCCTTGCAAAATTTGAGGCCTAGAGCACATCCGATGCTACCCCAAATCAACACTTATGTGAAGAAGATTTGCAACAAATCAAATCAAACATACCTTGAGTTGTTCTTTAACAAACCTTGTAAAGTTTGTTTAGCAACAAGCTTACTTTCATGATACAAGTTTTTCTTTAAAGTTCCCTTCACAATCCTCGTGTATTCTTGCGAGCTTTCTTACCAAGGAAAATACAAAGAAGGATTATGAGTATGCAATACAAACAAGTCTAGATGTATGGAGGAAATCAAACATGGACCAGGAAACAAAGTACATGATACTTATCTTTGGTAAAATGGTGGAGGCCCCATCTTAACTTACATCAATTCAATCTTTTTGAGGGATACCTACAACTTATCAAAACAATTCAAGAATTTCTAACAATATATATTAGCTCCAAAAATCAAAACATAAGAGAAAAACTTTACAAAGCTTAAAATAGTAATCTATGAGTAGAAGGATATGCAAGAGAAACACTTAATAATATAAGTCTTTGACTTTAGATTCTTCAACCTTGTTCTTCTCAGGTGGAGCTTCATCGACAACAATTGCATGTTCTCTTTCTCTTTTCTTGTTCCTAGGATTTTCAGGACGTTGATTCTTGTAGTGTCCCATCTTATGACAATGAAAGCATTCTATTTTGGATAGGTCAATCTTTTTCTTTGGTCCTTTAAATTTCTTTTTTCCTCCCTTTTTCTTGCACTGAGCAGAATATGCATTGGATGTGTTCTCTTCATCTTCCTTCTTATTATTTGCTAATGAGATGCGGGCTTTTTCTTGACTGCATGCATGCCACATTTCTTCAAAGGGGGTGTTTCTTTCCAACTGCTAATTCCTGATGCAAAGACATTCCATCATTTTGGTAGACCTAATAGTGCAACAATCACCAGTTCTTTATCTGGTATGACTTGATCAATGGCTTGGAGCTCATCTCTCATTCTTGATACTAGCAACTTGTCCAATGTCCTTGATGGTAAATAGTTTGGAGAGAGTCTCATACATTCCTTTTGCAGTATCTATATTGGATATGTAGGGGATTAAGTTATCCTCGACTCCATCTACGATTAGATTCATGGGAAAAATGTCTGTTTCCTTGTATTTTTCCTTTCTTGCATCATCTGAGGGATTCTTGACTTTTCCTGTTACAAAATCCAATACTTTGTGTTTTGCAAGGATGAGATCTATCCTCTTCTTCCATGCTCTATAGTTTGGTGGCTCCTTCTAGTTTTTTTCTTTTTTTTTTTTGGTCTTCATTGAAGATGCCATAGATTTTACAATATCTCCCTTACTTGATATAGATAATAGGCCTTCCTCTTCAAAACTCTTACATTGTCTTTCTCCTTATGTTCTTCCTTGAAAACTTTACTTGATCCTTCCTTCAATAGATCTTCAAGCTGCCTTTTTCCTTCTCTTCCTTCACCTTAACTCTGATACCATGTTAGAAAATTAGAAAGGAAAAAATATTTTCTTATGTTGACAATCACTTGTGATATTCGTATATTCTTATTGACTTTCTTTATGTTCTTCCCATCAAGCTATCGTCAAATCAAAGGCATGCATATTAGTGACAATGAATATAGGCACTCAGCCAAGTCTAAAACCCCTATACAGGGGAAAACCCACTCAAACTCTTCCACTAATAGATTCAAATCAAATTGAGACAAACTAAGACCCTTCGACCAGACCAAAAGATCTTCCTCACTCCACCAAGTTAGCCGCCTAGAATGATTGTCCAAACTTCAGTAGTCTCTTCAAGTCAAACAACTTCAACCCAACTACTATACAAAATTTTGACCCTTTAGCTCCCAGATTTTCAGCCCTCCTGCATATCTGAAATTTCGGCCTTCCTGTAACCCAAAAACTTCATACGTGGCAGTAGAGAGAATGTTTTGAATTCTTCTTGCTTGACAAAGATCTCCTTCTTTGTTGGGATTCTCTCCTTCTTCTTAGGTATTTCAATCTTCTTTTTTTGCTCCTGCAACTGCAGATCGAATTTGCTTGAGTGTGTCTCCAAATAAGGTCAAGTTGCTACCAATATATAGTGGTTTGAGGCTCTTAATTAGGCCGACTTGTCTTCCTTGAGGCCGACTTGGTGGAGGAGGCCTAATTGACTCATTTTACATCAAAATAATTTTGTTTCTTGATAGATAAAGCCCAAGAAGGGTCTATTACATGATGATAAAGACTAGGACTCAAGACATAAACCCTAGAAGCCTACAATGAAGGCTTTGACCTAAAAATACAAATAATAAAGCATGAAACCCATGCTAATAAATAATTTTCTTTCATAATAAAATTCCTTTTTCTTTCTTTTGACAAGTACATTACATCATGACTCAAATATAATTATGAAGTCCAACACTAGTTACATTCTTCAATGTCATACTCTTCACAGAAGGACTGACCGAACCTTTGCAAGGTTGGGTTAAGGCATTCGATCCTGTAACTCTCTAAGATGCCATAAAAAAACACTCACAATATGGGGAATGTATCTATCAAATCTAAATCATCGCTCAAGCCTTTTGTCCCTAAAAAAGATAAGGAAAAGAAGCCCTTACAATGTGATTGGCCCAAAAGGGATAGGTTGGATGAAGAAACCCAAAGCGAACTAAGGTGAAAGAAGCTTTGTTTTACTTGCAATGAGATATGTGAGCTAGGACATTGTTGTTTACGCAAAGGAAAGATCCACTATATCGAAGTGGTCTTTGACGATGAGGATGAAGAAGGAAAGCCCACCCCAAAAGATGAGCCTAGCAACCGAGAGAAAAATCAGTCCTATGAGGAAGCTAAAGAAGAGGAAAAGCCACACGAAGAGAAGAAAACTCGACCAGAAGTTAAGATTGCATCCCTATCAGGAACCCCCAGGTATTACACCTTCAGGATCAAGGGAGTCGTCAAGGGACAATGCATCACAACATTGGTTGATGGAGGAGCTACACACAATTTCATTGATGCAACATTAGTGGCAAAGAGAGGGGTTCCCACTAAAGAGTTCAAAGGCCTTGATGCGATTGTAGTTGATGGGTACAACTTGGATTACACATGGATGATTCTAGGTTTGAGTGTAACACTTGGTAATTATATTTTTACTAGTGATTTTTATGTAATAGATCTTGCAGATATCAATATGGTATTGGGGGTTCAATGGTTGTATTCATTGGGAAAGCACACTATGGACTACCAAGTGATGGAGATGGAATTTAAAGCCCTTATTGGCAGTAAAGTAGTTTTGGGAGGCATGGTAAATGGTAGACCACAAGTTTCCACCAAAAGAATGGAGGCCATATTTAGGTATGGAGATGTAGCGTATGCTGCAAAATGCATGATTATGAGCCAAAAGACACCCAACAATAGTAGTCCACAATACAAAGCAGACATTCAACAAGTGTTGGACAAGCATGGCCAGGTATTTTGTGATATTCCTTTGGGATTACCTCCTAAAAGAGGATTTGAACATAGTATAGAATTGGAAGAAGGGTCCAAGCCCATAATCACTACGTATTGACACCCACTAAAATTCAAGAACGAGATAGAAAAGACAATCCAAGAATTTTTAGCGATGGGCCACATCAAACCCAACTCAAGTCGATTCGCCTCGTCAATGGTTCTAGTTAAAAAGAAGGACGGAACGTGGAGGTTGTGTATTGATTATGAGGCACTCAAAAAAAGACCGTCAATTACAAGTATCCTATTCCCAAGATTGATGAGTTACAGGATGAGTTATGTGGAGCAGATTACTTTTCAAGGATCGACCTACGATCAGGATATCATCAAGTCTGGGTTTGAGAGCAAGATGTGCCAAAGACCACATTCTAATGGCACTATGGACACTTTGAGTCTTTGGTCATGCCATTTGGTCTAACCAATACTTCTGCCACATTCCAATCTTGCATGAATAACATCTTCAACAAGAAATTGAGGATTTTCTTATGAGTATATTTTGACAACCTTTTCATATACAACAAGACATGGAAGATCACTTGGGGCACCTAGATGAAATTTTGAGCATAATGCAACAACAATCGCTCTATGCCAAGGCATCAAAAGTCGAATTTGGGATGACAAAGATTCTCTATCTGGGACACATAATTAGTGCAAGAGGAGTGTAGGTACATAAAGAGAAGATTCAGGTAATATTGGATTGGCCAACAACTAATAATTTGATTGAGTTGTGAGGATTTTTCAGAATTTGTAGCTATTACCAACGATTTGTCAAAGGCTTCTCTCAACTAAACACACCTTTAACAAATTTGACAAAGAAAGGAGCATTCAGGTGGATGGAGGAATCAAACAAGGCAGTCAATTAGCTCAAGGAAGTAGTGAGCTGATGTTGAGTACTAGCACTCCCCGACTTCAGTCAACCCTTTGTGTTAGAATGTGATGCATCAGGAGAAGGAATAAGAGCAGTGTTAATGCAGAAGGGCCATCCAATTGTATTCGAAAGTCAAAATCTCTAGGAAATAGAGAGACATTACTCCATATATGTCAAGGAAATGCTAGCTATTATGAATGCCTTGGAAAAATTTAGGCAATACTTGGTGGGAAACAGGTTCGTCGTGAAGACAGACCACAACAACTTGCACCATTTATTGGAACAAAAAGACCTGAACAAACAACAACAAAAGTGTGTAAGCAAGTTCTGGGCTGTGAAAATTTCTAAATAGAAATCTTGCTGTAGTGATTAATATTATTTATTCTACTTATTACCTTAGAAATAAGTTATCTACAGTATTCTTACGTTAAATATCGAAATATATTCTACTGTAGTGTTCACAATTAAAATATTGCAGAAGGTAAATGTAAGGAAATACGCTGGCACAAATTCAGCCACAATGACAGTTATTTTTGGACAATCGTCCCCAGAAAAACCCAATATGGGAAAATCAGTGCAGCAGATGAGGGTTTTTATTATTCTTCAGCAAATTCTCTTGTACAAATTACAACCAACAAAATAGGATTGAGAAATTTTACAAACACTTCTTGACCAAGTTCTACCCTAGATGAAGCACTTCTTCTTCCCCAGAATCCTTTTTGATCCTCTTTGCGGCAAACTGTTCTCCCAGGCTCAACGTTAAGCTACCCACGCAGGCTCTGCGTCAAATTGCCTTTGCGCTACCTCTTTCTGCGTCACACTGTTCCTGCTTTGCGTCTTGTTGCCTTGCACTCTCTGAATGTGCTGATGCCCTCTCTCTCTGTCTCACCTGCAACTTTCCCTCTGAATTGATTTTCTCTTGCCGAACTTCGACTAGTGAGAAAATCGATCTTACTCGGGTAACCGAGTATCTGCCTCTAGTGTATTCTCCAAGTGCCCATCAAGTTTCTTCTTATAATCCTCTCGTTGATCATTCAACGCCCTAGATTAGATTCTAATCAATGGTTGGGATCATTTGACTTGATCTTTGCCTTCTTCTAGAAGTTCCATCCATCATTTAGATTAATACCCATTAATTATTTTAATTTCCTAAGTTTAGACTTAGGGTCCCATTTAAAATAATTAATTATTTTAATAAAACTGTTTTCGGGTGGAATTTCCCAAAACGATTTCTGGGTATTGGAGAATGCATGTGTCTAAGCCTTCTTGCAAATTTTGAGGCCTAGAGCACATTTGATGCTACCCCAGATCAACAGTCCCTCTTAGCGAGGAATGTGCTCTAGCAATATAATGCTACTGCATACTGCTTTGGCTCTAAAGTATTGTCCTCTGCACTGTTGATGTTTGACATGTTGTCCACCAACTACTGCTCTGCTGCTGCTGCTGCAACTGTACTGCTGCCTTTGACACTGCCACTGCCAATGCTACATTTGTACCATAACTCCCTATGAATGTCTGCATTTGTGTTGCTGCTGGCATTGCCACTGCCAACTGTCCCTGCACTGTAAACTGCTGCTGCTACTGAAACGAATTTTCAACCATACCCATCTGTTTTCTGAACTGAGTGAACTTAGCTCTTTCGAGAGCCTTTGTGAGTATATCGGCCACCTGCTCTCCTATGGGGACATATTGTAGCTGTACTGCCCCACGCTGAACACAGTCTCTGATAAAGTGACAACGAATATCTATATGTTTCGACTGATCATGAAATACTGGATTCTCAGAGGGTTTGATACAACTCTTGTTATCGCAGTAAATCTTGGTCGCCTCCATCCTTTTTTTGAATAAGCTCAAAAGCAATTTTCTAAGCCATATGGCTTTGCAAGTAGCCGTGCTGGCTGCCATATATTATGCTTCTGCTGAACTCAGTGCTACCGATTTCTGCTTCTCGCTGCACCAAGATATCATCCTTGATCCAACATTGAAGCAGTACCCTGAGGTACTTTTTCGGTCTACTGAATTACCTGCCCAATCTGCATCAGTGAACCCATTCAAATTGACGTCCTCCCCTTTGGAGTATTTCAACTCATATCCGACTGTTCCACGTATATACATAAGAATCTGTCTTGCTGCTGCCTAATGCACCCTTTTTGGTTCCACCATGAATTGACTAAGAGTGTTGACAACAAAACAAATGTCTGGCCTAGTGTTTACCAAATAGTTGTCTATACAAGGTGGGATCTACTTCTTTGTCTTTTGATGCATCTATTTTCTTCCAATTGGTGATCATGGGAGTAGCCATGGGTCAGCAATCCTGCATTCTGAATCTCTTCAGAATTTCTGTAGTGTACCTTCCTTGTCCAAGGAAGATCTCCCCATTCTTTTGCCAAACTTTCAACCCCAGAAAATAATGCATCAATCCCAAGTCCTTCATGTCGAATTCGGCTTAAAGATTCTTCTTGCAATCCTGGATGACCCAGTTAGGAATAGGTCATCTACATATAGTACCAGAATAAGTGGATCATTCTCTACCAACAAATAGTAGAGTTTGGGATCATCATCACTCTTGACAAACCCCAACTGTTGCAAGTAGCTGTCAATTCGACCATACCATGCTCTGGGTCCTTGCTTGAGCTCATACAGGGCTTTGTTTTACCTACAAACATGAGTTTTCTTCTGTTATGAATATAATTCATAACAAAATAAATAAATATAAATAATATAAATACTAAGTAATCAATTAGTGATTATGTTAAGAAGTCATTAGTTAAGTGAAAAGGCATGTCTAAAAGACATGCCTGGTCACGAAAGGACACCTGCTTAGGTATATATATGCAGGTCCTCATTGTAAGATTCATCACTTATACATTTTTTATATATAATAAATTATTGTTACAAATACATCTTGTGTATTTTTACATTCTAGCCTACAAGCTATCAGTTTTTATGCTTCAGTGGTATCAGAGCCATGGCGCACAATATAATGATGCAGGTCTTTGATCGTTGCTCGCCGCACAATGTGCCATTACATTCACGTCCTGAATGTGTTGAACAATTTAATAAAATTCAAGAAGCATTTCAGCGTTTAGAAAAATCATTTGCAGAAGTTAAAGCATGTCGAAAGGAAATCGATAATAAGGAAGATGATGAAGAGGAAAATGTGGAAGAAGAAAAAGAAGAAGAATTCGATCAAAATGTTGATAATGATGAACATGAAAATGATATAGATCAAGATGATGATTCTAATGATAATGAGCACATTGATGATGTGGATGAGGACTATCTAGAGAAACAAGAAGATGAACAATATCAATCAATGAGGAAGATGTTGCAGGAAATGATCAAGAGAATGATTCTGATGAAGCTGATATAAATCAAGATAAGGATCCAAATGAAGTTGATCTTGATGTGGATGAAGACTATTTTGGAAAACAAGAAGATGCCAAAGTTAGCCTTCAAACAACTAAAAGCCCTCCAAATAAAATGGACTCACAACCCACCTTTGTTTCACTTTCACCTCCAGTTTTGACCCCATCCCTTTCTTCTCATCATGACTCAATTAATGAAAAGAAATTCCTTCATTCTGCTGGACAAATTAACAAAAAGCAATTCCTTCATTCTGCTGGACAAGGACATGTAAGGAGGGATAATGCTGAATATTATGAACTCTCAAATGAAGAGGAGCCAGTGGAGAGTCCAATGCTAGCAGGAACTGTTAAGTCCAAAATATATGAGGAAGATCCATACTTGAAGCTAAGAATGGAAGGTAAGATGGATTACCATGCAAGCACAAAAGCAATGAATCCTACTGTTAAATGTCAAGAATTCCCTATTAACTACAGAAATGGTGATAGGGTGTCAGTTGGTTTGTCACATGATCAAGTTGCATACACAGATGCAGCTGCCATAACGCAAATTGCTTTCGAGTCAGCAACACATGCCGTTGAAGCAGTAAGAGCTGCGATTGGTCTTGCCAGAAATAAACACTCTAATGAGAAATCACATCGGTCAGGAAAGGATTTAAAGGAGGTCGATTCTGAAAGTGAGCTTAATGATGCTCTTGAAGCTACTCTCTCAAATTCCATTCATTTATCACGAAGTTCCAATGAAGATAATAGTTTAGCAAAGAGTAAGGAATTCTTTCACAGGAAAAATTCTAAATCAAGAAAACATGAGACAAACTATAAATCCTACCCAAGTCCAAAATTTGGCACAAATTTGAATGGAGAAGAACCTGTGGAGGTTCAACTTTCTTTATCAAAGGTGAAAAGGTTTCTTGCAAATAGAGGTAGTCAACAACACTCTAAAAACTGCAATAATGAAGAACAAGAGAACCAATTTAGTTCCTTTCCCAGGATTGGGAAACCACATGCTAAACATGAGGATTCAGAGAGAACTGAAACACAATCAATGAAGTCAATATCTAGAAGTGTGTTAAATTCAAGTCATCATTCTTCTTTTGCTAAAGTTCCCCAGCTAGTTTTTGATAGCTATGATGGTGGTGGTGAACATGATGATATTTTTACTAGCAGCACTAAGACAATGGATGTTGGTAGGTCTGAAAATGATGAGTCCCATGCATGATCTGCTCCAGATGCTTCTGGTAGGCCACATTTTGTTGACAAGAATGATCAATATGAGAAAATTGTGAGGAGAAGACAAAAGGAGAAGGAATATGATATACATAAAACTGAAATGGAACTTGAGTCGATATTAGTAATGGTTCCCAGGCCAGATAAAGACTATGAAGTTGAAGGTGAGGTAAAGATAGACAGGATATCTCCAACTGTCTGGTCATTGCCCGCGGAAAATCTTTGGCCTCGACGCATTGTGCTAGCCACTGATCACACACAGCCACATCTGTTCACACGCTGCCCAACAAACCAGACACTACAATTTGCTGGTCTGTACCTACTATCATCCCACGCCCCACACCCCACACTGGGCTGGTCGTCGGTCAAAACCAACGAAACCTGTTGCCGAAGACCCTGCTGTAGTCAGTCCACTCCCTGCTGTTCATTTTCCCTATACGCGTGAAAAAAAAAAGTGATCCTCCCTGCCCATCGACCACTGTTGCAGGTCTGTCAGCTACCAGCGTCTACCCAACCGTCCGCCATTCCAATAAGATAAACGCTGTGTTCTCTGCCATAAAACACCGTGTCTGAAAGTCAACAAGCGTGACCGCGGCATTGTGGAGGAACAATCGTGCGTCTGTGAGTTTTGGTGTGGAACAGTTGTGTCGCTGTCAGCATCTGTCAGCGTCATTCATGTTCATGCAACCGGGATTCCCTTTTTACAAAGTCGATCCATTGTCGTCAACGCTTGATACGTCCTGGAAGTTCTGTCGTGACTGTTCCGTAGTGTCGTCGTGACTGTTCTATCGTGGTGGGGTCGTAACATATTTATAACGTATATAAGTTTTAAATAATTATATATATATATATATATATATATATATATATATATATATATATATATATCTATATATATATATATATCTTTATGCTTCATCTTCTCATGAGTTTCGAAGCCTTCAAGTTTTTCTATATACACCTCCTCTTCTATCACTCCGTTCAAGAATGCTGTCTTGACATCCATCTGGTGAATCTCCCATCTCATTTGAGTTACTAGGGATATAACAGATCTGATAGAGGTGTATCGAGCAACTGGGGTGAAGGTCTCTTCATAGTCTATTCCTTCTTTCTGAGCATACCCCTTTGTCATGAACCTTGCCTTGTACTTCTCTACGTTGCCGTCTGCAACATACTTGATCTTGTAGATATATCGTGATCCTACAACTGATCTATCCTTTGGTATTGGTACTACTTCCCAGACATCATTCGTCATGATAGAGTTGTACTCTTCCACCATGGCATCCACCCATACTTGGTGTTGAACAACTTCCTGAAAGCTAGAGGGTTCTTCAACCTGAGCTACCAATACTTGTATCTATCTAGTTGTCTACGTTGCCTCTTCTCGACTCTAGGAGCTCCAACAAACTCCTCTGCGTCACTCAGTGTCTGCCATACTTCTTTGCTACTTCTACCACTGGTGGTGGGAGTTTCAACCAACTCTTCCTCTTGATCCTGTCGTTCCGTCTGTTGAGAATCATCTGCATTTCCTCCTTCCGAGGAGATACTGGTGTTGGTCACTATACTCGATCCAGGTGTATGTCCTCCTACCTATCCTTCTTGCTTCCCCTGCTGCTCTTGGACTAACGAAACATTTCCTGACTGATCTTCTGCAGGCATCTCACGAGATTTCCTGAAAGCTCTATCTTCCATGAATCCCGTCTTACTACAATCTTCCTCTTGCCAAGAATGTAGATTCTATATGCCTTTGAGGTCTCACTGTATCCTACGAGATACCCTTTTTATACAGTCTGATCCAGTTTACTGCGCTTCTCGTCTGGAATGTGACAATAAGCCACGCTTCCGAATATCCTAAGATGACTGACTTCTAGCTTCTTCCCTGTGAAAACACCTTCGTGCGTTCTCTTCCACAATGCTCTATGAGGAGTTCTATTCTGGATAAATATACTACTGTGTTGCAAGCTTTTGCCGATAGATACCTAGGTAGATCCTGATCATACAACATAGCTTTGGCTGCCCCAACAATAATTTTGTTGTTTCGTTCTGCTACTCCATTCTTCTCCGGATTATATGGAGATGTCCACTCTCTTTTTATGCCCTCCTTTGCGCAGAAACCTGTGAAGTCTTTGGCTATATATTCTCCAACATTATCTGAACGCAATACCTTTATCATTTTCCCTGTCATATTTTCAACAAGAGCCTTAAACTCTCGGAAACGATCAAAGACCTCATCCTTGGTCTTTAAGAAATAGATCCAGGTTTTCCGGGAGTGATCATCGATAAAGGTGACGAAGTATTCGCCACCACTAAGAGCCTTTGTGGACATAGGACTGCAGATATCCGAGTATATTAATCCTAATACACACTTTGCTCTACTGTTACTTTTGGAAAAAACTGCTTTAGCATACTTTCCTTGCACATCCTCTGCACAGGTTATCATGTTCACTACTAAGGACTGGTACCCCTATAATAGTCTGTTTGAGCATCCTCAGTGCTCCATGGTGTAAGTGCCCCATTCGCTTGTGCCATAATTCATTTTGCTCCTCACCATTATAGTTGATGCCTATCAGTGCCATTAGTGATTCGAGTTGCAACCTATACAACTTGTTGCTTCAAACCCCAATTTGCTTTTTCTTCTTCTAGCTTGGATGCTTGACGTATACCTTCTTTCCTATGAAGTATACATCATATCCCTTGTCCTGTAACTGGGACACTAAAATTAAGTTCATTCCTAATCTTGGCACATGAAGAACATTGGTGGCTCGGATGTTGGTCCCTGCTTCTGTCTGAAAAGCTATGGTGCCTCTCCTTACTGGAGTACATTTCGTTCTGTTTCCCATAGTTATTTGGAAGTCCATTTGTTCTTCTTGATAGCTCGAGAAATGTTCTCATACTCCAGTCATATGAGTTGAAGCCCTGTTATCAATGTACCAAACATCCGTTGATGCCGAATTTGCTAGGCATGCAAATTCTTCATCTAATCTGGTAGATAAATCTGAGACTCTTTGAGTATCCATATTGTGTCAATTTATGACGCTAACCTGCCCCAGCAATTGCTGCAGGAAAAACTACATCCCACCTGAGACCACCCTCCTTGCTGAATCTTCTACTGCGCTGTGCCTTCTACCACTGGTCAATTTTAATTGGAAAGACTTACCTCTTTGTCGACTCACCCATAGAGAGTTTTCCCATGAAATCCAATCTCCTTGGCTTGAACTGTGCAATCCTCTCGGAGATTCGAATTTCTGCCATTGCAGGAATTTCAAATTCCCTTCTCCTTTCAACGCTGGCTCCTCTGGCTTCTCTCTTCTGCTTCCTTGTAGCTCTGATACCATGTGAAAATTTCTAAATAGAAATCTTACTGCAGTGATTAATATTATTTCTTCTACTTATTACCTCAGAAATAAGTTATCTACAGTATTCTTACATCAAATATTGAAATATATTCTACTGCAACCTTCATAATTAAAATATTGCAGAAATAAATGTAAGGAAATACACTGGCACAATTACAACCACAATGACACAATTATTTTTGGACGATCGTCCCCGGAAAAACCTAATGTGGGAAAACTGGTGCAGGAGATGAGGGTTTTTATTATTCTTCAGCAAATTATCTTGTACAAATTATAGCCAACAAAATAGGAATGAGAAATTTTATAGACACTTCTTGAACAAGTTCTACCCCAGATGAAGAACTTCTTCCCCGGAATCCTTTTGATTCTCTCTGCGTCAAATTGCTCTCCTAGGCTCAGCGTCAAGCTGCGCACACAGGCTCTGCGTCAAACTGCTCTCCTAGGCTCAGCATCAAACTGCTCTCCCAGGCTCAGCGTCAAGCTGCCCACGCAGGCTTTGGTCAAACTGCCTCTGCGCTGCCTCTTTCTGCGTCACCTTGTTCCTGCTCTGCGTCTTGTTGCCTTGCACTCTGAATGCGCTGATGCCCTCTCTCTCTGTCTCACCTGCAACTCTCCCTTTGAATCGATTTTCTCTTGCCGAACTTCGACTAGTGAGAAAATCAATCTTACTCGGGTAATTGAGTATTTGCCTCTGGTGTATTCTCCAAGTGCCCATCAAGTCTCTTCTTACAATCCTCACATTGATCATTCAACGACACATATTGGATTCTAATCAATGGTTAGGATCATTTGACTTGATCTCTGCTTTCTTCTAGAAGTTCCATCCACAGTTTCGATTAATACCCATTAACTATTTTAATTTCCTAAGTTTAGACTTAGGGTCCCATTAAAAATAATTAATTATTTTAATAAAATTGTTTCCGGGTGGAATTTCCCAAAACAATTTCTGGGTATATTGGAGAATGCATGTGTCTAAGCCTTCTTGCAAATTTTGGGGCCTAGAGCACATCCGATGCTACCCCAAATCAACATGGGGATATGATTTTGATATTGAATATGTAAAAGAGAAAAAGAATATCATGGTGAATGCACTCTCCATAAAACCAGCAACATGTTCTCTCATGGAGCTCACAGAAAACGGGAAGGCTCACCTCTCGGTGGAATATTCCAAGAACAAATTTGCCTGTGCTCTGACGAACGAGCTCATTCAAGATGACATGTACAAGATAGCTAATGATATTATTTACTATAAGGACATGATATACTTGGTTCCTGAATCTATGCTTAAGGAGAAAATCTTATAGGCGTCACATGACCGACCATCACCTGGACACGAAGGATTCTTCAAACCTTACCGTCAGATTAGGGAACAATTTTCATGTAAATGTCTAAAAAATGACACTAAAATATGTTAAAGAATGCATGACATGCCAACAGAATAAGGTCGAGCATACGTGTCATGCAGGTTTACTCTAACCTTTACCAATTCCATAACAAAAATGGGAAAGCATCTCAATGGACTTTATTACAGAACTACCCAAAGAACAAGGTAAAGACTGCATCTATACAATGGTTGATAGTTTGACGAAATTTGCACATTTCTTTGTGATTCCCACTGAGTAATTGCCCAAACAGGTAGCAAAACTCTTCTTCAGAGAAGTTTTTAGGCTTCACGGATTGCCTAAAAATATAGTTATTGATCATGATAGCAGATTTATGGGGGCATTTTGGTAGGAACTCTTTGTTGAAGTTGTTACTAGGTTAAGTCTTCATAATGTATGATGTTGTAAAGACTCAAAAAGAATTTATTTGAGATTTGAAAGAAAAAGAAAAATAAAATTTTTATGTATGTTTTGGTCAAATCTGATAAGTCGGCCCTCCGGATGACAAGTCGGCTCAGTCTTGAAAGGCACCTTTTTAGACATGGAAACAACTATATATTGACATCTATTCTCCACCATTTGGCAAGCAATTCAATACTCTTTTGTGGAAAAGTAATTCAAGTATCTGAGGAACAATCTTCTATGGTTATATGAGCTTCCTGTAGCATCTTTCTCTGTGATGATGCGAGCTTCCTGTGCCACATTTCTCTGTGATGATGCAAGCTTCCTGTGGGATATTTCTCCGTGACGAGGTGAGCTTCCTGTGGTACATTTCTGTGTGATGCAAGCTTCCTATGACACCTATCCCTCTGTATATGCGAGCTACTTATGGCACTACATATTTGTGTATGGTGAGCTATATAAGGAAGTTTACTGAAGCTGGTTTGAGGACAGACAAGTGGCATCTTGTAAACAATGTTTTGGACATTTGTTGCTAGATGGAGGGGTGACTTGGCATTTGGGTTATTGGTTAGTTTGACTTGGATTTCTCTTGTTGACTAAGATTCTATAAGGAAAGGATTGTTTGGTTTTCCCTGGTCTTTGGCCTAATTTCTGCTGTCTCTGGTCTTTCGTCCATTGTACTTATATAATTGCTTGATGACCTAATGAGTGAAGTAAATGCTAAATGAAAAACATATATAAATAGTCACAAGTAATTATCATGTTCAAAAATTCTATCATGCATTCGAATTTCAACATGGTATTAGAGCTAGTTTTTTAGAGCAGTTTGAATTACCTTTGTGATGAAGTCCTCCTCTCTGAGTTTCGAATTTCCTCTGTGAAGTGATCCAAGTTCTATCTGTGGCGTTGGGCTGAGTCTCGTAAATATAGATCTCTGTGAAATTGAGTTTAACTTGAATTGTACAATCTTGAGCTAAGTCCATGGTTTGCAAAGGTCTGTGGAAAGGGACAAAAGTCTGTATACTAGGTCGACCCTTAGTGGATTGTAATCAAGTTTTAACCTATTACATTCATGTAACAGTCTGAGGTGTATCATCTCTATGCAACTAGTACAATGGTCCGAGTTGAGTTAATTTCAATGGTGACAAGTTTGAAGCCCAAGTTAATATATCTATGTGGAAGAAGACTAGTCCAAACTCGAGTTTGACAAGAAGACCGAGTATAGGCCAAGGATCTATGGTGACGTACAAGCTCATCGCTGTGAAACTTTGTAATCTATGACACTACTCTGTGAAAGAACAAAAGTCTATGAAGGATCTGAACTTGAGTATCTCTGTCTTGAAGGAAAGAAGGACGAAGTAAAACAGGCCAAAGTATGAAGCATTTAGATCATCATATCTACTTCAGTCTATCATTCACTTGAAGGACGAACTCTACACTAAATCTTTGTGGTCAATGTATTTGAAGCATATAACTCCCTATGGTATAGTTAAAGATTTGAGCCTATATACTCTATAATTGCACCCAAATCCGTAGCAGACTGATGCAAAGTTGTAGGACAAATATTGTCTTTATTTGTATGAAGGTTTGTTACCATTTCTCTGTGAAGAGGAAGCCGAGCTTCTTTGTAAGATTAAAATATGAAGTCATATGCATACCTCGATAGGATCTTAAGTTGAAAGACTTGAAATTAATGAAGCTGTCATATGTTCCTCTTGGTGAAAATATCTCAAAATCCCTGGTTGGAATCAAGTCTAAAAGTTTGATGTATGGCATGCTAACCATTTCGGAGTATTCAGTCACAATGTATAAAGTACTAAGAGTGCAAATCTATGCCTTGAGGGTGATGCATAGAATAGGATACTGAAGATCACAAGGCATTGATATCTTATGCTATAACAAGAGAGTAGTGAAAGGCCGAGCTCCTTTCCAAAGATTGAAGACGAAGATACTGTCAAAAGAAAAATTGAAACCCTCTCTGAAATATTAAGTCCAGCAAGGCAGAACGCAAGTTATCAAGCCATAGAAGGCTTCCATGCATATTATTTGAGATCTATGTTTTGAAATATGATGGTATAAAGGCAGTTTTGCAAAATTAGGATGTGTAAACCCTAGATTGATTTGAAGAATAATAAAATCCTAGGGTTTGTGAAGAAAACCCTAGCGTTGGACCTAGAATATAAGTTCCCACTAAAAGAAGAAGCCCTAACCCTAGCAAGAAGAAAATGATATCATGATGAGGACGAGGATGATAAGGTGGCAACGGATGCAAGGAAGACAAGATCAAGAAGGAGTTGACTTTTCAGTAGTCTTCTCAAAAGATAAGTATTTTATACCTCTCTTGTTTGATTATTGCTATTATTATTATTATTATTTTTCTATCAGTTAGTCTCTTGTCTTTGAGTTCCTTCCTTGATTGTAATTATTCTTCCATGGCCTCCTTTGAGGATTGTGGATACATAATAGAAGCTGCCAAGGATTTGATAGCGGTTGGAAGAAGTGGAAGAACGAAGCAAAGCAAGAGGACTTTCCAGAATTGCTATTTGAAGGATATTGTTCTAGTTGAGCCCCAAGTTCAGAGGGAGTGGGAAGATTGAAGTATGCCTTGATTGTGCCTCAGAAAAGTCAAAATCTAGCATGCAGCAGATGGTAGCATTGAAGCAAGATTTGAGAAGGTTCTCCCAGAAAGAGGGAAAGAATCATGTCAAGACGTTTACCTCAGTTGTAAGAGTTGCCTCGGGTTTTTGAAAAGAAGCCCCACGATTGAAGAAGACTTTGTACTTTGGGCTTGGTTGAATGGATCAAGGATGATTCTATATGATTTATCTCTGATGGAAGCCGAAGGACTCATGTGTTAGAGGGAGCAGCTGTGGAAAGAGTATTTCCTCCTGTTATCACTCCAGGAAACTCTCCTAGGTTGTAGCTCGGAGATGCCTGGTAACATATAATCTTCAATATTGTTCTCGGAACTATTGGAATGGATGAAGGTTTGGATCAAGCCAGATAACCGCTTCAACTCTGTTTTACTCCAGACATGCATGAACACCCTCAGCTTGACAAGGCTTTAGACCACTAATGCTCAATAGTTTATAGATTTAATGGATAGATGGAGAATACTGACTATACCAGCAGATGCATACATAAACATATATGAATGGCTAGCTACAGGAAGTAAATGAAACTTGCAAATCTAATTTATCAACGCAGAGATAAGATGACAGTTATCTGGCATTAGACACAGAAGAAACATGAATAACCTATTCAATTGCAAATCCAATTTATCAATGTAGAGATAAGATGACAGTTATCTAGCATTAGACACAAAGGAAATCATGAATAGACTTATCCAAGTGCAAGCTTAGAACAGAAGAGAAATGGACATTGAACATGTAACAACAAAAGAAGCTTGTATTACTGGAATGAAGATGAGAAGCTGCAAGGAACAGAGTATCTACAATCTCCAGAAGTTGAACCCTTGTTCCTTCTAACTTTCAGCCATTTATAGGCTTTTTACAATGCTCTGGGGCTTTCTGAGACCTCCAGCTGTCCTAACCCATCACCTCTGGCTTTAACTGCCTGATTACATATCTCAACAGACAATGAGGACACAGATCTCCTTCCATGACCAAAACAGTAACTATTTCTGGTACGACATTGCACTGTCAAATTGCTGGCTGGTGCGGATAATGTCTATAACCGTTTTCTGGTAGTTGGCGGCCTCGTGCTGGTGTCCTTTCCTCTTCTCGGCCTTGCATTCCTTTATTTGGCTTAACTGTCCCACTGTCATAAAGGCTGGTAGAGCCAATGGCTCTCCTCCTCGGGCAACTGACAGGGAGTGGTTGATGGGAAGTGGCAAGCAGGGGTGTATGGGCCGTTGGGTGTACCAAATCAGACGAACAGAGTAATGGCAGGGTGGCGGAGGACATGTTAGGGTGGCTGTGGACGAGGGTCGTCAGATTGGTGGAATCAACAGTGGCGATTGATCACCGAAGGCATGGAGTCGTGGCGAGGGGCGGACCAGATCGGGGCTGTTGGATTGCCTACGAGCGGATCTGACAGTTATCGGGCGGAGGAGGTACGTGGTGGTTAACAGCTATGGGCAGTTTTGGGGGCGGAAGCAGTTCCCATCAGGCGGGGATCAGGCGGCAAGCGGGAATTGTCAGAACCCCCCTGATGCCACTCAGCGGCTGACACGTAGTGGCGGACGAGAGAGAAAAACCGCCTTTATCGGGTGGCTATTCCTCTCGCTAGTTGCCCATGCGATATGAGCGACAACCGTTAGATCTGGCGGGAGTGATCTAACGGTGAAGATCAATCGAGCAGGTCTCACCAATTGGGTGAAACGTGGGCCGTCAGATTGGCGGGGGGAATCGACAACAGAGGGACACGGATGTACGGCATGTCCTCGAGAAATGTGCAGAGGTCGCATATGGGCAGAAAGGTAAGGTTTTCTGGGTTTTTTGGGTTAATTTACTTAAGGCTAAGGCGAAACAGGGTTTCGTTATGATGTGAGGGTTGGGTTGGAATATGAGCGGAGTAGAATGTAAGTAGAAGAGTGAGGAAAGTGGGGTGATGGCCCATGTGGGGACCTCTCCAACACAGCGAAGCAGACCATCTCCTTACTTTAGCCTTCAAAATAGCAGCACTGCACCTTAGGGCTAACACTGGCTCCTTCTGGGGATGAAAGCCTCATTGTGAGGTTTCAAGAACTGTAGACCACCGCCTTTCCAGTAAAACCAAATCAAATCTTCCTCCTAGTGTTCCATTGGATATGGAGTCTATTTTGCATAAAAATAAAAACTGAAAACATATTTACAATACCAAGGCTTTGAAGCCTTAAATGAAATAAAGTTTCAAAAATTGCCCATTGACTGGGCTACCAAAAACATCTTCCCCCTCCAAATTGTGCAGAATGAAAGTATTGTTCCTCTGGTCCTGAGCAATGACAAATGGACCTGTCCATAAGGAGTCAAACTTACCATGATTACCTTTCTTTTCCTTAAATGCATCCCATTTGAGAACCCAGTCACCAACCTGGAAACTGTCCACTTTTGCCTTTCTGTCAAAGGTTTCTTTGATTTTCTGCTGATGAGCTTTTGACTTCTCACCTAGCTGCTCTCTGATCTGCTGTAATTCAACCAGGTTATTCATCCTCCTTACCATGTCATTCTCTTCATCTTGGTCTTCTTGCAGGAATTTGGCCACAAGGAGAATCAGCTGGATAGGAAAAATAGCATCAGTGCCATAAACCAGCTTGAATGGAGAATTTCCTATGGACTTCTTGTTGGTAACCCTGTCAGCCCATAGTGCAAACTTCAACTTGGAATCCCAGCTCTTTTTGTTGTCTTC
The DNA here is from genome assembly GCA_031772625.1 of Pinus tabuliformis. NCBI lineage: Eukaryota > Viridiplantae > Streptophyta > Pinopsida > Pinales > Pinaceae > Pinus > Pinus tabuliformis. Next base: position 816,841,576 of record CM062820.1, on the reverse strand, counting down.
CAACAGATTTTTGATTATCCTCACAAGACTCTTGTTAGATGATTCTGCCAGGCCATTGCCTTGAGGATAATATGAGGTAGAATGCACCAACTGAATGCCCATGGATTCACACATGTCTACCAATTCTTTTGCCCTGAAAGTTGTTGCATTATCAATGACTAGTTTGGTCGGGCAACCAAATCTAGTGAAAATATTCTCATTTAAAAACTTTATGACAACCTGGTGATTAACATTCTTAGTAGGTATAGCCTCAATCCATTTGGTGAAATATTCAGTGGCTACCAAGATCCATTTATGCTGGCCACTTGAATGTGGGTTAATCTCACCTATGAAGTCCAAGCCCCACTGTTGGAAGGGACCATTGACATGTACTGGCTTCAAAGGCAGAGATTTTAGCTACTGTCTTTTTGCAAACCTCTGACATTTGTCACAGGACTTCACAAAAGAAAATATATCAGAGAACAAAGTAGGCCAATAATGCTCAGCTCTCAGGATCTTGTGGACTCTGGTTTTCCAATAATGATGCCCTCCACAGATGCTAGAATGGAACTGGTGCATGACTTCCACAGATTGTCCTTTATCTAGACATCTCAAGAGGATTCCTGATGGGTCTTTCCAATAAAGCAGATTTTCATTAATGCAGAATTTGGTTGATCTGAGTTTAATGGCTCGGGCCTGACTTGAGCTAAGCCCTGGAGGGGTTTCTAGCTTCTACAAAAAATGAACTATGTTGGAATACCATTCACAGGTGGCTAGATTTTCAGCCAAAGACTGATTCTGCTCTTGCTCTTTTGCTGCTTCCTCTGTCTGCTCACTACCTAAAATTGAACCCATGCAATTTATGTCCAACAAACTGCAATTTTCCTTAGCCATGAGCTTAGCCAAGCCCTGGCCTTTGACCAGCTTAGTGGGCTTCACCTCTATGTTGAACTCTATGAACTTTGCAATCCACTTAGCTCTCTTTCCATCAATATCTGGCTGAGTTAAGACATATTTTACTGAGGCTGAAGGTACATATGCAATCACTTTGGAATGCAGAATATAAATTCTGAAGGCCTTCAAAGATTTTATGAGAGCATAAGCTTGCTTTTCAATAAGGTCATACCTTAGTTCAGCATCCCTCAGAGTTTTGCTGAAAAAGGCCACAGGGTGCTCTATACCTTCATCATTTTTCTGCAATAGAACTGCTGCAAGTGTATCATAAGAGGCAAAAGAGAAGATATAAAACTCCTTGGTGTAATCTAGACTGATTAGAGTGGGAGCTTCCATGATAGCTTGTTTAATGGCTTCAAAAGAGCTTCTTGCAGCATCTGTCCATTTTATTTCTGATCCTTTCTTCAGCATGGAAGTGATGTGCTTCACTAGCTCTGCAAAGTTTGGAATGAACCTTCTGACAAAGTTAATCTTACCTAGGAAAGATTGAATGTCCCTTTTTGACCTTGGGATGGACAATGTCTGAATTGCTTGAACTCTGGCTGGATCAATCTTCACACCTTCAGCAGAAACAATATGTCCCAGAAGTTTGCCTTCTTCTAGAGCAAACTGTGATTTCTTTGGGTTCACAGAAATTCCAAACTGTCTGCACTTTAGAAACACCTTCTTCAAGTGCTGCAAATGGTCCTTGTGACTGCTGGAAAAAACTGTTATGTCATCAAGGTAAATAAGGACAAACTTGTCCTTCTCTCCCACAAAAGCTATGTCCATGGCCCTCTGAAAAGTAGCCCCAACATTCATCAGTCCAAAAGGCATCTTGGAGTACATGAAGGTGCCCCAAGGAGTAGTGAAGGTGGTCTTTTCCTGATCTTCTGGGTGTACAACAATCTGATTGTAACCTGAAAATCCATCTAAGAAAGACATGACTCTAGCCCCTGAAACTTTTTGCAGCAAGTGTTCCATCTTAGGCAGGGGGTAGTTGTCTTTTCTAGAGCATTTGTTCAGATTCCTGAAGTCAACGCACAACCTGATTTCCCCATTCTTTTTTCTGACTACCACCAGATTAGCTATCCACTTTGAATACCTTAGGGGAACTATGATCTTGGCATCCAACAGTTTCTTAATTTCCTTTTCAATCAAAGGCAGTAAGAGAGGGCTGATAGGTCTTAACTTCTGCTTAAAAGGGATGGTGTCCTTCTCCAGTGGGATCTTATGCTGAATGATGTTTGTGTCATAGGTCTTAAGATCATTGTACTCCCAAGCAAAGACATCAACAAACTGCTTCATCAGGGTGCAATACTTAGAACTTTGGGCAGCAGACAAGTGGGTGGACAGATTTATGTACTTTGGATGATCTAGGCTCCCTATATTATGTCTATGAACTGCAGACTCATTTTCTTTTTTGGCAGGCTTATAAGGTACATCATTATGATCAAACAACTTTTCTAGGGGCACCAATCCTTTGGGTATATGGTTACTAGGTAGCTGGACAATGTTATCTTGGCCAATCTTGTTCTTTAGCTCGGACTGGTTGCATTCTTCAATGGTTTCGTTTTCTTGGTCAATGTGCATTTCAGAAAATTCATCAATGACTTGTAAAAACTTATTAATCTCATCATCATCTTCAAAAAATTTCCAGTATTTTACATTGTCAGTCAGAGATGGTCTATATTTCACCTGAACTTCATAAATCAATTTAGGAGGCAAAGGAGGCATAAACATGCTAGTAGACATAGCAAGGGAATTAGTAAGCTGGTTCTTTATTCTAGGGATATAAGAAATGCTGAAACTATCAAAAAAACCCTTGAGCTTCCATACCTCATCTCTGTATGCTTTCAGCCTTGGATGCTTTGCTTGGAAAGTTTTGTTCACCTGCTAAATGATAAGGTCTGCATCTCCAAACACCTTTAGACCTTTGATGCCCATTTCTTTAGCAGCATTTAAGCCCAATATCAAAGCCTCACACTCTGCTATGTTATTGGTGACCTGAAAAGTTAACTTGAAAGATAAATGAATGCGTTCTTGTGTGGGGGATACAAGGACTACACTTGCCCCTGCAACCTCCTTAGAGCAAGCTCCATCAAAGAACATGTCCCAAATTTGTGGGCCTTATTCCTCTGTGATCTGGCCAATTGGTTTCCTTAGCTGCATGGAGGCCAATTGTGATTCTTCAATTTGAAGAATACAGGCTCCAAAATTAGTGTCAACAGCATAGATGGGATGATTAGTGGGATTCTTCTCATCACTGATGATATAAGCCAACTGAGCTTCTCTGTATAATCTCCTACTCTCACCTCCAAAAACTGGGATAGTAGCATAGGATAGATCATTTTTTAATGTTCCACCTAATCTCTTGATCCAACCTCGGGAAAGCAACATGCCAAACTTGGGGGGCACATCTTCTACCACAATATCCATCATCATGCTCTTCATAGGCAGCTGAGACAAGGTGATGGCTAGGTCTTTGATTAATCCCAAACATTTCACTTTTCTAGAGTCAAAAGAAAATAGGCCATGATAAGGCTTAGTAATGTCAAGACCCAACTCATCCATGACAACCTTGGGCATTAGATTATGGCTGGCTCCCGTGTCTAGAAGGTAGTTGTGAAGGATTTTGTCATGAATATTTAGAGACATAGAATGATGGGGAGTTGTCATCATAGTTTTCAATCATTGGGTTGAGAACAACAACTGGTTTGTCATCTTGCAGGTTCACATAGTCAGTGGAGGCTTTGGATAGCATTGGGCTCAAGGGCCTCTAGGATAGATCTCTTGAAGGACTCATTGTTCACTAGTTCAATCATAGGTATAGGTATCCTTAGCTACTGAATTTCTGATTGAAAACTGAAAGGAGAAGGAAACTTGTCAAGGCCTCTTACCTCGTGAGCTGGAGCTTTGAGGATGATAGGATCAGCTACTGGTCGCTTCTGCTTATTAGCTTGCTGTTCTGCAGGGACAACAACTCTTTGAACAGGGGTTTCCTTGGCATTATTCAACTTCGACCTCAGGTTATATCTTTGCTGATCTTCAGTTTGTAGAACAGCCTCACCATCCCACTCTGGGCTGATTTGGTCATTGAATAATGACTTTTCATAGGCAGCTAGGGTCAAAAAGGAGGCACTGCCTTTGTCTTCTATGCAATGGATCTCATCCTCTTCTTCAAACTGCTCCTCTTCCATGACTACATTCTGGAAAGGGGTCTTCACCCTTTGGTCTTCATTGGTATCTTTGCTTCTTTGCAGAATCTGCAACTGCTCACTAGCTCTTCTATATGGATTTGGATTTCTGGGAGCAAAGGTATTAGGAACTCTTCCTTTCCTAGGGTGCTGCTCAACCTTTAATTTGGAGATTTCAGAGGCTAGTGACTCTATCATCTTGGTCATTTTATCTATCTTGGGGTTTGAAGATGATGAAGATTCGCCCCTCTGTCTCCTTCTATCAACATTACCTCTGAGCTTCTCTGCAGCCATGATGTTTGATTCTACTTCCAAGGCTGCATCCTGCATATCAGCCAAAGTAGCACATCGCCTCTCCCTCAACAGTAGGCAGAAGTCAGAGTCAAAAGCACTAGCGTAGGTGAGTTTAGCAGAGGTGGTGGTGGGTTTTACTTCAGCTGGTATCTTGCTGTACATTCGGTTAAACCTCTTATTAAAATCAGATAACAACTCACCATTTTCCCTCTTTAAGTTGCCGAATTCGGTGTGGTAGTAGAGTAGATCCTTTTTACCCCCCCAATGCTTTAGAAATGAATCATCTAAAGCCTCAATATATGCTATAGACCTTGGGGTCAGTTCTCTGAATCATTTTCTAGCCTCTCCATCTAGGCTTTGGACAAAGACTCTCATCCAGACATCATCTTCACTAATGTCCAGGTTATCAACATAGCTATAGAATGATTCAAGATGTTCTTCAGTTGTAACACCTTCAGTCCCAGTGAACTTAGGCATATACTTCTGATATTCTCCAGTAGACATGGCATTCAAAGGGTTGGGCAGTACTAAAGGTCCATACCTAGTAGCTATGATCCTTTCCATTTTGGTAGGTGCTTGTGGACTTGCCATAGCTATGGTGGCTATAGGAGTACTGGAAGTTTGAATGACCGAAGGCTGAGGAGTGATTGATAAAACTAAAGGAGTGTGATGGATAAGAGGTGAGGTTTCCTTTGGGCTTACAACAAAAGGAGAACCTAAGGAATAAGGAGCTTTATGAATCTCTGAGATTTTTTCAACACTGCTAGTGTTAGATGCTATACTCTCGACATGTATTTGTTCTATTACAGGCCTTGCTTGAAGAGATATGGAAGATTGTTTAGATTTACCTGAACCTGATGCTCCTTTCTGCAATACCTTTCTTTCTTTGATGATTTTTTCAGGGTCAAGTATTGGATTAGCTTGTGACTTCTGAGGATTTCTCCGAGTATGCCTCCCAAACTGAGCCAGAACTATGAAGTGGAGCCGCCAAGAGGATCGGCCTCCAGTAGAGTCGCCAAGAGGATCGTCCTCCAGTAGAGTCGCCAGATAGATGATTACAACCAAAATAGTGTCCAAACTTTGTCTATCATCAAAGTTGGATCTGTGTCGTCTCCCAGGGAAGCTGAGCTTCAATCTCCTCTCCCCGGCAACAGCGCCAATTATGTTATCACTCCAAGAAACTCTCTTAGGTTGTAGCTCGGAGATGCCTGGTAACATATAATCTTCAATATGGTTCTCGGAAATATTGGAATGGATGAAGGTTTGGATCAAGCCAGATAACCGCTTCAACTCTGTTTTACTCCAGACATGCATGAACACCCTCAGCTTGACAAGGCTTTAGACCACTAATGCTCAATAGTATATAGATTTAATGGAGAGATGGAGAATACTGACTATACTAGCAGATGCATACATAAACATATATGAATGGCTAGCTACAGGAAGTAAAAGAAACTTGCAAATCTAATTTATCAATGCAGAGATAAGATGACAGTTATCTGGCATTAGACACAGAAGAATTCAATTGCAAATCCAATTTATCAATGTAGAGATAAGATGACAATTATCTGGCATTAGAAACAGAGGAAATCATGAATAGACTTATCCAAGTGCAAGCTTAGAACAAAAGAGAAAGGGACATTGAGCATGTAACAGCAAAAGAAGCTTGTATTACTAGAATGAAGATGAGACGCTGCAAGAAGACCAAAGTATCTACAATCTCCAGAAGTTGAAGCCTTGTTCCTTCTAACTTTCAGCCATTTATAGGCTTTTTACAATGCTCTGGGGCTTTCTGAAACTTCCAGCTATCCTAACCCATCACCTCTGGCTTTAACTGCCTGATTACATATCTCAACAGACAATGAGGACACAGGTCTCCTTCCATAACCAAAACAGTAACCATTTCTGGTACGACACTGCACTGTCAAGTTGCTGGCTCGTGCGGATAATGTCTATAACTGTTTTTTGGTAGTTGGCGGCCTCGTGCTAGTGTCCTTCCCTCTTCTCGGCCCTGCATTCCTTTATTTGGCTTAACTGTCCCACTGTCATAAAGGCTGGCAGAGCCAATGGCTCTCCTCCTCGGGCAACTGATAGGGAGTGGCTGATGGGAAGTGGCAAGCAGGGGTGTATGGGCCGTTGGGTGTACCAAATCAGACGAACGGAGTAATGGTAGGGTGGCGGAGGATGGGTTAGGGTGGCTGTGGACGAGGGTCGTCGGATTGGTGGAATCAACGGTGGCAATTGATCACCGGAGGCATGGAGTCATGGCGAGGGGTGGACCAGATCAGGGCCGTTGGATCGCCTATGGGCAGATCGGACGGTTATCGGGCGGAGGAGATACGTGGTGGTTAACAGCCATGGGCAGTTTTGGAGGCGGAAGCGGTTTCCATCGGGCGGGGATCAGGCGGTAAGCGGGAATTGTCAGAACCCCCCCGATGCCACTCAGCGATTAACACGTAGCGGTGGAGGAGAGAGAAAAACTGCCTTTTCGGGCGACTATTCCTCTCTCTAGTTGCCTGTGCAATATGAGCAACAACCATTAGATTTGGTGCGAGTGATCTAATGATGAAGATCGATCGAGCAGGTCTCGCCGATTGCGTGAAACGTGGGCCGTCAGATTGGCGGGGGAAATCGACGGCGGAGGGACACGGAGGTACGGCATGTCCTCGAGAAATGTGCAGAGGGTGCGTATGGGCGGAAAGGTAAGGTTTTCTGGGTTTTTTGGGTTAATTTACTTAAGGCTAAGGCGAAAGAGGGTTTCGTTATGATGTGAGGGTCAGGTTAGAATATGAGCAGAGTAGAATGTAAGTAGAAGAGTGAGGAAAGTGGGGTGATGGCCCGTGTGGGGACCTCTCCAGGACAACCAAGCAGAGCATCTCCTTCCTTTAGCCTTCAAAATGGCAGCGCTGCACCTCAGGGCTAACACCTCCAGAGGAGGTAATCAAAAGTCCTTGTTATGACTTCAAAGAAAGTTGACCTGAGATTCCTAGACGATGGACTGTAAGCATCTACGATGATGAATCCTGTGAAGTTGCAAGGGTTTCCAGATTCAGTTTGAGTTGATTTCCTCAGTTTGGGCCTGGTTATAATCTCTTGAATGAGCAAGTCATCTTGTATGGTAGAGACTGAGTATATTGCAGCTGGATTTGTAGGTTGAGAAACAGTATGGCTTTAGAGACTACTTGCTGGATTGTATGACGACAAGCATGGTGATGAAAGGAAGTAGTAAAGCTCAAGTATATCTCCACTGATGAGTAGATAGCCGATATGCTGACAAATCCTCTTTCTAGAGTGAAGTTTTCTTAGGACAAGCTTGGGTTTGTGGAGAATCCCTCTCTAATTGAGAGGGAATGATGATTGCATCATGGATATGGTTTCTCCTTGTGTCTTGTACTTTTGACCGGAATTAGGGAGAATGGTTTGAAAGATTGGATAGCATCATGGACTGACATTCTTCCCGTGTCATGTACTTTGACCTGATTCGGGAGGTTATCCCTATGTCAAGTACCTAGGCCTAATTAGGAAGAATGGTTTGGTTGACTGATATTCTTCTCGTGTCATTTTATAGCGATTTGATTAGGGTTGTAGTCCCTGTGTCACTTTGACTTGATTAGGAAGAATGGTTTAGGTGGACAAATATTTTCCCGTGTCATTGTGTAGTGACCTCATTAGGGTTGTAGTCCCTGTCACTTTGACCTGTATAGGAAAATGGTCCGACATAGTATAGTCATTTTCTCTGTCATTGTATAGTGGCCTGATTAGGGATGTTATCCCTGTGTCACTTTGACCTGAATTAAAGATAATGGTCCTAGAGGCTGTAGCCTCCTAGCTATTGAAAAGTGTAACTAGGTTCGATCTTCAAAATGTCTAATGTAATCATGATTTTATGTTTGATGAAAAGAGAAAAAGGAATTTTATTATTATTTTGAAGCATGGGTTTCATGCTCAAGGTTATTTTATTTAGGTCAAGCACCCATTGAGTGTTTCTAGGTTTTGCTATTGAGTCAAAGAAGTCAAAATAATCATTGTATAAGACCTAATTGGGCATCATGTATCATGTAAAATAATTTTATTTGAGTCATAAAAGACCCTCCAAGACCTTGTCAACAAGTAGCAACAAGTCAGCGTATCAAGCAAGTGAAGTCGACCTCCTTGAGATGACATGTCGGCCTATTAGGGCTCCCTAGAAGCCTATATATAAGAGGGAAGTCAACCACATTTGAGATCATCCATGAAGCTCATAAGAAGTTCGATCAAGGAAAGAAAAAGTGACCTAGAACCAGCGAAGGAAGAGAAGACTTCAAGGAAGAAGAATCCAATTTTTTTTAGGACTGTTTTTGGGCTAAAATTCTCACACATGTGAGATCTAGGGCATCTTTGTTACTGCAGTAAGGCCGAATTATAGATCTGTCTAGAAGAGCCGAAATTGTGAATTAAAAGACCAAGGAAGGAAGTCGAGTGATAAAAGAAAGGATTCCAAGTCAAGCAAAGGAAAGGAGAATCCTATTTTTTGCCCTTAATCAACCGCATGTGCAAAGTTGCAGTAATTATTGAGGACCAAAAATTGCAGATCAAGGAGGTCAAAGAAATTGCAGAACTAAAGGAGCCGAAGTTTGTTGCAAGAGTCTAAGTTGTGTCCAAGGAGAAGTGTTTGACTTGAAAAAGATAAAGCTCATCAAGAGAGCAGTTTGACTTGGTCTTGAAGGGGTCTTTGACAAAGGTCATAGGTCTTGGAATTCGTCATTTGAAGTTCTATAAGAAGAGAAGAATTCTTGTGGGTTTTCCTCTCAAGTGGAGAGGTTTTAGCCCTACCTGACAACCTACAGTTTGTGTCTCCTTGTCTCATTGATTTTCATTATTTGGTAGTTGTTTGATGATAGAGAATACTAATAGTAATCAAGTGAATGAAGATAATTAACTTAAGTAAAAATACATCACAAGCAGTTATCAAAGTAAGAGAAATCACCTTATCTAGCTGCCCCTAGATTTCTCAACATTAACATTGCTTGTTGTGGTATCGTGCTCGGACCTCTTTCTAGAGTGAGCTTGTTTACCAAACGATGCATATGTGCCATACGTCAGGGGTAATGACTGGGTTATGGTTGATGTTGGTAATGATATTGATGATGATAATTATCCTAATCTTTGTTATGAATATAATTCATAACAAGTAAATAAATAAAATAAATGTAAATATTAAAGAATCAAATATTGATTAGGTTAAATAGTCATTAAGTTAAGTGAAAAGGCATGTCTAAAAGACATGCCCAATCACGAAAGGACACCTGCTGAGGTATAAAAGCAAGGTTCTCATTGTAACATTCATCACTTATACATTTTTTTATATAATAAATTATTATTATTAAATACCTCTTGTGTATTTTTACATTCAAGTCTACAAGCTATCAATTTTTATGCTTCAATGGTATCAGAGCCATGGCACACAATATAATCATGCGGGTCTTTGAACGTTGTTCACCGCACAATGTGCCGTTACGTTCACATCCTGAATGTGTTGAGCAGTTTAGTAAAATTCAAGAAGCATTTTAGCATTTAGAAAAATCATTTGCAGAAGTTAAAGCATGTCGAAAGGAAATCAATAATAAGGAAGATGATAGCGATGGTGAAAAGAAACAAGGTGAAGCATTAGATGATTATAATGTTGAAAATGAAGATGTTGCAGGAAATGATCAATATGATGATCCAAATGAAGATGATGATGATGAGGTTGTTGTTATTATATCTAAAGAAAGAACAAAACCTCTGTCAACAGAGGCAGCAAGGGCAATGGACAGTAACATGAATGAAACCAAAAATCAAAGTGGATACGTGACGACTGTAAGTGAAAACAAGGAAGAAAAAAATGAATCTCCAGAAATTATTCATGAAGAAGCACTAAATTCTGCAAAAAATCAGGTTATGACAATTCTAGATTATGATGAGAATATAGGTGTTCTTAAAGATAAAGATGAGCCTGCTAGCCAGAAGACTGTTGAAGAAGCTGAAAAATATGATGAACATGAAATTAATGACATGCCTTTTCCCTTAAAGGATGGGAAGGAACAAAAGCAATGTGAAATTTTTATAAGTGGTCATGATAAAGATTCTTTTGCACCAACAAATTTCATTGAGCAGGTCGATCCAAAAAGAGCTGGTGTCCTTACTAGAGCACGACAATGCAAAATATCCCCTTGAAGAAAACTCAGTCAAGGAGAAGAAAAAGGGCAGTAAGGGCGCTCCCAATGGAAGGCCCATTCCAATTCCTTATATAGATGATTTTGATGATGAAGAATTAAATGAGGTTGCACAACTAATGGAAGAAGAAACTGATGAACAGAAGGAAGAAAGGAAAGCAACATGGGGCAAAGGAAAAAACCGATATTATAGTACTGATAATATTGACTATGAGATCCAATCTAGTGGTGATGAGCTACCGGTAGTTGAAGAGGCTGAGGTACTAAGACTGCAAAGGAAAAAATCAAAATCACTTCATCTTGAAGACCTTGGTCTAGATGAGGATGAGGAAGATGAAAGAAATGCCGATTTAGATGCCCATGAGGGAACCTTGCAGGAGGCTGTGAAGCGACATGAAGGGGGGCTTGAAAGGAGGAAATCAAAAAAATCTTCAGATAGAGAATCGGGCAAAGATATTGATGATGGTAAAATTATAGCATTTGAGGAAGTCAAGAAGAATATTAATGCATTAACAAAAGAGCAGCAGATGGAAGTTGTAATGAGTGATGCTCCAGAGTTAATGGGACTGCTATTAGAATTTAAGGATGGACTTGATAAACTGAAAATTGTTCAGGTTTTGCTACAGAAGGTGAAAGGTAACAATAATGTAACCAAAGAAGGCATGAAATATCTGGAGGTGAAGCAACTGTTGTTGCTGTGCTATTGCCAATCCATTGTTTTCTACTTACTTTTAAAAGCAGAAGGCGGTTATGTCCCAAATCATCTTGTGATTGCTCGTCTTGTGGAGATACAAGATTTCTTGTATAAGATTCGGCCCATTGACAACAGACTTGAGAATAAGTTTGAAAGAGTACTCAAGGAAGACAACACTAATTCAATTGAGGGTGCTCCAACGAAATCTTCTGTGGACTTTATCTCAGTTGAGGATTTTATGTCAGAATTCAAGTCAAATGGTAGAATTGAGACAAAGCAGAGGGAAAGGGAAGAGTTTGCCATCCGTGCAACCCATTATTATAATAAGGCTTGCAGAATTGATAAACATGAACCTTCTATTTGGTTTGGAAAAGGCCAGCGACTTCTAGCAAAAGGTGATCTTGAACAAGCATATGGTGCATTCAAAACTGTACTAGATGGACAGGCTGATAATATTCTTGCTCTTCTTGGACGAGTGGTGTGTACAAAGGGCCCCACTGTTTGCTGCATCACGGTAAATATTATAGTCAATCTCTGCAATATTTGGTAGAAATGTAAGCAGATCAGCTGCAAAGGTTCAGGGCTTCTTTGGCTCCGCACCTTATGTAAACCCCGATTTCAATCTGCCTTCCATTTTCTTGATGCATTTGCTTTTAATAAAAAAAATAAACAAGGGTTGTTGCCGCTGTCACAGGTTGTGTCCCTGGTCAAGCGTTGGGTCCTCGGCAAGGGTTTAGTTATGTCAGCGTTTTATTTTCGTTTGCTGCGGCGCGGGCTAATGGATCAGTCGAACAGATCAAAGGGATGCGGGTTCTATTCCGAGTTTCAATCATTGTTATTATTCAAAGCCACGAAGGCTCCATGGTAAAACGACGACTGGATTGGAATAAACGTTCCGCTAGTCAAACGTTGTGGTCACCGTCCGTTAATGGTCATGTCGCATCGGTTAATGGTCATGACATACGTCGGATCGGTGGTATATATATTTCCGCTTAAATTTCGGCCATGTTTGATCGCTATTGTTTAAGATATGTATGACGGGTTAGTAAAAAGGACTTAAGTTATATATAAAAAAAATATATATGTAACTTAAAAACATAACAATAATGTGATTAAATATTTAGGTTAATATATATATATATATATATATATATATATATATATATATATATAAGTTTAAATATATAATTAAAAAAATCAATAAAAAACAATATAATTATTATATTTAAAAAAAATCAGCAAATAAACAAAATTGAGTTAATAAAAAAAATTAGAGTTATAAAAAAAACAATTTAGACTTGTTAAAAAAAGAAAAATAAAAATAAAAATCCAAGGGAATATTACTGATGGGCTACATGACGAGAGGATGGCCAGATTATCCAGATTATATACATCGAGGCGACAGACACTAAGTGAAAAAAATCCACAGCGTTAAAGCTTTGAGGAAAAAGCTTCCGAAGGGAAGGGCTATGTTATGAATATAATTCATAACAAATAAATAAATAAATAAATGTAAATATTAAATAATCAAATATTGATTAGGTTAAATAGTCATTAAGTTAAGTGAAAAGGCATGTTTAAAAGACATGCCCAATCACGAAAGGACACCTGCTGAGGTATAAAAGCAGGGTCCTCATTATAACATTAATCACTTATACATTTTTTATATATAATAAATTATTATTATTAAATACCTCTTGTGTATTTTTACATTCAAGTCTACAAGCTATCAATTTTTATGCTTCAATCTTGATGATCCTTTCTTATAAAAGTCTTCAACTTGAGAACAACTTGATAGTCATTATGAATACCTCCTTGTTAAGAGGAAGTGTTGAAGTTGTAACTAGGTTCGGTCTTCATATTGTATGATGTTGTAAAGAGTAAAAAATAATTTATTTGAGATTTGAAAGAAAAAGAAAAAGAAAAATTAAATGTTTTATGTACCTTTTGATCAAATCCCAACTACCAAGTTGGCCCTCCAGATGACAAGTCGACTCAGCGTTGAAAGACACCTTTTTTGGATATGGAAACAACTATATATTGGCATCTATTCTCCACCATTTGGCAAGCAAGTCAGTGCTCTTCTGTAGACAAGTAATTCGGGTATCTGAGGAACAATCTTCTGTGGTTATACGAGCTTCTTATAGCACCTTTCTCTGTGATGATGCGAGTAATCAATATGCTAGTAGATTAGGGTTGATTCCTCTTATTTGATAATTAATTGTGAATGTATGTTGGCTTTTATTACTTTTATTATGTCTTCTTCATCAAGCAATTACCAAAATATAAAGTGCATGAATATCACAAATGACAAAGAACACAAGATGTAGGCTCCAAGCCAGGGCAAAACCCCGCAAGGGGGAAAACCCAAACAACATCTTTTATAGAATCAGATCAAAGTGAGATATGTAAGACCCAAGACCAAGACCAAGACCTCCACAAAGAACCAAGTCAACCCTCCTTTAGATCTCCTCCAACCAAATCCAAGTCAATAGGAACCAAAGCTGGTCAAACCTTGTCAAATCTGATCAAGCACAAAATTTCGGACCCACAATTTCGCATAGTTTCCCCAGCACGTTCACACGTGTGAAGAAAAACAAGCAAATGTCGAGTTTTTCTCTCTCCTTTGATTTCTTCCTCTCTCTCTTTGTCCTTCAATATTTTACTTCTTCTTCTTGGCACATAAATCAATGATGTAAGTGAGTGATCAAATGAGGTCGAAGTCTGTTTTATTTATAGTTGTCCAGAAGGTTGAATATGTGCCTCTTCTAGGCCGACTTGTCTAGGCAGGCTGACTTGGTCTTGTAGTGACAAAATGACTCTTTTTGACTCAAAATATTTTTGTTCTTTTTGTTACAAATAGTCCAAATGGGACTTTGACACATGGATTTTTATTTTTTATTTTTGACTCAGACTCTAGAAGCATGAAGAACATGCTTTGACTAGAAAATAAGAATAATAATAAATTTCTTTTTCTTCTTTTTGCTTTTACATGAAATACATATTGATACAAGTACAAAGATAATTATGAAGACCAAACCTAGTTACATCTTTGACACTTTTCATTCTCTCTTTCAAGATCAATCTCCCAGACTAGTCCATACGTCTCTCAACCCACAGCCTAATGGAGAGATCACAAGTACAAGTCTCTCTCTCAGTCAAGATCAATCTCCTCGACCAATTCATAGGTCTCTCAGCGCACAACCTAAGGGAGAGATCATTAGTCTCATCAAAAGGAAAGATACATAACATCCACCACAACAAGTGGGATCAATCAATGATGCCAAACCAATCATATCCATAGGATACATCTCCCTGACCACAACAAGGTCTTCTGGCCCACAACCTAAGGGAGGAACCCCTATCTCAACCCCTGACCACAAACAAGGTCATAGAGGGTCATGGCTAATGATCAATTGTGAGAACTCTCTTCTGTAATTTTTTTTCTTTTGCATCAATAATATTGCCTCAAGTGGCCATGTTGATTCAGTCTGTGGATTGTTTTCCTCTTAGAGGATATTAATCACGTAAAAATACTAGCATTGTGATCTTTGATCTAGTTGTGTGAATAGTTATTAAAAGTGTTCATCCTGTATGGAATACTTTGTTTACTCGAACATGGTAGCAGTGCTTGTTTGAAGAACTGTTCCTGTTGGTCATCAAGATCTTGAAGCCTGTGTTGCCGCATTTATGAGATCTACGAATTTTGTACCATTTCGACTTGAATAGATTGTTTTATTGCACATGAAATGTTGTTTTCAGCTAAGAACGCCTTTGGTTCCATTTGAAAAGATGTTCTTTTGCCCAAGACACAACAATATTTGTCAAATTCGAAGGTATACAATCCATATGCGCCCTTTTTTGATTTTTTTTTTAACTAAATTCATATTTCAATTTTCTGTTTATATTCCTGGCTTGCTAGTCGTTAGGGTCTGTGTATGCTCTTTTCTCGGTGCTCTCTGTGATCTCGTAATACTAGAAACATAGAGAAATGTGTTTTATTGATTACATATGCTCCTTGTTGTGCGCTTTGTCCAAGTTTGGAAAATCAAAAACAATGACAAAGCTTGCATTTCTCGGGTAAGTTGACTAAGATCTAACCCAATGTTTGTTGATTTTTGGAATTTTTGTTTGCACTATTGTTTGTTTTTAGATGAGCACATTTTTTTATGGTAAGCATGTTGATTTTGTAGCCTCAGAAGGTCTTCTTCATTGGCTTGGTGTCTTAGCATGTAGAATATATTTGATTGTTCTTTAGGTGCTTGCTTAGTGGAGTAAGCATACTATGATTTCTTTCCTAAGGTTAACTTAGGAAAAGTACAATAATTAATTTAATTAATTATTGTGTACTATTGACCAAAGTTCTAAGGATAAATAATAAAATTATTTAAGTGACTTAGATATAATCTTAATTGTTGATCTCAATTGACACTTAGGATTTAATTCTATCCATTGATCATTTAGGAGATTAGCGTTAGGGATTTTGGCTTAATGAAATTATAAAATAAAGCGAAGGGAGAGGTGAAGACACACAATTGTGGAGGAAGTGATTTTCTCAAGAGCGAGAGGCTCGATTAGATTGAAGAGAAGTGGAAAGTGTAGTAGGCAATTTTGGGATAAATTTTGGGAGGGTAAGTTCGGGAAAGAGGGCGACTGAGTTGCTTAAGAGGAAGGCTGAATTGTGGAGGCAAAAATATCTAGAGAGTTCAATTTTCCAAGTGCATAGGGGTCATATGAGGTGAGAGGAAAGGGGGCCGATTTGCTAGTGAGATAGGTCTAATTCTCCTAGGCCGAGTTTCCTTAGGAGGGTCAACTTCCCGAGGCCAATTTCCTTGAGGCTGATTTTCCTAGTGGGGTCGAGTTTCCCGGTTCTTAGCAGTTGTATTTTCATTATGTATTCTTTGTGTGTCTAACCCAAGATTTTCCAGAGTTCAATTATATGAAGGAAGATTGTGTTGGGTGCAAATTTTCTATTATAGTGTGATTGATATCTCCATTTTACTTTTTGCCACATTTTATTTTTTGAGTTAATATACTAGTGTGTTTATTTTATCAACAATTTAAAAAATATTTGAGATAAATATTTTCTATGGTTTTAATAAATTTTTAAGTGAAGTAAATCAGATTTGGTATAAGAGAATTTAACAAAGCACACAGTTCAAGGCAGAGCTCCAACAACAACAACACCCCTACCCTCTTTCACTAATATTGTAATGTCTTTTGCACTAGCTCACTTGGTTAAAAGTCACTTTATTTAGTAATAGTTGAGTTCAAATCTCTTTTTCTAAGGTACTTGTTGAAAAATTTCATGGAAACTTAAGTTATTTTATAATTTTATTGTAAAGTGTATTCACTTGTAATATAAAAGTGAATCACTATTAAGTAATTTTTATTCTTTTTTAGTTATTTTTTTCCATGCAACTTTCAATACAAAGTAACTTCATTGTAAATTGATTCTCACTTGTTTTATAAAAGTGGGTCACTTCATAAAGTAATTTATTTGTAACAGTGAGTTTATAGGCAAAGCTACTGAGGGAAATTTATTTATTTTTAATTATTTTTCTTTAACATCCATCACCACATGAACTAATTTTTCCTTGCCATTTGGCTCTTTGCTATTATTAATGCCTTTTTAAATATGGCATAAATTTCACATCTGAAGAAATAGCCTATTTTTTTGAGAGCTTTCCATCCAAACAATTAGTTTCAAATTTTGAAACCATATTAAATTTAAGTCCTAATGATTTCTCTTGCATTGAAGATTATTTATCTAAGTTTAAAACACCTAGATATTTACTTTCAGACTGTCAAGTCGAACAAAAAGATGAACATTGCATATATATTATTCTTTGCAAGCTTGGTTCTACATATTTTGTTTTTGTATCTACATTTTATGCCACTAAACAAGCTTTGGGGGATACCTATCAAAAACCTCTCTTGAATCTTTTTGTGACTCTAATTAGAGAACAAAACAAGCTTTTGCATATTGGAGCAATTAGCACTGGGGGTACATCTAACAAGGCCCTAGTGGCCCAATAGAAATATAAAACAAAGCATCCCAAGAAACGACATCCTCACAACAAGAAGCAAAATAAGGGTCCCAAACCCTTCTAGCTAGCCTCTATTCCTAATGGTGACAATGGACCAAATTCAAAGAGTAAGAAAACTGATAGACATTGCAATTATTATGGGGAAGACAATCATCCAGATTCCAAATGCTTTAAAAAGATGGAGGCCTTGGAAGCAACAATGAAGAAGCATAACATCAGTCTTGATTCTTCTTCTAACACTTCTTCTCATGGACATGCACTTTTGCTTTTGGTTTCTCCTTCAATACAACCTTTACTTCTTCTTCTTAAGAGTGCCTTATTGATTCTAGAGCATTTTATCATATGGTTAAGGATAAAGCCATTTGTTGCTCTTAATGATTGTAATACCAAACAAATATTTGTTGGTGATGATAGATATCTTAGTGTTGTAGGGTTTGGAACAATTCAAGTAGATAATGGTCATTTCAATGATGTATTATGTGTTCCAAGTCTTTCTTGCAAACTTATATTAGTATATCAGATCACTCATTCAGGTGAAAGTAAAACAATAGGGTTTTCACCTCACCAAATTGTAATTAAAAATTTAAAAGATCCTAAGCATGTCCTTGCCATTGGCATCGTTGATGATATTACCAGGTTGTACAAGTTTGACAACTTTGGGTCAACAACTTTTCCCTCAGTTTTTACTGATCATAGTGATAACTTGAGCAAACTTTGGCATGAGTGATTTGGTCATCTAAATTATCGCTCACTACAACAACTATGTAATCAAAATATGGTGACTGGTATTCCTCTCATTTCTTGCATAAATGGTGTTTGTGATGGTTGTGTTCTCGACAAACATTTTTGGGACAATTTTGACAAACACGCCTCTTGGCATGTCTCAGTCACTTTGGAGCTTGTTCACCATGATTTATGTGGTCCGCTTTCTTCTCCTTCCTTCTTTGGGTGCAAATACTTAAATTTTATTGATGACTTCTCCAAATGCACTTGGGTTTATTACTTAACATTAATAGTGAAGTTTTTGATTTGTTCTTGGCCTACAAGGCCCTTGTAGAAAAACAATTTGGACATCAATTGTAAAGGTTAAGAACAGATAATGGAGGTGAATATGTAAACAATAAATTCACAACTTACTACACTGCAAAGGGCATTCAAATGTAACATACTATTCCATATACACCACAACAAAATGGTGTTGCTGAAAGAAAAAATCATACGTTAAAGGAAATGTCTAATTGTATGATTCAATCTATAAGGGATTAAGTCTTCACTACTGGGTGGAACTAATCAACAATGCAAATGAGTTAGTAAATTTCACTCCCACAGAAGCTTTAAGCAATATAAAATTGGAATAAGCATGGACTAATATTATGCCAGTTGTAAGTCTCTTCCATAACTTTGGTAGCATAGCACGGGCTCACATTCCTGATGAAAAAGGAAAGCTTTACAGCCTAAAAGTGAGAAGTGTATTTTTATTAGATATTCTAAAGATGTAAAAGGTTGAGGAATTTTTCAACCTCATTCCAAAGAAATAATTATTAGAAGATATGTTAAATTTGATGAAAATCTCTTAGCCTGCAAGCCTAATTCGGCGGTTGTGCCCTCTTTAGCCTACAAGCCCTCTTTAGTGTTTGTGACACTCTCTATTCCTATTATGGTTTCTTCTTCAAATGATGACACCGAGGATGAAAATTCACCTCCTCCTTCTCACATTCTTACAAATGAGTCCATTGAACATAAGGGAACTTGTACCTCTTCCAAAAGGAAGAAAACTTGTCAGATGTAAATGGATATATAGAACTAAGTATGCATCAGATGGAAGTGTTGAAAGACATAAGGCCCAGTTAGTTGCTAAAGGATTCTCTCAAGTTGAAGGAATTGACTACAATGAAACCTTTGCCCCTGTCACCAAAATGAATTCCATCTACCTTGTTCTAGCCCTTGTTGCCTCACATGGATGGGAGGTCCATCAAATGGATGTTAAATTTGCCTTCTTGCATGGGGATCTACAAGAAGAAATCTACATGGAACAACCTCCTAGCTATGTTTAGAGTGACTCCAACCTTGTTTCCTCCTTAAGAAATCTCTCTATGGTCTTAAACAAGCTCCTTGAGCTTGGTATGCAAAAATGGATAGATTTCTTCTTGACATCAACTTCTCTAGATGTCATTATGCCCCAAAGTCTTCACCAAGAAAGTAGGAATCCCTCTCATAATCCTTGTTCTCTATGTTATGTTAGACCAAAGATTGTTGAAATTTGGCAGCTTAAGGATTAATTTCCTTAAATAAAATTTCATTTTTGACAATTCTGGAGTGACTTTCTAAAAATAGAAAGTCATGTCAACATCTCAAGTATGACTTTCCAAGCCCACAAGGCATAAAATAGATGGTGATGGGGTGTACTATTACGTTACTTTGTGATATGAAGGGCACTGGTTCGAAACTCCGTGGGCAAAAATCCAGTCATGTTAAGGGCTAGTGTGGCCCAGGCCAGGTGTGATCCCCAAGTGATTTTGACGGCTTAGATGTCCCTGGGTCGCTGTTTCTCAAGCCATAGGTCAAGCCTGATGTAATCTATGATGAACTTAGACCACTTTACAAACAAAAAAAAAGTATGACTTTCCAAAAATAGTAAATCACCTTGTATCTTTTGGTAATCAAGTATAATTGATGGAAAATCGTTCAACTTATCATTAATCAATCCTAATAGTTCAATTTTGACTTAATTATCAATATTACCATTACTATTATCATTATCCTTATGATACTATGATATTATTATAAAAAATAAATTCAAGTCACCTTACCTTCAATCTTCGCACCCCTTTCCTTAATGTCTCACATGACTCTACGTTACAGTATCTCTTACTCTCTCATTAAAGACTTTGGCATATTCCTCTTACACACTCATTGAAGGCATGTCATAAAATATTCCTCTTACACACTCTTTAAAGCATATGTTACACTCTCTCTTAAATGCATAAGTTACAAAGGCATGCGTACCTCTCCTTAAATGGCATTCGTTACCCTCTCTCCTTAATGGCATGAGTTACACTTCCTAAAAGGTGATGAGTTACACTCCTCAAGGAATGCAAGAGTCCTCTATTGAAGGCGTGCACTGCCTCTCTCCATAATGGCTCAAGTTAATCTTCCCTATTTGGCATACGAGTTACTCTAAGGGATGCTCCTTCTTTATGGCATGAATTCGTTGCTCCTCCTATATATATGTGCCTCATATCCTCTCCCCTCACTACTTGTGAATTGTGAAAGAAGGATTCGAAATTGAGAGAGAGAGTCGGAGAGACAGATTGTGAGGAAGGGAGACTTGGAGAGTAAGAGAAAAACTTGAAGGTTGATTTAGTGTTTGCATCAACTGCTGCTATCAGTGATCTTTATGCTGCAACTTGTTCAGATTTGGGTGAACTTACTCATTTTCTTGATCTCTCATTGTACTTTGTATCTATGCTAAACAATTGATATCTAATAGAAGAAGAATCTGGTTGGGTTTTCCCCTTGTGGCTTTTGCCTTGGTCATTGGACCTAATTCTCTGTGTCTCATTCTCTTCTTGGTTGACTTCCATTGTGCAATTGGTTTATGTTCTATCTACAATTGCTTAACTAATATTGCAACATAAAGAGGTTTTGTAATAAGTGATAATTAGAGAATATAACATCAGATTTTAACATGGTATCAAAGCTTTGGTGAAGATAAACCCAAGAAGATAAAGAGTTGTCACTTCTTATTTACTGCTGAAATAAGGAGTCCTTCCTTGCTGCTCTTTCCTTGCTGCTGAATCTTACATGCTGCTCCTTCCTTGCTACTGAAATCTTTCTTGCTGCCCCTTGCTGCCCCTTACTGCTAAAATCTTATCTGAAATCTTACATGTTGCCCCTTTGAAGATCCTAGTTGCTGTTGAAATAAGGAGATCTTATTTGTTGTTCTATTGATACTGAAATAAGGAGATCTTATTTGTTGTCCTATTTGCTGCTGAAATTTGTTTGACTTGATCAAGATGTCTTCTTCTTACTTCAAGAATGAAGAGAAGTTGAATGATGCTTCAAATTTTGCTCCATGGTAGGAAATGATGGATATTACTCTTGAGGAACATGATGTACTAGAATATGTTGAAGGTGAGGTAGCAGATCCACTAGAAAATACAGATGTTTCTATAAAGGCCAAATACAAGAAAAGAGAAGTCAAGGCTAAAAAGATTATTATTGATTCTTGTGGAGACCATCTCATCACCTATGTCTCCAACTTGAAAAATTTTAAGGAAATGTATGACAAGCTGATTGGAATGTATCAAGTAAACAACTTGAGTCAAATCCTTTCTTTGAAGAATCAACTCAAGGACATTAAGATTAACAAAGGAGAGACTATTCAAGTATACTTCATGAGGTTATCAAAAATCAAGGATCAATTGCCAATGATTGGTGAAATTTTATCTTATAAAGAGCTGGTGCCGATTACGCTTGGAGGTCTTTCTCCAGCATGGGAAACTTTTATTGCTACCATCAACAATAATGATAAGTTTCCCACATTTGAGGAGCTCTTGGGAAAGTGCAGTCAAGAAGAGGCCAGAATGATTTCTAGAGAAAGAATTCCTAAGAATGAAGAGGGAGAACCTATTGCATTTGCTGTCCAAGACAAGAAGCAGAAAGGAAGAAGAGGTCATCACTTTTCAAGAAAGCCTACTACCAGATCGAACAATTCCTATAAGTGCAACAGGGACTTATCAAAAGTTCAATGCTACAACTGCCATAAGTATGGTCACTATGCCCATGAATGTCTAGAAAACAGAAGAGCACCAAGATCCAACTACAACAATTGTACCGACAACTTCAGATCTGATTATAGAAGAATAAGAGAAGCACCTGCTGCTCGTAAAGAAAACTACCATTCTTCCAAGACTTCAAGGAACCCAAGGTATGATAATAATGCAACTAAGACACAATCTAAGTACTTTCTCGTTTTTCTCTTTCTAGTTCCTCTCCTACAGATTCTTGTGATAGCTGGTTGGTTGATAGTGGTGCTTCAAGATACTTTACTAGTTATAAAGAAGTTCTCTCAAATCTGGTTGAGAGGGAGACAAATTTGAAAATTATACTTGGAGATAACTCTACATATCCTATAAAGGGATTTGGTTCTGTTTCTTTTCATCTGGATCAAGGTAAAACTATATCTCTTCAAGAAGTTTTGTATGTACCTGGTTTGAAAAAGAATCTTGTATCTATATCTTCCTTAGAAGATAAAGGAATGAAAGTTGCTTTCATAAATGGAAAAGTTCTCACCTAGCCAATGAGATCTAGCATGAGAGATGCCTTCACTCTGGGATCGAGATTTGAAGGTCTTTATAAAGTCAATGGAAGACCAATCCATGCACTGATTCATGACAACAATCATCAATGTGAACTTTGGCACTGAAGGTTCACTCATTTGCACTATAAAGCATTGCCTCATGTGAGAAAGATGGTTTTTGGAATGTCGGAGATTAGAGTGGATCATGATGGGGTCTGCCAAGGGTGCACAAGTGGAAAGCATGTAAAGGGACCATTCCCTTCAAGCAAAAGAAAAACCAGTCAGGTACTTCATCTTATACATTCTGATTTATGTGGACCTATGCCTGTAACTTCTCTTGGTGGCTACTTGTATTATATAATCTTTGTGGATGATTTTTCTTGCAAAACATGGATTTTATTTTTGAAAAACAAAAGTCAAGCATTTAACATGTTCAAAGACTTCAAAGCTCTGGTAGAAAAACAAACTGGAAAGCAAATCAAAATCTTCAGATCTGACAATGGAGGAGAGTTCACTTCAAATGATTTCATTGACTTCTACAAAGAAGTTGGAATTAGGAAAGAGACCACTGTACCATATAACCCAGAACAAAATGGTGTGGCCGAAAGAAAGAACAAAACTATCATGGAAGCAGTGAAAGCTATGTTGCATGATCAGAAGCTACCAAAGTTTCTATGGGGAGAAGCTACTAACACTGTTGTCTATGTCCAAAATAGATCTCCACACTGAGCCTTAAACAACAAGACTCTTGAAGAAGTATTCACTGGTGAAAAGCCCGAGGCTGGGCACTTGAGGATCTTTGGCTGCTCTGTCTACTTTCACTTGCCAAAGGAAAAGAGGAACGAGTTGGAAGCTTCAAGTAAAAGAAGTATGCTTGTTGATTATTGTGAAAATTCTAAAGCTTACAGAATGTGTGCTTGGTCGAAGAACTATAGAGTTTAGCAGGGATGTAACATTTGATGAAGATGCAGCTCTTGGAAAGGCAAGAGACACTCCTCCTCCTACTGCTAATGTTGAAAGTCAGGATGATGCCTTGGATGCTCAAGAAGATCATGAGCCTGATCTTGTTGATGAACCCATGGAGCCCATGGACCCATTGGATCCTCCTCCACGTGATCCTCCTGCTAGAAGGAGACCATTATGGCTTCATGACACTCTACAAGATGTTCATAGACATGTTGCCCCAAGAGGAACCTTCAGAGAAAGCAAGAGACCATGCTAGTTCCAAGGATACGTTGTAGCCATGAGCAACATTATTCAGGTTGAACGATGCACTTTTGAAGAAGCAGTGCAAAATCGAGTATCAAAAGATGCAATGGCCGAAGAATATGAGTCCATCATACATAATGACGTATGGGAAGTAGTTCCAAGACCCCAAGGTAAGTCTGTTGTGACTTCTAAATGGTTGTTCAAAATTAAACATGGTGCAGATCACAGTATTGAAAATAGAAAGCTAGATTTGTGGCTAGAGGTTTCTCTTAGAAAGAGGGAATATTCAGTAGACTATGATGAGATTTTTGCACTTGTTGCTTGATATACTACCATCCAATCTATTGTGGCTCTAGCTACTAGCCAAGGATGTACTCTTCACCAAATGGATGTGAAAACTACTTTTCTGCATGGCTTTCTCAAGGAAGAAGTATTTGTGGAGCAACCACAAGGCTTTGAAGTACATGATAGGAAAACTCATGTGTGTAGACTGAATAAAGCTCTCTATGGATTGAAGAAAGCCTAAAGAGCCCGATATGCTTGCATCGATAGCTTCTTGATGAAGCTTGGTTTTACTAGAAGCAATGCTAATCCAAACATCTACTTCAAAACAGTCCAAGGTATGCTTTTGATTTTGGTATTATATGTTGACGACTTATTCTTGCCAGGGGGAGAACCTCTTATCCTCTAATGTAAGAGGGAGTTAGTTTTTGAATTTGAAATGAAAGATCTTCATTTGGTGCACTACTTTTTGGGCTTAGAGGTATGGTAGAGACTTGGTGAGATTTTCCTTTCTCAAGGAAAATATGTTGTCAAGCTTTTGGAAAGATTTGGTATGATAGAATGTAGGTCCATGAATACACCAATGAAAATAAATTTTAAAAAGTTATGTGGCGAAGCTGTAGGACCTGATTTGGTTAATCCTTTTGAGTATTGACAACTGATTGGGGCACTGATGTTCTTAGTGAACACTAAACTAGACATATGTTTTGTGGTCAATACTCTGAGCCAATATATGATTAAGCCATCACATGCACACTAGATTGCTGCAAAGCATGTGCTGAGATACTTGCATGGGACCATCAATCTTGGATTGAGATATACTGTCAGAGATGTGAGACTACATGGGTACTCTGATGTTGATTGGGCTACTAACTCTACTGACAAAAAGAGCACATCTGGAAGCTGCCTTAGCTTAGGATCTGCCATGATATATTGGATGAGCAGAAAACAGAAGTCTGTAGCCCTTAGCACGATTGAAGTCGAGTACATTGCTGCTAGCATAGCTAGTTGTGAGGCAGTATGGCTGAGGAAGCTCTTTGGAGAATTGTTCGAGCATGTACTAGATACGATAATAATATCCCGTGACAATAAGAGTGGGATTCGACTTGTAGAAAATCCCATGTTCCATGAGAAGTTTAAGCACATTGAGATTAAATAACACTATATTCGGGATATGGTGCGGAGAGGAGCAGTGAGGATCCATCATATTGCAATTAATTATTAGATAGCTGGCATACTTACCAAGCCTTTTGCGGAAAGGGAAGTTGTTGGTATTCAAGGAGCAGCTTGGACTGGCAGATGTGACCCTTCTTGGTGGGGGGATTATGGATGATCAAGAACATTGAGCTATGCTCTTCCCTCTTGTTCGAGATCACAAGTTTGGAATGGAGCTAGAAGAGCTCCTGGTTTGAGGGAACTCTTGACTATAGGATGTGTGCGATCTTTTTCATGTGTTGACAAGTGGTAATCCCCCCTACCATCAAGTCTAGGACTTGCTAAGAGTATACCCCAGTATGCATCCTACCCACAATATGGACTTGTTGGGATTATCACCCATTTGGTCAATGGGTGTAACTTGGTTGTGCATGATCCTTGTCATGTGTTGACAAGTGGTAATCCCCTTAAGAAGAGATGAGATTTGGTTGTGCGAGATCCTTGTCATGTGTTGACAAGTAGTAACCCTCAGAAATTCTGTGGATGTAGGTGTTCTACCACTTGACTCTTATGGTAATGCTTGGTTGAGAGTGATCCTTGTCATGTGTTGATAAGTGGTAATCCCCCCAAGTTTAGGTGAGACTTGGTTGCGCGCGATCCTTGTCATGTGTCCAGAAGTGGTAATCCCCCAAAGCCTATGTCAAGATGGGAAGATTAATGGATATAGTCTGATAAATGAATCTCCCCTATGATGATTCTTCTTCATTAGATTGAGACATCATTGTTCCAGAGCAGAGATGAACAAAGATGAGCAGAGAAATCAAAGATTTTTGTTGCAGAAAGAAATTCCTCCCTAGCTGAGAGGGAGTGTTGAAAATTGGCAGCTTAGGGATGAATTTCCTTAAATAAAATTTCATTTCTGACAATTTTGGAGTGACTTTCTAAAAATAGAAAGTCATGTCTAGCATCTCAAGTATGACTTTCCAAAAATAGTAAATCACCTTGTATCAATTGGTAATCAAGTATAGTTGATAAAAAATCACTCAACTTATCATTAATCAATCCTAATAGTTCAATTTTGACTTAATTATCAATATTATCATTACTATTATCATTACCCTTTTGATACTATGATATTATTATCAAAAGGAAATTCAAGTCACCTTACCTTCAATCTTCGCATCCCTCTCCCCTTATTGTCTCACATGACTCTACGTTACATTCTCTCTTACTCTCTCATTAAAGACTTGGCATATTCCTCTTACAAACTCATTGGAGGCAGATCATAAAATATTCCTTTTACACACTCTTTAAAGCATATGCTACACTCTCTCTTAAATGCATAAGTTACAAAGGCATGTGTACCTCTCCTTAAATGGCATTCGTTACCCTCTCTCCTTAATGGCATGAGTTACACTTCCTAAAAGGGCATGAGTTACACTCCTCAAGGCATGTGAGATTCCTCCATTGAAGGCATGTGTTGCCTCTCTCCATAATGGCTTAAGTTACTCTTCCCTATTTGGCATACGAGTTACTCTAAGGCATGCTCCTTCTTTATGGCATGAATTCGTTGCTCCTCCTATATATATGTGTCTCATATCTTCTCCCCTCACTACTTGTGCATTGTGAAAGAAGGATTCAAAATTGAGAGAGAGAGTTGGAGAGACTTGAAGAAGATTGTGAGGAAGAGAGACCTTGAGAGTAAAGAGAAGAATTGGAAGGTTGATTTAGTGTTTGCATCACCTGCTGCTATTAGTGATCTTCATGCTACAACTTGTTCAAATTTGGGTGGACTTACTCATTCTCTTGATCTCTCATTGTACTTTCTATCTTTACTAAACAATTGATATCTAATAGAAGAAGAATTTGGTTGGGTTTTCTCTTGGTCATCAGATCTAAATTCTCTGTCTCTCATGGCTGTCTTCCATTATGCATTTGGTTTATGTTCTATCTACAATTGCTTAACTAATATTGCAAGATTAAGAAGTTTTGTAATAAGTGATTGTTACAGTGTGGATCATCAAATTTTAACAAATATTACACTGAAAGGTGGGGGGGGGGGGTGTTAGAAAATCAGAAAGGCATAATTTTTTTCTTTATGTTGATAATTACTTGTGATATTCTTATGTTCTTATTAACTTTCTTGCGTTCTTCTTTTATCTTAGTTCATCAAGAAATTACCAATAACAGTAACACGAAGATCAAAGACACCAGATGTAGGCGGAAAACTAGGGGAAAACCCTTATTTAGGGGAAAACCCAGTCAACAGCTCTTCCTTAATAATTTCACAAGATGATCCAAGACTCCTTGACCTAGACATAAACTTCCTCCAACCACCAAGTCATCCCTTCCCTTCTTCTGCAGATGATAACTTTCCAACAATAAGTTCGACCTAAATGCAGCAACAAGACGTTGACCCAACAGTAGCCCAACAAAACTTCGACCCAACAGTTAGCTTGTTAAAACTTCGAACCAACAGTTAGCCCAAAAAAACTTCGAACCAACAGTTAGCCCAACAAAACTTTGACCCAACAGAAACTTTGATCCAGCAGAATCATCGACCCAGTAGAAACTTCGATCTAGCATAATCTTCGACCTAGTAGAAACTTCGATCCAATAGAATCTTCGATCTAGTAGAAACTTCGACCCAGCAGAATCTTTGACCTAGTAAATCCACACGAGTGAGATAGAGACAAACCCATAAACTTCGATCTTCCTTCTTCCAGCAACTCTCCTCCTCCTTCTATAACTTCGCACTTTTGATGCTTCCTCTGCTTGGATATCGAACTTGTGAGTGGGTGTCCTCCAAATGAATCGAATTGCTTGTATATATACCCTATTCTGGAGGTCGAATTATCCTCATGTAGGCCGACTTGATTAGATAAGGGATGGCTTGGTGTGGAGGTGACAAATGACTTATTTTACTCAATATTAATTCTTTTTACATGATTCAAAAGCCTAGGAAGGGTCTCTATCAGTGAAACAGGAATCGCCGATTTTGCCGATTAATCGCGATTCATACTCTGCTCGGCTGTGAAAAGTTCCGATCTGAAACTCTGCGAGTCAAATCGCGTTGACCGAGTTTGACTCGTGGTCAACACGAGTTTGACTCGCGAGTTTGCCGATTTTTCCGATTTACGCAAGTTTGCCGATTTCCTGAGTCCCGCCAGATTTTGTTTTAGGTTTTATCGGGGTTCAGGTTGTCGTTTTATCGGACCACAGTCGACGCGCAGAGCCATTCCACTACGCCGCAAAGCTTCCACCTTCGACGCGGCAGAGCTTCCACCGTCCACGACTCGCAGACTCACAGACACACCGAAGCTTCAGCCTTCAGGTAACGATTGTCCACGACTCCACGGACCACAACACAATCTTTCACAACTCTGATAATGCTGATTGCTGACTCGATAATGCGTGACACTGGACAGTCTTGTTCTCGACAATCTTCAACCTTCTCTCATTTCCCTTTCCGTAATAAGCATTGAACTTTGAATGACCTCTAATGGATGGTTGTTGGCTCGGGAAGCATTCGGAGCTACCCTGTTATCTTTAAGCAACTTCAGGTTTGCTGTTACAGAATACATGTTCGGCCCTGCGGTCCGCAGAATACTCAAACGCCTCACTGTCCCTCTTAGACCTTGGAACCTTTGATGTCAGCTTCACAGGGAATTTTGGTAGGCTTTCCTCAGGGATAAACCTTCACTGTGCTTGAAACAAGTTGTAGACCAATATGATAGTCACAGAAAGCTTCTTCCTTACTTAACGATGATAGAACCGAGCTACTCCAAGTGAAAATGATGTAACTGGATAGAGAATTGATATGCCTAGCTAGGGTGTGACCGTAGAATTGTGTTATTTTGGACTGGAAATGTTGCTGAAGAAAATTGTCTACACTATTGTACACGATTACTATAGGCCCTAGGGTACTTCTGCAAGTCCTCTCTTACTTCTCTATGCCATTCATGAAAATCGCTTTTTGATCTTCATTCTCTATAGAATTGTCCCTGTTTAACTTTTTAGACACCTTTTGATAACAATGATCCTTGTTTTTAGAATTGTCCCTGTTTTTATAACAGTGATCCTCACAGAGTCACACCTATCTATCTCCTAGACTCCTAGTACATTAGAATACTGCTCCATAACAATGATCCTCACTCGCCTTTTGCATAGTCTCTATAATATATATGTTTAGTTGTTTACTGACATCTGTCTTCATTTAATTTTTTAGATTTCTAGCATATTTTAAAATTTTGGATCATTTTTTAATTTGCTTTTTTATTGTCTCTCACAGGAGCCACAAATTAAACACAAGTTCAAAGAAACAACAATCCCGAGGGAGAAGGACTTTGCTTGGGCTTATTGTGACAAGATTCCCGGAGACCCCAGGCTCCTATGTAAATTTTGCAAATCGAAATGTAGTGGAGGCATTTATAGATTCAAGTTCCACCTTGCACAAATACCTGGCCATGATATAGGTCTTTGCAGCAAGGTTGACGATAATGTCAAACACCAAGCAACCTTTGCTCTTGATATGTTAAATCAGCATAATTCCAAGAAAGCAAAGCAAAATACTGAAATAGGAACTCTTGGAGTTGATGGTTTTTCTACCACTAGCCCCATGTCACCTCAATCTGTTGAATCCTCAATGCCGTTCCCAAGTTTCCCACACATGCCTCTAAGGCCGAGTCAAACTCAAGGCCAAACGAGTCCTGCGACTCCTTCCTTCAACACTGGAGGTGGAAACGTAAACACCTTTTTTTCTCCCCGCACAAAACCCAGTTCCCAACCTACCTTGGATGCCACTGGTTGGAAAAAAAATATCCATATTTAGGCAAGGAAGGCCATTGCTAACTTTTGGTGCTATTCTGACATACCTTTCCACTGTGCCAAAAGTCCTGATTGGCAAGCTATGATTGATGCAATTGCTATTGTAGGTCCAGGGTTCAAAGCCCCTACATCAGAGAGCCTTAGGACAGATATGTTGTTAGAGAGTGTTGAAGATGTCATGCTTGTGCTAGCTGAGTTTCATGCATCATGGGTAGAAACATGGTTCACCATCATGAGTGATGGATGGACAGATCAGAGGAATAGAACTTTAATAAATTTCCTTGTATCTTGTCACGCAGGCACAATGTCTCTCAAATCAGTGGATGCTTCAGACAAGGTTAAGACTGCCCAACTTATCTGTGAAATGATGGAGGAAGTCGTTCAAGAAGTGGGAGAAGAACATGTTGTACAAACTGTCACCGATAATGCAGTTAATTATATGGTTGCTGGTAGACTTTTTGAGATTAGGCACCCCACTATTTTTTGAACCTCTTGTGCTGCCCATTGCATAGATTTAATGCTTGAGGACATTGGTAAGCTTCATTGGATACATGAGGTTGTGGAGAAGGCAAAATCCATAACCAAATACCTATACAACCACACTATTGTCCTAAACACTATGAGAAAATAAACTGAAGGTAAAGAAATTGTTCGACCTGCAGTGGCTAGATTTGCAACAAATTTCATATCTTTGCAATCTGTGGTTGAGCAAAAGATAAATCTGAAGAGGATGTTCTTGGGAGTCTGGGACTTGAGTGGATGGGATCTAAACATTCCAAGACCCTTGAAGGCATCGAAATTGCTGCTCTTGTGTTTAATGATGGTTTCTGGAAAGATGCCGAAGAGATTATTGCTGTGACGGAGTCCCTTGTTAGAGTTCTTAGGTACTTCAAGTCTTTTAACTTTTTCATTTTTTAAATTTCATTTCAAGCTTCTTTTTATTTACAATGTTTCATATTTCTTTAAATTTGAATGCTTGAACTTTCAGGATGGTTGATGGTGACAAATCCGCTATGGGTTACATTTATGAGGCGATGGATCTCGCAAAGGAGGCCATCAAAAGAAGATATGGGGATGATGAGACAAAGTATATGCCTTTTTGGGACAT
The DNA here is from genome assembly GCA_031772625.1 of Pinus tabuliformis. NCBI lineage: Eukaryota > Viridiplantae > Streptophyta > Pinopsida > Pinales > Pinaceae > Pinus > Pinus tabuliformis. Next base: position 816,810,352 of record CM062820.1, on the reverse strand, counting down.
TATAGATGCACGTTGGGATAGGCAATTGAATTCCCCCTTACATGCTGCTAGGTACTTCTTAAACCCACAATATTTTTATGATAAGAGCAAATTTAATGAGGATGGGGAGGTTGGTAGAGGACTTATGACATGCATGGAAAGGTGCTTCCCTGATCCAGAACATCAAAGTCATGTCTTTTCCCAACTACAAGATTATAGGGCGCCATCTAAATTGTTTGCCTATACCAGTGCTATAAGACAAAGGTTTAAGATGTTGCCAGGTACCCAGCTTGAAGGCTTCATCAATTCGTTAAATTTGTTTAAACTTTATTTTGTATGTTAAATGTTTTATTAAATTTTCTTTTCTTTTTAATTTTTTACTATTTAGTACTTCTACTCACAAACCCTTACCACTTGCTAGGTCTTTGGTGGCAAAACATTGGTAGTGATACGCCAGATTTGAAGAGATTTGCCATTCGAATCTTAAACCAAGCATGCAGTGCTTCAGGTTGTGAACGCAACTAGAGCATGTTTGAGAAAATACATTCTAAGAAGCGCAACCGATTGACACAAAAACACTTGAATGACCTTGTATTTGTGCATTACAATCTATGACTTCGCAACAAACAAATACTAGGTGAGACTCGAGAGCTTGAACTTGAAGGTTTCATAATCTAGTTTGTACTTTAAAGTTCAAAGTTCAAACTTCAAAGTGAAACTTTAATTCACATTTCAATGTCTCATGATAATGATAGGTATGGATCATTCACCAATCGACCTTGAAGAGATAGATTTGCAAACTACAAATGCGGCAGACTAGGTTCAATTAGAGGAGCCTCCTCTTTTAAGCCTTCATGACTTGGAGAACTTTGAGAGTCAAGCAATGTAATATCCCATATCAGGAATATACCCCAAACACAAGCAAACTCCAACCAGAGATGGACTAGGAGGGCATTTACCAGATATGTCGCCTCTAAAAAGAGGATGAGATCCGGAGGCTACCTGGCCCTTTCCAGACTCTGTCTAAGAGTATAATAGAAACACACAAGTGGTATAATAGCCGAGAATGCTCACAGAGATACAAGTAACAATGATACTATATATATCAAATAAACCATAAACAGATACACAAGAAATGCAGCAAGAAATGCTAAGCCATTTTATTATACTGAGCAATAAATGAGTACAAGAGGTGATTAGGCAGATGGCACCTCGACTTGCACAAGGCAAGTGAAGAAATACTCTCAGAATGACAAGAATGGCCTCTCTGCGTGGATGCTGTTGCTGCTGCTAGAAAACAAATGATGATTTGGGGTTGCTCCCCTCGGAAAAAGCTGAAACTCTGGATTCGGGCTCTACTCAAGAAACCTAGAAAAACCTAGAAAGCTTTCCTGGAATGGCCTCACACTGATCTGTGTCCCAGCTGCTGGGAAACTGCCGTGCTGTTGCTGGTGGAAATCGAATGAGGATTTGGGGCTGCTCCCCTCCTCAGAAAAGGCTGAAACTCTGGAATCAGACTCTACTCAAAAAACCCAGAAAAACCCAGAAAGCTTTCTGAAATGGCCGACCCCCGAAAATCACCCCCTTGGGGTTCTGTGCAGTTCCTCAAAGACGCTGATGAAATTGCTACTGAAATGCTGATGAAACTGCTGCTGAAATGCTGATGAATCTACTGCTGTAATGCCAATGGAAATATCTTGCCCGAGCAGGCACTCAAGGTCCCCCGGGGCTAAGGGTGAGATCTCCGAACGGAGACACTCAATGCACTAAACAGTGCTGCAGACTAGCTAAACAGCCAGCGTGCTCTAAGTCGAAATGACTATCACAAATGCTCATAACCAGAATAATCCCAAATGAGGGGGTTCCTCTCTACTTTATAGCCTCTGCCTCTCACAATCCCTAGGCTCACCTTTTCCTGCGTGATTCGCTTCTCGCCATGTGTTCCTTCCCTCCTGCGTACTCCCTCCATGTGTCTGCGTGGGCCCCATTTCTGTGTCTCCCTTTGGCTCCCTTGGTTCCCCCTTAAGTCACAATGTTGTACTACCTGATGAGCCCCAATTTTTGGTACAATTTGGGCTCATTTGGCCTACTTGCTCTGCTCAAACCATTCATTTTTTATTGCTTATGCATTCATTTCTTGGTTTATTCGTGTTGTTTGTAGGAAGAAGGGTAGGCATTCTATCTACGTGACTAATTCATGATGATTTCAGGTTTTGGCATTAAAAGGGAGCAAAGATCACGAAAAAGGAGACAAAGAGACAATGAGGTGGCACTGCTGGTTTTTAGGAGAGGATGTCCACAGTCTTGGGGACCTTCCTCGTGATTCCCACCATAGCTCCGAGCTCCAATCCAGCTCCCCACCGAGCTTAGAGGCAGCCAGCTGTTCTACAGGAACAACAGTTATAACTGTTCTACAGGAACAGCAGTTATGACTGTCCTACAGGATCAGCAGTTTAAACTTCAGTTGGACAGCCGAGCTCCTCAAATCAAGGACACCTGTTGGATGATCATTTTGCATAAATACTGAGGCCGTAGCCTTGGATAGAAGCTTTTTGAACCTTGGCATTACTCTTGTAATTTGGAAGTACGAGCTACAACTCGGTTTTTTGTTCCTTTTTGTAAGCCATTTTTGGCATGTCATCAGACTTTCGTTTATGAATAAAGGCAATCAGATTTTGGTCTCATTCTGAGTTTCTAAGGGAGCTATAGCTCTCAGGTTAGGGCCCAACCTGAGAGCAATAGATCTCCTCGGTGTTGTAATGTTGTTGCATTTCGTTCCAGCACTTTGAGTTTTTACTTTACCATGCAATTCGAATTTACAGTTTGTTAATTTAGTCTTTTTCATGAGCTTAGGTAGGATTAGCTTATGGTGAATTTGTTTCCAGTTGCTTAGGTTAGAAGAGGATAGATATAATCTATTGGAGCTCCAGAAAAAGGTTGTAAAGGCTCACTGCCATCTCTGTTAGGGATTGGGGTGCAGTCCATAACCAACCACCAAAAAGAAACGCAGTTCTTCTCACTTCCATGCAAGCTGCAACATAGACATTTTCGTTGAAGATCCATCCATGCACTTTTGACATCGAACCATACTTCTACATTTCACTTCCATGCATGAGTTTCATTTCTTGGTTTTCCATTGCTGCTCATAGGTTTCATGGCACAGTTATCATAGGTTAATGAATTTCTCGTTTTTGGTGCATAAGTAATTTGTTTCATTTACGCTGCTCCTTATCACTCCACTTTCTTCTTCTTCTTCTTGATCCCTCCTCAAGCCCTACTCGGCCTCTGTCCAGCTCATTTACCCTCCAACTCCTCCATTATTCACTTAGCTCCATTTACTTACACTTTCGTTGGTCCCATCCTTCCAATCATCAAACCACTGCATGCACTCTTCCTCCCTCTGATTTTCCTGCTCCTGAGCCATCACCAGCTCCATCTCCATCTCACCTATCATCCCACACCACTCCAACACTTCACCATCTCCCAAAACTTCCACGGCCAAACATCCTGTAGACTTGCACAGACTTCCTGTAGAAACCCCTGAGTTTCTTGTAGGATCCCCTGCAGACTTTCTGTAGAAGCCTGCAAACTCGGTTGCTGAGCATCCAAACGTGGTAGACTTCTGTGGACTGATGCTAGAGACCCTTTGGGACCTCCCTTAGCCATCCTGACCTTGTCCATGCTTTCCTTCCATTCCAACCGCTCCTGCACAACCAAACCCTAATCAAAAGCATCATCACAATAAATCCAACCACTTAATGAAAAAATACAAAAACATGTCTTTTCAGATGCAAGTAGCTTAGATGCATGTATTTCAGTTCACTGCAAGTAATGGCATTATTGGTAGTTGTTTCATTCACAGTTTTGCATAGTTAGGGTCTAGCTAGTTAAATTAGGGTTTACTAGGGTTTTCATGCTTTATTGGTTTCCAGTTACTTTCTGCAATTAGACTAGTCCCCTTTGAGTTAGCTTTCGTCCATCATTCATAAAGCTTCTTCTGTGAGCCTATAGAAGTTGGCTTGAGCCCTAGCGGACTTGTGCCAGCTGACCAAGTGACAACTGCGACAAGAGCTAGTACTTGTGCATACAGCACCGTCGCTTCCAAGTTTGTACGAACTACCGGGTTGATAAAATTAAGAGATAGGAAGCTCCAGGAGTTGTAGCATTATTGCTACAATACTGGAGCCCACCACTACCTAGGAAGTGATTTTTTATTCTAAAATGAGTTATGTTCCCCCTTCAATACTTTTTATTTACAAATAACTATAGAAGGCAAAAATCGAACAAAATCGAATATTCCAATTAGCCATAGCTAATTAGGGATATTACAAGCAAGCGAAGGAGTGGAAGGAATCACTTCTAGTTCTCACTCTTAAGAGTCTTAGACTCTTAGTTGCTGATTTTTTTTTGATTAGTATGCATTTTTTTGTAAACTTTTAGAAGCATATGCTTCTAAGTTCTGGTTCTATGTACTATGTAGTCACTGGTTAGAACTTAGGACTCAGGAGTCGAGACTCAAGACTCAGTGCTTTGGATCATGTTTGGACTCATAACATATATGAGATACTTATTCATTCATGATATTTTGGACATCTATTGATATTATGCATTGTTTGGACATGCCTTTACCGAATATTAATGAAAAATGTTTTTTTTAATTCAATATATGTGTATATTTTTATTTAATGAATTCAACGATTTTTTGCCGATTTTTCCCTGATCCGATTAAAACTCTTTGCTCTTTTGCCTCGCCGATTTATTGCCGATTTCGAGTCTGGTAACATTGGTCTCTATAAATGAACAATGTCTCTAATGACTCAAGACAAAATCTAGAAGTCTTCAATGGGGACTTTGACATAAAACATGATGACCCAAGCATGAAAATCCATGCTTTAATAAGTCATAACAATAATAATAAAAATTTTTGTTTCTTTCTTTTGATAAATACATTTTATTATGACTCAAATACAATTTATAAAGACCGAACCTAGTTACATTCTTCAACACGGGGGTGAATTAGTGTATCAACAAACTTATAAATTTAACACATTTCATCAACAATTAACCATGCAATCATGTATCATAATAATTTGCATCACAACAATAAATGAAACCATGCATCAAGAAGCCATCATCACATCAACACAAGAGGACACAAGCTTTTACGTGGAAACCCTTGTGGGAGAAAACCACAAATTCTTTTCTTCTTCTTCTTCAATTCATTACATGGATTCACAGACATTGACTTGCTGGAGGCACCTACCCTCAAGATGTGTAAGCAACTACTTGTGATAGGCTAAAACCTAATTGAGGCACAAATCTTGAAAATGTGCAAGCAATCACTTGCAATAGGCTACAACCTGATTGAGGCACCAACTTCAAGAATTTGCAAGCTTCGACTTGTTGTAGGCTTCAACTTGATTGAGGGGCCAACCTCAAGAATGTGCAAGCATCGACTTGTTTGTAGGCTTCAACCCGATTAAGGCACCCACTTCCTTCTTCAACTTTGTGTCGACAACCTTTCATAATATTTCAAACTGGATCCAACTGCTTCTGATCATGCTGCTGCTATCACACTGCTGTCATCAACCTGTCATATCGTGTCCATACCCTGTTGCAACCTTTTAAATCTGGTCACATAAAACCCTTCTCGGAACATGTTCTGGCCATATACACAACATCAACTGCAACCTGCTCAGAAGTCTCCAAAACACAACACTGATCTTGGACATCAGAAATATATCATCAAGGCTTTTCATGCCTTTAGAAATGTTCACTATTGAATCCTGATCATCATGCTTCTTTGTCCTGTATGGAATACCTTGTTTACCTGAACAAAATCATGAGCTCCAACTCATGAGAATGGATAGAATCACTAAAATCATGCCAAAAGCGGTATGTCAATCCACAAATCCCTTCTATTGAACTTTGGATAGGGCTGCAATATGTCAATAAAGATCTATCATTGCTCCAAGCTAGGTCTTCAACCTGCATCCCCTTCATCTAAATGGGTTGATCCAATGCATGGTTTGCCAGACTTCCATGTACAATATCTCTCATCGTCACTTGAAAGCTCTGCAAAATGTGTCTTTACAGCCTTCCAACAAATATGAAAAGATATATGACAAATTTCAGATTCTGAAAGAGAATTTTGAGTTCAGTCCATGACTTACTGCTCCTTTATATATGGCTGGAAATTGTTACAGCAAGCCAAAACTTGAATGTATTTTAGCCCTAAGTAAATTTCTGCATCAAAAGCACGTTTTCCAACAGGACCTTCAATGATAAAATGAGGAAATGACAATGGAAGAAAAGGCTGGAAAGTTCTGAAATAAAAAAATTCAAACTCCATGTAAGTTACAGCCACAAAATGGCCCTCCAACGGCTGCACATTTTCTGCATTTCTATGATCAACCAATTGTTTTCTACTTTTGGAAATTTTCTGCGTTATATATGAAAAAAACATAGCTGGAAATTAACAGTGCATCTAAAAATGCCATTTTTGAATGTGGCTGATCCAAAGGTAAAGATTTAACAACTTCTTCATATCTCTGGCATCACTCCTTATTACTACATTAAGAAAGAGATGAATATGAAAGCATGTCAGCTTCCAAGTGTTTATCTTCACTAAAATCCTTCTTCAGGTCTTTAGGAAAAGTATCACTACGTCTAGAAATTTGAAGAAGAACATTTCTTAACACGCCACATTTCTTCATGGCATGATGCCATGGAAGCTTGATCACATTCTTCATGAGCATGTTCTTGATCCATTTGGTCTTCCATGGACTCTAGTGGTCCTTTATCTTCAATTAAACCTCCTTCAAAATGTGTGTTGTTACAGCCTTCCTTTTGATCTTCTTCTTCAAATGTGGGGTCCCAATACTTAAAAAAAACTTGGATCCTACCTGCAAGGGAAGGTGTTTTTTTTGGATCACTACAAGTTTTGACCCAAGTTCTTGCATTTCCTTCTAGAGAGTATACAAAGAGTCTTATTGTGACATCTTCATCTGCTATATTAAGACTTGAGACATATTTCAAAATGAAGTTACATGAGAAATATAAAAATTACATTTACCCGTCATATTTTGGAATGCTATCCTTCCATCTTGGATGAAGCTCAATGGGATATCCTGAAATACCCTCTACATCAAATGATGGATATAGAACATGGAATGACCATGGTGTCATGAAAATAATACTTGATATAGAACCTGAAAGTTTTATTATTATACCAAGAAGCACTAGAGTCACGCAAGGTGAGTTCCTGAAATATATACTTGCAGTCCTTACCTTGAAAATCAACAATCCTTCATAATTGGAGTCACTGCGATGAAAAGAAAATATTCAAAATAACACCCTCATCAAAATTTGATGAAGCATAGTCTTCAATTTTTTTTGGAAAGTGGACTTTATCTCTGGCAATGACGTCAAAATGTTACGGCTCAATCTCTCATCTCATATGTGTAAAAACCCAAAGCACCCGGATGATAGACTGGTGTAAGGGGTTAGCCATTGTCACCTCATCAACTCACCTTTGCTCTTTAGGCTGGCTCTCCTCAGCCTCAAGGGAGGCTTCCCTAATTAGGATTTTGATGGAATTCTAGAGCAATGGGGTGCAAAGGTGGTTTACAAAATAAATTCCAGAAAAACAGCTTTTAAAGATATAGAAAATAAAGTGGATGGTGTGCTAGAGACTAGTGCCTAGTCTATTGGGTGAATGGAGTCACAAAAATGGCACAAATGGGTAACTATTCTAAAGATGAGAAAGAGGTAATATGGCTGAGAAGTACAAACCAATATTACCCTTTCCTCTGCCCTATACTGCAGAAACAAACCTATGGTTGTTGCATCTGTAGACAACACCTGATGCTAAAAAGGATAATAGTTACCAAGAATTATGTGTATACAGTGTACACATTTATTCTCTTTACTTGTTTCCTTAAAATAGAGCATCAGCATGTGGTAGATGTTACACATTTCACTTCCAATCTACTGTAAACTCCTTTTGTTTTTAATTTTATTCGCATAAAATCCTGCAATATGAGTTGACAAATTACTTTTCTAGACAGACATTTATTCGAATATCAGCCACTTGAAGTAAATTGTAACATTTTTCATCTTCCCTGTTGCCAGACACAAAATAGTCCTACTGGAAGGTAATTACTTGCTTTTGGAAGAGGGTCCTTGGAGAGAATTACCTGCCCTTTTTGATGAACGATGGTACTTTCTTCTCGCTTAACATTGTCAGATGTATTTTCTCTCAATCTATAATATGTTTTGTTGCTTATATATTATTTTAAGCTCTTGATTCTTAATGCATCATGAATAGGTTTCTTGATGTCAATATTGATGTAGCAATGAGAAGGGTTGAAAAGAGACATATATCCACAGGCAAGTATTATTCCACATTCTTTATTTTAGATAGGATAAAATAGCAGCAATAGCATTACCATCGAATTTTTTGAAGCAACCTGAAAAATTCATTTTACTGCTAAATAATAAAATTCTTTATCGCAGTTGAAATCAAAGCATCATACTTGGCAACATTAACGAATTTGTCAGAAATCTAAATCTGTTGGGAATTCTGATAACCTTGTCAGCTGAATTTCACAAAGTAAACATGATTTACTCTCATTAATATTTCAAGATTGCTACAGAACTCATTGCAGAAAAAACATGAGTGTTGCGTGCTTCCTCTCAAAGCAAGATAGGAGTTAATTTTTGGAAGACAATGTTTACGTTGAAAATTGAAGAATAGACGCAATAGTTGACGGGCGAAGTCAAAATTTTGTGAGACAGGATGTACTTGCAATATTATAAGAAACTTTTTTTCAACAAGATTAGGAGAAATCGTTTTAATCTGATCAGCAACACTAAATCACTTATCTGATTCAACCTTTTGCCTAGGTCTATTTTTAGAGTGAAATTATTGCCCTATCTTCCATTTAAATGATTTCCAATCTCATAACTAGCCTTTGATTTTCAAGATTCAAGAATTAAATTTCTCATTGTAGTTATTATTAGCACTTGAAACCAATGTGGCAAACTTTGTGTCAGTGAAAATATTGCTGAGGGTTTGAAAAAGAAAATATATACAACATTGGGAAAAATATTGGCAAAATTAAAAAAGTACAAAAATATTCATTTTTTTCAATTTTGTAAACATTTGAAGCAACAACAACATCAAATAAATGCGTTACCACACCTCAACATATCATCAAAAAATATAATAAATGTATCTCATCATCATGAGTCATCTACAATGAAATCAGATAAATAAACTAGTGATTCCTTATGCTCCTTTTATATGCAAAGGTACTAGCTCTAGAAATGGATTTTCCTCTAGAGGAAGAAGGCCATAAGGCTAGAATTGGATTTTGACGTCCTCTAGAGGAATAAGGAGATGCTAGACTCTGACATCCTCTACTGGTGCTATTGTTAAGGCCAACTTGCTTTGTTAAAGTCCATGAATATGGTGGCTCTAGCACACTCCCAATGTCAATAGTCACCTCTTGCAAAGGTTTCTTCTCTAGAACATCCTCCACCTCCTCCTCCTCCTCTCCTCTCTTTCCCTTGCTACATCCTCTTGTGCCTTCCCACTCCACAATAAAATGGTGGTGGCAACTGAAAATGCTTTCCTCCTCATGCTTGGCTCAAGTAAGAATAGTCTTTGCTTCCTTTGCTCTCCAAACGAATGTTATCAGAATGTGATTGGTCATCGAAGTAGGCTAGTCATCGAATTGGTCAATCCAAAAAATGTGAACTAGATTGGAACTGAAAAAAATATGGACCAAAAAATTGATCAAACAAAAAATATAAAATATTCAAATTTTGAAAAAAACATTTCTATTCATGTGCATCCATATCAATCCAAACCATTGTACACAAATATGCAAAGTTTCTCATGTAAAGTGCAATACCAAAAAAACACTAAATGCAGTCCATCTTTGAACCAAAATGCATCAACAAAGAAGCTCTAAATGGCCTCTAGAGTCCAAAAAAAGTCATGTTACAACAAATAATTACATATTTTCAAAATCATTACCTATATTGGGATCATTTTCGTCGATATCACCTTCTAAGCATTAAAATAAGATAGAAAAAACTTGACATGTCAAATCGGTGTTTTTGCTTGAGTGAAGAGTACATTTTTACAAGGGTCATGACAAAGTGTTGAAAATGTAACTATGTTCAGTCTTCATAATTGTCATTGTACTCATGTCATTATTGTTGGAAAATCAGAAAGGCAGAAATATTTTCTTATGATAATAATTAATTGTTAGTATTCTTGTGTTCTTATTAACTTTCTTATGTTCTTCTTTTATCTTTGTTTCATCAAGCAATTATCAAGTACAAGACATGAAGATTGGGGACACTAGATGTAGGTGGACAACCAGGGAAAAACCCCTATACAGGGGAAAACCTAGTCAACAACTCTTCCAGTAGTTTCACAAGACAAGACGAGATAATCCAAGACTCTTTGACTTAGACACAAAGTTCCTCCAATCACCAAGTCAACCCTTCCTTCCTCTTCAGATGATAACCTTCTAGCAACAACTCCAACCTTACAGCAACAGAACTTCGACCTAGTAGTAGCAGAACTTCGATCTGGTAGCAGTAGAACTTCGACCTGATAGCAGCAGTAGAACTTCGACCTCTCCAGCAGCAGAACTTCGACCCCAGTAGTAGCCCAGTAACTTCACACGAGAGAGAGTGAGAGAGATAGCCCAAAAACTTCGATCTTGTCCTTCTCCTGCAATTCTCCTTCTTCTCTAGGAACTTCACACTTTTTCTACTTCTCCTTCTTGTGTATCGAACTTGTTGAGTGAGTGAGCAAATGGATCGAACTACACTTCTATATATAGCCTCTTCTATGGGTCGAATTACCCTAATGTAGGCCGACTTCATTAGGTAAGGGCCAACTTGGTGTGGAGGTGACAAATGACTTATTTGACTCAATATTAATTATTTTTACATGATTCCAAAGCCCAAGAAGGGTCTTATAAAATGGAAAATGATTCTAATGACTCTTGATAAAACCTAGTCCTCAATGGGGACTTTGACCTAAAACATGATGACTCAAGCATGAAACCTATGATTTAATAAGCCATAATAATAGTAATAAAATTTTATTTTTCTCTTTTTTGATAAATACATTTCATTATGGCTTGAATACAATTATGAGGACTGAACCTAGTTACATTCTTCAACACTCCCCCTTAACTAGGGGGGTATTCATAATTACACATACATTTACAAGGACATGGGAGATCTCAAAACACATGAACTACGAAGAGTTTAGGCACACACGGTGCCACAAACTAGATTCCTTACTAGGACAATCTAACTGGGTGGGACTAAGATGTACTAAAGCTTTCAACCATTCTAGGTACCATCAGGTTTACTTGCTAACCATCAACCTAGGTAACTAGGTGTGTAATGTAAGGTCATAGCTCTATGACCAACGCCACCCTCCCTACTTTGGGAACTAGACATCGACACACAAGTCGACCAAATGTCCTCCCAAGCATACACAATGCCTCAAAACTCCCGATTATTCAAATCAGTAACGAATCTTTCTCGATCAAACAGATTGGTAACATCAAGCATGCACAACATGGTTCCAAAACTCCGAGAGATTTACGTGCACAACCCCAATCAGTAACAACCTTTCAAATATACATAAGTAAACACAAACCTTTGGGGTCTTCAGACATCTTGATGCTACTTTGAGTGACCCAATTAATCACAATAAGACTTAGTGGTTTTCCAAACAAATCTTGAGAGAAGTTTCCTCAACCATACAGCTTCTTTTCCTACTTCACATACAACAACATATTCTACAATTGGATCCTACTTTCCTTATTTTAGCAACACCTCAATATACATTCTCCAATTTCTTCTTCAAAGTATCCATCATGACTATAATATGCCCTCCCTCTCAACTTGGGAGATATACTTTTTCCTTAATCTAGGCTCCCTCCTAGGGAGATCAACTACTTGCTATGACATCGAAGAATCTCTCATGGCTTCATCCCTTCTTATCTAAGTCATATTGGTCATCATTATTCATATAACTTCCTTCATCATGCTTATCAATCAGATCAACTTTACTTACGAATATCTTCAACATCTTGAAGATCATGTACCTGCACAACTCAAACAACAAGTACAACCAAATACAAAGCATGAAGTTAACTATATCAGAATCATACATTAGACTTTAGACATCAAATACCTAAACTTAGTTAGGTTCATAATCAACAAGAGACACATAGTTTTAAACTTCAACTTCTTGCTCGAGACTCGTTATAACACCTAGATTACACCAGTAACTCAATTAAGATATCAGTCTCATTTTATCTAGGGCCTCAATAATACTTTCAGAGATATGACAGACTCTACTCTAATATATTGCAAACCCTAGAAGCAATTCAAACAAGTACAATTCTACATTGCATCTAACAATTTTAAGAATTTATGTGTTAGACTTCTACTAGGATTTAATGCAAATCTTAGATTTCATCTTTGAGACACTAAGCCTTAGATATCAACAATCAAAACCAATCATAGCACAATCTAACGTTTCAACAATATGACCAACTTTGTAAACACTTGACTTTATCATTACATTTTGAAACAATAGCACCATATCCTAGAGTATCAAACTTCCACTAGAACTTTGTTACAAACCCTAGAATTTACACAACAATTAGGTTAGCACATATACATATCTAGGATCTCATAATAATGCACATGCATATCAATATCCATTAGGTAAGCCCTAGACACAAATATCAATACATTTAAAGTTAGACATATAGCAATCTTGATTGGGCTAGGGTTTTGATCAGACGAACAAACATACACCTAGGGTTTCATTCCTAGGAGCTTATTCTAGATATATATAAGGGTTTTTCTCATAAACCCTATTTACCAAAACCTTAAAGGTTTAGAATTTTAATATATATTACCATCCGACCCTATAGGTTTAGGGTTTCCATAGCAATACCAAAACCCCAAACATGACATTACCATAGAAACCACAAACATCAAAAGAATAGTATTTTCTAGATTTCATCAATAACACTAAGAAGACTAGGGTTTCATAATCAATATCGACAGTCCCTTAGGTTAGGGTTTTACAAAGAACCTTTTTAGGGTTCCACAAGAGTGATGAATGGTTATAATGAGGGTAGATTTAATTTAATGATTAATCGCCCAAATGAGAATATTTATGATTCAAAGGTCCTAGACGTAACGATGTTAGTAATGTAAAGAAAAATTTAAAAGAAATGAATATACCTTTGTTATGAAGAGAACAAAGCTTATGGTTTAAGACATACCTTTGAGTTGTTCTTTAACAAACCTTGTAGGACATCAATTCTTGAAGAGCTTCCTTTACAACAAAACTTCTATCATGCTTCAAGCTTGTTCTTTGAGGTCTCCTTCATAACCCTTGAGTATATTAGCAAGCTTTCCTAAACAAGGAAAATATGAAAAGAAATGTTATTAACATCTAACACAAACACATCTAGATAAGAGAGGGAAACCAAATATAAAAGGATAATGCAAGGAATAAGATACTTATCTTTGGTAAAATGGTGAGGACTCCCTCTTAATCCAATCTTGAGGGATACCTACAACAACTCAAAAATGTTCTTCCAAAGCATGTTAGACCTACAAGTACTAGAAATCAAAACATAAAGGAAAACAATTCAAAACTTAGAGTAGAAGGATATGTAAGGGAAAGCATCCCTAGTGTTGAGAAATCAATGTTAGTAGAGTTAGGGTTAGATTTCTCTTTCTTGATAATTACTTGTGAATTATGTTGGTTTCTTTTACTTCTTTGTTATATTATCTTTCATCAAGCAGTTAACAAATTATGTGTGTATGAAGATCACAAAAACGCAAGACACAAGATGTAGGCACTATGCTAGGGCAAAACCCCTATCTAAGGGAAAACCCAGTCAAAATCCCTTCCTTCAATAGTTTTCTTGAGACTCTTCAACCTAGACATTGACCTCCTCCAACCACTAAGTCAACCTCCTCTTCCAACAACTTTGACCTAGAACTTCGACATTGCAGCGACAACACTTCGACCCAACAAATGGCAACAGTAGCAGCAACAACAATTTCGACTTGACAAGAAAGACTTCGATCTCCTAGAGGAATCCACATGAGAGAGATAGATAGCCCATAATTTTGATTTTCTTTTTTTCTTCTTCTTTCCCAAACTTCGCACTCCTTTTAGCCTCCTTTCCTACTTCACACTTTTCCAGTTCTTTCTTCTGGATATCCAAATTGTGTGTGAGAGAGTGGATGCTCCAAATGATTTCGAGCTGCTTTGTATATATAACCTTCTAGTGAGGTCGAATTTCCCTTCTTGAAGCCGACTTGATCTCCTTGAGGCCAACTTGGTGTGGAGGGGACAAATAACATATTTGACTCAATATTAATTATTTTTACATGATCCAAAAACCCAAGAAGGGTCTCTTTAAATGGACAATGACTCTAATGACTCAGAATAAATCCTATAAGTCCTTAATGGGGACTTTGACCTAAAACATGATGACCCAAGCATGAAACCCATGCTTTAATAAGTCATAAGTCATAATAACAAAATTCTTTTTCATAAGTACATTTTATTGTGACTCAAATACAATTATGAAGACCGAACCTAGTTACATTCTTCAACACTCCCTCTTAACTAGGGAGGTATTCATACTTACATATACAAGTACATGGAAGATCTCAAAACATATGAACTATGGAGAGTTTAGGCACCACAATGCTATGGACTAGATCCTTGACCAGGGAAATCTATCCAAGGTCCTTCAACACTTTAGGCACTCATGGTGTCACAGACTAGATTCTTGACCGGGGCAATCTATCTTGGTGGGACTAAGATGGACTAAATCTTTCAGCCAATCTGGGTACCATGAAGCTTACTTGCTAACCATCAACCTAGGGATCTAGGTGATCCGAGGTCAGAGCTCTATGACCAATGCCATCCTCCCTAATTTGGGGTCTAGACATCAACACATAGTGCCGACCGGATGTCCTCCTGGGGAATGTGTCGCACACACAAAGTCTCAACACTGTCGATTATTTCAATCGGTAGCAAATCCTCCCCGATCAAACAGATTGGTAACAAATCTCTCTTGTGTAACCAACATGCTATCAAACCTCTGAGAGATTTACCTATACAAACACAACCCCAATCAATAACAAACTTTCAAATGTCGATAAGTAAACACAAACCTTTGGGGTCTTTCAGACAACTTGATGTTGCTTTTCAGTTTATCATAGTAGGACTTCCAAACGAATCTTGACAAAAGATTCCTCAATCGTACATCTTCCTTTCCTACTTCACATGCAACAACATATTCTACAATCAGATCCTGATTTCCTTACCTCAACAACCCCTCAAAATGCATTCTTCAATTTCTTCTTTCAAGGTGTCCAGCATGACTATGATATGCTGTCTCTCTTAACTAGGGTGTTAAAATTGGCAACTAGGGCCAAACTCCATGTGGGTCATCTTATTTATGGTAGATGATATTTTTCTTAGATCCCTCTCATCGAGAGGTGTAGGATTGATCTAAAGATCATCTGATTATGATAAGTATTCATGGAGTTATGAATTTATTTGTATTATAAGACAATTTGTCAAGGTCGGCCAGCAACCAAATAAACCCCACGTGTGCTCAACGTTTTAGTATAAATAGAGGTGGCCTTCAAGTCATTTCAAAACACACTTGGGATCTCTTCCTCTCTCTACTTGTCTTTGGGTTTTAGTAGGAGGAGAGATCCTAAGGGATAACGTTGCCCTGATCCAGAGGGAAGAAAGTCGGAACTGTTGAAAAAGTTGGAATTGCTGGAAAAGATGGAAAAGCCAGAACTGCCGGAAAAGCCAGAATTGCTGGAAAAGCTGGAACTGCCAGAAAAGCCGAAACTGCCGGAAAAGTCGAAAAAGCTGGAACTGTCGGAACTACGGGAAAAGTCGGAAAAGCCGGAAGTGTCGGAACTACGGGAAAAGTAGGAAAAGCCAGAACTGTCGGAAAAGCCGGAACTGTCGGAAAAGCCGGAAAAACTGGCAAAGCTGGAACTGCCGGAAAAGCCGAGAAAGCTGGAACGACCGGAAAAGCCGGAAAAGTCGGAATTGCCGAAAAAGCCGGAAATGCCGAAACTATCGGAAAAGCCGGAACTGCCAGAACTGTCGAAAAAGCCGAAAAATCCTGAATTGCCAGAAAAGCTGGAATCGCCGGAAAAGCCAGAACTGCAGGAAAAGCCGGAAAAGTCGGAACTGTCAGAAAAGCTGGAAAAGCCGGAACTACCAGAAAAGCCGGAAAAGTCGGAAACGCTGGAAGAGCCGGAACTGCTGGGAACCGTCGGAACTGCCGGGAACAGCCGAAACTGCCAGAACCGCTGGGAATAGCCAGAACTGCCAGAAACTACTGGAACAGTCGGAGCATCGGTCTCCGAAGGAGAGCAACATGCAAGGGACAACTAACTAACATTGGGACAGTTGTATGGTACTTAGAAGCAAATACACCAAGCATGCAATGTTACAGCTTGTTGTCGCGCGGATTGACACGACAACGCTCAGACCGGGGGCTGTCACTCTGATCCCCGATCCCTCCGTTTAAGCCTGTCTCCCGCGGCTAAGGGGGGTAGACCCTGTGAGATGATGAAGACCAACTGCCGACCAGTTGGTTGGGAGACACGAGATACGATATAAAAAGCACTCGATGGATTTGATTAATTTAGCAGACCAGTGCCTTAAGAGATTATGGTTAAGATGATTACTTGTTAGATGATATAAAAAACGTGAACCATGAACAACAATCATCTATCATCAGCTAAATCACAATGCTCTTAGAATGACCAAAACGATATCCAGTGACTGAAATTTTTTGAAAAGATGAATGCCTTAAACCAAGAAACTGAAAACCCTAATGAAAACTGCATAGAACAAAATTTAAAACCCTAATGAAGAAAATATTAAAACCCTAGATCAGCCTAATAATTTACAGATTTAGGCCCTTAGCAGCCAGATTTAGCAATAAGAACAGGAAAATTTTCAAAAAAAAAAAAAAAAAAAAAACAATTTAAATGTAAAATGCTTCAGAAGACCCTGCATGCATTCATAAAAAAAAAAAAAAAAATTCGAATGATAAGCCCGGGATCAAGAACTGGCTGGGCTCTTTCAGAAAACACAACCCGGGAGTTGGCTGGTTCAGCCGAGAACTTCCCCTAACGCCCGGTTATCTGAAAAAAGGATTTCCTGCACAGCTTAAAATCAACCATCAACGTAGAAGGAGAAAACAATAGTGAAACCCTGATCAAATGGAGATACCTGCCAATATATTTCAGAATCTAAACTATCATTCAAACCCCAAAGATCAGACAAGATACCTGTGCCTAGATCAATCTTCATTAAGCTATCATTAATGGCTGAAAATAAAATTATGCAGAACAAATAGAACAATCTTACAACATTTTCAGAAGAGTAACACCAGCAAGATTTTTAACCCCAAAGTCTTCTTTATTGCACAAAAAAAATGAAATACAAGAGAGCTTCTTCAGCCACAGACTCACAGATCCGAATCAATCGACAATGACTCCTAGCACCCTATTTAAAGGAAATGACTCCAACGGCTAGTTCGATTGATCCATGTAGAAATGATCTCGACCGTTGATGAGGATCAAGACATCTCTTGATCTCATCCGTCGATTTATTCCCTTAAAATTTTTAAATTTTTTTATTATTTATTATTTTATTTTATTTTTAAAATTTTTAAATTTTTTATTACTATTTTTTTAAATTTTTAAATTTTTTTAAATTTTTTATTATTTATTATTTTATTTTGTTTTTTTTTTTTATTATTTATTATTTTATTTTTTTTTTAAATTTTAAATTTTTTTAATTTTTTATTATTATTTTTTAAATTTTTAAATTTTTAAATTTTTTATTATTTATTATTTTATTTTATTTTTTAAATTTTTAAATTTTTTATTATTATTTTTTAAATTTTTAAATTTTTTATTATTTATTATTTTATTTTATTTTTTAAATTTTTAAATTTTTTTAATTTTTTATTATTTATTATTTATTTTATTATTTTATTTCATTTTTTAAATGGATCATCGAACTAAGCCTTTGGAAACATCACCTAGGACCTAGGACTTAGGACTCACGAGGGGATTTAAAACATTTTCAACCCTCAAGACACATTTCATGATGACTTTTTACAATTTACATCTCAAGGGGACAAACCCACTTAATACAGACCCTCACAAAACACCCAGTTCTGCGACACAACTATAACCTAGCAGATCAACACACTAGGATTCTCCTAAAATTCCAATGACAAAATCCATCCCGGCTTTGGGGTCAGGTTTGAAGGAAAACTCTGCCGATCCATGGACCGGTGAGACAAAAAACCTCCCAGGACGTAGATTACCACTAGAAAGTTAGGTCCACCTAGGCAATACACATACACGACTCATGTCTGCTAAGATTATTTACAATTCATACATGTAGACTGGGTTTACAATCAAAATGATCAAGCTGCTGATGACTACAGGATGGCATGGATATGCTGATCAGGTGCTGCCCCTTTTTGCCAAGAAAAGGGGGTGTACTGCATGGGTAGTTGACCAGTAGTGGTCAACATCTGGCTCTACTTGAGGACACGTTGCTGCTTGCAGGAATGTGAGAATCCAGAATCTGCATCCATACAACACAAGAATAAGTAGCGTCCATCCAAAAAATCAGCTTATACATTAAGCACAATAAAGATAAAAGCTCTTCATTTATTAACTATCTAAAGCAGAAATGAAAATGCGGAAAAACAAGGAGTAGGGTTAGAAATACGATACAAAAGGATGCCCTACGGCATCAGATGTGTTCAATATAGTGCATACTGAGCATTTGCCTGCTTTCAGGCAAATCTGTCGGCTGCTTGTCGGATGTGCCATGTCCAATTCTGCATATGGTAGGACTCTTTCCTATCCGAAAATCAAGCTGCTCACGGTCATCTGATGCGTCAAATCTTCTTCTCATTTTCCTTCTCTTGCGCTTTTTCTTTCTGGCTGGTTTAATTACTGATGACCTGGAACTTTCTGTTTCAAAACTATCAGATGAAGTATGCATGATATGTCTTTCTTTAGCCCGCATCTGATCTTTATCATTCTTAAGTCTGTCCGGATCACCTTCAATTAACCATCTTTCAATCGAATCAATAACCTCCTCATAATAAGATGGAGTTTGTTGCAACAAATGAGAAGGCTCCTGGTCTGTTGACGTTCCCTGCTTTCTCTCATTTTCCAATTGCTGAAACCTTTGAAACTGTATTCTAATGGCATCCATCTGACTAGAGTGTTCAACTTTCAAAGCATGGTGTTCTTCCATGTCTTTTATCACTTTATTGTTCCCTCCCTTTATGTCCATCAAGCAATGCTGCATAAAATTTATTTCTTCTCTGTGATTCGCTTGCATTTCAGCCAACTGATTATTATGATTGAATGTCATGATAGTCATTTCCTCATCCATAGTGAATAACTTATTTTGCATAGAGTCAATTTCCCTATCATGATCAGTTTTCATGGTCACCATATTTTCCTCTAAGACTGACAACCTGCTTTGCATGATTCTAATTTCTGTTTCATAATTAGTTTTTATGGCCTCAATTTCTTTAGCATGGTGACTTTGCGTGACCTCAATCTCCCTATTACGTTTTTCCAGGTGGGTGCATAAAGTTTTCACATCATTGACATAATTAGTTTGATTGATTTCCATATTTCTCACCAGCATCATTAGATCTCGTAAAATTTGCTTTTGCTCTTCCCTTTCATTGTTATGAACTTGATCTGCAATATTTTCGGTGGATGACACATTCTGATATGAAGAGTCGTCTTGGGATCTTTCACCATCAGCTGGACCTCTTATCAAATTATTTTCATTCTGTTGCACAATTTTAGAGGCAGAAGGCAAGCTGTTTGGATAACCATATTTATCTTTAAAAGCATCAATAATGTCTTCTAAAGAAGTGAAAGATTCCTTAGGAAAACTGTTAAACCAATTCAAAGCATCATCTTCTAAAGAAAGGACAAATAGACGCATTTTGATATCTTCATGATTAAATTGAGGGGATCTGCAATATATGATCATGATGCGATCAAACAAACCTAGATGCCTTCTAACAGCGATTGGATCACCACCTGAAAAGATAGGTAATTTAGAAATGGCCTCTTCTGGAAAATCATGGAGATGGTGAATAAAACGACATGGTTTAAATGAATAATCCATGATAAATAATAGGAGATCAAATGGATGATAGAACTAGATCTCTGCACAAGAAAATCAAAAGATGAAAGAAGTGGAGTCGCCACTTGAACAACGAATCTGATTCTAGGATCCAAAAAGTAACCACAAGCAGATATGAGGAAAGCTTCTTGTCTGGGAAAAATGAGAAAGTGGAGTCGCCACCCAAACAAGAAACAGACCGAAGAGATGCTACTGCTATGGCGAAAAATAAAGCAATAAAAGATCCAATTGATAACCCAAAAGGTTGAATTTGCCAGCTCAAAATGAGAGATGAGAAAGATGAGAAGGTGAATGTCGATGAAACTCCAGGAACAGAAAAGCTCTGTCCCCGGCAACGGCGCCAAAAATGTTGGCGTTGCCAGGCCAGATGAAAAGATAAGAAATGAGAAAAATGATTGTCGTTTGAAAACACCGAGAAAAAGTATCCCCGGCAACAACGCCAAAAAATGTTGTCGCGCGGATTGACACGACAACGCTCAGACCGGGGGCTGTCACTCTGATCCCCGATCCCTCCGTTTAAGCCTGTCTCCCGTGGCTAAGGGGGGTAGACCCTGTGAGATGATGAAGACCAACTGTCGACCAGTTGGTTGGGAGACACGAGATACGATATAAAAAGCACTCGATGGATTTGATTAATTTAGCAGACCAGTGCCTTAAGAGATTATGGTTAAGATGATTACTTGTTAGATGATATAAAAAACGTGAGACATGAACAGCAATCATCTATCATCAGCTAAATCACAATGCTCTTAGAATGACCAAAACGATATCCAGTGACTGAAAATTTTTGAAAAGATGAATGCCTTAAACCAAAAAACTGAAAACCCTAATGAAAACTGCATAGAACAAAATTTAAAACCCTAATGAAGAAAATATTAAAACCCTAGATCAGCCTAATAATTTACAGATTTAGGCCCTTAGCAGCTAGATTTAGCAATAAGAACAGGAAAATTTTCAAAAAAAAAAAAAAAAAAAAAAAACAATTTAAATGTAAAATGCTTCAGAAGACCCTGCATGCATTCATAAAAAAAAAAAAAAAATTCGAATGATAAGCCCGGGATCAAGAACTGGCTGGGCTCTTTCAGAAAACACAACCCGGGAGTTGGCTGGTTCAGCTGAGAACTTCCCCTAACGCCCGGTTATCTGAAAAAAGGATTTCCTGCACAGCTTAAAATCAACCATCAACGTAGAAGGAGAAAACAATAGTGAAACCCTGATCAAATGGAGATACCTGCCAATATATTTCAGAATCTAAACTATCATTCAAACCCCAAAGATCAGACAAGATACCTGTGCCTAGATCAATCTTCATTAAGCTATCATTAATGGCTGAAAATAAAATTATGCAGAACAAATAGAACAATCTTACAGCATTTTTAGAAGAGTAACACCAGCAAGATTTTTAACCCCAAAGTCTTCTTTATTGCACAAAAAAAATGAAATACAAGAGAGCTTCTTCAGCCACATACTCACAGATCCGAATCCATCGACAATGACTCCTAGCACCCTATTTAAAGGAAATGACTCCAACGGCTAGTTCGATTGATCCATGTAGAAATGATCTCGACCGTTGATGAGGATCAAGACATCTCTTGATCTCATCCGTCGATTTATTCCCTTAAAATTTTTTAATTTTTTTTATTATTTATTATTTTATTTTATTTTTAAAATTTTTAAATTTTTTATTATTATTTTTTTAAATTTTTAAATTTTTTATTATTTATTATTTTATTTTATTTTATTAAATTTTTAAATTTTTTATTATTTATTATTTTATTTTATTTTTTAAATTTTTAAATTTTTTTAATTTTTTATTATTATTTTTTAAATTTTTTATTATTTATTATTTTATTTTATTTTTTAAATTTTTAAATTTTTTATTATTTATTATTTTATTTTATTTTTTAAATTTTTAAATTTTTTAAATTTTTTATTATTTATTATTTATTTTATTATTTTATTTCATTTTTTAAATGGATCATCGAACTAAGCCTTTGGAAACATCACCTAGGACCTAGGACTTAGGACTCACGAGGGGATTTAAAACATTTTCAACCCTCAAGACACATTTCATGATGACTTTTTACAATTTACATCTCAAGGGGACAAACCCACTTAATACAGACCCTCACAAAACACCCAGTTCTGCGACACAACTATAACCTAGCAGATCAACACACTAGGATTCTCCTAAAATTCCAATGACAAAATCCATCCCGGCTTTGGGGTCAGGTTTGAAGGAAAACTCTGCCGATCCATGGATCGGTGAGACAAAAAACCTCCCAGGACGTATATTACCACTAGAAAGTTAGGTCCACCTAGGCAATACACATACACGACTCATGTCTGCTAAGATTATTTACAATTCATACATGTAGACTGGGTTTACAATCAAAATGATCAAGATGCTGATGACTACAGGATGGCATGGATATGCTGATCAGGTGCTGCCCCTTTTTGCCAAGAAAAGGGGGTGTACTGCATGGGTAGTTGACTAGTAGTGGTCAACACAGCTAACATGCAAG
Source organism: Pinus tabuliformis (assembly GCA_031772625.1). Lineage (NCBI taxonomy): Eukaryota > Viridiplantae > Streptophyta > Pinopsida > Pinales > Pinaceae > Pinus > Pinus tabuliformis. The sequence continues at coordinate 816,787,513 of CM062820.1, read as the reverse complement.
GGACAATTAGCATGCAACAGCAAGCATGCTAGGAACAACTAGCAAGCAAAGTGCAACCAACACATAGGTCAGGATGGCAACATGGTGCAGCAATGGCACATAATGCAGTACAGTGATGGGTACAGTCATGATTAATGAAGTGTGATGAGATGCAGCATAGTGATGGTGGGTGCAGCATGGTGCAGCGCGGTGAGGTGCAACATGATGACGAAATGCAGCTCAACAATAGGTGAAGGAGTCACATTGGAGAATCAGTTGAAGCAACATGTCTTCAACTGATCTCATGTATCATCTTCCTAGAGATGATCTATGCTCTTAACTAGATAAGTCAAAGTGTTGAATTCTGTTGTAAACATACTATCTCTCTCTCTCTGTTGAACTATTGAAGAACATATAAGAAGAATTGATCAAGGGTTCCCCACATTGGGGTTTTTCCCTGGCTAGCGCCACATCTTGTGTCCTCTTGTCTTGGCTTGTCTTCTACAATTTATGTTTATGTTCTATCTACAATTTACTTTAATGCTGATGTGGTTGCTAATTTGGAAAAGATATGGAGCTAATTGTGAAAATTGAAATAAATTGCTCTAAGCATAGAACATACTTAAAATTAACATGGTATCAAAGCTGAGGTGAAGACAATGCCCAAGCAAAAGTGAAAGAGCAATCACCAAAGACAGTTGGGAAAGGACGAAAGTATCAGTGGATTCCTCATCCCTCTTCAAATTCACCAAGGGTGAAGTCGAAGCAGAGAATATTATCTGAATGGCGCAGCAGAATATGGCCTACCCAAAGATCACTTCATTGGAAGACTGGATCTCAGGGTGGAAGGAAAGATAGATAACTAGTTCGGCCATTATGCGAAGGAGTGTCCGAATGGCAGGGACACATCACGTGATGATGATAAAAATCATTCCAGGGACATTGTCATTGATCAAAGGAATGACAGGTAATGCAGGTCATCAAGGAAATGGCCTACTCTTCAAAGAAAGCAAGGAACCCCATGAGCTTCATCGAATAGATGGGTGCACTCTCTAATTTGGTAGAGATGGAAACGATTGTGGGATTATACTTGGAGCTGATGCCACCTATCTCGGAAAGGGTGTATGGAATGTTAACCATCAATTGAATGAGGGTAACTCGATTCATTTACAGAATCTCTTTTATGTACTTGATCGCAAGAAGAACCTGGTGTCCATCTCGGAAATGGAAGTCAAAGGTCTCAGGGTGGCATTCATCGATGGAAAGGTACGTGTTAAAAAAAATTAGAATTTTCAAACATGCTTTTGCTCATGGGTTCTGGGTTGGCAATTTGTATCAAGTTGCAGGATGGTCCATTGGGGATCATGTCAATTGAAATATCGCATCCATAACACCGGAGGTCTACCTATGGGGCCATACCTGATGTGAGTTAGATGGTGATAAGGATGTCTGAATTCAAGTAGAGCATGAAGGTACATGTCTGAGATGTACTGAAGGAAAATCTTATAAGGGGACCATTCCCCTCATGCAACAGGTCGACAGGTTTGGAACAACCCGAGGAGTTTGAGATTCATGATCGGGAATCTCATGTATACAGGTGGAAGAAAGCCCTCTATGGCTTGAAGCAAAACACCTCGGGCGTAGTATGAGAGGATTGATAGTTGTCTGATGAAGCTGAGATTCACTAGGAGTGAAACCGATCCAAACCATTACCCGAAGGTTGTGGATGATAAACCTCTCATATCGGCACCTTATGAGGAAGACCTATTTCTGATAGGTGTAGACCCTCTCATTTGCAAAAGTAAGAGGGAGTTGGATTCCAGATGTGGAATGATAAACTGCAAGCTTGTGACTACCTCGAGGATCTTAACTTTCAGAAGTTATATGGTAGTGATGTCGGACTAGATTTGGGAAATGCCTCTGAGTTTCATAAACTCATTCGCGTTGATGTTCTTGGTGAACTTCCCTCTGGACATATGTTTTGCGGTTAGCATGGTGAGCTCATATTTGGTTGAGCCTCACTGGATTGGTGCGAAGAATCTTTTGAGATATCTTCGGGGCACAATCTCTCATGGATTGGGATGCATTGCCGGAAATATGAAACTGCATGATTATTCGAATGCTGAAAGGGTAGGTAGTGTGGAGGATCACTGGTGCACTTCTCAGTGCTGATTGTCTTTTGATTCTGCTTCGATATCATGGATGAGCAGGAAGTAGAAGTCGGTTTCTATAAGCACCACCGAGACCGAATACATAGCTATGAGTATTATCTCGTGTGAAGCTGCATGGTTGCAGAAGCTCTTAAGTGAGATGTTTGTACACATGATGAATACCACTGTGATTCTTTATGACAACCAGAGGTGGGATTCGATTATTAAGGAATCCCGTATTCGATATGGTAAGTTGATGAGCGAGGAGGCTCCATCGCATTGAGATTGATGTACAGGTTGCAGACATCTTGTCAAAACCTCGGGGAAAGCTCAAATCTGTGACTTTCCCGAACGACTTGGATTCGTTGAGAGACCTTCTTATAAGGGTCGTGCATGTTGCATGCATTAAGCTCTAGGAGCTCTGGGGGGCTTGGGGTACTTACTTGAGTAACATACGACCACAGGGCGACTCACCCTCCCCTAGTGGTGCACTATGTACAGGATGATTGGTTCAACCTTCCCCTGTGATACCCCGCGGCAACTGTGGAATAGGATGATTAGTTCTCCTGTGGGCCGGGATGATTAGTTATCCCGTGGCAACTGTGGAACAGGATGATTAGTTCTCCTGTGGGCCGGGATGATTAGTTCTCCCATGGCAACTATGGAACAGGATGATTAGTTCTCCTGTAGGCCAGGATGATTAGTTCTCTGTGGCATCCATTGAACAGGATGATTCGTTCTCCTGTGGACAGGATGATTAGTTCTCTTGTCGAGGCATCCTACCCATGTAGTCTGGGTCTCATGGGAAGTACCTCTCATTTGATCAGTGAGTAGGGAAATGAGGATAGGGACCATAGTAGTTCTATCGATGGATGCATCGTTGTATCTATCGTACTCCCTATGCTAGGATGACCTCCATTGATCTGGGATCAATGAAACTGATTTGGGATTAGTATGAGTGGTTTGAGACACTCTCTTGTTACATTGATCTGGGATCAATGAAATTGATCTAAGATTAGTATGAGTGGTTTGAGACACTCTCTCGTGACATTGATCTGGGATGAGTATGAGTGGTTTGAGACACTCTCTTGTGATATTGATCTAGGATCAATAAAATTGACTTCGGGTCAGTGAGAGTGATGTGAGACACTCTCTTTAGATGAAACTGACTTCGGGTCAGTAGAGAATGGTATGAGACATTCTCGATCAATTCTTCTTCTTCATGGTTCAGCAGAGCAAAGCTCAGCAGATTAGAGCAGAGCAGAGCAATGCAGGGCACTAATGGCAGAGATAGTACAGTCAGAGATATGGATCAGCGGATGGAGTTTCCCTAGTTGAGAGGGAGTGTTAAAATTGGAAACTAGGGCCAAACTCCATGTGGATCATCTTATTTATGGCAGCTGATATTTTTCTTGGATCCCTCTCATCGAGAGGTGTAGGATTGATCTAAAGGTCATCCGATTCCGATAAGTATTCATGGAGTTATGAATTTATTTGTGTTATAAGACAATTCGTCAAGGTCGCCCAGCCACCAAATAAACCCCACATGTGCTCAACGTTTTAGTATAAATAGAGGTGGCCTTCAAGTCATTTCAACACACACTTGGGATCTCTTCCTCTCTCTACTTGTCTTTGGGTTTTAGTAGGAGGAGAGATCCTAAGGGATAACGCTGCCCTGATCTAGAGGGTAGAAAGCTGGAACTACCGGAAAAGCTGGAATTGCCGGAAAAGCCGGAAAAGCTGGAATTGCCGGAAAAGCCGGAACTGCCGGAAAAGCCGAAAAAGCTGAAATTGCCGTAAAAGCCGAAAAAGCCAGAACTATTGGAAAAGTCGGAAAAGCTGGAACTGCCAGAAAAGCCGGAAAAGCTGGAACTGTCGGAAAAGCCGGAAAAGTTGGAATTGTCGGAAAAGCCGGAACTTCGGAAAAGCCAGAAAAGCCAGAAAAGCCGGAACTGACGGAAAAGCCGGAAAAGCTGGAACTGTCGAGAATTGTTGGAACTGTTGGGAATAGCCGAAACTACCGGAACTGTCAGGAACAACCAGAACTGCCGGGAACTACCGGAACAACTGGAGCATCTGTCTCCGAAGGAGAGCAGCATGCAAGGGACAACTAACTAACATTGGGACAGTTGTATGGTACTTAGCAGTAAATACACCAAGCATGCAATGTTACATCTAGCATGCAAAGGACAACTAACATGCAACAACAAGCATGCGAAGGACAACAAGCATGTTAGGGACAACAAGCAAGCAAGGGACAACAAGCATGTTAGGGACAACAAGCAAGCAAGGGACAACAAGCAAGCAAGGTGCAACCAACACATAGGTCAGGATGGCAACATGGTGCAACAATGGCACATAATGCAGTACAGTGATGGGTACAGTTATGATTAATGAAGTGTGATGAGATGCAACATAGTGATGATGGGTGCAACATGGTGCATTGCGGTGAGGTGCAGCATGACGACGACATGCAACTCAACAATAGGTGAAGGAGTCACCTTGGAGAATTAGTTGAAGCAACATGTTTGCAACTGATCTCATGTATCATCTTCTTAGAGATGATCTATGCTCTTATCTAGATAAGTCAAAGTGTTGACTTCTGTTGTAAACATACTATCTCTCTCTCTCTCTCTCTGCTGAACTATTGAAGAACATATAAGAAGAATTGATCAAGGGTTTCCCCATATTGGGGTTTTTCCCTGGCTAGCGCCACATCTTGTGTCCTCTTGTCTTGGCTTGTCTTCTGCGATTTACGTTTATGTTCTATCTACAGTTTACTTTAATGCTGGTGTGATTGCTAATCTGGAAAAGATATGGAGCTAACTGTGAAAATTGAAATAAATTGCTCTAAGCATAGAACATACCTAAAATTAACATAGGGAGATTTCTTTTATCCAGGCTTTGTCTTAACTTAGGGAGATCAACTTCTTATGATATTGGAGAATCTTTCATGGCTTCCTTCCTTCTTATCAGTGTCATTATGACCATCATCATTCATATAACTTTCTTCATCATGCTTATCATATCAACTTTACTTACGAATATCTTCACCATCTTGAAGATTATGTACTTGCACAACTTAGATAGCAAGTACAACCAAATTCATAGAAGCATGAAGTTAACCATATCAGAATCATATAATAATGGAAGCATTAGACATTAGACATCAAATACCTAAACTTAGTTAGGTTCACAAGCAACAAGAAACACATACTTTTATACTTCAACTTCTTGCTAGGGTTTTTGTCATAAACCCTAGACTTCATCATCAAGATTTTTGAGCAACTTAAACAGGCTAACAATCTTCATTAAATCTAGGGCTTCAATATTTCTTCCAGAGATATGACATACCCTACTACAAAATATTGCAAACCCTAGAAGCAATTCAAACAAATATAGTTCTTTAACAACTTTAGAACTCATATGTTAGACTTCTACTAGGATTTAATGCAAACCCTAGATTCCATACATGAGACACTAAGCTTCAATAATAAGCTCAATTTCAGATCTCAACAATATTTCATAAATCTCAGATTATCACTCTGTCATCATATATTAGAGAATTGAACTTCTACTAAGGTTTAGTTACAAAACCCTAGAATTCACAAGCATTATCATCCTAGAGTATCAAACTTCGACTAGGGCATAATTCCAAACCTTAGTACTAAGGTTGAGCAAGGTGGAGAAAATAGACAAAGTTGACTGCTGCCCTGCCTGCAAAATGCTGAGAAGTATGCTGTTTTCAAGGGGAAAAAATCATGAGGGAAATGTTTGGGGAGGGACTTTTTCATAAGGAATGGGAAAATATATAAAAACAGGGAACTTTTAAGGAATAATTCACAAAATGTCAAACATGTTATCTCATCTCTCATCATCGGGAAATCATTTGCAAAGAAATATCTTTATTAGGGAAGACATGTAATAAGGTCACCAAGGGAAAGGACAATACAATTTTCAACAGGGGGTAAAGGATAGCATGATACAGGGGTATAGGGCAACAATGATAACTAGCATCAACATCTTGCTTTTTAATTATGTCCTTTGACTGTACATTTTGAAGCATACTCTATTTTTCCAAGGGACTGATATGCTTTTGATGCTAAGGGGAAATAAGGAATTAATTTACATTTGTCATAAGGGGAGGAGGGCTTTACTTAACAAATTCAAAAGAGAAAGGAGATGCATTGCATTAAGGGTATTAGGGAGATAGAAGGGAAAAGGATGCGCAGGGTTTGGTTTTGGAGACACAGCAACATTCTTTTGCAAACAGTGTTTCAGAGCAGCATGTCCTTTAATAAATATGTACAGCTGTATTTGCTTTATTTTTGCTTTGAATAACACAGCCTTCTTTTCACTGTATTTGTGAGGACTATGCACAGCAATAAGTTTCTTTTGTTCTTGCAATGGCTTGGCTACACATAGTAATCTTTTCCTCTGTTTTTTGTCTTTTTTGTTTTATTATTTTTACCATTGCAATTGCTCTTTCCTTTTACACATCACTATTTTGATTCTTGCTGTGTTTTTATATATTTTTTTATAATATTGCTGTGGGGAAGGAATTAGGGTTTTGGGACAGATTTACATAGAGGAATTAGGGTTTAAGGGATGCATATGAGAGGGATTAGGGTTTTAGGTATAGGGAATGGGGAATTGAGATTCATTCTTTGCAAATGAGATGAGATTGAGACACATGATGACAAGTGTAAATCTAATAGGAGTAATGGAGGGAATAAAAAGGAATTAAAAACCTTGAAATCAAACATAACCCTAGCAAAATTGCCTACAAGAACAAGCAATCACTTAACCTATTTCTCTTCATAATTTTGATGATAGAAATGCACAAACACAAGCTCATCATCCTTATTTTCAACATTCAAAACATTTGAGAGGCCTACCTCGAGCAATTTACAAGTCACAAGGCAATTTGAGTGAGTTTAGGCCGGTTCTGCAAGTTACAGCTCGAGTGGTCGCGCGCAGGGTTGGAGTGGTCGCGCGCAGCTCGAGTGGTCGCGCCAGTGTAAAATTTGCACTGCGGAGGAGGGCTCGAGTGGTCGCGCACCGCCCAGGTGGTCGCGCACCCTGCCCGAGTGGTCGCGCACCAGAGAAACTCTCCAATTTCACTGCAATTCGACCTCCTTCACTATTTTCGCCCTTTTGCTCCTCTTTGTTAGCTCATAGAGGCATAATGAAGATGTTTAGAGGGAAATTTACCTCTTGTAGGTTCAATTTGAAAAAATTAATTTACAAAACCCACTCTCTAATGTTTTTGTTTTGACATTCACTTTTAACACTGCTTTTTGAGTTGCTTTGTCCTGAATTTAGCTTTTGAGGCGCTTTAACTTCATTCTTTTTGCAGGTTGACCATCTGATGGACTCTGGCGAGGAGACCAGGGTTATTGCCGGCATTTTGAAGACTTTTGAAATTTTCCTTATTTTTTACAAATATTACATGACCTTGGGTTTAAAAATAGGGTTTTTAAATCCAAGGTATAAATGATCTGTACCTGATGAAAAATATCAATGGAACATATGTACATACCTCCTTCTGGCTTGCTGGGCACTCATGGACCTTTGACTCATGACCTTGCAGTGATTTTTGACCAAAACCCTAGACCTAAGACTTGGGACTTCAAGACAAAACAAAACAAGTATGACACAAGCTTAATACCTGACATGACCTGATCCAGCAAAGCCAAGAAGGGGACAAGGACCAGCTCCTCCATCAGTTTTATGGCATGCCTAACGGGATGCAAAACTGACACTGATGAGACACCTACGTATGCATATGCAAAGAGTTTTTTGATCACTGATGGAGGGCATTATGACCGACACTAACATTGGCTCCAATGGGGATGGTAGCTCCTTGGAGGTACCAAGAACCTTAGACCTCTGGGAGAGCAGACCAGTGCTTTATTCATTGGGCAATGGAGTCAAAAACTCAAGCTGAAATGCATGACTGAAAACAGAGGACTTAACAACACAAATTGACTCTCACTCAACTAAAAACTGACTCGATACTTCAACACAACCGACAAACTGAAAATGATGCTCAAAGTGGAGCTTATTCATCACAACCTACTCTAATAGTTTCATTCATCACCTGATCAAGTGAAATGAAACAACCAATGCAACCAAGTAAGTATCCCGTCTGTTGTTCGAATTCTCCACAAGTGTTCGTTAATGAACAACAAGAGAGAACTACTGAAAGGCAACTCTGATGGCAACTTAGAAACAGATCCGTTGAATGATACGAACTCTCTATCCGCCTCCAAAAACACTGCATAAGGATCTTGAAATTCAAGCTCACTGGAACTTAGCTCATCCAATGGATTACTTCTCTTTTCCTCATACCATGCATGCAAACTTTGATCTGAGCCTTGTGACGAGACGTCTGTTGAAAATGACAAAGAAACCGGCTGCCGAATCAAATTCATATCAGCACATGTTTCAAGCTCACATGTAGTCAATGGAGATAGATTTTGACTGCAAAACTCATCCAAAACATCAGCTATGGGATCATGAAAAACTTGAAAAGACTGCTGCAATGTATCCATTGAAGATGTATGACATCCTTCTAGCTGTTCATCTTTTTCTTGAGAGATTTTACGAAGATTCTGCCTTATAAACTGAAATGTTTCGAAACAAAAGGGAATAGAATCTTCCTGCATCATCAAATCATGTATTTCGGCTGCTATACCTTCATCTGTAATCTGCCCTTCAATTTCATTTGGTGGCTGCAAATCTGATGCTACAAACTGCTCAAGAATTTTGTTATCTGTCTCATCCTCAACATTAACACTGATAGATTGCTGATTTGTTATACGCTGTCCATTTAAAGATTTACTATACAACCTACCCTTCAAAAACTGAAATGATTCGAAACAAAAAGGTAGGGAACCTTCTTGTATCATTTGATCAAATATGTCAACTTCCATGCCTTCATCTGCAATTTGACAACCAATGGCATTTGGGGGTTGCAAATCTGAATATGAGAAGTCTTGAACAAGGTTTTTATTGCCTCCAAGATGGTCTAGATCAAGACTTGTTGAATACTGATTTCTGATTGCATGGTAGTTATCTCTGATGAACTGACATGAATCAAAACAAAAAGGCAAAGATCCTTCACTTACTTCAAAATTTGCTGCACTTTCCTCGTCACTGTCATAGCTGATATATGATGGCTGATCATTGTATTCGAGCTGCTGAAAATGAACTTCTTCCTCCCACAAACAAGCTGCTGATTTGTCTGCAAGATTAGCTTCTGTTTGGAGAACATAATCATCATCATACTCATCAAACTGAGGCAAATCATCGGTATAAAACATATCATCAAGCATGCAGGTCATATCAACAGTTCTTTCTTCTCCTAGATGATCTACAAAACAATCACTATGAGTGCTATGACAACTAGGATGGGAAACAAAATGTTTTGGATCAGCAATTTGTTCTTCTTCAATCAGCGAGCCATGAACATCAGAATCATTCCTTGCGGTGATCTTGTCCATCATCTCTTCTACTGCACTTACCAAAACGTCAAGCTTTACCTCTAGAGATTCGGCCGGATCTATGTTTTTCATCTCTTCTTCCTTCATCCTTGCCCTTCGGATCAACAGATGAGCCTCTACACTTACTGCACTGTTTTGCATCTCGTGAAGTGTTGCAATATCCCTTTCTCTCAGCTGAAACTCCATCTCCGGATCAAAGGCACCCGGATAGTGCAAGAGAGCAGATCTAGGAGTAGGCCTTATATCAGCCGGCATCGAATAATAAACTTGGTTAAATCTGGCTGAAAACTGTTGTACTGTCTCCCCAGGCAATCTTTTCAGCTGGTTATACTCTTCTACAATCAAGAAAAGGTTCTGCCCGATCATCCACCTATCGAGAAAAACTTTGACGAGCTGCTGGAAATCTGAGATGCTCGCATCAGGCAGGGCTTTGAACCAACTCTTAACTTCAGCTTGCAAAGAAAGAGCAAAAAGCCTCATACTAACATCCTCTTCATCAACTTCAATAAGGTCAAGAAAATTCTCAAAATTCTGGACATGTTGCTCAACGTTGACATTCTTACATTCACCATCAAACATCGGCAAGTATAGATCATAATTTTTGGGGAAAACATGAAGAACAGGAGGTAAAACAAGAGGTTTATACCGATCTGGAATTTTACAAGGTATAGGGGTATGTACAACAGGTATAGGATCAGTCTTGGTCTCTTGAGATTCATCAATTTGAAGATGGTCATCACAAAATTCGGAAACAGAATCTTGATCAAGCTCAAAGGCACGCAAATCTTTGGTATTCACAATCTTCGAAGGGAAAGAATCAACTGCAGGCCGAGGATCTCTTCTCAAATACAATATGCTTTGCAAAACAGTCTTGACATTCTCGGGAAAAGAGAAGAAATAATTTACAACAAAGAACAAAATATCCTGGATGAAATTCCAACTTGAGTACCTGATCTTGCCATATTCTCCTTTCATGTTTCTGCTGGTCGGGATCATCCTCCAGTGGAGTCTTCGGATCTGATCTTCAAAACTGATTTAGAGTCGCCAAGTGAATGATTTCAGCCTTTCAAGTGTCTGATCGTTGTCCACTATCAACAATCAGATCTGAACTTGATACATGTACTGGGGTAAAGTGTCAATGAAGCACTACGTTCACAAGCTCACGGAGATTGACTGAAGCAGCGTTTATCTACTAACGCTGATGTAAAACAAGAGCGTTTTCGAAGGCTATCTGGCGTATCTTCAGGCTCCGTCTAAGACTTATGAAATCACACTACAATGAGCAAATTACAAATTTGTTCTCCCCAGTATGGTCGCCACTATGTTAGCGCTTGAGATTTCACCCTAGGCTGAGGAAGGTAAACCTTCAAGGCAACATCAAACCGTTTCACCTCGTAGCTAGCCCTACGGGGTATGAGAAGGCTCTCTCCGGTCAAACTCGGTAGATCTTTCAATAGGATGAGCTGACCCAATTAGGAACACTGATATTAGGCTAGTAAACTGATAAGGAGGGTTGATTTAAAGTTTTTTGGGGTTTTTGGTGGCAATTGGAGGGAGTGCAATTCAGGGTGCGGGGATTAAGCTCAGTTTTTGCAGGTGGGTCTTTGGGGCAAGGAAGGAGTTTGTGCTGATGCCTTAAGCTGAGATGGATGATCAAGGAAGAAAGAGAGGGAGCTAAAGAGGGCAAACAATGACTTTGAATCCTCTTTAGACAGTGGAAAACATAAATATTAAACAAAATTGAAAGCTGAGCATGGCATGCATGAATTCAAACTTTATCACTTCTTTTGTTTAATTAGCAGCAATAGAATAAGAGATGGAACACATAAACACACTTACAATGACAAGTAGGAAACACACCATCAACACAATAATCCACAAGAATCCACAATGATGTCTGCAAAACCTTGGCCCTCCTTTTCCTCAAATTGCAGAGATACAAGTAAAATATACAATAGAGCTTCTCCCTCAAGAGTCCAACCATGAAAATGAGTAAGAGAAGGCATAATATAGATCATCTAACTCTTTTCCCCACCTCTAGGGGTCGAGCTCAGCTTCCTAGGAGCAGTTTGAACTAATTCTAAACTAAGCACTAGATAATAGGCAGTCAAAACAACTTGCCTCTAAAACTTAGGTAACCCATCCATGCATTTAATATTCACTATTTACATCAAGGAAACTTCTAGAAGTGTTAAAGGAGAGTAAATGTATCCATGTGCCATGAAAATTACCCAACAATCCATCATTTACATACATCAAAAGTCAACCAAAGTAAAAACAGTGTTTTGCAGGCCGAAATAGTCAAAATGGTGAAATTTCCCTGAGTGGTCGCGCCCCTCCCTTGGAGTGGTCGCGCACATTGGCAGCTGTGTTTGAGGGCCTTCCTGGTGTCCAAATCAGGTGCAAGATAGCTTGTTGGAAAGGTCTATGAGTCTACTTTCCAACCCCACTGGAATTTCTGAATTTGGAGTTGATTTGACCCCTCAAAAGTCATTTCTCCCAAGACAGCTTTCTGCAACTCAAAAAAGGGGCAGAAAGTCAAAATTTGCATGTATTTTGAGCTTTTGGAGGCCCAAATCTCCATAAAAATTTGACCCCATGCATAGGCAAGTGTATTTTTGCATGACAATTCCAAAAATGCAAAGCTTTTCTCATTCTGAGCTGTCCCCCGAGTGGTCGCGCGCGGGGTGAGACCACTCCAATGGCTAAAACCTGTAAAATTCTCAAAAATGCCAAAAATGCCTCAAAACTCTCAAAATTTCTTGAGTTTGCTGCCAGGAGGAGGCTAATGAGTATCATGGTGAGTAAGAGAGGCCTCAGCCAAGATACGGAGTGGATTGGCCTTCTTCTTCTTCCCGAGAGCTTCGGTCAACCTTCTTTGGAATATTTTCATCTTTGCTTTGCAAACATGCATCCTTCCTCTCTTTTATGATGACCACCTTTGCCACCCCTACGAGGCCTCTGCTGTGCCTCAACCTCCGTAGAAGAAGACTGGTCATCACCTTGCTCATTAGTTTCAGTGGTTGACATGGTGTTATTGAGCAAGGTGGAGAAAATAGACAAAGTTGACTGCTGCCCTGCCTGCAAAATGCTGAGAAGTATGCTGTTTTCAAGGGGAAAAAATCATGAGGGAAATGTTAGGGGAGGGACTTTTTCATAAGGAATGGGAAAATATATAAAAACAGGGAACTTTTAAGGAATAATTCACAAAATGTCAAACATGTTATCTCATCTCTCATCATCGGGAAATCATTTGCAAAGAAATATCTTTATTAGGGAAGACATGTAATAAGGTCACCAAGGGAAAGGACAATACAATTTTCAACAGGGGGTAAAGGATAGCATGATACAGGGGCATAGGGCAACAATGATAACTAGCATCAACAGCTTGCTTTTTAATTATGTCCTTTGACTGTACATTTTGAAGCATACTCTATTTTTCCAAGGGACTGATATGCTTTTGATGCTAAGGGGAAATAAGGAATTAATTTACATTTGTCATAAGGGGAGGAGGGCTTTACTTAACAAATTCAAAAGAGAAAGGAGATGCATTGCATTAAGGGTATTAGGGAGATAGAAGGGAAAAGGATGCGCAGGGTTTGGTTTTGGAGACACAGCAACATTCTTTTGCAAACAGTATTTCAGAGTAGCATGTCCTTTAATAAATATGTACAGCTGTATTTGCTTTATTTTTGCTTTGAATAACACAGCCTTCTTTTCACTGTATTTGTGAGGACTATGCACAGCAATAAGTTTCTTTTGTTCTTGCAATGGCTTGGCTACACATAGTAATCTTTTCCTCTGTTTTTTGTCTTTTTTGTTTTATTATTTTTACCATTGCAATTGCTCTTTCCTTTTACACATCACTATTTTGATTCTTGCTGTGTTTTTATATATTTTTTTATAATATTGCTGTGGGGAAGGAATTAGGGTTTTGGGACAGATTTACATAGAGGAATTAGGGTTTAAGGGATGCATATGAGAGGGATTAGGGTTTTAGGTATAGGGAATGGGGAATTGAGATTCATTCTTTGCAAATGAGATGAGATTGAGACACATGATGACAAGTGTAAATCTAATAGGAGTAATGGAGGGAATAAAAGGAATTAAAAACCTTGAAATCAAACATAACCCTAGCAAAATTGCCTACAAGAACAAGCAATCACTTAACCTATTTCTCTTCATAATTTTGATGATAGAAATGCACAAACACAAGCTCATCATCCTTATTTTCAACATTCAAAACATTTGAGAGGCCTACCTCGAGCAATTTACAAGTCACAAGGCAATTTGAGTGAGTTTAGGCCGGTTCTGCAAGTTACAGCTCGAGTGGTCGCGCGCAGGGTTGGAGTGGTCGCGCGCAGCTCGAGTGGTCGCGCCAGTGTAAAATTTGCACTGCGGAGGAGGGCTCGAGTGGTCGCGCACCGCCCAGGTGGTCGCGCACCCTGCCCGAGTGGTCGCGCACTAGAGAAACTCTCCAATTTCACTGCAATTCGACCTCCTTCACTATTTTCGCCCTTTTGCTCCTCTTTGTTAGCTCATAGAGGCATAATGAAGATGTTTAGAGGGAAATTTACCTCTTGTAGGTTCAATTTGAAAAAATTAATTTACAAAACCCACTCTCTAATGTTTTTGTTTTGACATTCACTTTTAACACTGCTTTTTGAGTTGCTTTGTCCTGAATTTAGCTTTTGAGGCGCTTTAACTTCATTCTTTTTGCAGGTTGACCATCTGATGGACTCTGGCGAGGAGACCAGGGTTATTGCCGACGTTTTGAAGACTTTTGAAATTTTCCTTATTTTTTACAAATATTACATGACCTTGGGTTTAAAAACAGGGTTTTTAAAGCCAAGGTATAAATGATCTGTACCTGATGAAAAATATCAATGGAACATATGTACATACCTCCTTCTGGCTTGCTGGGCACTCATGGACCTTTGACTCATGACCTTGCAGTGATTTTTGACCAAAACCCTAGACCTAAGACTTGGGACTTCAAGACAAAACAAAACAAGTATGACACAAGCTTAATACCTGACATGACCTGATCCAGCAAAGCCAAGAAGGGGACAAGGACCAGCTCCTCCATCAGTTTTATGGCATGCCTAACGGGATGCAAAACTGACACTGATGAGACACCTACGTATGCATATGCAAAGAGTTTTTTGATCATTGATGGAGGGCATCATGACCGACACTAACAGGTTCCACAAGAATAATCAAAGATATGAGGAGGGTAAATTTATCTAATGATGAATCACCTGATCAAGAATCTTTATGATTCAAGAGAGCTAGACACAATAATGTTAGTAATGTAGAATAAATTTCCAAAACTAATGAATATACCTTTATCATGAAGAGAACAATGTTTGTGGTTTAAGGCATACCATTGTTTCTTAACAAAACTTGTAATTCCAATGCTTTATCTTGTGAGGTCTTCTTCACAATTCTTGAGCAGATCGGTAGGCTTTGTAGGACATCAATTCCAATACTTTGTCTTGTGAGGTCTTCCTTATAACCCTTTAGCATTCAACAAGCCTTTTTTAAACAAGGAAAAATATAGAAGAAATGTTATTAGCATCTTAATGTTGAAGAATGAAGCAATGATGTATATTAGGATTCTTCACTTCTTGATAACAATTTGTGATGCACTTATACAATTATCTTAGCTTGATATTCTTCTTATTATTATAGTGTGTGTTTCATCAAACTGCTATCAAAATAAAAAAGACAAGAACACAAATGTTGGCTCTCTGCTAGGGCCAAAACCTCTCTCTCTTAGAGAGGAAAACCCTTCGGTAAGTTTCTCTTATTGAAGCTTCTTATTGATCAATGCCAAACCCTAGACCCTTGACTAGGATGTCCTCCAAGCACAAGTCAAGTCCTTCCTTTTTTCTACACTATATTTCCCGGCACATGGACTTCCTTCTTCCGACACTTTGCTCCCCAACACTTCGTCCTTTTCTTCACTGCTTTGTCTAGAGATAAACCTTGGCTATGTTAGCTTCTTGATGAGATATTCTTCTTCCTTTCCTCGAGATGTTCTCTCACTTAAGGAGACGAGATTCTTCTTGAGATAGGTTTGCAAACTTGATGTGATTGAACAACAACCCTAGTTTTGCCACATATGGTAGGAACCCTAGAGAATTAGGGTCCTTTTCCTTCGCTAGGCTTGGGGGTCCTTGTAGACTTGGTTTCTTACCCAACAATGATATTTCATGGACTGTTCTCTAGTTGTTGTTATGCCGCAGACTTACTCTCCTCTTCTTCACATGTGTGGTTGTTTCTAGCCCTAGAAACGATCCTCTTCACTTCGGGCTTCTTTCTCCTTCCTTCGCTTGTCTTGGAGACCCTTTAGGCTAGGCTTTTCCCTTACTTTCTCGGCTACTTTTCTTTTTTTTTATTTTAGAGATTGATGGAGGACGTTGAGGGGGAGTGTACAACCTCTATATATAGAGGATTGTCCCTCCTTTAGGCTGACATTAGGCCGACATGATGCCTTTAGGCTGACTTGATTGTTTCTTCATCATTTTCATTGTTTAGCTTCCTTTTGAAGGACATTGCTGCATGTAGAGGACTTGCACTTGTCTTGGAGGTATTCCTTTGACCTTATACAATATTATACATAATGTAACATGCCCTCTAAGGATCTTACATAAATACATTGACACTTTGACTTCCTAGAAGCACTTAAACATGTGCTTGATCTACTTCAGTGAGCAAGAAACTCATTGACAAATAATATAACAATATTTTCTCTTTTCTTGAATAAATACAAATGTCAAAATTAGATTTATGAAGACCGAACCTAGTTACACTTTCTTCAACACTCCCTCTTAACTAGGGAGGTATTCATAAATCATTACAAGGTGTTTGGCTATTTTCCAACCTTGAAGAATTCACATAAGAGAAACCGGATTGACAATCCATCTGTTATAGCATCATAGTGACCAACATTGTTTTCACAGCAAGGCCTTGACTGACAACTCTATCTCTCAATAGATCAGAGTACAATGTTGGCGAGACTAATGACTTATAGACACCTTAGTCATTGTTTGTCAAGGTACATACCCACCCATGTGTTCACTGAGTATGACCTTCTAGGACTATTCTTGTCTTGGGTTCCTAGCCCTCAAAGAATAACGGTCCTCTTGCCTACTCCTGTCTTGGATGCCTTACACATCCTCGAAGAATATTAGATGCCAGATGATTACCCAATCCTCCCATTCTTTCTTCCCAAGTGAAGACAAGAATGTTGTTTCTATCACTTCCTCTCAATTGAGGAGGACATGCCCAAGTATCTTCTGACAAGGTACTTTTACAAGTTCCTTTGTAACTGGGAACTTGTTATAACTCCCTCTTAGCTAGGGACTTGTCCATTCATCAACAACTTCTTCTTCGTGGGTCCTCCAGTTGCTTGATCGCCTTCCTTCCTTTGATGTCATGAAGTCTTTGTTCGAACTTGTTCTTGGTAGGGCACCATCCATTGATCACTTTCCTTCCTTCTTTGTCATGTCATTGCTGCCTTCGTGGAAAGTGGCCTTCTTGTCATATACCAGGTTCTCTTGTCATCTAGTTATTTCTTGTCATCTTGTCTATGCTTCAGACTACTCTTCACATGGATGCTTCTTTGTACTTGTTTGTTCCCATGCTTTGATCTAGTAGCCCTTCATGACTTCATCCTGATATTGCTTCAACATTAAATGGTACGTTTGCTGGATGGCTTCTTCATCATGACATCTTCATAGAGTAGAATCAATTATCTACATCTTTCATATCTTGAAGGCCTTCACAGGTGTCAAGGGTCCTTTGATCTTTTTCTTCCTTTGTCAGAGTTGTCATGCCTTCTTTTGGGAGATGTCTTCAAAATATCTTGCCAGATAATGATTCTTGGTGATCATGGCGTTCTTCACATGCTTGATCTCTTTCTTCACTTGCTTCTTCTTGGGTAGATTGATCAACCACCTTATGCCTCTTGTGAGAGCACTTCTTCATTGCTTGCTTCTAGGACTAGTCAGCATTCCTTCTTCACTTGCTTCTTAGTTAGCAATATTATACTCCTTATGTGAGTATTTCTTTTGTTGAACTTCATTGCATTATGGTACATGCCTTCAAGCATGTCATTGGTGAAAGGGATTCTTTCCTACTTGATCATGTCATAGAACTATTCCCATGACTCAATAATATACAAATAATAACACGACTAAACTTTGATACATACATACCTCATCTTGATTCTCCTTTGATCATCTTAGCTTCATTTGGTTGTCCTTGGTGTGGCCCTTCTTGCTTCATCTTAGCTTGCCTGCATATCATCTTTTTCTTGAATCCCATGAATGGGATTCCCAATGAGACATCTGCCTTTGTTTATGAATCTTCTTTTGAAGATTCCATCATAGGATCTTGAAGACCCATACCATGCAAATGTTTCTTTCCTTTTGATGATGGAGGCCTTCTAAGATTCTTAATCATGATCAATTTTCTTTCATTGTGGATGAGGTCCTATTCTAGGTGTGCTCCTTCTACATGAATATCTAGAGCTATATCTACCATGCTCCTACATTCTAGAAGATATTTCTAACCATGCATTTTGTTCTATTATAAATGCTCCTTCTACATGAGTATTTTGAACTCTATGTACATCATGCTTCTAGATTCTAGAAGATGTTTCTAGCCATGCAATTTTATTCTATTCCTACATGCTTCTATCCTACTCAAAACCTTGAAAGAATACCTTAAGTAAAGAAGTAGATTTATTCATAGTAGAGATCCAGAGGATCTTCCTTCTTTTGCTTCTTGTCTTCTTCTTTCATTTCTCCAGTCACACAAGCTTCTTCCCTTTTTCTTTTGTTGTTGTTGCCCTTCTTTATTTCAGGACAATTCCTCTTGTAGTGTCCATATTCTTGGCATACATAGCATTGGATTTTGGACATATTTTTGTTGTTTGTTCTTCGTGGACCAAATTTGCCAAGTTTTCCCTTTCTCTTGGCCATGGTAGCAAATGCTTGCTCCTTTGATCACACATCCTGTTTTGCTTTGAGTCTTGTTTCCTCTATCTTGCATAGAGACCACATTCCACTTAGTGGAGTGGCTTCCTTCTTTGCATATATGCTTGATGTGAAGTTTCCCCAATCCTCAGGTAGAGCATCGAGTACTATAGTTTTCATTTCTCTGTCAGACATGACTTCCCCTAGCTCTTAAAGTTGATCCCTTATCTCAGAGATCTTCATGAAGTAGGGAGCTATTCCTTCCTTTGATATCTTCATCTTGTACAATTCATTTTGTACATTTATCACTTCTCCAGCTGTGCTTACCGAGAATAACTCTACTAGTTTATCGTAGATTTCTTTTGATGTTTCAAATTTGGAGACATAAGGAATGAGAGTCTTTGATGGATTCTATTATAATCCTTTGAGCTTTTGTCTCATCCTTATTGTACTTGGCTAAGGCTTGTGTTTGTTCCTTAGCAGGAATAGTAACATTCCCTTTGATGTGTTCTAGGAGTTCATTCTCCTTGAGAAGTAAATCAATCCTCTTCTTCCATGCAAGAAAGTCATTGGTACTTACCAATTTGTTGCTTTCCTTGCAAAAAGTCATTGATGTATATTCAAACTTGCTTTCTCCTTGAAGACTTGATGGCTTGCCTTCCTTAGATCTTGATGTTCTTCAAGTTGCCTTGTCCAAGTGAACTTGCTTGATGATGAGATTTGCTTGATGACTTGTAGCATGATGTAGGTCCTTCTTTGATCTGCTTTTCTTGTAGGCACCTTTGTGTAAGGCTCTTCTTCTTGCTTTGTAGTCTTTCTTGATGAAAGATAGATGGTAGACCTTCTTGTCCTTGATGTGATAGAGACTTCTTGGCTAGATGCTTCAACTTTTGTAGATGTTCTTCCTTGATGAGTGTTCTTGAGATGCCCTTTCCTTGATGTGTCACCTTAGCTCCGATACCATGTTGAAGAATGAAGGGCAATGATGTATATTAGGATTCTTCACTTCTTGATAACAATTTGTGATGCAATTATACAATTATCTTAGCTTGATCTTCTTCTTCTTATTATAGTGCGTGTTTCATCAAATTGCTATCAAAATAAAAAAGACAAGAACACAAATGTTGGCTCTCTGCCAGGGCCAAAACCTCTCTCTCTTAGAGAGGAAAACCCTTCGGTAAGTTTCTCTTATTGAAGCTTCTTATTAATCAATGCCAAACCCTAAACTCTTGAGTAGGTTGTCCTCCAAGCACAAGTCAAGTCCTTCCTCTTTTCTGCACTATGTTTCCTGGCGCATGGACTTCCTCCTTCTGGCCATTTTCTCCCCAACACTTCGTCCTTTTCTTCACTGCTTTGTCTAGAGATAGACCTTGGCTATGTTAGCTTCTTGATGAGATATTCTTCTTCCTTTCTTCAAGATGTTCTTTCAATTAAGGAGACGAGATTCTTCTTGAGATAGGTCTGCAAACTTGATGTGATTGAACAACAACCCTAGTTTTTCCATGTATGGTAGGAACCCTAGAGAATTAGGGTCCTTTTCCTTCGCTAGAGAGATAGGCTCCTTCACTAGGCTTGGGAGTCCTTGTAGACTTGATTTCTCACCCAAACAATGATATTTCATGGACTGTTCTCTAGCTGTTGTTATGCTGCAAACTTACCCTCCTCTTCTTCGCACGTGTGACTATTTCTAGCCCTAGAAACAATCCTCTTCACTTCGGCCTTCTTCCTCCTTCCTTCGCTTGTCTTGGAGACCCTTTAGACTAGGATTTCCCTCACTTTCTCGGCTACTTTTCTTTTCTGATTTCAGAGATTGATGGAGGACGTTGAGGGGGAGTGGACAACCTCTATATATAGAGGACTGTCCCTCCTTTAGGCCGACATGATGTCTTTAGGCCGACTTGACTATTTCTTCATCATTTTCATCGTTTAGCTTCCTTTTGGAGGACATTGCTGCATGGAGAGGACTTGCACTTGTCTTGGAGGTATTCCTTTGACCTTATACAATATTATACATAGTGTAACATGCCCTCTAAGGGTCTTACATAAATACATTGACACTTTGACTTCCTAGAAGCACTTAAACATGTGCTTGACCTACTTCAATGAGCAAGAAACTCGTTGACAAATAATATAAAAATATTGTAAAAATTTCTGTTTTCCCACCCCGGTTTTCAGTTTCTCCTTATTTCTCCCATGTAGTTAAATGCCCATTCCCATAACCATACATTTAACAGACTGAAAAAATAAATATTGCTGAAAACACAAATTCTGGAAATTTTTCAGAATGCTGGAAATTGCAGAATTAAAAATCAACAATTAAAAACAACCATTAAAACACATTAAAACACTGATATTTTTGGTCAACTTGACCCTAGAAAAACCCCCTACAACTCTTGGGGAAAACCAGTTTGAGAGCTCTTTTTTATTTCTGAAAATTGTCTTTTTACAGTGAGAATTATTCAGCAAAAAATTAGCAAGCAAATTTACAACTTATCTCCTTTCCCGTGCCTCACAGCAATCTGGAAATTACAGCAAACAGGACATCAATAAATGCTGTACAACCTCCGTTTTGTGTGCAGAAAAATCAGCAAACTGCTCCTCGATTTTTGTGCAAAAATCTGCCTTTCACTATGTGCTGAATCAGCTGTACAAATCTGCTCAACTTCTGCCTTGGAATGTGTGCCAAGCTGCTGTCTCCTTCTCCTTCCTGCTCAGAAATCTCTCTTGCTCTCTTGCTCTCCTTCTCCCAATCTGCTCATGAAAGAATGAATGACCTTTTCCTCCTTTTCCTCCTTTAATATAACTCCAAGTGACTTTTGGGTGATCCAAGTGACTTTTGGGTGATCTCTAAATCCAATGGCTGAAATAGATTTAGATCAATAGTTGAGATTAAATGCTCATTTAAATCTCACTTTCTATTTTTTAATTCACCCCACTTTAATAAAGACCCACTTAGTCATTTATTTCCAAAGTCACTTTTCCTTTCTAATTTTTCATTGACTTTATAAAAGTCACTTTAAAATTAGACTTAATAACTTTATCACTTAAAGTCACTTTTAAATTAGATTTAACTTTATAAAATTATAAAGTCACTTTAGGAGAAAAATTAAATTCTTTTGGACACTTTTTCCTAGGCCAAAGATCAAAGCCTAAGGGAACCACCTGTCCTCCGGTACCAAATTTCAACACTCCCTCTTACCGAGGAAGGTGTTCCTCACCACACCCATCTTGTCTCTGAAGTAGACATGCTTGCCCCGTGGTAAGGCTTTGGTAAGGATATCTGCAACCTGCTCATCAGTGGAAATATACTCAAGCTTCACAGCTCCCTTCTGAACATAGTCTCTGATGAAATGATATCTGATCCCGATATGCTTTGACCTGTCATGAAATACTGGATTCTCCGTGAGTTTAATGCAACTCTGATTATCACAGTAAATCACTGAAGGTCTCAACGGCTGACCAAATAAGCCAAACAACATCT
The DNA here is from genome assembly GCA_031772625.1 of Pinus tabuliformis. Lineage (NCBI taxonomy): Eukaryota > Viridiplantae > Streptophyta > Pinopsida > Pinales > Pinaceae > Pinus > Pinus tabuliformis. The sequence goes on along the minus strand of CM062820.1, from coordinate 816,765,408 downwards.
TGCGAAGCCAGATGGCCTCACAACTAGCTAGACTGGCTGCCATATACTCTGCTTCCGCTGAACTCAGTGCTACTGACTGCTGCTTCCGGCTGAACCATGACACTACTGCTGAACCCAACCCAAAACAACACCCTGAAGTGCTCTTCCTATCAGAAGCACAACCTGCCCAATCAGAATCAGTGTATCCTGCCAATCTCACTCCATCTCCCTGCCTGTAGTCCAGACCATAATCCACTGTCCCCTGCAAGTACCGCAAAATGTGTTTTGCAGCCACCCAGTGAACCTTCCTAGGCTCACACATAAACTGACTCATCGTGTTGACTGCAAAACAGATATCTCGTCTAGTGTTGACCAAATACATCAAGGAACCAATCAACTGCCTGTACAATGTGGGATCCACCAACTCGGAATCCGAAGCATGAAGCTTCTTCCAGTTGGTGATCATCGGTGTCGACATGGGTCTACAATCCTCCATGTGGAATCTGCTAAGGATGTCCACAATATACTTCCCTTGCCCCAGGAAGAAATGCCCCTCCTCCTGCCACACCTCCAAACCCAAAAAGTAATGCATCAAGCCGATGTCCTTCATCTCAAACTCCGCCGCAAGATCTCTCTTGCAGTGCTCTATGAGTCTCTCTGCACCTGTAATGATCAAGTCATCCACATACAGCACCAGAATGAGAGGCTCCTCACCAATCACAATAAAGTAAAGGTTCGGATCTGCCTCACTCTTTGTGAAACCCATCCCCTGCAAGTATGCATCTATCCTGGAGTACCAAGCTCTGGGAGCTTGCTTCAGGCCATAAAGGGCCTTCTTCAATCTGCACACATGGGACTCCTTCCCATGCACCTCAAAGCCCTGTGGCTCCTCAATGTACACCTCCTCCTGTATGAAGCCATTGAGAAATGCGGTCTTCACATCCATCTGGTGGATCTTCCAACCCATCTCTGCTGCTATCGATATAATGGAGCGGATCGAAGTATATCGAGCCACGGGAGCGAAGGTCTCCTCATAATCAACTCCCTCTACCTGGGAGAACCCTCTAGCCACAAACCTCACTTTGAATTTCTCAATGCTGCCATCTGCAGCATGCTTTACCTTGTAAAGCCATCTGGAAGTAACCAGAGATTTGCCCTCAGGCCTCGGCACCACCTCCCAAACATCATTCTTCATGATAGAAGAATACTCCTCCTGCATGGCCTCTCTCCAGACCTGCTGGCTAGCTGCCTCCTCATAGCTAGAAGGCTCAGAGTCAAGGATGCTGGTAACCATCGCCATATAGCTACAGAACCTCTCAGGTGGTCTACTCTCTCTGACCGGCCTCTTCGGCTCAGCAACAGATGTGGCATCTCTCAAGGTGTCCTGAAGCCACTTGGGCTTCCTCTTCCCTGAGCATGCTTCTCCCATAGGAGAATGAAACTCCTCCTCCTCATCACCATCAGTAGCCTGAACTCCTGACTGTCTGTCTGCTGTCCTCCTGCCTGCACCTGAACCTGTAGAAGCTGAGGTACCGTGTGAACTGTCCATCAGTGGACTCCCTAGTGAACTGCTCTGTGAACTGCTCTGCATGCTGCCCGGAGCACCACCCCTCTGGCTCGGCGAGCCACGGCTCACTGATGGACCTGACATCCTCATAGATGTACCTCCGGATCCTCCTGATCCCTGCCCACTGGATCCCTGTGACTGACTCAACTGCTGTTGAGGGTCTGGCTGATCCAGATACTCTAACTCCCGTGACCTCCTAAAGGCCCTGTCCTCCTCGAACTTCACATCCCGTCTGACAACAACTCTCCTCTGTGCAGGAATGTAAATCCGAAAGGCCTTTGAGGTCTCACTGTAGCCCACAAAGATACCCTTCTCTGCGGTGGGCTCTAGTTTGGTCCTCTTCTCCTTGGGTATATAGGAGTATGTAATGCATCCAAAGATATGAAGATGACCAAGATCAGGCTTCTTCCCAGAGAAAGCCTCCTCCGGAGTCATGTGCCCCAAGGCACGATGCAGACTCCTGTTCTGCAAGTAAACAGCTGTGTTGTAGGCCTCTGCCCACAAGAACAATGGCAACCCCTGATCATGTAACATAGCTTTGGCAGCCTCTATGATGGATCTGTTCTTCCTCTCCGCAACCCCGTTCTGCTGGGGGTTGTAAGGAACAGTGAACTCCCTCCTAATGCCTGCCTCCGCACAATAGTCAACAAACTCTCCAAGGGTGTACTCTCCTCCATTGTCCGACCTCAAGGACTTGATCTTTCGGCCTGTCTGTGTCTCCACAAGAGCTCTGAACTCCTGAAACCGCTTGAAGACCTCACTCTTGGTCTTCAAGAAATAAATCCAGGTCCTCCTGGAGTGATCATCAATGAATAAAACATAGTACTCATACCCACTCAAGGAAACATGAGACATCCGACCGCTCACATCGGAATGAATCAAATCAAGTATCCCCGTCGCTCTGCTGTCATTGCTGGGAAAAGGGGATTTGGCAAATTTGCCCATCGCACAACCTCTGCAAGTATCAAAGTGATCAGTACTGAAATCTGGCACACCTGTAGTGATCTCCCGCAATGTCCTCAAGGCTCCATGATACATATGTCCCATCCTGCGGTGCCAAATCTCACACAGCTCAGAACTGCTAGCTCTGCTGTCGGTACTACTGCTCAATGCCAAAAGGGGCTGAAATGCAAACTTGTACACCTTTGCATGGCGTACACCTATCACTCTAGCTGAATCAACTGGAGTGTCCCTGGGATACATCAACACCTGTCCTCCCCTGAACAGTACGTCATATCCTCTGTCCTCCAAAGCTGAGACGGATATGAGGTTCTTCCTCATCCCTGGCACATAAAGAACCTCTGACACCTTCAAGGGAGGTTTGGACTCCCTCTGAAATGTCACTGTCCCCACCCCGACTGCTCTAACAACTCTGTCATCACCGAGTACTACCTCAATATCAGTGCCACTCTCTGAAAGCTCTGAGAAGTACTCCCGGACTCCTGTCATGTGACGTGAAGCCCCACTGTCCACATACCAGATACCTGAAGATGCTCCGCTAATCGAGGGAAAAGCATGCTCCCTCTGAACCTGTGTGGCAGGTGATCCTGCACTAGAGGACTCACACATAGTGAACGCAAACTCCCGGTCAAAACGACCTGCAAAGTCCTCAATCTCTGCTGAAGCTGCCACGTCCTGGTTCTTCCCCTTCTTCTTCTTCTTCTCCGGACACACAACTGCATAGTGTCCCATCTTTTGACAATTCCAACACTTCACCTTGGAATAGTCCTTCTGTGTGTTCCCCTGTTTACCTTTACCTTTGCCTTTGCCCCCACCACTGCTTGTGGAAGCCTGCTTCTTCCCTTTGCCTTTCTTGCCTCCTGCCACCAGTGCTACATCCTCATCCTGCTCAACTGGCTTGGTTGCCCCAAGCTGTCCTTTCCTGATCTCTGTCTGAATGCAATCATCCCAAAACCTCTCTCATGTGGGAAGGGTCTCACGTGCACAAACCCCATCAGCAAAGTTCAACCATGAACGGGGGAGACCATTCACTGCAATACGCACCAACTCAGTGGATGGAATGGCCTCTCCAATCGCTGCCAACTCATCTCTCACATTGGTAATCTTTGTGAGATATCCAGCTGCACTATCATTACCCATCTTAATGTTCTTCAGCTTCTCCTTCAGGACCATCTTCCGGTTCTCATTGGTACTCTGGTAGAGATTGGACAATGCTGTCCACATCTCATGGGCATTGCTCTTTCCTCTCACATGAGGAATGCAATGGTCTTTGATTCCGTTCTAGAATCAACCTCTTACCCTTATTGTTCTTCTTTTTATACTCAGCCAACTGAGTAACATCAGTGGGTACAACAACAGGGTTCTGTGCGGTATGCACCATGATATCCCAGACTTCTGCCTCCTCAAAGATACTCTGCATTCTCTCCTTCCAAACGCTGTAATTTATATGCCCATCCAGCCTATCCTCCACCCTCCATCCCAATGACATCCTGCTGTCCTAAAACTGAAAAATAGCACTGCTGTAGTAAAGATAAAACTGCTGTTTATGAAAAAATCAGCTTGCTGGAATTTTCTGAGTGAAAAATCAGCAACTGTAATTTTTCCTTTTGCTGTCCCAAACTGCCCTTCAGCACTCAAGCTCTGATACCATGTAAAAATTTCTGTTTTCCCACCCCGGTTTTCAGTTTCTCCTTATTTCTCCCATGTAGTTAAATGCCCATTCCCATAACCATACATTTAACAGACTGAAAAAATAAATATTGCTGAAAACACAAATTCTGGAAATTTTTCAGAATGCTGGAAATTGCAGAATTAAAAATCAGCAATTAAAAACAGCCATTAAAACACATTAAAACACTGATATTTTTGGTCAACTTGACCCTGGAAAAACCCCCTACAACTCTTGGGGAAAACCAGTTTGAGAGCTCTTCTATATTTCTGAAAATTGTCTTTTTACAGTGAGAATTATTCAGCAAAAAATCAGCAAGCAAATTTACAACTTATCTCCTTTCCCGTGCCTCACAGCAATCTGGAAATTACAGCAAACAGGACAGCAATAAATGCTGTACGACCTCCATTTTGTGTGCAGAAAAATCAGCAAACTGCTCCTCAATTTTTGTGCAAAAATCTGTCTTTCACTATGTGCTGAATCAGCTGTACAAATCTGCTCAACTTCTGCCTTGGAATGTGTGCCAAGCTGCTGTCTCCTTCTCCTTCCTGCTCAGAAATCTCTCTTGCTCTCTTGCTCTCCTTCTCCCAATCTGCTCATGAAAGAATGAATGACCTTTTCCTCCTTTAATATAACTCCAAGTGACTTTTGGGTGATCTCTAAATCCAATGGCTGAAATAGATTTAGATCAATAGTTGAGATTAAATGCTCATTTAAATCTCACTTTCTATTTTTTAATTCACCCCACTTTAATAAAGACCCACTTAGTCATTTATTTCCAAAGTCACTTTTCCTTTCTAATTTTTCATTGACTTTATAAAAGTCACTTTAAAATTAGACTTAATAACTTTATCACTTAAAGTCACTTTTAAATTAGATTTAACTTTATAAAATTATAAAGTCACTTTAGGAGAAAAATTAAATTCTTTTGGACACTTTTCCCTAGGCCAAAGATCAAAGCCTAAGGGAACCACCTGTCCTCCGGTACCAAATTTCAACAAATATTTTCTCTTTTCTTGAATAAATACAAATGTCAAAATTACATTTATGAAGACTAAACCTAGTTACACTTTCTTCAACACTTAATACAATTACAACTTAGATAAGAAAATGGCAACCAAATTAAAAAAAAAACAACACAAGGAGTGAGATACTTATCTTTGGAAAATGGTGAGGGCTCCCTTTCAATCAAATCTCGAGGGATGCCTATAGCTTTATCAAAACAATTCAAAAATGTTTTTCCAAAGCTTGTTAAACCTAGAAATCAAAACATAAAGGAAAGCGATTCAAAACTTAGAGTAGAAGGATATGCAAGGGATAAAGTCCATAAGAGTGCCTCGAAAATAGGCCTTTGACTTCAGGTCCTTCCTTCTTGTTCTTATTTGGTGAAACTTCTTAGGCAAAGTTTTCTTGATCCCTGTCCCTCTTTTATTCCTAGGATTATTAGGACAATCACTTCTATAGTGACCCATCTTGTGACAATTGTAGCATTCTATCTTGAATAGGTCTACCTTCCTTCTTGGTCCTTTAGACTTCTTGATTTCTCTATAGATTTTTTCGCTTTTCCTTTTACTAGATCCAAGAATTTATTCTTTTTGAGGATGAGATTTATCCTATTCTTCCAAGCATTGCAATTGGATGCTCCTTCTAATTTATTCTCTGCCTTTATTTTGTTAGATATTGTCCATGAAGATAGTAAGCTTCTTTGCTTATAAGGTCTCCTTATATGATCCTTTGATCAACTTATTGAAGTTCCTCAAATTCCTTTCAATAGATCCCTAAATTGCCTTTTTCCTCCTCCTTCACCTTAGCTCCATTCTCCAACTTCAATGATGTTGATCCCAGGCCTCTAACATCATATCTTTTGTTGTCTCGCAATTCTATTGCATGAGAAGATGGTTCCTTTGATAGAGTGTGAAGTTGTTTACTCTTCCATGTCATATGCCTTGATGCTCCACTGTCAATAATCCATGCATTGTCATCATTAAGTGACCCTGTAAGTGCAGGTAAGAACCCTTGATTTTTGACCTTGTTGAATAAGTAGTAGAAGATCTTCTTAATCCAAGTTCCTGCAGTATTGAATCCCATTCTTGTTGAAAAGTGTAACTAGGTTCGGTCTTCATAATGACATGTAATTATGATTTTATGTAATGAGATGTAAAGAAGAAAAATAAAATTATTGTATTGACTTGCTTCATGGGTTTCATGAGCAAGAGATTTTGTTTTTGAGTCAAGACTCCCATTGAGAGTCTTTAGGAATTATTTGTCATCTAGTCATAAAATGATAGAGTCATTGTCATGTAATGAAATCATGTTACACTTTGTAAAAGGTCAAACTTGTCTATGTAAAGTATCCTCCAAGACCTTGTCACTTATCCTCTTCAAGTTGGCCTACAACGAAGATAGAACTTTCTAGAAGAAGTCGGCCTCCCTACTTGAGATCATGTCGGCCTAAGGGACATGAGAAGAAGTGTATAAGTAGCCACACTTGGCCTCACTTAGATGCAAGCAACTCGACAAGCAATTCAGTGAAGAGAAGTGTGAAGAAGAGGCTACGAAGAGAAGTGCAAAGAAGAGGCTACAAAGAGAAGTATGAAGAAGGGATAAGAAGGATTCTTCTGGGCATATCGAAGGAGAGATTCTTTTGGGCATAGCGAAGGAGAGTTTCTTCTGGGCATAACGTAGGAGAGCTTCTTCTAGGGATAGCGAAGGAAGGATTCTTCTGGGGTCAATGAAGGAAGGATTCTTTTGGGGTACTTGTTCTGGGTGATTGAGATAGAGATAAAATCATAGAGACCGAGATTCTCTAGAAGAAGCTAGTGTGAAGTCTAGAGATTGGTAGAATTGTTTTCTGTAAGTACTGCAGGAGAAGTAATCTCATTAAGGTGAGAAATCTACAAAATAAAGATGTCTAAGGAAGATGGAATAGCCTCATACTTCATGAGGATATCAGAAATTCGAGATCAACTACAAGAGCTAGGAGAAGTCATGTCTGATAGAGAGATGACCACAGTGGTACTGAATGCACTACCAGAAGAATGGGGTAACTTCACTTCAAGTTTATATGGGAAGAAAGAGACTACTCCATTTCAAGATCTATGGTCACTCTGTAAGATCGAAGAAACCAGATTGAAGGCAAAGGTTGATGTTGGACCAAATGAGCAGAATCAAGCATATGCTGCTATGGCAAGAAGAAAAGGGAAATTTGGAAAGTTTGGTCCTCAAAAGAAAAAGAAGAACATGGCTAAGGTAAGATGCTATGGATGTCAGGAACTTGGGCACTATAGAAGAGATTGTCGTAAATGTAATAAGGACAAGAGAGATAGGGAAGAAGCCCATATTATTGAGGAAGTGAAAGGACGTGAGACAAAGAAGCTTAAGAAGGAACAAGTAAAATATCTCTATTATGACTGAGATTATCTTCTTCACTAGAAGATACTTTTCACTTGTAATTTATAGATATGAAGCAGTGTAAATAAGATAGGATGCATTTGATTAGAAAATAACATCGTGTTAGAGGCATTAGAAGTAAGAGCTCTTGACACGGGAAGCAAAAAGAATGTCTGGAATAAATTCTATTTGAAAGAATAAGAGCTATTGGAAACCTCATTGAAATCTCTAGTGATACTTATAGAAAGAAGTAGAGGTCATCATTGGTCGGGATCATCATACAATAGTTAATAAGGAAACATCTGCTGGGTGAGGATATGAAAGATCCTCAATTTTCTTTGACGGAATCGTTATCAGAAGCTTCACCAGTCTAGAAAGGAAGCAAATGTTTGATCAAGAATTCCAACTCGTGGGATTCAAGGGATGATGGTATGGTGACATAACAATGAAGAAGGTTTAAAGGATAAAGCTCTTTCGTTCGAATGAAGCTGCTACAGGAAGTTTGGATGACCCAAAAGAAAGATGAGGTATGTATGCTTACATAGGTTATTATGAAAGTCATGTCATATGGTTGCAGACAACATGGATCACTATTTCCATCCTGGGAAACTTGGCTGACAGACAGCAGATTAATTTCCATACCAGGAACATAGTACACATCCAGGAAGATGAGTGTGTGCCCATTAGATTGGATCTGAACTGTACCTCTACCAACCACTGTGTACTCCTCACCTTCGCCGAATACCACAAAATCACTGAAAGGTGAGAAGTCAGTAAACCAGTCACGCCTGTGAGAGAAATGACATGATGCACCAGAGTCAATGTACCAGGCCGAAGATGGGGCATGATCTGAGTACCTCTTAGCCATAAAGGCGTAAAAGGCAGATTCCTTCTGCTCAGAATGTTCTGCAACATTCGCTTTCTGATGAGACCCTCTCTGTGTCTTCTGTTCAGAAGCAATCCTCTATTGGCAATCTTTCTTCATGTGGCCGAACTTGTGACAATAATTACACTGCACATTTTTCTTCTTAGCAAGGTCAAAATGTTGAGAAGAACCTTTCTGCTGAAAGAACTGAGAGGACTGATGCACTGAGAGGACTGATATTTGGCAGCAAAAGCATTTTTTGAGGAGGCTAATGAAGCACCACTACCAAACTGTTGTTTCCAACGATCCTGCTGCAAAAGTTTGGTGCATAACTTCGGAAACTTCAGATCAACATTAGTGGAGGTAATGTTGAGTGTTTCTATGAAGTGCTCATAAGGTTTTGGTAGACTTTTCAGAGTGATGACTACCATATCTTCTTCCTCCATGGTCCGATCAATGGCTTCGAGCTGATCTCGAATGTCTTTAATCTTGTTAAGATGTTCCTGTAAAAACATACGTTCGTCCATCATGATGGAGAACAACTGATTCTTTAGAAAGAAAGCTCTGCTCTTGTCAGATGTCTCGTGCAATTCCTTCAAATGTTGCCAAATTTCGGCAGCTGTCTTGCCGAAAGGAATCTGTGGTCACTGATCATCAGCCACAGAGAGTTTGAGAAGCATAACAACCTGTCGATTTCAATCATCAAACTTATCTTGATCTGCACCAGGTGTACCAAGACTGAGTTCTTTGCCCAAAACGAGCTGGTCAAGACGCCTATATTAAAAAATGGTCAACATTCTCTGTTTCCAGATGTTATAATTGGTGCCATTAAAGCGCTAACTGCCTTCCAACATCAGGTTGGTTAGCGAGGCCATCTGCATGTTTCCCAAGACACAGAAAACAACAAAGGAGTCCGACACGGATTTCAATGCAGATGCTGGCTGATCTGGACAAAATATGACAGGTGCAAAAATTCCCCATGCTCAATAATTACGCCTGCATAAACATGCATTTGCATGCACTGAAAATACACGTCCAATCGCCGACTTCTGAAAAAACTGAAAAAGAAATGCCCTCGGCCCCCACCGAAACTGCTCAGACAAAATGATTAAGCAGAAAAAAACAACGCCACGCCCTCTGTTTTAGCGGAAATTTTGTGCCGAAAAAAATGCTGTTTCCGCTACCAATTTGATGCAATGAATATGGGCATGAAAAATAATAAAAAAAACTGTGCCTCGATAGTCCACCAGGGTTGACTTCCTGCGCTGGAAAGGTGGGGGCATGAAAATCCCGGTGCTGCTCGTAGACTCTGCACTTGTTCTTCCCCTGCGTAATGATCACACACGTCCTCTGTTGGACTTCTTCGACATTGAAATACGCGGCCTCTTGGGTGGACACCTTCAGAAACGAAATTTCTTCAAGGAAATCATAAACATCAGTTTCACAGAGATTCCGCAGCCCCTCCGAAGTGCTAAACCGTCCGCATAGCAGGCAAAACGAGACACAATATTGCTTGCACTCAGGGTGTGGTTTACCCATGGTAAGTAAACAGAGAGTGATTAAGATTGCGATCTGGTTTTCATATAGTGGGTGGATCTCTGTTAAAGAAAGCTCTCCAATGCAGTAAACTTCATTAGCTGCAGGTGACGTTGGGGGACTTATAACCGGATTGTTGTCTTGCGTTGAAAGTTCGAAGGGTGTTGGTGTGGCCAGCGAGTGGCGCTTGTGCTTGCTTGCAGGTTTCAATGCTGCAGATATCTAAGAGCTTTACCTTACGAGAAATACCTCCAAGTGAGCGTATTCAAGATGTCCATGCACACCTTAGACATTACTGGATTCCCATCTCCCCTCACGCCGAACTGCAAATCCACTTCGGCAATGTGTTGACTGAACCCTGGCACGCAAATGAGCAAAATGAGCGTACAAATAGCAGGACAAAAAAAGAAGAATCGCTCTAAGTTTGCCTCCGCATCAGCCCAAAAAAAAAATTCAGACTCCTAGAGAGCAATTTCGAAATGAAGCACGAAATTTTTCAAACAGTGAAAAATTATTTCGAAAAAAATACCCAAGCTCTGATACCATAATCAATGAATGAATTGAATTGATTTACAATGAGCAATGAAGCTCAATAAATAATACAAATGTATTTACAGAAATAGAAACAACAAGTTTCTACTAAGAAATAGAAACAACAAGTTTCTAAGAAGAAACTGCTAATAAGATCACAGACGATCTTATCCGAATGAGCATTAAATACTAAATAGCATTATTCTAATAAGATAAAAGGAAATGTGGATCTCCTTCTCTGAAAGTTGTAGCAAGGCACATGTTAGACTAGATGAAATCAACATAATATGTTCTCATATGGAGCATAAGGGAGTTGACTACATTTAAGGAACTCTGATTGGAAGCTACTGGGAATGAAAAGTGTGAGGAAAAAGGGGGAAGAGATCATGAGATATGCAACAATAGTAGAAGATATTTAACATATGAAGACCAAGAATATTTGGTTAGGATATCTTACAGAAAGATATAAAGACTCTGATGAAATTCGAAAAAAGATAAAGACCCTTGACAATGGATATCTTTGGGAGATGTGTCAACATGTATGTAGGATGCTGATATCTATAGGAAGATGTCATGATGAAAGAGCATCACAAAGGTAATTTTTGGTTTAAGTGTTCATTTCTTATTTCTGAACTAATATCTGAATGGGCTTATGTAGGACTGCCAAAGGGAAGATCTGCGGATGACTTCCAGGAAGACCATATAGAAGGATGTAAGATCCCTCCAGAAAATATGGCATGAAGAAAGCAACATGATATGAAGCAAAGCCAGATGGAAACCTGATGGATCACTTTCTGATGAAAGGAATGAGGACATGATTGACTCATGAATGAAAGTGATGGATGGTATGTTCCCTATGAAGAAATCCCAAAAGATGAATACTCCATGACAAAAGAAATTCATGACATCGAAGAAGAGAGGAGTTCTTCAAGCAACTTGTTGTCCCATCATCTCCACCTAAGAAGCTGCTATAGGTCCCTAATTAAGAGGAAGTCTGGAAAGTTTCTTACTTGGAAGAAACTTGGAAATTCCTAAGCCAAGAGGGAGCTTAGGTACATTCCTTTATTGGAATATGTCCTCTCTATTTGAAGAGGGAGAGATAGACACATCATTCTGGGATTCACTTGGGAAGATAGATTGGAGGATTGGGTAATCATTTGGCATCCGATTCTCTTTCAGGATGAGACAGAGCATCCAAGAGAAGAGTGATCGTAGAGGATCGATATTCTTTGAGGACTGGGAATCCAAGATAAGAATAGTCCTGGTGGAACACACACTGAATACCCAAGTGGGGTATGTTATGGGAGAGATAATGATGAGTATGTCCATAAATCACTGGTCTCGCCAGTATTGAGCTTAGATCTTGTGGAGAGATAGAGTTGTGAGTCAGCCTTGCTATGTGAAAATGTTGGTTGATATGATGCTATAGAAATGATTTACAAATCTGAACTCTTCTTATGATAAATTCTTTAGATTGAGAATGACCAAGTACCATTATGAATACCTCCCTAGTTAAGAGGGAGTGTTGAAAAGTGTAACTAGGTTCGGTCTTCATAATGACATGTATTTATGATTTTATGTAATGAGATGTAAAGAAGAAAAATAAAATTATTGTATTGATTTGCTTCATGGGTTTCATGAGCAAGAAATTTTGTTTTTGAGTCAAGACTCCCATTGAGAGTCTTTAGGAATTATTTGTCATCTAGTCATAAAATGATAGTCATTGTCATGTAATGAAGTCATGTTACACTTTATAAAAGGTCAAACTTGTCTATGTAAAGTATCCTCCAAGACCTTGTCACTTATCCTCTTCAAGTCGGTTAAAACGAAGATAAAGCTTGCTAGAAGAAGTCGACCTCCCTACTTGAGATCATGTCGACCTAAGGGACATGAGAAAAAGTGTACAAGTAGCCACACTCGGCCTCACTTAGATTCAAGCAACTCAACAAGCAATTCAGTGAAGAGAAGTGCGAAGAAGAGGCTATGAAGATAAGTATGAAAAAGAGGCTGCAAAGCGAAGTGCAAGGAAGGGATAAGAAGGATTCTTCTGGGCATATCGAAGGAGAGATTCTTCTGGGCATAGTGAAGGAGATTTTCTTTTGGGCATAGCAAAGAAGAGTTTCTTTTGGGCATAATGAAGGAGATCTTCTTCTGGGGATAGCGAAGGAAGGATTCTTTTGGGGTCAACGAAGGAAGGATTCTTCTGGGGTACTTGTTTTGGGTGATTGAGATAGAGATCAAATCATAGAGACCGAGATTCTCTAGAAGAAGTCAGTGTGAAGTCTAGAGATTGAGATTCTCTAGAGGAAGTCGATAAGAGCAGTGTGGAAGGTTGGAGACCGAGATTCTCTAAAGAAAGTCAAGCAAAGAAGTTCAAGATCGTGAAGAATGATCCAGATGGATATTGGTGGCCACCCGCCAATTCCACTTGGACCCCCACCATTGTTTCTTTTAGTTTTTTAGTTTTCTTAATTGTAGCATAGTTTACTATTTTTAGCAGTTTTTTCAGGTCCTAAACTTTCGGAGCCGTTTTGAGGCCCTAAACGACGTTTTTTTGCAATCTACCGTCGATGAATTTTTGATAAAATCGTCTTTTCTGTCATAGTCCTCGGAGAGATCTTTCCAACGGGGTATCATGTGCGTCAAACAAAAATAATATGACCAAGTCATGACCCCGGGAAGTTGGTTGTCCAACTAACCCCAATGGGGCCCATAAACTCTTGGTGTTACATCTCCTCGGGTTAGGGTTTTGGTTGTTTATGGTTTGCTCTTATTGTTCAATAATAAAAAGGCCCTTGAGCCTCATTGTAACGTAGTTCAGAGGCATGTAGCCGCCACATCTCTTCTTAGAGATAAGCTATGATTGCCCGAGCTAGTTCATTTCCATTTCTGTTTGTAAGCATATTTCAGTATTTTATATTAATGAAATGAAGTATTATTTCTGTTGCATCTCCGTATTTATGGTTATATATGTAATTTGTTGTGTTCATGTTTAAATCCGGATCAATGGTATCAGAGCGGTCTGCTCTTTCTCTGTTTTTCTTTGCATGTCCCCAACGAGGTTGGGATATAAGGAGTTAGGGCTTGAACTGGTCGAACCTTTGCAAGACCAGCCTCACAAATCCTGATGGCCTCCCATGGAGGATGAAAAGAAAGACGAGGGGGCAAGAGATCATATCAAAATCTTGCTCGAAGAGGCCCTCGAGCGACAAAGGAACACGATGATGGACAATGTTGCCCAGATCCTTCAACAGCGACCCAGGGGCGACACATCTACTTCTAGCAGCTACTCTGGAAACGCCACACCCTTTAAGGTACAAGTTAACTTTGACATTCCCATATTTGAGGGTTAGATAGATGCAGACGCTGTAGATAAATGGTTAAATCTGCTAGAAGGGTATTTTTCTGTTCATAATTTTTCCGACCGGGAAAAGATTACTTTCGCTCTTCTCAAAGCCGCCCCCGAAGTCAAGGATTGGTGGGAAACCTACTGCGAGCTGAAGGATGAAAGTACGACCTCACTGTTTTCAGCTACACCCACTTGGAATTCATTCTGGGATGCCATCAAGGAGCAGTACTACCCTGTCGAAAGTTATGAGGATAAATACATAAAGTGGACCACGCTGCGGCAGGGAAGGGACCAAGATGTGCTGAAGTTTATCAATATTTTTCATACCCTTTGCACAAAGTTGGCTATCAAGTATTCTGAGCAACATTTGGTACTTAAATACTGCGGCTGCCTACACAAGTACATCCAGGACGAGATGGAGTTCTTGGACATCTCCTCGCTCGGCATGGCTTACCGATATGTTGTCAAGATTGAGCAAAAGTTTAAATAGAAGAAGCAAGACTTTGGATCTGCGAATCCGAAGCAAGGGAAAGGTACCCCCAAATCGTAGAACAAAGGACAAAGCCAAGGAGGGGTGGCCCAGGACAACCCGCCAAAGTCACAAGCAAAGAACAACACTGCAAAGCTGAAGAAAGACACGAGAAAGTTGTGTGAGTTCGATAAGAGCTCCACTCACAACACAAGTGAGTGTCGGGCCAAGAAGTCACTGGTGGCTGAGCTAAAGGCTTCAGAATCAGATGCATGTTCCCACTCTTAGTCAAAACCCGACAAGGGGACTGACAAAGGGAAGCAGATTATTGATGCGGAACCCAACGCCACCGTTGCCACCACGAACATCTAGAAGGAGGAACCCGAAGATCCAGAGGAGGAACACCTCTTCCACTCCCAAATGTGGGTAAAGGGTTCCCTGCTACAATTCATTGTTGACAGCGGGAGCCAAAAGAACCTCATTTCGGCAGAGGTCGTGAAGCGGCTAGGATTATTGACCACGGCACATCCCCAACCATACACCATCGGGTGGTTTCACGAAGGACGAGATCTTCGCGTGAGCTAGCAGTGTCGCCTTCCATACAACATCAAGCCCTTCACGGATGAGGTATTATGTGACGTTGCTCCTCTTGATGTTTGTGATGTATTATTAGGCCAAACATACTTGTGCAAGAGACGTGCTGTGTATGAGTCAAGGCCTCGTGCTGTTATTGTTACTTTGGGAAATAAGTTGTACAGGATATTGGAGGTAGCACCGCCTACCGCCATCTCTTTGGTTACTGCAAAACAATGTAGTAAGCTCATTTCCAAAACTGGGGAATTTGTTTTCCTAATGATACGCCCTAATGGAAAGAAGAAGACGATGGCCATGACCTCCAGGCAGGGCCCTTCCGCACAACAACAACAGGTCACATCCGACTGAGTTCATCGCCCTATGGAAACCCGATTGTGTTTGGTACAGAAGAAGGATGGGACTTGGAGAATTCGTATTAACTATCGGGCGCTGAACAAGATCACTGTCCGGAATAGGTACCCGATCCTGAGGATTGATGACCTTCTGGACCAACTAAAGGGGGAAAATATTACAGCAAGATCAACTTGAAGTTAGGATATCATCAGGTACCAATCGAACCCTTCGATGTGTGGAAGACTGCCTTCAAAGCAAAGGAGGGCCTTGTCGAATGGTTGGTTATGCCTTTCGGGTTGACGAGTGCTCCTGCAACATTCATGAGGCTGATGGATGACATATTGCGGCCATTCACCAACTCATTTGTAGTGGTATACTTGGATGACATCTTGATCTTTAGCCAGAGTTAGGAAGAGCACCTCCACCACATTCGACAGGTTCTCAAAACACTGCGGCAACACAAGCTATGTGCCAATTTGGAGAAATGCACTTTTGGCATGACCCAAGTTCAGTATCTCGGATACATTATTGATCAACGGGGGGTGCATGTGGATCCAACCAAGATCCAAGTCATTTGGGATTGGCTGTCTCCAACCACTCTGACAGAGCTCCGTAGCTTTCTGGGTCTTGCCAATTTCTACCGTAGGTTCGTGTTGGGATTCTCTCATATCACTTGGCCCTTGAGTCAAGTCACCAAGGGAGGAGCGAAAGCAAAATTCTTTTGGTCTGAATCTCAATAGAAGGCATTCAAAGAGTTGAAACATCGCCTATGCTCGGCACTAGTGCTCGCATTACCGAACTTGCAATAGCCATTTGAGATCGAGACAGATGCCTC
Source organism: Pinus tabuliformis (assembly GCA_031772625.1). Classification (NCBI taxonomy): domain Eukaryota; kingdom Viridiplantae; phylum Streptophyta; class Pinopsida; order Pinales; family Pinaceae; genus Pinus; species Pinus tabuliformis. Next base: position 816,749,331 of record CM062820.1, on the reverse strand, counting down.
TGACTATGTTATTGGGGCAGTCCTTACTCAACATGGGCATCCAGTGGCATATCATGGTGAGACACTTTCAGACACAATCCAGAAGTATCCCACTTATGACAAAGAGATGTATTCCATTGCGCAGGCCTGCTGACAATGGAAGCATTACATTTTGGGAAAAGAAACGGTCATCCACACAGACCACAGGTCCCTGCAGTTCATACATGCAAAGGGAAGTTGTAGAATGATCGCCATCAGAAATGGTCCACATACCTGCAACAGTTCCATTTGAATATCAAGTATAAGAAGGGCAACACCAATAATGTTGCAGATTGCCTCAGTCGACCACCGATCATGGCATTAACCATCGTGCTCAATTCTTGTGGGCACGATACTTCTGATTGGCCACTTCTCTACAAAAGCAACCCAGAATTCGGCCACACATACCAGATGCTCTTGGAGGGTAAGCATGTTCCAAATTTTCACCTCCAGGATGCCCTGTTATGCCACCTGGGTCACCTTTGTGTTCCTTCAAGCCAGCATGCCAAGATGATTTGGGAAGTGCACTACAGTCAGGCTGTTAGGCATTTTGGGGTCGAGAAAACAGTGGTAGTACTGTAGAAGTATTTCTATTGGCTGAATCTTCGACAAGATGTCGGGAAGTACATCAAATCCCACACTGCCTGCGCCATTGCCAAATCGACCATCAAGAAGAAAGGCCTCTATACTCTGCTGCCTACCCCTAGTGGACCTTGGGAATCCATCTCCATGGATTACATGTCGGGCCTTCCTTCTACTAAGCATGGAAACGACTGTGTTTTTGTTGTCGTCGACAGATTCTGGAAGATGGCCATTATGGCAGCTTGCAAGAAGAATATCACAGCAGAAGCCACTGCTAAACTCTTCTTTCAACGAGTGTGGATACACTTTGGGATCCCATAGTCTATCATCTCAGATCAGGACATCAGGTTCCTCAGTACATTTTGGTCCAGTCTTTGGTCGATGTTGGACACCAAACTCACTAAGTCCACAACTTTCCATCCCCAAACTAATGGCCAGACAGAGGTCGTCAACATGATGATCATACACATTCTACGCTTGTACAACTCAAAGCATCCACGCACATGGGATGAGAGCCTCCCCTATGTTTAACACAGCTATAACTGGGCTCCCCACAACTCGACTAGCCACAACCCTTTTTAGGTGGGCTTGGGATTCCAGCCACTATGTTCCATTGATGTGGCCATGCCATTTGCAGCTACTCAAGCACATTTGGCTCATGTTTAGTCCGAAACCGATAAGGCAAACAACTTCATTGATCACATCCAACATTTCCGCCAGCAGGTCCACGACATTATGGAGAAATCAAATGCCAAGTACAAGCAGCGACATGATCAACATTGGGTGCCACACAAGTTTCAGGTGGGCGACAAAGTCTAGTTGCATTTGCAAAAGGAACACCTTACCAGAGCCTATCGGAAACTTAGACCACTCCGATATGGTCCTAACACCATTACCAAGGCTGTGGGAGACAATGCATTTGAGCTCAGCATTCCCCCATTCCTTGCCCTACACCCAGTGTTCAATGTGGACTGCCTTCGGCCATACTTTCCACCATTACTAGACACAACCAACATTGCAGAATAGCTCACACCAACAGAGTTAAATCCAGATTGCATGGAAGAAGCTGCAACTTATCGGATCATGGACACGCAGATCAAGCACACTCACCAACAGAAGATCCAACTGTATCGAGTTGTTAAAACATGCCAACTCCTTCACCAGGGCAAGTGGCTCACCAGGGACCAAGTTCAGTAGAAGTTTCCTCATCTCATGGAGGAACTCAATGCAATGGGGACCATTACTTCCTAAGGGGGGAGGAATGATCCAGGTGGATATTGGTGGCCACCCGCCAATTCCACTTGGACCACCACTATTGTTTCTTTCAGTTTTTCAGTTTCCTTACTTGTAGCACAATTTACTATTTTTAGCAATTTTTCGGGTCCTAAACTTCCGGACCCTTTTTGAGGCCCTAAACGACGTTTTTTGGCAATATACCGCCAACGATTTTTTAATAAAATTGCCTTTTTTGTCGTAGTCCTTGGAGAGATCTTTCCAACAAGGTATCATGCGTGTCAAACAAATATAATATGACCAAGTCACGACCACAGAAAGTTGGTTGTCCAACTAACCCCAATGGGGCCCATAAACTCTTGGTGTTACATCTCCTCGAGTTAGGGTTTTGGTTGTTTAGGGTTTGCTCTTATTGTTCATTAATAAAAAGGCCCTTGAGCCTCATTGTAACGCAGCGCAGAGGCATGTAGTCGCCACATCTCTTCTCAGAGATAAGCTACAATCGCCCGAGCTAATTCATTTCCATTTCTGTTTGTAAGCATATTTCAATATTTTACATTAATGGAATGAAGTATTATTTCTGCTGCATCTCTATATTTATGGTTATATCTGTACTTTGTTGCGTTCCTGTTTAAATCCGGATCAAAGAAAGTCGAGAAAGGGAAGAGGCAAAACATCAAGGTTAGTGAAAATGTTCTTGGGATGATACTAGAGTTAAGGGTCTTTGTCATGGTCTTGGTATTCGTCAATTGAAGATCTATAAGAAGAATTTTGATCGGGTTTTCCTCTCAAGAGGTGAGAGGTTTTGGCCATTGTTGAAAAGCCTACACATTGTGTCACTTGTCTTCTATTGTGCATATTGGTAATTGTCTTGATGAAAAGAACATAATAATAATATAACGAAGAGAAGACTATAAGCTAAGAAGTAAAAGTATATCACAAGCAATTATCAAGCAGAGAAATCTTTTAACTCCTTATGTCCTAGATTTCTCAACAATTCTCATATAACATATCATAAAGGGAGTACCCATTTGCTTCAAGCCAATAGAGTGATCTTCAATATTCCTTGACCTGAGCTCTGATATGATGTTGAGAAATCAATGCTAGTAAAGTTAGGGTTCTATTTCTCTTTCTTGATAATTACTTGTGAATTATGTCAACTTCTTTTACTTCTTTGTTATATTATATTTCATCAAGCAATTACCAAATTATGTGTGTATGAAGCTCACAAAAACACAAGACACAAGATGTAGGCACTCTGCCAGGGAAAAACCCCTTGTTACACAGTATTTTGTCATGCCTCCTGCACTTCCCTATGACATACCCTGAAGTTCCCGAAACATGATCATTATACAATATACTCATCTATGTATACAACTTAGATCCCTCCTTTAACTTTGCTTGGAAAATGTCTTTAGCTTTCCCTGAAGAAATAGCTCTTAAAACCCTAAAATGAGGGTCATCGCTCTTATGAAGCTCAAAACCACGATGGTTGCTTGTTGCACCGTGTTTGACCCGCGATGGCATCACTCTGTTCCCTGTCATACCCGCGATGATCCCAAAAAGGTAATTTTCCCAAAGAGGATGAGAAGCTTCGTGATCTAGAAGCTTCTAGAGCGGCGAGCTGGAGATGGTTTCGCATAGATGAGGTCAAATCCTCCTAACTTGACCTCTTTGTCTTATCCCTATGAGCTACCTCCTTGAGATGTGGGCCTAATCCTATCTTTGGAGGAGTCCTAACTCCCTCTCCCAGCCTATAAATTCCTCCTCTCCCATTCCCAAATGGTTGGTCTATGTCCATTTTCACCCCTATGTTGAGCTTGTGCTTACAGGCTATTCATTAGACTTGGAGGAGTGTTTGGAGAGTTTCTTGGCTTGGATTTGGATTAACACTTAAGGAGATCCTTTCAACATCAAGGCTATGTTTGTAAGCTTCCCTTTATTCTTTAAATAATATATAGTCGCTGGTTCATCTTCCCAAAATATATATGTCACGTAGTATTAGCTTGGCATTCCTTGATGAACTAAGTAGGTTATTATTGGATTTGCTATTGCTTTTGGCATGCTTTGTTGTCTCTTGATCACTTGTGCAGCTACATAAGCGTTGAAAGAGGCGGGAACAAGTCCGTGACACACGCGGTTTAAGGATCTCAACAAAGGAAATCAGAATAGCATCAGAGCAAGGTAGGTCATCTCTCTCGTTCTACTTTTCAATTATAATCTAGGAAGATATCTAGTTGATTGTCATTTCAGTTACTGGACCCTCTCATTGGGCTAGAGGGATCGTCTCTGTCCGTAGAGACGATTAACCTTGTCAACAAAATAACGACTCCACTGGGGAGCCTATGAACCTTTCCTTCCCTTTCTTTACCTTGTCTTTTGACGAGTTTGATCAACCGTTCATTTTTAGACTTCATTTCTTGTCTGTAGCCAGTGTCACTTTCTGGTAGATGTCCGAAGGTTATTAATTTGAACTGTTCTTGAAGATTTTGAGTTTTTTTTTTTTTTTTCGTTGACCATCGCAGGTTTGACCTTGACAGTCGTGCTGATATCACGAGTTTGCTAGTTACAGTAGTGATGATCGCTACTTTTCTCTTGACAGGTGCGATGATTGCAGAGAATTAAGAAATTTAGGGTTTTTCTTCTCATTTTCAGTTCTGTGTACCTTCTCCCAGTGATTTACTAGTGTGATCTTCATTGACTCTTTTGTTGTCTAATTGCAATTGTCTTTTAACCTGGTTTGAGTGTCCTTGAAGTTTGATTAGCCTTTTAGGGTTTCTAGGTCTTCTAGGTCAACCTTCATTCTCTCATTGGTCTTCCCATCAGAGATCAAAGATCAATGGCCTATGTTGAATAGTCTTTGTGTGTTTAGACATCCTTTGCAAATCACTTTTGGTTCTTGTGTCTTAAGTTGTTTTCATTAGTAGATACTGTGGAAGTTGCTTAAGTTCTCTTTGACAAACGATACATTACAAATCGATTGTCCCATTGGAATCAAAAGGAAGTGTTTTCTTGCATTTTGTGTTTCGAAAAGTGAAATTGAAAGTGTTATTCTTTTCAAAGTTTTCGAGGCATTTTGAGTTGCATTCAAATCATTGATGTGAAAAATATCTTCATATTTGTTGGCTTGCTTTCATTCTCTTTTACTTTTGCATTAGATTACATTAGTTGCATTTTGAAAAAGAGAAAAAATCATCATTATGTCTTAAGGAAATTTTTCTTTAAGGTTTGTTTTGGCATTGCATTTGCTTATCATATGAAAGATTAGATTGCATGCTTTTCATTTAGCGTTTGAAGATTGTCATGGATGCACTTTTGCATTTGGTTTGACGCATGATTTGAGTGATCTTCTTCCATACATAGATAACTTTCATCGAATTGAAGGATTTCATTTTATCATCTAGTTTGCATTTTAGGAACATGTAACATTGTTAAGGCCTTGAAATTGAAACGTAATTACAAGATCAACTTTAAAATCTATCAATTAATCTAGTGGTCTAGGTTAGAGACATGTTCCGACGTCTTTAAAACTTAGCAGTTGTCGCTCCCCGTACCATCGCGTATATAAAGCGAGACCCCCATAGGTTGCAAACCTTTATCCATAGGAAGCCGAGTCTGCTACCCTGTAAAGGTGATACACTGAACAAAACATTGGGGAGATTCCTGCATGTACGTCAAGTTCTTGTAAATTTATTTGCTGAGGTGTATATTGCAGTTCATGGTTACTTGGTACTCCTTTTACCTAGATTCACTTGAGCAGTCATTTGATCTTTTCTGACTCATTAAATTTGAAAATATCATTGAGCAGCTTGTCCATTCGAGCTCGCCAAATCATCGAAAGCGACTAGAGTCACCTTTTCGCCCTTTTCTCAACTCTTAAAAGGTGAAAAGGCAAAGTTTTTTTTTCTAAAAATAACTTCCCACGATAAACATGTCGAACCCAGGAAGTTGCTTCTTGGACCAATATTGAGTAATTCACTATTAATTTCAAGGTTGTTAAAAGCACTAATTGAATCTCCTTTCCTTTTTTGCTGTTGAGAGGAAGTCATCGTGGCTGAACCATTGAGTTCGTCTCATAGTTCCCCTTCATTTTCTGATACTGAAGGGTCCTCCCAAGGAGTCCATCCAGAACTTCCTCAGCCACTTGAGGATCAAGGTTTTGAACTTTGTATCATTCCAAGTATCCAACCTTTGTCTTCTTGTCCACTTCCATCAGATTCTTGGTCACCTCAATAATTTGATCCAAATTCCTTTGATAATCCTATTCAGACCCTTGAGAGTCCGCAGAGGCTTGTTGTCTATTCGTCGAACCCATTGTTCAATTCTATTATGATATATCCTCAGTGCCCTTACAGTCCGTACAATCGGCCTGGTATTCCTTTGGAGTTATCTCTGCGTACATCTCGTGTTCCTCGTCACCAATCGTTTCCATCTATGGAGTCAGAAGGTGAAATCCCAGTCTCCTCTCCGGGTCATTCAGAATTTTCCACTACCCACTCCTCACATTGATGATGAACAAGGATATGAATTTCCTCCAGAAGGCTTTCTTTATACAGGAAGAGTCCCGTCTCTCACCTATCCTAAAGCTAGTGGACCCATGTTGCCACATGGCTATACCACTCTAACTCAGCTGGTTTCGGGCACTCCTAGTGCCTCTTCATTGTATCAGAACCCCATATGGTCTTCCAATGCTATGCCTACATCAGGTCCGTTCATTCTGAACACAACCTCTCGAACTATTGTACAAACTGCAGTCACCTCAGTTCCTGTTCAACCTACCATTCTGTCATAGCCTGTTTCGTCGTTTCAACTGACCCTTCCGGTTCAATCGTCTGTCTCAAGCAGGTCTCGGTAAGTTCTTCTACCCCTCCATCAAGTGGACAGAATGTACCACCGTCTAGGGGGCAAGATCTGAATTTTCCTCTTGTGTCAGGTGAAACCAATGTGAGTGGATTACAAACTCACATGGTTGGAGTTAATCAACCTTATTATGGTGCTATTCCTAACCTTGCTGGTCCATTCGGGTTAGGTAACATCGAATATCAGCAGTCTGACATGACTCAGGTTCCATTCCAACCGGCTTATGTCCCATATGGTTCACAAGCCTTGGTTAATCTGCCTTACATTCCTCAAGCTGGAGCTTATGTCCAACCTGGTCAATCCACTATTCCTGGTGGATATGGCCAGATTCAATTTGGGAACTATCAATACCCTCAAGGTATAACCCAAGGAACTGTTCAGCTACCCTTGCAACAACAAGGACAACCTTTGTAGCAGCAAGGGAAACCTTCGCAGTAGCAAGGGAAATCTTTGTAGCAATAAGGGCAAGCATTACAACAGCAAGGGCCACTGCTACAACAACAAGGGAAATGTTTTTCGTAGTCGCAACAACCTTTGCAACCACAAACTCAGTTTGTTCAATAGTCCTCCCAACCTTTGTCCTCGCAAGGCCAACCTTTGCAGTAGCAAGGTCAACCTTTACAGCAGCAAAGTCAGCCTTTGCAGCAACAAGGTCAACCTTGGTATCAGCAAGCTTTATATGCATATCAGCAAGGTCAGCCTTGGCAACAGCAAGCTTTATATGCGTATCAGCAAGGTTAGCCTTTGCAAGGTCAAGTTCAACCCCTGCAGCAGCAGGGTCAAACTCCTTACGTCCAGGGTCAACAAGTTCAACAACCTTATAACCTATCGCGTACAATGCTTATCAACGTCCTATGGTAGGACAATATCAAGCCTACCCTAGACCAAATCCACCTTAATGCAAGGTAACCCTTAGTGGGGACAAAATCAGGTTCCATATGGACAAAATCCTCCACTATGGGGGTAAAATCCTTACCAGCATGGCTGGACTCCGCAATTTGGGTCTCCTCAAAGGCCCTATATGCCGTTTAACACGCAATTGCCCTTCTTGGCTACCTTGGTTCTGCCGATGTCTCGAGGCTTATGAATGATCCCCATTCTTCATTCGCCTTACTGGCCTTCAGTTCTGATGAAAATTCCAAGCGATTGCCTCAAATTCGAGGGAAAAACGAAGGAGGATCCGCAAACCCACGTGATGACATATCGCCTCGGTGCTCCTCCAATTCGTATGTCAATGATTCTATCCGTCTTCGACTCTTTCAGAGAACTCTCACAGGTGCTGTCGCAAAATGGTACATCGAATTGCCTCGAGGTACCTACGATGATTTCAACTCTCTCGCTATGGTTTTCCTCACTCATTTCCAATTGCCGGTTCGGTATGAAATTGTCACTCATTTGCTTATGTCCCTTAAGCAAGACACCGAGACCCACATTTTTGATCACATCCATGAATGGAGACGTCGGCGTCGCCTCATCAAGTTTGAGATTGCTGATGAGTTGTTGACGGAATGGTTCACAAAATCATTCATTAGCAAGATTACTAAGGACGTAGTTATGGGTGGATGTGTTACTGAAGAGCAAGCTATTGCCCATGCCTAGTATTTAGACTTGGTCTATTCGCAATCTGGCACATTGTACGAGATGTTACCTGATGCTCCGAGACCATCATCGGATCTGACAACATCAAAGTCTCCGAATACACCACCTATTGACAGTGTGATTGGTTCCGTGTCTCAGACTTCCGCGAAAACTTCTTCGAAGCATAAGTCTGTCTTGAACGCTAGTTCCAATAATCCCTCCAAAAATTCATCCAATCCTGGTAAAAGTTAAAACCTCTGAGGTACATGCTGTTCAGTCTACTGCAGCAGATAAGGCCTCTAAAGAAAAAAGGAAGGGCAAAGGTAAGGCCAAAGCCGATGCCCTAAAATAGGACCCTTGTAAATCATCTACTAATGATGCTTCTAGAAGAAAGCCGAAATATCCTTGCCTCATCTGTGAGGAGGATCATTACACTAAGGATTGTCCCCGACGATATGAAGTTAGTCGCTTGCTGAAAGGGACTTCGACTGTCTTAAAAGAACCCTTTCCATCACAACAAACACAGTTGGTAGACCAACCTCAGTCCTCTGCTTCCTCAGGTTCTCAAGTGTTCATGATGCAAGGTTCATCACCTATCTCGATCGCTACTCGAACTAAGGACTATCAAACCACATCTAAGCAGACGATGGAGAAAGAAGCTATCGATACTCCTTCTACTTCTACTCCATCCAATTCTAGTCCACTCCATATCGAGTGTCCTAACTGTGAGTCCATCATCCGACCACCTCCCAAAGGTGTTCTTTGGTAGTCATCTTTTAATTCGAATGCTAGAGCTGCGCAACATTACAATATTGTTGAGGATTTAGCTCAGGCACCTTCGACAATGTCTGCTTTGGAGGTTCTCCAATCTTTTCCAATGCAGCGGAAGTCACTGTTGCTTGCCATAGGTGCTATTGATCCCTCTGATTCGAGTCTGATTACTTTTGATCTAGAAAATCATGTGCCTCGTCTTCCTCATCAGATTGCATTTCTAATACAGGTCCTTATCAAAGGAAAGACGATTCATCGAATGGTTATTGATGAAGGTGCCTCTACCTGCATCATGTCAGTTTCGTGTTGGAAAGCCATTGGTTGTCCTTCTCTTAACCAGTCTCCGAACACCTTGGAAGCCTTTGACGGTAAAGGTTCACGTCCATATGGTATTCTCACGAACTTGCCGATTACATTAGAAGGAAAGACTATTGAATTAGAAGTAGAAGTTGTAGATGCAAATCTCAACTACAACCTTCTTCTCGGTCGAAGCTGGACCCACGCCATGTTTTGTGTGGTGTCTTCTTTGTTTCGTGTACTTCGTTTTCCTCATGAAGGAAAAATTGTCATGGTTGATCAACTGTCCTTCTTTTCTTCTGGTTCATCGAACGACAACATTCCTTACGTGGGAAATACTGAGATTCCTTACGAGAGCGTGGGGGCAGGTCTCTTCAAAGACTCTGCCTTAATGGGTACTTTTACTCTTCGGCCTTTGAATGTTCATTCAGTCAATATAATCTCGGATTCTACAGATCCTTGGATTATCCCTACCGTAGATCAGATTGATTCATTTGGCAATGCTATGCCTTTAAGTCCATTGGAGATAAATTATCAAGAAATTGTCTTAGCTTCGATGGCCGCTTCAGAAAGTCATACTGTCTTCAGTATGAACCTGGACACTTACGTGCCATCTCCCTGGCTTGGTTCTTGGGATTCTCCGGATCCTTTGAATGAGACATTCCCCACCAACGAGAGTATCGTTGAGGTCATGTCTCTGGATGAAATTCCATGGAACGGTCTACATCATCGTTCTTCTTTTCTTCCTAGCCTCGATGAGATGCCTTCCTGTCTTGAAGCGTCTGTTTCTCATTATCCTACGCCTCCACTTCAAACACCTGTCCTGGTGCATGAAGTCTTGTTGGAGGGTAATATGGGGAACATCACTGCAACCTTGATTATTGACATTTCGTTTCACCCTGAAATCGTCAAGATTTTTGAACTGGAGGCACCTTTTCCTCATCATGAGTTCAGGATTTTCTCACTTCCTTTCATGAGATTTTTTCACCGAGTCTCTACCGTTTTCCCATTATCGCAATGGGGTTTTTATCTTATGACTCGTAACCCTCACTCGCCTGGGGGGTAGAGCCTTTTATGAGTTTTACTTTATTTGGCTGAGTTGATGCTTACACGTCATGTCAACGGTGAAACTCCGGTTTTATTCTCTATTGATTAATTACCCGGGTTCGAAAATGGACTCCATCTGAAGAAGTATTATGCGTGAAATTCATGTAATAACTTTTGTACATTAGTGTGTTAATTAATTAGTGTGCGTTTTTTATTTTTGGTGTGTTTGTTTGCTTTGGAGACATGTTTTTCTGCTTACCCTGTGTTCCACTCGGTTTGCATATGTCGTCAAGCCATTACGTTGGTTTAGCTGATGGTGCTTGTCGTAGCACACGTAATCTGTCTTTCACAGCATGGGTACTCTATGACCTTAATGGCTAGCTGATTAACTTACGAGGTATCTGTCTTGGTCGAACAAGCTGATTGAACTCTTGTCAGAAGCAGTTGCTCTTGGCATTAGGGATTTAGTTGTCAAGTTGGACTCACAACTAGTTGTGTTACAATTAAACAATCATTACTCAGTGAGAAATCCACAAATATTGCGTATGTATCTACGTGTTAGATTGCTGGAAAGAAATTTTGATTTCATGACATATCAACATATTCCACGTAATTTAAATACATTAACCGATGCATTAGCAAATTTTGTTCTTGACGAGCATTTGCGTCATTTATAAAACTGAATCATGTTATGAACACATAAGTAGAAATAAAACATATATATATATATATATATATATATATATATATATATATATATATATATATCACGTCTGTCAGAGTGTTTACATCAAAATGTCAAAAAATAGAGTGTTCTGAGACACTTGGCTTTCCAAGCCTACAAAATGTGTAAAAGACTAGATAAACTATTAGACTGCGCGGTGCTCATGATAGCACGAGACCGCCTTAATCACTCGGCCTAGTAGCCGACGCAGCCTCGCAAAAACTCCCACAGTGTGTCTCTGCCAATGAAGTGGAACATCATCAATAGTGGCATAGTTTGGAACTCCTCGAGTTATTGCCTCCAGATTGCACTCCATCTTTGCTAAGGGGTCAGCCCCTTCTTCATAGTCCGCACCCACTATTGGATGAGCAACTCGCCGTGCTATTGGCAATATGCCTAGTGGTCTCTCTGGTCCCACATCTACACACTTATCACAAGTTGAGTCTCGACTTACACTTTAAAAAAAAATTATAATACTTGAAAAAATCCCAAAAAAACAAGTTTTTAACTACATCAGTTCACTGTTCGCTTGGTGGCAGAGGTAGATCTGGATCCCACCTGAAATCCGTGCCCGCATAAGCGTAGTCATCTACCACAAGTAGTTGGCATTCTAGCCAAATGAATAACTGTCGTGGATAATGCATATGTTGACCCGTGCCTCCTCGAGGCATGAGCTGGCTCCATCGCACGAGTCTCGGATCTCGGGGGACAGGATCCGGAACCTCCACCCACTGATACCAGAAGAGGGGCACTCACTCCAAAAAGAAGGTCACCGGTATAGAATCGAACCCAAATTGCTTCAAGTGTCCATGCTTCCCCTTGCTCAGTTGTCGTTTCATGTTTTCCAAGAGGCCTCCACACCAATTGAAGACGGTGGGGGTCAAGCATGTGATAACATATTGGAACTGGGATTTTGAAGCCTCATACAAGGCTTGCGTGCCGGATACACGTGCCATAGTGAACAAAATTGTTCTCAAAATGAGGTTGTTGGTGATTGTCGCTATCTTCACCTTACCTCCATTGGTTATTTCGGCACCAGGACAATACCTCTGGACTAGACCCCTTGTACTCTCACCTCCTTGGCGAGATCCAAAGAGTTGAACTACTTCCCCTCGTCGGGACAATCCCGTGATGAAGTAGATATCCATCTCCTCCAGTTCTAGTTCCTAGCCTTTTATGATGAAGATCTCTCGATCTACATCCCAGAGATTGATTAGATAGGGCAACAATTCCATCTGAGCCCTTAACCTTGTGGTCCTGAAGAATTTTAGCAGCCCACAATTCCTTAGAGCGATTATTCAATCAGGATCTTGAACTGCTTGATGGTCTTCGACCTCATGGCCTCTTTCTTTCCACTCTAGGACCATATTCTCCTGCAAAGCAACATTTAACACTCATTAATGCCTTTTTCATGGATCAAAATCATCAAATTTTGCTTTAAAGAGAGTTTTATTTCTCAAAAAACCACACTCGGAGGCATCACATCTATTTTTACAAACAATGTGATGGCATCGCGCGAGCCTTTAGGCTCAAGCCCAACCATCGCAGGTCCGATGACCATTACCGCGATGGTCACCGACGCCCTAAATTTTTGAAATCCTCCTTTCTAGCATTAAAATCACCATTTAAAATGCATAAAAAAGTAATAAAATGCAAGAGCAGGGATGAGGCTCTTACTTGTTGCAGACGGTTCATGAAACAGTACCCTAGATCTCCCGCAACAGCCACTGGAAAATCAAGAGAATTAGGGCACAAAATGCACTTTTAGAGCTCAGTTTGGGAAAATGGTAAAAAGTAAAATTACTTTTGACTATTTATGAGTTTTGAAAGTCATTTTTGTCAATATTTTCGTAATATTTTAATATTCTCTCGATATCAGTGATGGGTGTGTTTCTTGTGCAGTTACAGGTGCCTTCAAAGTGAACAATGATCATTATTGACTGATGCTGGCGAGTTTTCTTTTATCTCTTTTTCGTACTCATTAAATAAACGAAAAAGGAACCCCCCTGGACTCATCTTTGAGCTCTTTTCTGACTCTCGAAAACTGAAAAGATTGCTGAGTACTTGTTGTTTTGAACTCATTAAAGTAAATGAATTGACTTCACCTTAGTATACATTTACCCCTTTTTCGGGCTGAGATTGACTATTTACAAAAAAGGTACACCTTGGTTGACATGGTCAAGAGGTTCCCTCGGATATTGTTTTCTACCTCTTTGGATTCGAGGGACAAATTACGAAAAGGGACATGATGGAGTTTTCTTTTTCGTCTCTTGCTCAAACTCTCTAAACATGAAAAATATACCAAGCTATTCTTACATCGAGCTCGTTAAAGCCTTAAGACGAAAGACTCGTCACCATGATGAGATCGATCTTCTCCTTCCTAGGGCTCGTAAAACTTACTAGGATGGATTCATTTGAAGAATGAACTTACATGACAAGCATATGCTATCCCCTTCAAGCAGGATCCAACCTATAGGCGACTTCATGCACTTGCCTAGCACCTCCTTGTCACGCTATAATGATTGAAATGAGACAAGAGTGTGGATTCCCGTACCAGGGTTAATGATCCACGATACAATATGATTTACAATGATTTTGACTGAACACCCAATCACACTATGACCTGAAACCCAACCGTCACATCATCCCAACAGATACTCCTATACCTCCCAACAATGCCTTTTCGACTCTAGGCAGAGTGATTCTTTTACAATATTGACTCTTCCAATGATGACACTTTTACAAATGACTCTTTTACAACTTTACAATGATGACTCTTGGCCTTGACACTTCTTCACAATATACGGATGGTTGTCATGTCTTTAAAGGATGTCCCACTGCAATGCTTCCTTTGATTTGATACTTCACCTCTTGGATGCTCGCTTGATGCTGTCCTTTAATCTTCTTTTACCTGCATGTAAATTTGCGAGCGAAACCCAATCTCAAAAGGAAAAACAAAATACCCTTCAACTTACCTTTGCTCGCAAAACATATGTAAGTGCATAATAATGAATAAATACAAATTAAAATTACAATGCGTACCTGAAATGTTCTTTTCGCTTTTGTTGTTGACTTGTTGCAATAGTAGACAAAGACTCCCACTCTTGATATAGGCTTGGACTCTATGAAAGACTATATCCAAAACTGACCTAAAGATATCAAATGTGTAGTATCAAGAATAGGACATTCGAAATGTGGTATCAAAACTAACTATGACATATAGAGGCATAGAGATATAACCGAAACCCTGTATATACTTACGTTGTCCTACAAAAACATATGTCAGAGATGATACTCAAAATTCAAATGTAAACACTAATCATACATACTTTGTTGTAGGAGACTTACCCTTGACTGTTGATGTGTGGTCCTTACTGCAGTGATCCTTGAATGCATGTTTTTTCTTGCCTTCTAGGAGCTTGATATTGAATCTGTTGTATCTACGTAATTTCAAATCTCCAGGGTCTGAAATTTCGTCCTGTGGCAGCCCTCTGAGTCCTCTTTGCAACCCCACAGGTCTGATCAAGATTGGATTCTTCAAGAAAGAGTTTTCCCAATCTCCCACAATGACTTGATTATAGCCTGGTTCAGTAGAACGAACTTGTATGAAGTGCCACGTGTCACTGTTACAACCTTTGTCCCTGAAAATGCTACTCAACAAACTACAGTCCGTCCTCTTTCTATGACTATTTACGAACTTTGAATCCAATGCTCAGAGAAAGTTATGACAATTTTCCCAATGTCACGTGTTTGACATGGAATTTGGGAGTCTGCAAAAACCCTAACTTCCTCAGATCATATCTCCGAAAATATAGCGAACCAAGATTTGAAGTTTGGTCACGAGGTTCATCAAGATTTCGTTTCAAATGGGTTTTAGTTTTAGCTTCTGAAGCTTCACAGAAAGAAACTTATAGCGAAAATGCTATGATGACCTGTTTTAAGCCACAAAATCCCTACTAGAGGAGGATATGAGGGTCATTATTTATATGACTTGAGTTGAGAGGGTCCTCAACAAGTGAACGTTGGAGGGATTTTAGGAGCAATTTTGTTATTATTAATTATTGACTATTCAATGACCACAACCAATTATGAGTGCCATGCCACAACCCAATAGGGTTTTAGCCCACTAACTAGGGTTACTAACTTCAAACGCAAATAAATCTCAAACCGTGAAGAACTGGGAGGCATACCATATATCAACGGAAACATCTCGACGAGTAGAATCCATCGAGAAAATCTTTGACGCAAAATAGTATGAGTTGTCAAGTCAAAATGCCCTTGCAAGATCGGGGTAGCCCCTGGTGCTGCTTGGGTTGACATCAATGACAACCACTGATCAACAGACAGCCTGGGAAAAACCCCTATACAGGGGAAAACCCAGTCAACAACTCTTCCTTCTGTAGTTTCACAAGACAAGACGAGATAATCCAAGACTCCTAGACAAATATTTCCTCTAATCACTAAGTCAGCGCTTCCTTCCTCTTCAGATGATAACCTTCCATCAACAACTTCGACCTAGAAATTCAACCTCTTCAACAATAGAACTTTGACCCCAATAGTAGCCCAGTAACTTCGCAAGAGAGAGGGAGATAGCCCAAAAAATTCGATCTTGATAATTACTTGTGAATTATGTTGCCTTCTTTTACTCCTTTGTTATATTATCTTTCATCAAGCAATTACCAAATTATGTGTGTATGAAGATCACAAAAACACAAGACACGAGATGTAGGTACTCTACCAGGGAAAAACCCTTATCTAGGGGAAAACCCAGTCAAAATATCTTCCTTCAATAGTTTTCTTGAGACTCTTCAACCTAGACGCAGACCTCCTCCAACCACCAAGTCAGCCTCCTCTTCCAACAACTTCGACCTTGCACCAGCAGCGCTTCGACCCAGCAAATGGCAACAACAACAATTTTGACCTGCACTCCTATATATAACCTCTTATGTGGGTCAAATTACCCAATTGTAGGCCGACTTCATCAGGTAATGGCCGACTTGGTGTGGAGGTGACAAATGACTTATTTGACTCCATACTAATTCTTTTTACATGATTCAAATGCCTAAGAAGGGTCTTATAAAATGGACAATGACTCTAATGACTCCTAATAAAACCTAGAAGTCCTCAATGGGGAATTTGACTTAAAACATGATGACCCAAACATGAAACCCATGCTTTAATAAGTCTTAATAATAATAATAAAATTCTTTTTCATAAGTACATTTTATTGTGACTCAAATACAATTATGAAGATCGAACCTAGTTACATTCTTCAACACCTAGCAAATAGGTCTTTGACTTTGGATTCTTCCATCTTGTTCTTCTTTGGTGAACCTTCGTTGGCAATGTTTGATTGATCCCTATCTCTTCTTTTATTCCTTGGATTCTCAGGACAATTACTTCTATAGTGACCCATCTTGTGACAATTGTAGCATTCAATCTTGGATAGGTCTATCTTCTTTCTTGGTCCTTTGGACTTCTTGAAGGTTCCTTTAGTCTTGTGATGAGCATAATAGGAATTCGAGATTTTCTCTTCTTCACCCTCCTTGTTGCTTACTAAGGATATTATGACTTCTTCTAGACTGGATGAATTCCATAATTGTTGGAATGTAGAAGTATCCTTCCAAATATCTTGAGCGGAATCTATGTTGGATATATATGGGGTGAGGTTATCCTTTATTCCATCCATTATTAGGCTCATGGCCAATATTTCTGTTTTTCTAAAATTTGCTTTTCTTTGCTTCACTTGATTCATCTGTAGGCTTCTTTACTTTTCCTTTGACTAGATCCAAGACTTTATTCTTCTCGAGGATGAGATCTATCCTCTTTTTCCATGCCTTGTAATTGGATGCTCCTTCTAATTTGTTTTCTCCCTTCAATGAGTTAGACATGGTTCTTGAAGATAGTAGGCTTGTCTCCTTATATGATCTTGATGACCCTTATTCAACTTCTTAAAAATTCTTATTCTTTTTTCAATAGATCTTCAGGCTGCCTTTTACGTTCTTCTTTACCTTAACTCTGATACTAAGTTGGAAAATCAGAAAAGCATAAATATTTTCTTATGAGGATAATTACTTGTGTTATTTTTGTGTTCTTATTAACTTTCTTAGGTTCTTTTATCTTTGTTTCATCAAGCAATTATCAAATACAAAACATGAAGATCGGGGACGCCAAATGTACGCAGACAACTAGGGAAAAACCCCTATACAACTGAAAACCCTGTCAAAAACTCTTCCTTTAGTATTTTCACAAAACAAGATGATATAATCCAAGACTCTTCGACCTAGACACAGACTTCCTCCAATCACCAAGTCAACCCTTCCTTCCTCTTCAGATGATAACCTTCCAGCAGTAACTTCGACGTAGAATGTCGACCTTGTAGCAACAAAACTTCAACCTAGTAGCAACAGAACTTCGACCTAGTAGCAGTAGAACTTCGACTTGGTAGCAACAATAGAACTTCAACCTCTCCAGCAACAGATCTTTGACCTCTCCAACAACAGAACTTTGACCCCTAGAGTAGCTCAGTAACTTCGCATGAGAGAGAGAGGGATAGCCCAAAAACTTCGATCTCATCAGGTAAGGGCCGACTTGGTGTGGAGGTGACAATTGACTTATTTGACTCAATAATCATTCTTTCTACATGATTCAAAAGCCAAAGAAGGGTCTAATAAAATGGACAATGACTCTAATGACCCCTGATAAAACCTAGAAGTCCTTAATGGGGACTTTGACCTAAAACATGATGACCCAAACATGAAACCCATGCTTTAATAAGTCACAATAATAATAATAAAATTATATTTTTCTTTCTTTTGATAAATACATTTCATTAGGACTCAAATACAATTATGAAGACTGAACCTAATGTTGTGCTGTACAACAACCCCCCATTTCATAAAATTTTTACTTTCAAAACTATAAGATGAAATGGGTCCTTTTTAGATTAAATTGGTATCAACTTATCATTCCTCAAAAGGTCCGAAAAGAAATAAAACATTATAAACCTTTTGAGAAAGCACATAATCGGTCTTATAGTAAAAAATGAATAATTCTTTATTATTGCGATAAAGCGATCGCAAGATCGCATATCGCAATAACAAAGGATGCATACCAAAAGACCCATTGGTTTTCCCCGATGCGACAACGCACAAATAACTATCGGATATCGGGAAGGCAAGCGATCATAACAACAGGCCCCTCTCTTTGCTCCGATGCGATATCGCTATCGGCGATCGGGGAATGTAGCATGCATGCATCTAAAAGCCCTCTTTTAAAACTCCCGATGTGAATTGGTGATATCGCTATCGGCGATCGGGGATTCCGAAAGGACACCAATATAACAACTTAAGCATTCCCTCGATCGCCGATTGCGATAAAGCTAGGCGCAACTTTCAAAAAGGATTGATAAGGCTGGGATATATTATGGTTAATTAGTATTAAAGGCCTTTCTCTGCCCGATAGCGATTCACTTACGCCCAACCGCCAAAACATCAAAGCCACGCTTAAATGAATTATTCGGCCAATAAACGATATGATGAGCACTTAAAGGATTTACAGGGTTAAATGACCATTTAATGGAATAGTAAGGCCAAAATCTCTTCAGAGATTGTATCCGCGGCCACCTTATGTTAATCCTCCATTATTCATTGATTAATATACCTTATTCATATTTGGTTTGCGCCACCTATTCTCTGCATTACTTTCAGTTTATCTCCTGTGCAGAGCTCCTCCGAAGCAACAAATTCAGGCCAAATGGGGAAGAAGTCTAAGAAATCTGGAACAGCTTCAGCTTCTGCAGTAACAGGACAACACATTGCCGATCCAGGACCAAGTAAAAAGGGATTAATTTCGGACACCACATGTCTAGGTCTCGGTAAAACTACTTGGCTGAGCATCTATAATCTGGTTGAGGTCAAAGAGCCTCAGGTAACATCAATACAAGCCACAACAGACCCGACCCGGAAGTCCGATGCAACTCTAAAGGATTTGGCCGACTCTTACCTACACCGGATAGCGGCCCGAGAGCAAATTCTTCCATATATAGATGTGGTAAGATGGGCAATTGAGGAAATCCCAATTACGAACAGAACATTTTGCACTATCGACAGGAGAGTCTTTGGTTCGTTTCAACCCGATGATTTGAGACAAATGTACCATTTGCCAGCACCGGAGAAGAAGTATAACAAAGCATTTCTGGAGAAGTTCAGAGATGAAAATGACATTGAATCAACACCTATACGGGATTGGAGACAAAACCCAACGAAACAAAAGCATGAGTCTTCGGGTAAGTACTCTGTCGATTCTTTGTGTTCTCCTTATTGTTATGCCAAAGTAATGATGTGTAGGATTTGGGGGTTGCATGATTCTTCAAACTTCACTATAGAGATGGTACCTTTAATGGAAGCAGCATGCAATAGCGAAATAATGGATTGGGGGAATATACTATCTGATAAGTTAGCAACAGCTGTTCTGGAATTCAGAAACAAATCCCGCGTTACTGAAAGGTTCATTCCTCCATTTTACTATAGTGCCTACATCTTAGATACTCTCTGTTTTAATTCCGAATTTCCTGTGCTGGGGTGGAGATGGACTCCACAGGACCCCATGCCCATTCATATCTACCACCAGAAGTTGTGGAAAGCCCACTATAAACACCACCTATATCAAGTTTGCAATGGATTTATGTTACCCATTCACTATGCAATTTTTGACAAACCTGCTCCTAAGATTTCCTCACAAGCAGAGATTGACTTGACAGCGATAGGAAGATGGTTCAGAGAAGAAAAATTCACATATGTAAGAGTTTTCGGCAATCATGCCAGGCCTCATGTCCTCCCCTTGTATATATCCGACAAACTATTGGCTCGAGAGATAGCATATCAGCTTACATCTGAAGGAGTTACACAGACTCTAAGGAATAAAAAGAAGCAGGTCTAGCCTCCTTTTCCTCTAAAGTGTGGCGTTTACGCTCTACATGACTACAAACATGCAGAGAAAGAAGCAGAAAAGATTAATACATTGAATCTCGCCACTCTTCCTAAAAGGCGATTTGATCCAAACAAAGTCGCCTATAATGCACTAGAACAGGCAAAACTCACTAAATTTGAACATAAAGAAGATGAGTTTGATGACCTATTCTCCTCGGCCGAGTCATTATTTCAGGTTCAAACGCTAGCTAGAATGAGATATCACGACGACGGGTTAGTTGAATTCAACAGACTTAGAGAGCAGAGGTTGCAAACTTTGCCTCTAGATTTGTTAGCAACAACCCCGATGACACAGTCAAGTGAGCCTGAACAACGACTTACCAATGAACCTCCTGCTACATCAGAAATTGCTGGAGAAGTCCAAACAAGAGAGCAGGAGGAACTCCAGAGGAAAGAACATGAGGAAGCGCAGAGGAAAGAACAAGAGAGGATATATGAAGAAGCGCAGAGGAAAGAGCAGGAGCAGAGCAACACGGACGTGAATGTCGATGCCCAGATTGACCCAAAGTTGCTTAGGAATGGCAGCAATTTGATTCAATCATAAGCAATCTAGAAAGCTCAAAGGAAGCCGATACATCCAAAGCGGCTGATACACAGGATACAACATCAAAAGAGGTTCCAAGTGGAAACAACGGCCTACCCTCTACTACAAACATAGAAATAATTCCCAAAGATCCTTTGGATCAGATCATTTTGCAAGTGGAGGATATACCTCCATTAGATGTCTTTTACAGCCCAAAGCACAGGGCCATAGTAAAGCGACAACGGAAAAGGAGAAGGATCGATCAACCTTCCCTGTTCCCTGAACAAATAGTGACAACCAACGTGGTTTGGAAGGAGAAATTTGATCCTTCTGATGACCTAACAAAATTGTTCCAATATGCTGGAGCCTATTCGGCGGCCACCATGGACAAGGCATCAGAAGTGAGTAATCTGTTAAAAGAAAAGGACCAGGCAATCACTTTGCTACAAGCACAGCTATCAGAGGCACAACAAAAAGCAGAACAATTAGAACAACAATTGTCTACGCAACAACAGATAAATAATCAATTGAATAAGTAGTTGCATGAAGAGAAACAAAGGATCGATTCAAGTGCAATTCAAAAGCAGAAAGAGCTGTCGGAAGCATTAGCAAAATTGAAAGCAATGAATGAACAGATGGTGAAGACGAAAGATGAGCAAATTGCTCAATTATCATGTCAAATAGAGAAGTTCAAAAATCTTCCGCAACCTGCCGAGTCCAGAGCAGAAGCACTACAAATTAATAAGGCATTGGTAACACAAATAAGATTATTATGTCAGAAAATTGCTCAAGTGGAACCCCTGTGTGACATAACAGCATCAATAATCGATAAATCAGTCGATGCTAGAACAGACTTGGAGCAGGCCGATGAGACCTTGACAAATTTTCTTGATTGGCAGGACACTGATGAGGGACAGGCAGCTAATTTGCCAAAAATCTTAGAATCCCATAAAGAAATCCTATTTATGGAATGGCAGTCCCAGTTAATGAAGGCAGAGAGAGCAGTTTCTAGATGCAAATTAACCACAAGTAATTTGGTTGAATTAATTAATGATACTCTCTACTTATCTAATATGATCTCTCAATGTACACCAGGTAAATTACTATCGGCTAAAACATTGGAGCAGTCATGTTATCAAGAGCTGGAAAAGAATGGGAGATTGATCGCAGGTATTAACAGTTTAACTTGGGACACCTATTGGTTGTTCCTAGTAAAACCATACAGCCAGAGAGCCGCCCTCAAGTGCCTAACAGATGCAATCGGGTGTATCATTCCCGATATACAAGATGCCACCTATGCTGCTCAACTCAATTCTCGTCTCAGCCGCCCTCAAGAAGTGGAACCAATGCTAGCGATATGCCAACTCAGGTCGAAAGGCAAACAACCAGAGTGATGAATCATGCTGCCGACTGCCAGATTGCTATGGGAAAGATATTCAAGATCAAGTTGTACCAATTAAGTAGCATTTTAATTTTATAGTTAGTTAGTTTTAATCAAGTATTTATAGACCCTTTCAATGCATTGGAAAGGGTCTTAAGTTTTTGTATATGACTTAAACCTGAAGTTGCACTACTGTACTTCAGGTATATTTTTTATAAAGACTGGGCCAATTATTCCAATTTTGATAACGAAGCTTTTATGTGGATGTGCACTACTGCCTTTATTTAAAAGTATTTCGGAGTCAGAAGAAGGAATTCGAATTTCGATTGATGTTGGGAATGATTTGCAGCTCATATGGTAATACTATCTATGTCTGAATTCATTCTGTTTATGTGAATTGTTATTTGATCACTCTTGCTATTATTGAATATATGCATGTGTTTTTAACAACATTCTTTATACTTTCCACTATTGGATGTTTACAACATGCTTTTCTTTTAATCATACATGTATCAGTAATATAAAAGGATAAGTGTA
Source organism: Pinus tabuliformis (assembly GCA_031772625.1). Lineage (NCBI taxonomy): Eukaryota > Viridiplantae > Streptophyta > Pinopsida > Pinales > Pinaceae > Pinus > Pinus tabuliformis. The sequence goes on along the minus strand of CM062820.1, from coordinate 816,726,790 downwards.
ACAATGTTTTATTAATTACTTTGTTCAATTATTTGAACAAAGCAATTATTATGTGAATAAATGTCTATGTTTATTGAGTAGAGTCATCTATATGCCTATCGATGAACAAAGATCATCAAGCATTGCACTTAAAAGAATAGAAGCTTCCCGGGATAGAATAGTCATTTGTATTTTCACTTTTAGATTAAGTCATCCATCCATTATCATTTATTAGAAAACCAATCACTCATCCATCCCCTTTTTATTCATTACTGGGAAACTGGTCCCATTATATCCAGTCGGAGCCACCATCCCAAATGGAAAAGGAGCTGTATTAAGGTACGGACCGGGTGGTTATCCCCTGATGTTGATGCAACGATTTTCGGGGCATTAACACCTAGTTACATTCTTCAACATTTATGTATATCTTATGTATCTATTAAAAGAAGAAAGAAAATTATTATTTTTTCTAGCATGAGTTTCATGCTCTTAGGGTTTGTCAAGTCAATAAGATGTGTCATGAGTCAAGAGAGTCTTTGTCCTATGTATAAGATCCTATTGGGAAATTTGTAACAAGAAATAAGAATTATATTTGAGTCAAAATTGTCAATATTGACCTCCAAGACTAAGTCGGCCCTACCAGTCCAAGTCAGCCTATAATGGGCTCTTCGACTCCTTGAAAAAGGTATAAATACAAGTGATTTCAACCTCATTAGCAACCCTCATTTACAAGAAGCTTGATCTACAATAGAAGAGTGCAGAATTCAAGGAAGAAGCCAAGAAAGTCAAAGGAGAGAGAAGTTAAAGCAAGGAGGAAGGAAAATCGAAGTTCTAACCTAGTTTCTGGACTATTTTCTCTCACATGTGCGAAATTCTTAGATGCTGCAGGGGGCCGAAGTTGCAGATCTACTGCAGGTCTGCAATTTAGATGCTAGGGGCCGAAATTTTGAGTTTGCAACCTTTTTTGAAAGGGTTTGAACCTTGTTGACTTGGTTTGACTTTGACTAGTTGGAAGGGTTTTTGTTGGAGGGATGATTTGGTGCTTGGAGAAGGTCTTGGTCTAGGGTTTTTGGTCTTGGATTTCTCATTTGAAGCTGTTTCTATAAGAAGAGAAGAATTTTGATTGGGTTTTCCCCTAAGAGAGGGTTTTGCCCTGGCTGAGAGCCTACATCTTGTGTTCATTGTTTTTGTGATCTTCATTGTTTTATGGTTTTGGTAATTGTTTGATGAAAGAGAACATAATAAGAACAACAAGAAGTTAATATAATATCACAAGCAATTATCAAGTAAGAGAAATCACCCTAAGTGCTGCCATATAGATTTCTCAACATGGTATTAGAGTTAAGATGAAGAAGGAAGAGGCAACTTGGATATCACACTTGAGGATATAAGAAGAGGACATGTGTTCTAATCATCTTTGAAGGAAATAAGAAAGGACACAATAGAGTCACAGGAAATAACATAAGGAATGATGCAAGGAAAAGCTCCAAGGAAAGAAGGCTCATCATTCATCTTGAAGGAAGGCTACTAGACTAAGAGGCTCTTGTTTATAGGGGAGCATCTTGAGAAAATAATTTTGAAGACATCTTGGAACATCTTGAAAGAAGCATCTTGGAAGATATTTTGAGGACTTGGGAAGACATCATTTGCAAGGTAGAAGGAAGAAAGATTCTCTTTAATTGGAAGCTCTTGATTGCAGGTCATTATCTTGAAGAAAGATCTCTCTCTCTTGAAAGATCTTCTAGAAAGTCTTTGAAGAAAACAAGAATCTTGGGTCCATCATTGAAGTAACTTTGAAGAAATATCAGGTACCTTTGGAGCATCATTAAAGAAGGCTTAAGAAGTGACAAGCGCCTTGGGACTATCATCAAAGCAAGAAGGATACTTCTTGAAGGCATTAAGACATATCATCTTCAAGTATCTATTGACAAGCATAGCTGCAGGAACTAAGCAATTTAAGACTGAAGAATGGACAAAGTACTTTAAAAGTGAAGTGAGGATTAAAAGGATTCTCATTGAATCCATCAAGGATCATCTAGTTCTAGTTATGAAGAAGTATAAAGTCACATATGAAAAGTCTCAAGCCTTTGCTACTAAAGGAAAGAAGTAGAAGAAAGGGAGGTTTGGAAAGTTTGAACCTCATCAAAAGAATCAATTTCGAGGAAGACAAGATATGTCCAAAATGAAATGCTATGGATGTAATTGTCCTAAGAATCCTCAAAATAGAATGAACAATAAGAAACAAGAAAGGGATGGAGCTCACACAACTGTAGATAGAAAAAAACCTGAAAAGAACATGAAAATAACTTGAAGGTTGTAGATCCCAAGGATCTCTTTTATTGAAGTCTCATGACATCATGGATAGAAGTATATGGCATTAAAATAGTTCGAATGCATATAGACAGTTGCATTGGAAGCAGTCATCTAGCAAGAATAGAAGGTTTTGGACCTATTCATGCAACAACACTTTGGCATCATAAGGATCATAAGGATCCTCTACAAGAATAGAATCATGAAAAGACTTTTCAATATATGGAAGAATCATTATGACATGGTAAGAGTATAAGAAGTTTGCAGGTATAGTTATAGCACAAAGAAAAGAGGCAGTTCATTCAAAAGAAGTAGACTAGATGGTTGTCTGAAAGAAGAAGAATATGCTTGATAACTTGAACATGAACATGGTGTGGATAAGTTTTGGATAAAGTTTGGAACTCTTCTGGATGGAAGACATGATAATTGAACCTAAAGATAATGATCAACATTCGATATAGTCTCACGAAATACCACTGACTACAAAGGGAATTATTGAAAGATAAGTGCTCTATCTCTCTTCTTATACTATTATTTTCTTGAACTTAGTCCTTTGTTTTTATATACATTGCTTGACTATATCTTTTCTTTTTATGATCTCCCTGAAAAGGATTGCAGGTATATTCTAAAGACTCTCTGTGAAAGAAGAAGTAAAAAAAAATTGTGGCTAGATTCAGAAGGAGCCTTGAAGGGAGATTTAAATCTTGGAAGAACTTTGAATTTCAAAAGAAGCTTTGATTCAGAGGGAGCAGTTCAATATTAAAGTAAAAATCAAAAGGAGGTACAATCATTTAGTTAATAATGAATAGTCTTTGCATGTGAGGTATTTTAGAGTTTTGCAGTGTCTTTATGATTGGTCTAAAAGACAATGAAAGTGTTAGGGTTTGAAGATGACATATTTTGCATGATTAGAATGTAGGGTTTGTAAACTTTACATTTTTGAAGGTTTTTGGTATCTAGGGCTCGTAAAACCTAGATGGTACTTGAATTAGAAAAACCCCCAAATAGTGAAAACTATAACCCTTATTATTTGTTCCCTCTTGAAAACCTAGCTCTTAATATCTAGGGTTTGCAAATAGAATCTAGGGTGTGTGATAAAAACCCTAATAAGGGTTAGGTCATGGGATATCCAAGGTTTGTAACAAAAACCCTAGATGCACAAGTATAAGTCATGATAGCCCTAGATTGACAAAATTAAAATCATGCTCTTGTATGTGTATATTTTGCTTGGTTGTACTTGTTGATGAAAATTGTAGGTACATGAAGATGGTTTTCAAAATTGTGAAAACTAGATGAGAAAATGTAAGAACAAAACTCAAATCTCATGCTTGATGACGACCTCGTGGTAATGATGAGCATGATGGAAAGAGGGAGTTGCGGAAACCCTGATGATATTACAGTTTTCATCTAATGAGCATATTGATGATTGAAGGATGAAGCTAAATATGTTGCTTATGAGATTGGAAAGGAAGCTGTTTGATTAATTTGGAGGACCGATGGATCCCACTATTATACATTGTGATAACCAAAACAACATAAGGTTGACAGAGTACCCCATGTTTCATGTTAGAACTAAGCATATTAATAATAAGTACCATTATATTAGAAGTTTGATGGGGTCATGAAGCTATAGTATATCCCGATAGATGAACATATAATTGATATTTTGACTAAATATCTCCCCAATGAGAAGTTTGAGTATTTGAGAAGCATGCTTGGATTGGTTGATATCTCCTATTTGATTGAGAGGAAGAGATGGTGAGTTATTCTACCTTAGGCTGATTAGCCCGTATGATGGTACTTTGAGTTGGTATCTTGGCAGGTAGCCTAGATGATACCTAGAACCCTGTTAGGGTTGGTGTCTTGGTAGGTATCCTAGATGACACCTGCATCCTTGTCGAGTTGGTATCTTGACAGGTAGCCTAGATGATACCTAGAACCCTATTAGGGTTGGTGTCTTGGCAGGTAGCCTAGATGACACCTGGATCCTTGTTGAGTTGGTATCTTGGCAGATAACCTAGATGATACCTAGAACCCTGTTAGGGTTTTTGTCTTGGCAAGTAGCCTAGATGGCACTTGGTGTTTTGGTAGGAAGCCTAGATGACACCTGGATCCTTGTTGAGTTGGTATCTTGGCAGGTATCCTAGATGATACCTAGAATCTTGTTGGGGTTGGTGTCTTGGCAGGTAGCCTCGATGACACCTGGATCCCTGCTGGGATGGTACTTTGGCAGGTAGCCTAGATGACACTTGGATCCCTGTTGGGATGGTACTTTGGTAGGTAGCCTAGATGGTAACTAGTGTTGAGAAATCTATAGGGCCGCAACTAAGATGATTTCTCTTTAACTTGATAATTGCTTGTGATGTATTTTTAATTTTCTTGATTATTAGCTTCTCTTATTATTATGATGTTCTTATCATCAAACAACTACCAAAACAAGAAGATTAACAATACACAAGAACACATAATGTAGGTTGCAAGTGAGGGCCAAAACTATTGAAAAGTAACTAGGTTCGATCTTCATAATGACGTGTAACTGTGATTTTATGTAACTGATGAAAGGAAGAAAAATAAAATTATTATTGTAATGGTTGTCTCATGGGTTTCATGAGCAAGGAATTTTTATTTTTAGTATGACTCCCATTGTGAGTCCTTAGGATTGGTTATACAGTCAAATTGAGTCAATGTCATGTATGAAGGACCCACTTGGGCATGTTATGCATTTGTATGGGTCATTAAATAAATATAAAGGCCCTACAAGACAAGAACAAGACCACTCCTACAAGTTGGCTTCAATATTGAATTAATTAACTCCTCCAAAGAGACATGTTGGCTCAAGCTCTTTCTTGTCGGCTAATTACAAAGGCAAACCACTATAAATAGGCAGCTCGACCTAAGTTCAAAGCACAAAATTTCAGAGATAATTCGCTCTAGTTCTGAAGTAAACAAGAAGTGTGAAGATCAACGAAAGGGTCTAGAAAATAGTCCTAATAACCAACGAAGTGAAGCAAAGGGAGAGCGGATTTGTGGTAATATTTGGTTATGTTTTATGACCTATTTTGAGACACACATGCGAATGTAGAGAAGGATTGTTGCTGCATAAGAACCAATCCACTTAGGCAGACGAGTTGGAAGAAGGTCGAGTCTAGAAGGGAGGCTGAGACAAGAGTTGGAAGAAGGTAAAGTCTAGAAGGAAGGCCGAGATAAGAAGAAGGTCAAGTCTAGAAGGGAGGCTGAAGGTTTGAAGCAGAAGGAGGTCGAAGTGGAAGAGGAGCTGAGAAAAGGAAAGAAGCAGAAGGTTGACTAAGGATCTCATCAAGGGAGCTTGTGTTTTGGTCTTGGAGTGGCAAGTAGGTCAAGGGTTTTGGTCTTGGTATTCGTCAATTGGAATCTCTATAAGAAGAAGAATTTGTTCGGGTTTTCCTGTCAATGAGTGAGAGGTTTTGGCCTTGGATGATAACCTATATTTTGTGTCTCTTGTGTCTTTATGGTTTACACATTCGTCGATGTTTGATGAAGAAAGAACACCAATAACCTAAGTAAAGGAAGAACCTAATCTAAAGAAGTAAAAAGCGCACACAAGCAGTGACTAATAGAAGAGAAATCACATAATTGCTATGCCCTATATTTCTCAACATTGTATCAGAGCTAAGGTGACAAAGTCAAGGAAGGACATCTTATCAAGGGACACTCAAGGATCAAATCTTGAGGAAGACATCGAAGCAAAGATCATCTTTAAGACAAGATCTATAATGGAAGCATTATGACCCTAGATCGAAGGACTCTACAAAGAAGTCTTGGGATCATCATTAAGAAAAGAAGTCCAAGTTGAAGAGATCTATGAATCAAGGTCCTTACCATTGAAGACATCACCAAGAAGTCATCATTGATCTTCATCAAAGGATCCAAAGAGATCTCACTCTCTGTGGGATCAAGGATCACTCTTGAAGAAAACTACCTTCATCAAGGAGAAGTTTTCTACTCTCTATATCATCATCAACATCAAAGAAGAAACAAGGAGAAATGAGCATCCCATCAAGTATATGGCCTTATCTGAATCTATCAAAATGTATTTTTGCAAGGAAAGCAACAATTTGGTTGGGGCTTCAAACTATCTTTCATGGAAGAAAAGGACAGATCTAAATCTTATTGAAAATGAGGTCATGGATCATGTCAAAGGATCTATCACCAAACCAAGGGAAGAAGATGCTCAAGAACTTGCAAAGCATATGAAAGGGGAAATTAGGGCTCAAAGGATTCTCATTGAATCCATCAAAGGTCCCCTCATTGCGTATGTATCTAAACTCAAAACTTCAAAATAAATCTATAACAAACTGGTAGAGTTGTATTCTGTAAGCATTGTTGGAGATGTCATCTCATTAAGGCAAGAATTCCACAAGCTGAAGATGTCTAGGGAAGATGGAATAGCCTCATACTTTATGAGGATATCTGAGATCCAAGATCAACCACAAGATCTGGGAGAAGTCATGTCTGATAGTGAAATGACTACAGTTGTATTAACTGCACTACCAGAGGAGTGGGATAACTTTAGTTCAAGTATTTATGGGAAGAAAGAAGCTACTCCATTCGAGGATCTATGGTCACTATGCATGATTGAAGAATCTAGACTAAAGGCCAAATCTGATGTGGGAGCAGGTGAACAAAATCAAGCTTATGTTGCAATGACAAGAAAAAAGGGACAATTTGGAAAGTTTGGTCCTCAGAAAAAGAAAAAGAACATGGCTAAAATCCAATGCTATGGGTGTCAAGAATATGGACACTAAAAAAGAGATTGTCCTAAGATCAAGAAGGACAATGACAAAAGAAGAAGAGAAGAAGCCCATATCATCCAAGAAGTGGAGGAAGGCAAAAAGAAGAAATCCGAGAATGAGGAAGTAAGAGATCTCTATTATGATTGAGATAGTCTTCCTCACCTAAGTTCTTCTCAATTTACTAAGTCATCTATTGTAAGATATGGCTATCATTATTCTTTAAATGATGGGATGCATCAAGGCATCATATAAGCATTGAAAGCAAGAGCTCGAGACCAATGTTGCACGAAGCGCCCCCCCCCGGTTCCAAGCCCCGAAGCGCGTCCCGTACGGAAGCGCGCTTCCGAATTTTTTGCCGCTTCCTAGAAATTCGGAAGCGTGGTACGGAAGCGCCGAAGTGTGCTTCGTACAACGCTTCGGGCGTTGGAAGCGTGGCGCTTCGGAGGAGGAAGCGTACGCTTCCCGTACGCTTCCGGAAAAGCATTTAGAAAATCGTTTTTTTTTTTAATTTTAGGTGAGTTTGTTTGTTGGGGGTGGGTCCACCTTGGGTTAGGGTGACGAATGAAGGCAAAAAAAAATATAAATATAGCAGATGCTCCCTCATGGTAATGTTAAATTCTTAAAGTAAAAGTGACATTCTCCTTTATTTTTCATTTTCATCCTTCTACTTAAATTTTTAACATTACCATGAAATGACTCAGGATGTTTGAGAGTGGTTCCAGCCTCATTGGACTTCATATGGAGAAAATAGAATTTCATATCCTATTCAAAATTCAGCAGACTTAACAGTTTTCAGGAATTCAAGATCAATGGGATTGTGGCATTTCATTAGATTATATCAAGTATGAAGGTATGCGATTAGCATTTAATCAAGAGCACCAAGCCCTATATGTACCCTAGTGTTGGTGGTGTTAATTGTTGAACTCCTTTGTCACGCGGCACGCCCTTAGCAAAAAATTACCTTTCAATCAAGTCAAAACCATCGATAAAGCATGTTAAGCTTTTTCTACCATATTTTAAGTCTTGAATTAGGTAGTTTGATCAAAATTGGGCAATGTTGACTAATATCCCTAGACAATCGAGGTAAAGGCAAAGGCTAGACAAGAGGAGAAGAATCTAGATTCTAGATGGTTGATGCATCTAAATGGTTGATGCTCGAATCATTAATCATTAATGTACAATGGATGTTATATCTATCTTGATTTATGCAAAAATATGCATGTTTTCATGTCTTCTACAACAAATTTGGTATTTGGGATTGTTGACCACTACCGGTCAACTGCCCATAGAAGTACACCCCCTTTTCTTTGCAAAAAGGGATAGCGCTTGATCGACATGACCGTGCCATCCTCCAGTCATCAACAGCTTGATCGATTTATGTTGTAAACCCAGTCTGCATGTATAAATGGTAAATAATCATAGCAGATATGAGTCATGTCTGTAAATTGCCTAGGTGGACCTAATTTTCTAAGTGATAATCTACGTCTCGGAAGGTTTTTCGTCTCACCGATCCATGATCGGCAGAGTTTTCCTTCAGCCTAACCCCAAAGCCGGGATGGATTTTGTCACTAGAATCTTAGGAGAATCCTAGTGTGTAAATATGCTAGATTATAGTGGTGTCGCAGAACTGGGTGGTTTATGAGGGTCTATGCTAAATGGGTTTTTCCCCTTAAGATGTAAAATTGTAAAAGTCATGGTGTAAAGTGTCTTGAGGGTTGGAAAATTTTTAAATCCCCTCATGTGTCCTAGGTCCTAGGTCCTAGGTGATTTTTCCAAAGGCTAAGTTCGAGGATCCATTTAAAAAATGAATTAAAAATAAAAAAATAAAAAAAATAAAATAAAAATTAAAAATTAAAAATTAAAAAATAAAAATTATAAAATTATAAAAAATTATAAAATAAAGCAAAAACCCTAAAAAATAATAAAATAATAATATTTTGAGTAAATACATGCAAAATTTCATTTTTTAATGAATTAACAATTTCAACGGATGAGATTAAGAGATGTCTTGATCCTCATCGACGGTCGAGATCATTTCGTCATGGATCACTTGAACTAGCCGTTGGGATCTTTTCCTTTAAATAGGGTGCTAGGAGTCATTTGAGGGATTCGATCTGTGAGTCTTGTGCTGAAGAAGCTATCTTGTAATCTGTTTTCTGGTTAATAAAAGAAGACTTTGGGGTTCAAATCCCGCTGGTGTTACTCTCTGGAAGTGCTATGAGATGTTTAATTTTCTGCATATTTTATTTTTCAGCCACTAATAACAGCTTATTTTTAGAGTATTGTGAGCATAGGTATCTTGTTCAGTTGCTAGGGTTTGAATGGTGTTAGGGTTTCTGAAGTAATGGCAGGAATCTCTATTGCTTTTTGAGATCTAGCATCATTTTTGCTCTCTTTACTGATGGTTGATTTAAGCTGTGCAGAAAACCCTTACTGAAGAAGATTGGTGGGCGTTTGGGGAAGTTCTAGGCTGAACCAGCCAACTCCCACAGGCTCTTCCTTGCAGAGCCTAGCTAATTTTTTCCCTGGGTTAATCATTTAGTTTCTTTTCTAAGTTTGCATGAGAGATTTCTTGAAATTTCTAATAAATATGATATTCTACTGCTGTTATTGCTAAATCTGGCTGTTAAAGGGTCAAAATCTGTAAATTAATCAGCTGTTTTGGGGTTTCAATTTTTGCTCTATACACAGATTTAAAATTAGGGTTTTATTTTCTTTTTAACTGCAGCTGCCCAGCCCGCAAATCCATTTCCACGCAGTGGTACCTCCCACACACAGTCATTCAGTAAACAAGCATCAAAGTTCTGCTCCATCTACGCTCAGAATAAAGGGAAATGCAGTGAAATGTAACATTGTTCAAAGGAGGAACGTAACTGCATAAGATTAAATCGATTGTTTTTGATATATCAAAATCAGCCGCAAAGTTTTCTCTAGACCTGCGGGATCTGTATAGTGCCTGCACCCCCTCACGCTGTTGGCAATCCCTCCTAGTCGAGCTCCTATCACTGCATCCGCCGTCGAAAACACCTCCATCTGCAAGTGGCGTAAAGGAATTTCTGAATCTTCACGTGAAACATGGCTGCTCCAGCAAAACCCTGGTAAGAAAATCGATTTTAATCAAAGACTTTCAACTCAGCATCCTCAGGTACGTTCTAAAACGATTTTCTTTTTATCTCCGCTGAAAATACGTTTTATGACCATCATACTTCTGAAACTCGAACCTGTCAATGCACCGTCGTCACCTGTGCCTGTCGAAATCTTTTTTACGTTCAGTTTTGTTCTGCTTTACGTTGAAACAGGACTACGATTCTTGGGCTTTGATATTATCCTTCAGCATTTTAAACGTATGCGTGATTGCTTAAAGTATAGTTTTATGAACATTTGCGTATTTCAGGTGTTAGCGTTTGTGTATGCTGGAGCTTTTTTTTTTTGTTTACGATTTTCTTTTCTTTTAGATTTTAATTTTTACATTTAAACAAAAAAATCCAAGAAAGAGAAGCTCGAAGTTTAGTATTAGGGTTTAGTCATATTTTAATTTTTTATCATTTTTTTAAATAGTTTCCCTTTTTTTGATTTTTATTAGATATAAAAAAAAAGAGATTTTCTTTCAAAGTGTAGATCTTGACTTTATTTTTAAGCTTTAAATTTCTGCCTTAATTCGAAAAGCATAAAAAAAAGGGCATTTTTGAAATTTTTTTTGCCAGTTTTAGTCTCAGCTCGTCGCATTTTATTTTTCCTGCTGAGATTCAAATTCATTGATGTGGAATAAATGTTCATGATTTTAGACAAATCTGCACCTGCATGATCATCTTAAAGATTAGCTGCATATGATATCTGGTTAATGATTCTTGCATGGTTGTTTAAAGCATTTGATCTTTTTCGAAATTTTTAATAGCTGGATATCGTTATTGAGATTTGAATATTATAAGAACTTTGTGGTTTTAACAGATATCTTACGCCGTTCTAGTCGTTTGATGATAAATGATTGCTGTTCATGGTTTGTATTTCTATATCATCTAGCAAGTAATCGTATAAACATAAATCTTATAAGGCACTGGTCCTCTAAATTAATAAAATCATTTTAGTGCTTCGTGTCTCCCAAAACCAACTGATCAACAGTTGGTCTCCTTCACCTCATAGGGTCTACCCCCCTTAGCCGCGGGAGACAGGCTTAAACGGAGAGATCGGGGATCAGAGTGACAGCCCCCGGTCTGAGCGTTGTCGTGTCAATCTGCGCGACAACAGGGATGTTTGTATATATATAGCAGACGCTTTGCTTCCTAGATTTTTGGAAAAAGACGCTTCCGCGTCCTTGCTTCCAAAAAAACGTCGCCGCTTTGTGCAACATTGCTCGAGACATCATCATAGAGAAGTATGAAATATTGTTATAATCTATGGAAGTCAAGGATATAGCTCTTGGGAATCTCATTGGAAACATAAATGGCAAGGTCATCTAGTACAAGATTCATCATACATTTGTCAAAAGGAAACATCTGCTGATGGGGATACTTTAGATCCTCTAGATTCTTTGATGGAATCTTCATTGAAAGGTTCTTCGATCATGAGGAGAAGCAAGTGTTTCATCAAGAACTCCAAAATTGTGGAATTCATGGGATGATGATATGATCACATAAACGTGAAGCAAATCAAGGGATTGAAGCTCTTTCAATCAAGGAAGCTGCCGCAGGAAGTCGGGATGACCCAAAGGAAAAACGAGGTATGTATGCTTACATTTGATATTATGGAAGTCATGTCATATGATTGCAGGTATCATGAACCAATGCTCTATCTTAAGAGCATGATCAAAAGAAAGGATCTCCTCCCTCAAAGGGATGTAAGAATGCATGGATCACACATTCACTAGATGAAATCAACATAATATGTCCTCATATGAAGTATGAAGTGGTTGACTACAATTGAAGAACTCTAATCGGAAGCTTCTGGGAATGCGATGTGTGAAGAAAGGAAGGAAGAGATCATGGAATATGCAACCATGGTAAAGGCAACATCCAAAAGACCAAGAAAACTTGACTAGGATATCTCCATGGAAGACATGAAGACCGTTATGATGGAGTCTGAAAATGAAAGAGACCCTTGACAATATATACATATCTTTGGGAGATGTGTCAAGATGTATGCAGGATGCTAATGCAAACTAGAAGATGTTATGATGAAATACCATCACAAAGGTAACATTGATTTTAATGTTCATTCCTTTATTTTTGAATATCTGGATGGGTTTATGCAGGGCTGTCAAGGGAAGATCTATGGATGTCTTCCACCATCGATGCACATGTAGTAGGATGAAAGATCCTTAAGTAAACATGACATGAAGAAAGCAACATGGCATAAAGAAGGCCGGATATGGATTGATGGATCACTTTCCGATGATGACATGGCTGACTCATGGATGGTCGGTGCCCTATGTAGAAGTCCCAAACATGAAGAGTCCTAAATAACGAAAAGAAGTTCATGACATCATGAGGAGGAGTTCTTCAAGCAGTTGGTTGTCCCATCATCTCCACCTAAGGAGTTGTTGTAGGTCCCTAATTAAGAGGGAGCCTGGAAATAAGTTTCTTACTTGGAAGAAACTTGGAAATTCCTAAGCCAAGAGGGAGCTTAGGTACATTCCTTATGTAGGAATGAGTACATTCCTTTATTGGAATAGATATGCCCTCCCTGATTAAGAGGGATAGATAGACACATCATTCTTGTCTTCACTTGGGAAGACAAAATGGAGGATTGGGTAAGCATCTGACATCCGATGCTCTTTGAGGATGTATTAGAGCATCCAAGATAAGAGTAGTCGTTGAGGATCAATATTCTTTGAGGATTGTGAATCCAAGATAAAAATAGTCCTGGTGGAACACACCCTGAGAACTCGAGTAGGGTATGTTTTGAGAGAGACAATGATGAGGGTGTGTATACATCATTAGTCTCGCCAGCATTGTGTTCAGATCTCGTGGAGAGATAGCGCTGTTAGTCAAGGCCTTGCTATGTGACAATGCTGGTTGATATGATGCTATACAGATGGGTTACCAATCTGACTCTTCTTATGAGAAATTCTTCAAATTGAGAATGATCAAGTACCATTATGAATACCTCCCTAGTTAAGAGGGAGAGTTGAAAAGTAACTAGGTTTGGTCTTCATAATGGCATGTGTAATTGTGATTTTATGTAATTGATGAAAAGAAGAAAAATAAAATTATTATTGTAATGCTTGTCTCATGGGTTTCATGAGCAAGGAATTTTATTTTTAGTATGACTCCCATTTTAAGTCCTTAGGATTGGTCATAAAGTCAAATTGAGTCAATGTCATGTATGAAGGACCCTCTTAGGCATGTTACACATTTGTATGAGTCATTAAATAAGTATAAAATCCTTCCAAGACAAGCACAAGACCACTCCTACAATTCGATTCAATATTGAATTAATTAACTCGTCCAACGAGACATGTCGGCTCAAGCTCTTTCATGTTGGCTAATTACAGAGGAAAACCACTGTAAATAGGCAACTCGACCTAAGTTCAAAGCACATAATTTCAGAGATAATTCGATCTAGTTCTGAAGTAAACAAGAAGTGCGAAGATCAATGAAAGGGTCTAGAAAACAATCCTAATAACATCAAAGTGAAGCAACGGGAAAGCGGATCTGTGGTAATATTTGATTATGTTTTAGGGTCTGTTTTGAGACACGTGCGAAGAAAGAGGAGGATTTTTGCAGCAATAAGAACCAATCCACTTAGGCAGACAAGTTGGAAGAAGGTCGAGTCCAGAAGGGAGGTCGAGACAAGAGTTGAAAGAAGGTAAAGTCTAGAAGGAAGGTCGGGATAAGAAGAAGGTCAAGTCTAGAAGGGAGGCCAAAGGTTTGAAGCAGAAGGAGGTCGAAGTGGAAGAGAAACCGAGAAAAGGAAAGAAGAAGAAGGTTGACTAAGGATCTCATCAAGGGAGCTTGTGTCTTGGTCATGGAGTGACAAGTAGGTCAAGGGTCTTGGTCTTGGCATTCGTCAATTGGAATCTCTATAAGAAGAAGAATATGTTTGGGTTTTCCTCTCAAAGAGTGAGAGGTTTTGGCCCTTGATGGTAGCCTATATTTTGTGTCTCTTGTCCCTTTATGGTTTATGCATTGGTAGTTGTTTGATGAAGAAATAACACTAATAACCTAAGTAAAAGAAGATCCTAATCTAAAGAAGTAAAAAACACTAACAAGCAATTACTGATAGAAGAGAAATCACATAATTGCTATGCCCTAGATTTTTCAACAAAAACCTCTCCACTTGAGAGGAAAACCTTCAAATCTCTTCTCTTCTTATAGATTCTTCAAATGATGAATTCCAAGACCTCTAAACCAAGACCAATACCATTCAAAGAACAAGTCTAACCTCCTTGATGATGTGCTTCATCTGTCCAAGTCAAACCCAATCAAATCTCTTCTAGTTGCACAACTGCGATCCCCAACTACAGAATTTCGGCCTCCACTATAGGTCTGAAATTTTCGGCCCCTGCAGCAGTTGCTGCTTCCACACGTGTGAGCAATTTCAGGGCTTTCGAGGCTTCCTTTGACCTTCACTTTGGTTCCTCCTTCTAGGGCTTGTATGTGACCTAATAGACCTTCTTTCAACCTTCTTTCTACAATTTCCTCAACTTCGACCTTGCAGCAACAAAACCCTAGCCTTCCTTCTTCGCATGAGAGAGAGAGAGAGAGAGAGAGAGAGAGAGAGAAATAACCCAAACCTTCGTCCTTCGTCCTTCTTCCTTCTTAGCTAGTCTTCTTCTACTTCTACTTCTCCTTCGCTTAGATGATGAGTGGAAGAGTGAGTGTCCATAGGAGGTTGAGTTCCCTCCTATATATAGGCTTCCAAGGAGGACAACATGCCCTAATGAGGCCGACTCCTTAGCAGCTAGGGCAACTTGGTCTTAGAGGGCATTTTGACTCTTTTAAATACAAATATAATTCTTTTTACATGTTACAATGTGCCCAATGGGGTCTTCTTCATATGACGATGACTCTTTTGACTTCTTGACCGTAGGACAAATCCTAGAAGCACTCAATGGGTGCTTGACCTCTAAATAAAAAACCATGAGCATGAAACCCATCCTACAAAAAATAATAGTACTAATTTTTCTTTCTTTTTAGAATTTACAAGAATCAAAAGTACATTTCATATTTTTGAACACTGAACCTAGTTACACATTTCAACACTCCCTCTTAACAAGGGAGGTATTCATAAATGGTAATTGGACATTCTCAAACTTAAGAGATCTCATAAGAAGAGTTGGATTGGTAAGCCATATCATAAGCTATCATTTAAGCTTATCTCTTTGCGTCATACTAATCAATATTGTCACATAATAAGGCGTTGACTAACAACTCTATCTCTCCACAAGATCATAGCACAATGTTGGCGAGACCAATGACTGATAGACACCATCATCATTGTCTCTCAAGGCACATACCCCACCCGGGTGTTCACAGGGTATGTCCTTTTAGGACAATTCCTATCTTGGAATAACACATCCTCAAGGAATTTCCTCTTCGACTACTCTTACATCTTGGATGCCCTACCTCATCCTCAAAGAGTATCGAAAGCAAAATGCTTACCTAATCCTCCATTCTTTCTTCACGAGGTGAAGACAAGAATGATGTGTCTATCTCTCCCTCTCAACTAGGGAGGATATATAAACCAAGCCAAACTTGTCTCTCAAATACACAAGCTTCTTATTAGGAAGAGATTTTGTCAAGATGTCAGCTACCTGCTCATCGATGGAGATATATTGTAGCTGCAACACTCCATCTTGCACCAACTTTCGTATGTAGTGATACTTGTTATTTATGTGATTTGTCTTTCCATGAAACACTGGGTCTTCAGACAACCTTATACAGCTGGTGTTGTCACAATGTATCACTGTAGGGTCCATTGGTCCTTCAAACAAGTCAGACAACAACTTCCTCAACCAGACAACTTCTCTGCTTACTTCACAGGCTGCAATGTATTCAACCTCAACGCTACTCAAAGCGACCAATTCTTGCTTTCTATTCATCTAGGATATTATGGAGGATCCCAAACTGAAACATCCTCCAGTAGTGCTTCTTCCAACCATCTCACTGCCTCCTCGGTCAGAATCTGTATATCCAATGATTGTTCCTTGCATATATCTTAGTATATCCTTGGTTGATATCCAATGATCATGCTTGGGCTCTACCTGGAACTGACTAAGAATATTCACTCCAAAACAAATGTTTGGTCAAGTATTTACCAAATACATCAGTGAGCCAATCAATTGTCTATACCTTGTCGGATCCACATGGCTTGAATCGAAACTTCTTAGCCTCTTCAAATTTGTGATCATAGGGGTTGTCATAGGTTTGCAATCCATCATGTCAAACCTTTTCAACATCTCGATCACACATTTTCCTTGAACTAAATATATCTCATCAAGCCCTTGCCATACTTCCAACCCCAAATAATAGTGCATCAGCCCTAGACCTTTCATTCAAATTCTACTGCCAGTTGCTTCTTGCACTCTTGAATCCATCCTTCCACACTTGTCATGAGAAAATCATCCACATATAGAAGAATGATTTCCAGTTCATCCTTCACAACCTTGATATAGAGATTCAGATCAACACAACTTTTCTAAAAGCCCAATCTTTGAAAGTATGTGTCTATCCTTGCATACCAAGCCCTTGGTGCTTGCTTAAGGCCATAAAATGCCTTCTTCAGCCCGCAGACATGAGTCTTTTTATCTTTTACCTCAAATCCCAGGGGCTGTTCTATATAGACGTCTTCATTGATAATACCATTCAGGAATGTTGTCTTGACATCCATTTGATGGATGTTCCATCCCATTGATGCTGCCAAAGAGACCAACGATCGTATAGTTGTATACCTTGTTGTAGGTGCAAATGTCTCTTCATAATCGATGCCTTCTTATTGGGAAAAACCCCTAGCCACAAATCTTGCCTTATGTTTATCAATACTTCCATCTGTTGCATGTTTAATCTTGTAGAACCACATGGAAGTTACCATAGATTTGTCTTCAGGCCTAGAAACGATTTCGCAAACTCTATTTTTCATTATTGATTGATATTCTTCATTCATGGTATCCTTCCATTCTTGATGTTTGACAACCTCTTCAAAGGTGGATGATTCTATTTCTATTAACTTTGTCATATAGGTTGCATACCTTGAATATATTTTGGGCTTCTCACTTTCCTTGAACGTACCTTTGGCTGCTCCATGTCCTTTTGCATCTAGAAGAGTAGATTTCAACCAATTAGGTCTCTTTCTGCTTTCAAGGATGATCACTTGTTGTACAGGTTCACTGGGACGTTCTTCTTCATTATTTGAAAAATTTTCCTCCCAAATGCATTCTTCTTCAAATATTGGAAGTTCTTCATCATCAGAGTCAATCGGGAGGTCCTTCAATTTCTTGAATGCAATGCTTTCATCAAAGATCACATTTCGGCTTACTTCAATTCGGTGCCCTTCCTTTATATAGATCCTATATTCCTTAAAAGAGTTACTATAGCCAACAAAAACCCCCTTCATGCTTGTAGGATCCAACTTCTTTCTCTTATCTTTTGGAATGTGCATATAGAAAGGACAACCAAATATTCGAAGATGGTCCACACTTGGTTTCTTCCCAATGAATTCTTCCTCAAGAGTCATGTTATCTAGTGATCCGTGAGGACTTCGATTTTGAATATACACAACAATTTTTGTTGTTTCACCCCAAAATTTAGGCAAGTCTTGATCATGTAACCATGGTGTTAAAATCTGAAAGTTCTATGTCGAAATTTAAAAATTCTTTGCAGAAACTTGAAAGTTCTATGCAGAAAATTGAATGTACTTTGCAGAAAATTGAATGTAACTGAATGCACTTTGCAAAAAGTTGAATGTACTTTGTAGAAAACTGAATGTTCTATATTGTTGCAATTACTTAGAATGCAAATTTCTTCCTAAAAAATTTTCAAATCGAGAATTGTAGATAAAACATAAACTTAAGGATGATATGAAGACAACCAACCACAAATATAAGACACTGAGAGTTAAGTCCAATGACCAAGGAAAACCCACAAGGGGAAAACCTAAATGATTCTTCTTCTATTATATTTCTTCAATTGTTCAGCAGAGTATAGAGAGAGAGAGAATGAAAATGAATAAAGTCACCAATGTTTGATCAACTTGCAGTTGAAGTGCTCTTGCTCTTTGCTTGAATATCTCTTTCTCTTGGTCAGATCTTGTCCTTCACACTTGCTCTAACTCTTCCCTTGCTCTTACTTTTCACTTGCTCTCACATTACTCTTTCACACACTCAACACTAGCGCTCCTTCTTCATAATGAACATGCTACTTTCAACTCTCATTTGCTCTTGCTTAAATAGATGAGAAAGGAAAGGAATTACAAAATGAATTCAAATAATAGTAGAATCAAATTCTATGAGGGAGGAGTTATTTGAGGAGAAGTGTAACTCTTTCCAAGAATAGAGAGAGAGGTACACTTGTCTTGAGGAGTAACAATTCTATTGGCATTATGATACAGGTATTGTCCTTGATGGCAACTCACTCAGATGAAAGATCACAGTACAACAGGTTAACAACAAAAAAATACAGATCAGTCTACACAGAATGAAGAAAGAGAGGTGTACGCAGGTTCACCTTGACCAAGTTGCGTATACACGCAGGTTCACTGACCACAAGTAGCGTATATGTACACACACACTTTCACAGAAGGAAAAGCGCGTATACCTTGGAAAACTAAGTTTTTGGTCTATGGTATTTTGATCCATGGTATTGGTCCAAGGTATCTGGTCTGAGGTATTGACCCTAGGTATTTGGTCCAAGGTATTAGTCCTAAGTGGTTTTGGTCCATGGTATTGAGAAAGACCTAAAATTATAAAAGGAGGAGAAGATCATTAGGCCAAGGTGTGCAAGTATTGAATGTTTAATGAAGTGTGAGATCTAGTATGCAGGTTATTGGCTTATGGTGTTGTGCTTGATCTGAACCAGGGATGAACCTTAGCGGTTGACGGAGGATAAGATCTAATGATGGATTGGGATCTTAAGGCTTGAAATGAATTATCTTTATATGGTTTGATCATGTTTATTCTAGATCTGTATACTGGCGCATGTGTTTTTCTGTAAATATTATGATCTGAGTATAACTGAAGTCTGGAATAGCTGTAGAATTATGAATTAATATTTGCAGATGTATACATTGGTTGGCTTTGAGAAAAGTGCGTATACACGCAAGTTCGACACATGGAAGTATCGTATACCTTATAAAATATGTTTTAGTTGTTTCTGTTTGTTGTTGCAAAGTTCTGGGTTTTGGTTACTGTATTCTGGTGACAGTATTCTGAATGATCAGATTGATGGGTTGTCAAAGTGATTGATTGATTCGGTTGTGGTTGGTTCAGAAAGTGATTGGTTGATGCAAATGTATTTCATGATTGAATTACAGTTATGATGTTGTTTATGGATCCAGTCTGAAAATTTATGAAACGTGGTCCTTGGAGGAAGAAAGAAGGTCGTAGCCTTCTGTAGGTCGCAACCTACGTACTAGTAAACATATCGGCTAGTACAAGAGTTAGGGGGTTGTAGCTCCCTTCCAAGAGAAGCTGGAGAACGAGAGAAGGTTGTAACCTTCTGCAGGTAGAAGTTCACGTACTAGTATAAGTCTACGCCAGTACAAAATTGTAAACAGATTTTCTTATTATTAAAAGAAGACAAAGACGATAGCAGTAGGTGGTTTTCACCCACATTGGGTTTCCACCTTATATCTTGGTGTTCATGTGTGTTGCTTATGTGTGATGCTTTATTTTGCTTTTATTGCATTGTCTAATAAATCTCTGATATACTGGTTAAGGTTCAATGCATGATAAATGGGTAAATCAAAAGTTCTCCGCATATACGCTGGTTGCCTTAAGTACAACTGCATATACACACTAGTTCACTTAGTTGAAGTAGCATATACAAATCTGTTTGGAAAATTAAATTATTGATCTGATAATACTGATTCACCCCCCCCCCCCCTCTCAGTGTTATTTCTAACAATTGGTATTAGAGCAGGTCCTTTAGAAGAAGCTTGATCGCTTGAAGGGAGATCCATCATCATGAGTAATCAAGAAAACGTGGGATCCATCAGACCACCAATCTTTGATGGTAGCAACTTTGTTTATTGGAAGATAAGAACCACAGGCTATCTACAATCACTTGGAACAGATGTCTGGGAAATCGTGGAAGGAGGATATACTTTTCCATCAACAATTCCTATAGATATGGCAGGTAAAAAGCAATATGAAACCAATGCCAGGGCTGTCAATACATTATTGGGAAGTCTATCACAATCAGAGTTTGTCAAAGTTATGTAGCTCAAATCAGCCAAAGAAATATGGGACAAAATTGTTCTAAGCTACGAAGGAGACTCTTAGGTAAAATGTGCTAAACTGCAAACTCTCAGAATTCAATATGAAACTCTTAAGATGCACAATGATGAAAGTATAGCTAGTTACTTCTTACGTATAGATGAGGTTGTTAATTGCATGAAGAATCTGGGTGAAGAGATAAAGGAAGTTACCTTAGTTTAAGAAAGTTTTAAGATCCTTGTCTGCTAATTTTGAAT
This sequence comes from Pinus tabuliformis, assembly GCA_031772625.1. Lineage (NCBI taxonomy): Eukaryota > Viridiplantae > Streptophyta > Pinopsida > Pinales > Pinaceae > Pinus > Pinus tabuliformis. Next base: position 816,706,103 of record CM062820.1, on the reverse strand, counting down.
CAAAAGTATTTGCCATAGAAGAAAAACAGGATCTACAGACTATCACTATGACACAACTTCACGGAATCTTAACTGCCTTTGAGATGAGAAAAGGAGGCCCATCAGATATGAGAGAAGCCACATTTAAAGCTTCAACAAAAGGAAAGGAAGAACTCAATGAATCAGGACATATTTCAGAAGAAGAAGATGAAGTAAACTTTGTCAAGAAGCTTCAACGGGGTTCCAAAAGATTTAGAGGTAAACTACCTTTCAAATGTTTTGCCTGTGGTAGAGTTAGTCATTATGCTGCCAAATGTCCTCATAAAGATAAATATGATAAAGGGAAGGAATCTGCAAAATGGAATAAGAAACAAAGTGTAAGTAAAAAGAGTTACTATACTCATGAAGATATCGATGGTTTATCAAATAGTGATGAAGATGAAAATAATAATGACTATAGACGTCTAATGGCTTATGAAGATGATAATTTGTGGGATGCCTTAGAAGAAGATGACCTTCATGAAGAAATCTCTAAACTCAAAATCTGTTTAGAAGAAAAGAATATGATTATAGATACCTTGACATACCAACTTGCTGAAAGAGAAAAAAACAATGAAAAACTAGAATGTGAAATTGTGGGTCTAAGAAAGGATCTTGAGAAAACAAAATCTCTTAATCTTAAATTTGCTAAAGGATCAGAAACCTTAAATGAAATTATCAAAATGTAGCGTTCTCCTCTGATAAAGACAGGTCTTGGATATACTAAAGAAGCATCTCACTTTCAGAAGTTGTCAACCTCCACTAAAAGCTATCTTGATGTAGCAAAGAACAGTGAACAGCATGACAATCGTCAGCAAAGGCATAAAGCAGATCACCAGGTAAATCAGGCTCAATTTGCTTCAAGGATGAACAGAAGCCACAACCAACCTCAGGTAAATCATACTCAATTTTCTTCAAAGATGAATATCAATAGAAACTACAATCACTAGGTCAATAGATTCGATAATCGCAGGAACTTCTTTAATGGTCAATGTTTCTCATGTCATAATTTTGGACACAACGCTGCTCAATGTGTTGCTTACAAAACCATCATGACTAGAGAAGCACGAAATCAAAAGAATGTGACAGGGAACAAGAAAAGTTCCTATAATAACTTTTCTCTTCTTGAAAATGAAATAGAATGCTCAATTTGTAACAACTTTGGCCATGAAGAATTTGAATGCAGGAGTAAATTTCGACAAATATCTCAAAAGGAGCAAACTCCATTAAATCCCAAAATATGGAGAAAGAAAGAACCGCAAACAGAAAGATGTGGTATAGCCTTGTATGCAGAAGGACAAGAGAATCAGTGGTACATCAATGGTGGATGCTCAAAACACATGACAGGTGACAAAGAAAAACTTCACTCATATAATGCCTTAGAAAAAGAAAAGAATGTCTCATTTGAAAACGACACTCCTGCTGTCATAAAAGGTAAAGGCTTTTTTTCTTGAAAGAAAAGGTTAAAGCTAGGAATGTTATGTATGTAGATGGTCTAAAGCATAACCTGTTGAGTGTCAATCAAATGTGTGATCAAGGAAATGAAGTGGTGTTTCGATCAAACGAATGTGTTGTTCGTGAGCTTGATACAGGAGAAATCGTGATCAAAGGTATAAGAATTCCAAACAATTTATACATACTCAAGGGAGGACAACAATAGTGATATCTAAGAAAAAATGATAAAAACTAGCTATGGCACAGAAGATTGGGACATCTAAGCTTTTTTCAAATAAGAAAAGCATGCATATTCCAAGCTGTTCGTGATCTTCTAGATATCAACATTCCTGAAAATACAATATGCAAACCATGTCAATTCAGTAAGCAAACCAGATCTCACTTCATTGAAAAAGAAAGGTCAGCTAGTAAGCCTCTTGAACTTGTTCATACTGATTTATGTGGATCATCAAGGAAAAAGTCACATCGTGGAGAAGAATACTTTATATTGTTCATTGATGATTTTTCCAGAATGTGTTGGATAGGTCTTCTAAAGCATAAAAATAAAGCATTTGAAAAGTTCAAAGCCTTCAAAGCTTTGGTTGAAAATGAACCATATCGCAAAATCAAATGCCTCAGATCTGATTGAGGAGGGGAATTTACCTTGGATGAATTCTTTGACTTTTGTGAACAACATGGAATAAAAAGGCAGTTCTCCATCACAAGGACTCCTCAGCAAAATGGAGTGGTAGAAAGAATAAACAAAACTGTTCAACAAATGGCTCGAGCTATGCTAGATGAATCTAGAACTCCTGCAACCTTCTGGGGTGAAGCTGCATTCGCCACCATCACTATTCTCAACCAAGAAAATGTTTGGGTAAACAACACTCAAACTCCACATGAACTTTGGTATGGTAAGACTCCTATTGTAAAATACTATAAAGTTTTTAGAAGCAAATGTTACATCAAAAGGACTGATGAAAAACTTGGTAAGTTTGAACCCAGAGCAGATGAAGGTATTCTTCTTGGCTACTCTTCCCGAAGTAAAGGATATAAATGTTATAATAAAAGACTTGGGAAAATTATTGAAAGTATTGATGTTGTGGTTGATGAAGCATGCAAAAATCCAAAACAGATAAAAACCATAGATTATGACAATGAAGAAGATGGGGATTATTTTTCCACATCAAATCACACTGATTTTGAAGAAGAAACCAATGAAGCACTAGAAGAAGAGATAACGGTAGAAGAAAAGACTCCGTCCAGGTATGTTCAGAAAAATCATCCAGAAACTCAAATTTTAGGGGAAAAAGAGGCAGGTGTACAGACAAGAAGAACTATTACAGAAACCTCAAGCTATTTAGCATTGCTATCCTCCACCGGACCTCAACATGTAAATGAAGCATGCAAAGATGAATGTTGGGTCAAGGCCCTGAATGAAGAACTTGATCAAATTGAAAAGAATAATAATTGGGAATTAGTTCTTAGACTTCATGATAAAAATATCATAGGAACTAAATGGATATTAAAAAACAAGCTGAATGAAAATGGAGAAGTTATTAGAAACAAGGCCAAACTTGTTTGTAAAGGATATGCTCACCAAGAAGGTATAGATTTTGAAGAAAATTTTGCACCTGTTGCTAGACTTGAAGCCATAAGGATGTTTCTTGCTATTTCTAAATTTCAGAAATTCAAAGTATACCAAATGGATGTAAAATCTGCCTTCCTTAATGGAGACTTAGAAGAAGAAGTCTATATTGAACAACTAGAAGGATTCATTCTTGGAAATGATGCAAAACTTGTATGCAGACTCAGAAAGGCTCTCTATGGTCTAAAATAGGCTCCAAGGGCCTAGTATTACCGTCTTGACAAATGTCTCCACCAACAACGTTTTTCAAAGGGGTCAGCAGATAGCAATCTATATACAAAGATTGACACTGATAAATTGCTAATAATTGTTGTTTAAGTTGATGATATCATTTTTGGTAGCAATGAAGAATCCATGAGTCAGAATTTTGCTTCAGTAATGTAGCAAGAATTTGAAATGTCCTTGCTTGGTGAGCTTACCTTTTTCTTGGTATACAAGTTCAACAAAATAAAGATGGTATTTTTCTTTCACAAACCAAATATCTCAAACAGATCTTGAAAAAGTACGACATGGAAGATTCTAAACCAGTGTGTACCCGAATGGTAACAGGATGCAGTCTCAGCTCAAATGATGAATCAGCAGCAGTACATCAACCAACTTACAGATCCATGATTGACAGTCTGCTTTATCTAACAGGGACCTGACTTGACATCATGCATGCAGTAGGAATAGTTGCAAGATTCCAAGCAAATCCAAAGGAATCACACCTTCAGACAGTCAAAAGAATTTTCAAATATCTTCAAGGAACACAGAACTTTGGTTTATGGTATGCTAGAGATACAGATCTTACTCTTCATGCATATATAGATGCAGATTGGGCAGGAAGTATTGATGATAGAAAAAGCACTAGTGGTGGTGCATTCTATATGGGTTCTAGGTTAGTGTCTTGGTTCAGCAAGAAACAAAGTTCAATTGCATTATCTACAGCTGAAGTAGAATATGTGGCTGCTGCATCTTGCTGCACACAATTACTTTGGATGATGCAAACCTTGCAAGACATTCAGATCACATGTACTCCACCCATCTCCATTCTATGTGATAATACAAGTGCCATTAGTATTTCAAAGAATCTAGTCATGCACTCCAAAACCAAGCACATACTCATCAAATATCATTTTCTACGTGAACAAGTGCTTGAACAAAAGGTCAAATTGGAGTATGTTCCCTCTAAAGAACAGGTTGCTGATATATTCACTAAACCACTGCCCAGAGAGACATTTGAATATCTCAGACAAAAGCTGTGAGTAGTTGCTGCATCATCCTGCTGTTAAATCCTATTTTTTAGAGAAAGGTTGTTATACATGAGTTTCATGAAGCATAGTCGCGTACATACACGGGTTTCTATGGGCACAGTCGCGTATATGTTGGTTTGAAGAAAAGTAGTGGGCTAGACTCAGGAAAAAGGGGTCTGATATGGTTCTGTCAATTATCTGCTCTGTTTGATGATGGTTACAATCTGCTGATAACATGTGGAAATATATTGGTCATCATAAAGTTGTTGATAACTTGATGTATATCTTATTGATGATGATACTTTGATATTTCTTACTGATATATGCAATAATTAGATCTGATAGTAAACATCTGGCACAGGTTCAGGGGGAGCATATGCTTCTAATAATGCATTGTTGGCATTATCTTAGAAGATCTTGGTACAAATCTGCATAATTGTTTTGATTCAGGTGACTCTTTTGATGATGGAAATATACAGGCTGTTGATCCTGATGTTGCTGATGGTGCAGATCATATATGGTGTATGATAGTTGCTGATGACTATCATGGTCTTGTTGATGTCCTTATTATAAATGTCATGCATATCATTTAATGTAAAGGTCATGAAAATACCTAATTTGTAACCCCACTATGCATGTGATGGATGATGTAATATTTCTTGTTTTTGTCATGTATAAACAATTGGTATATCCTCACTTGGTTGGGTGGATGAGTCAAATTTGGTATATCCCCACTTGGTTGGGAGATGGATGTATGTATAGAGTCATGTTATTCTTTTAGAACATCTTTTTGCAAACTTTACTTGTGCTTAGGGGGAGCATGGACTCAATCATGGGAGCTCAATCAATACACTTCAGCATATTAGAGAATTCAACATGTACTTAGGGGGAGCATGACCCTTTGCCCTTGATGTCAAAGGGGGAGAGTGACTTGGTGTTGTTGTTGCCATCAAGTCCAAACGGGGAGATTGTTGGCATTATGATATAGGTATTGTCCTTGATGGCAACTCACTCAGATGAAAGATCACAGTACAACAGGTTAATAACAAAGAATTACAGATTAGTCTACACAGAATGAAGTAAGAGAGGTATATGCAGGTTCACCTTGACCAAGTTGCGTATACATGCAGGTTCGCTGACCACAAGTAGCGTATATGTAGACACGCACTTTTACAGAAGGAAAAGCGCGTATACCTTGGAAAACTAAGTTTTTGGTCCAAAGTATTTGGTCCATGGTATTTTGATCCATGGTATTGGTCCAAGGTATCTGATCCGAGGTATTGACCCTAGGTATTTGGTCCAAGGTATTGGTCCTAAGTGGTTTTGGTCCATGGTATTGAGAAACGCCTAAAACTGTAAAAGGAGGAGAAGATCATTAGGCCAAGGTGTGCAAGTATCAAATATCTAATGAAGTGTGAGATCTAGTATGCAGGTTATTGACTTATGGTGCTATGCTTGATCTGAACCAGGGATGAACCTTAGCGGTTGATGGCGGATAAGATCTAATGATGGATGGGGATCTTAAGGCTTGAAATGAATTATCTTGATATGGTTTGATCATGTTTATTCTAGATCTGTATACTGACGCATGTGTTGTTCCGTAAATATTATAATCTGGGTATAACTGAAGTCTGGAATAGCTGCAGAATTATGAATTAATATTTATAGATGTATACGCTAGTTGGCTTTGAGAAAAGCGCGTATACACGCAGGTTCGACACATGGAGGTAGCGTATACCTTATAAAATATGTTTCAGTTGTTTCTGTTTGCTGTTGTAGAGTTCTGGGTTCTGGTTTGGGTTCTAGTTACTGTATTCTAGTGACAGTATTCTAAATGATCAGATTGATGGGTTGTCAAAGTGATTGATTGATTCGGTTGTGGTTGGTTCATAAAGTGATTGGTTGATGTAGATGTATTTGATGATTGAATTACAATTATGATGTTGTTGATGGATCCAATCTGAAAATTTATGAAACGTGGTCCTTGGAGGAAGAAAGAAGGTCGTAGCCTTCCGTAGGTCTCAACCTATGTACTAGTAAACATATCGGCTAGTACAAGAGTTAGGGGGTTGTAGCCCCCTTCCAGGAGAAGCTGGAGAACGAGAGAAGGTTGTAACCTTCTGCAGGTAGAGCCCTGTGTACTGATATAAGTCTGCACCAGTACAAAATTGTAAATAGATTTTCTTATTATTAAAAGAAAACAGAGACGACAGCAGTAGGTGATTTTCACCCACATTGGATTTCCACCTTATATCTTGGTGTTCATGTGTGTTGCTTATGTGTGATGCTTTATTCTGTTTTTACTGCACTGTCTAATAAATCTCTGATATACTGGTTAAAGTTCAATGCATGATAAATTGGGTAAATCAAAAGTTCTATGCATATACGCTGGTTGCCTTAAGTACAGTCGCGTATACACGCTAGTTCACTTAGCTGAAGTAGCATATACAAATCTGTTTCGAAAATTAAATTATTGATCTGATTATACTAATTCACCCCCCCTCTCAGTATTATTTCCAACAAATTCGAATAAGGGAGAGAGAGAGATACACTTAAACATAAGAGAATATTTGGTGAGAGTTACGAATCGAATTGAATGAGGGAGTTACAAGTGCATTTCATGAAGAGCAGTTATACTTTTGCCATACACTGAATTAGTGAGGGAGAGTTACATTCTCTTAAGTGTGAAGTTACTATTTTATTCCAAGAGAGAGGTTCGACTTGCCAAGTAAGAGATTCTCAATTTACTTATTCCATGAGAGAATTCAGTTTTATTATTCCATTAAAAGTGAATGACTTTAGATTATTTTATAAATAATAGTATAATAATAATAATAATAATACTAGTAAGGATAAAAATATTAATTCTTGACTTGTATAATCATGATTGATTTGATTTTAAAGTGGATTCCATATGTTGAGATCATCATTGATCGTTTAGACATGACTTTCTATATTCAGAAAGTCACTTCCAAATTGAGATGTGACTTACTGTTTTTGGAAAGTCATATTAGAATTGTCAGAAATGAAAATTTATTATAGGTGGTTCAAACAAAACTGAAAGATATGATTTCTTCTAGGAGAAATTCATCCCTAAGCTACCAAATTTTAACACATGGCTCTAACACTTTCCTCAATCGATCGATTCTTTCATTTAGCAACTTCATTTTGTTCAGGATTATATAGGACTATCAGCTCCCTCTTAATCCCAACCTCCTTACAGAAGTTATGAGTTCCTTAGATGTGAAGTTATGAGTTCCTTAGATGTGTATTCTCTTCCATTGTCAGATCTTAGAATCTTTATCCTCTTTGTAAGGTTCTCTACTTCAACTTTGAATTCTTGAAATTTGTCGAATACTTCATCCTTGGATTTCAACAAATAGATCCTAGTTTTCCTTGAGTGGTCATCAATGAATGTTACATAATATAGATGAACTCCAAGAGACTTCATAGACATAGGACCACAAACATCAAAATGAATGAGATCCAAAATTTCTTTTGACCTTGAAGCACTTCTTCCAAATGGTCTCTTAGAATTTTTCCCTAATGCACATCCCTTGCACACTCCTTCATGATCTTCTTTGAGTTCAGGGATGCCATTCACCATTGAATTTAGAGTTGGTAATATTTTGTAGTGAAGGTGTCCAAACCTTCGATGCCAAAGTTCACATGGACTTACTTCAATGTGAACCAATGCTTGAGAGAGAGGTGTCAGCAACCTGTAGAGTCTTCCTTCACGAATCCCAATGACTTTTGCATTGTTGATGCTAGAGTCTTTGTCCCATACTACAACCTTTCCATCTATGAAAGCAAATCTATCTCCCTTATCTTGTAAACATGAAATAGAAAGTAGATTCTTTTGCAAACTTGGAACGAATATGATATTGTTGAGATGAATGTTTCCTCCATTCTCCAGTTCCGGTGAGGTTGATCCAATTCCTCTTATAGGATAGTTCTTCTTGTCACCAAGTTCAACAAAGTAGGAATATTTTCCTCTTGATAAGGTCTTTAGTTGCTTGTTCTCACCTGTCATATGTCTAGATGCTCCATTGTCAATTACCCATATATTTTCATCTTCAACGTACCTGTAAGTGCAAAGAACAATCCTTCATCTTTTATAGTGGAAGTCTTGGTCATACAATTCTTCATAGATAGTAGGAGATTCCAAAAGGCTTTGATGCCTTGCTTGAGGTGGCTTGCCATCATAGAGAACCGCTTCAATGACTTCTTCAAGTATGAAGTGATATTCATCATGCCCTTTGTCAACCTTAGCTCTGATACCATGTTGAGAAATCTATAGGGTTGCAACTGAGATGATTTCTCTTTAACTTGATAACTGCTTGTGATGTATTTTTAATTTTCTTGATTATTAGTTTTTTCTCTTATTAATATGTTGTTCTTATCATCAAACAACTACCAAAACAAGAAGATCAACAATACACAAGAACATAGGATGTAGGCTACAAGCCAGGGCCAAAACCTCTCCACTTGAGAGGAAAAACCACAAATCTCTTCTCTTCTTATAGATTCTTCAAATGACGAATTCCAAAGTCTCTAGATCACGACCAATACCCTTCCAAGACCAAGTCTGACCTCCTTGATGATGTGCTTCCTCTATCCAAGTCAAACCCAATCAAATCTCTTCTAGCTACATAATTTTGACCCCTAGGTACAGAATTTCGGCCTCCATTGCAGGTTTGAAATTTTCGGCCCCTGCAACAGTTGTTTCTTCCACACGGTGTGACCAATTTTAGGGCATCCAAGACTTTGTTTGACCTTCGCTTGGGTTCCTCCTTCCAGGGCTTGTAGGTGACCTAATAGACCTTCTTTCGACCTTCTTTATGCAATTTCCTCAACTTCGACCTTGCAGCGACAAAACCCTAGCCTTCCTTCTTTGCATGTGAGAGAGAGACAAAGAAATAACCCAAACCTTCGTCCTTCGTCCTTCTTCACTAGTCTTCTTCTATTTCTCCTTCACTTAGATGATGAGTAGATGAGTGAGTGTCCATAGGAGGTCGAGTTCCCTCCTATATATAAGCTTCCAAGGAGGATGACATGCCCTAATGAGGTTGACTTCTTAGCTGCTAAGCTGACTTGGTCTTGGAGAGTATTTTGACTCTTTAAAATAAAAAAATAATTATTTCTACATGTTACAATGTGCCCAATGGGGTCTTCATTTGACAATGACTCTTTTGACTTCTTGACCCTAGGAAAAATCTTAGAAACACTCAATGGGTGCTTGACCTCTATATAAAAGACCTTGAGCATGAAACCCATGCTACAAAAAATTACAATAATAATTTTTCTCTCTTTACAATTTACAAGAATCAAAAGTACATTTCATATTTATGAAGATTGAACTTAGTTACACATTTCAACACCTAGATGGGTTGATACATTGGCAGTTAGCCTAGATGGTAGCTAGATTTATAACATTGTGCATGCTGTTGTGATACTTTTCTTATGAGAAATCTTCAGAGAATCCTTGTACTAGTTGTACAATTATGAATGACTCTTTAGTTAGGAGGGAGTGTTAAAAATGTAACTATATTTGGTCTTCATAATTTTCATTGTACACATATCATTATGTATATCTTACATATCTATCAAAAGAAGAAAGAAAATTGTTATTTTTCAAGCACGGGTTTCATGCTCCATTTAAGTGGACATCTAGGTCAAGCATGCATTCCATGCTTATAGGGTTTGTCAAGTCAATAAGATGCGTCATGAGTCAAGAGAGTCTTTTTCCTATGTATAAGACCCTATTGGGCAATTTGTAACAAGAAAGAAGAATTATTTTTGAGTCAAAATTGTCAATATTGACCTCCAAGACCAAGTCGGCCCTGCCTGTCCAAGTCAACCCAAAAGGGGCTATTCAACTCGAATATGGTATAAATACAAGTGATTTAAACCTCATTAGCAACCCTCATTCACAAGAATTTTGATCTGCAATAGAAAAGTGCGAAATCAAGGAAGGAGCCAATAAAGTCAAAGGAGAGAGACGCTGAAGCAAGAAGGAAAATCAAAGTTCTGACCTAGTTTCTAGACTATTTTCTCTCACATGTGTGAAATTGTCAGATGTTGCAGGGGGCCGAAGTTACAGACCTAGTGTAGGTCTGAAATTTAGATGTTGGGGGCCGAAATTATGAGTTTGCAACAGTTCTAGGAGGGTTTGAACCTTGTTGACCTGGTTTGACTTTGACTAGTTGGAAGGGTTTTTGTTGGAGGGTTGATTTTCCCATGTTCCTTTGGGAAAGCACATGTAATAAAATGGTCTACATCTAGAACATATGTCCTCATGTGATCTTGGAGGACAAGGCACCATAGGAAGCATTCACTAGTGTGAATTCAGAGGTGAACCACTTACTTATCTTTGGTTATCCAGTATATAAGCATGTACCAAAAGAGAAAACAACCAAGATGGAGCCCTCTGACTTAAAGGGTGTGTTGGAAATACTGAGAGGGGGGGGGGGGGGGGGCGCGTGAATCAATATTCCTTTTTAATTGTTCTTTTTATCACCAAAACATATATATATGGAACACATAAATAGATAGCTGGAATAAATACTTTTATTAATACAAACAGTGCAATGAAATAAATACAATATATAAATGGTTGCAATCAGTTTCCAAGCACCAACTTGGACTTTTGTGAGGCTCCAACCTCCAGAGCACCAATTCTGTTTCACCAAGGCAACAATCTTGGACTTAGGAGCACCAACTCCCAAGGACTTCAATCCTTCCAGTTCCTGAGACACCAGTCCCAAGGACACCAAACATTCCTACTTTTGAAGCATCAACCCCAAGGACTCCAATCCTTCTTACTTCTAAGGCATCAACCCCAAGGGTTCCAACCCAATCTTGTCAAGGCATGTTTGATAGCAATGTTATGCTCTCAGAACTCTTCTTTATGAGTTCTGTCTGTTTATAGCTTCACTGTAGTCTCCATGCTACAACATCAATGGCAACCAGTCTTCTTATGGAGGAGTCTTTACAACTCTTCATACTATCCACACAGAGTCTCCAATAGCCTTCATGACCTTTGATAATGTCTCCACACACCTTTAGTGAGTCCACTATTTGCTGCACTAAGCTCTGCATAAGAACCAACTTTCTGTTCAATCATCTGTCCTTACTGCCACAATAAATGCTTCAGCATGACTGCTTCACTGCTGACTACTTCTCCCCTTCGAATACCTCCTGTCTTGTTGGTCCTTCGACTCTTTTCTGTTCTGCTGGACCCTCCAGCTGCTTCTGTTTCCTCCAACTGTTTCAACAACATTCAACATTGCTTGTTCTTTGTTTTTGTATCTTCTTGATGCCTCTGACCGTCGGTTTCCTCTTTCCACTGGCTCTTTGGCTTCCTCCTCGGTCGCTGTAGTTTCCTCTGCCTCGCTTGATCCTTTGGCTTCCCTCCTTGGGCGCTGTAGTTTCCTCTACCTATTCAGATTAGCCAGTGCTTCACCGACATGGTAATATAGAATAGCAGGCCGTATTACAAAGGAAATGATGCTTATTAACCGATATCAGAGAGAGCCCTTTTATTTCCTTTAATAACGTTCATACACAGGACTTTATCGTTTTACGAAGAGACTATACCAGCAGGACGAACCCACATGCCATGTCACAATCGTAATCACAATCGGCTTTCGTTCAGGCCTCCTGAACTATCGAGAGCGTTTCTTAATGCATTTTTGCCTTCAAACCCCGCGCAATGCAAATATTCAAATACACAAGAATATATGAGAAAAGCTGGCCGAAACACTAAAGGGCGGACTTCAAAAAACATTACACCCGCATCTATTCCTGTATCGGGTACGCTACATATATCGCAATCGACAGTCGCAACTTCCCGATGGCCGATGGTTGATTCACCTGCGAATGCGATACGATATTAAAACAAAACGCAATGTTGCATTGGGTCCACAACATACATCACAATTGGCACTTGGGGGAGTGACAACCCTTTGTGTATTGCGATATGTGAGTACCGATAAGGCGGATGCGATATGATATTAAATCATATTTCAGTGTTTCAGCGGGTCCGCATGTATCACAATTATATATATATATATATATATATATATATATATATTTATATATATATATATTATATATATATATATATATTATATAGATGTTCCAGATTCGCAAGTTTGAAATGCGCCAAGGCTTAGAGCCCATACACTGAAAAAACATGCTTCGGAACACTTATATATATATATATATATATATCGCACGTGTATATCGCAGTCGGGGGTTTCGGGTGGTGGCTCGTAGTAGAACCCGCCGATTACACTGTCGTCAATATATATATATATATATATGCCGCCTCTATACTCCGATATATACATATTTCTCCGCTCCGATAGTGTATTCAGTTACAACTATGATTTCCACCTCGGATAGTGTAAATGCATATATATATGAGTCTTTTGCCTCCGATAGTGTATTTGCATACTTTTATGAGTTTTTTGCCTCCGATAGTGTAAATGCATATATATATGAGTCTTCTGCCTCCGATAGTGTATTTGCATACTTATATGAGTTTTCTGCCTGATGTGTTCTTCTTTGGCATATATATATATATATATATATATATATATATATATATATATATATATATATGACATATATATATGGCTCCTCCTGTAGCTCTGATAGCTCTGTTTTGCCTCCTCTGGCATGTTAACTCCTCTTTTTGATGACTTCTTCCTCTCGGTTCTTCTTGGGCATGTATTACATGCAATGCTCCTCGGATGTGGCTCCTCTTGCTCCAATGTCTTCCTTTGGCTTTGCAATGTCTTTCAATGACCTCCTCTTGATACCTTCATACCTTGATGGCTTTTGCCTTTTCCGATATGCCTCTCTTGCTCTGATATTCTGCAATAGCTTTGATATGTCTCCTTTGTTAACTCCTTCGTTAACAGACTCTTGTTTATGGCTTGGATATCCTGATGGCCTTGCTCTCGTCTTTTCATTGATTTGCTCTGCTTCCCCTTGGCTTCATATCATCAGCTAATATCTAGAATATTGCCATATTGACATCAATGACAGTCTAGGTCAACAATCTACCCCTTTGTTATTGATGGCAATATTCTTCTTCTCTCCCCCTTTGACATCAATGGCAAAGGAGTGCTCTGGGACTCCCCCTATCAAACTGCTTTTGTTCTTCATGGGTCTATGACTCCCCCTATCATAGTGCTCTTCTTTTTACTCAAGATAGAAGGATTGATGCTTTATCGTCAATTAGCACATTATTCCCTCTTCATGTCTCAGAACTACTTTATCATGGCTTAAAGATGCTCTACTTCAATGCTTTCAATCAGATTGCAAATAGCCATACACCAAGTGTCCAGTCCAGGTTTTTATGCTTCGATTCATATTGTTGTCTCCACAGTCAGAATTGAGGGGCCTTCATAGTTCGAATCAAGAGAAAATGCCACTGGAATTTCCTTTCTTGCCATCTTTCTTCAAATCCGAGTTCCTTTGTGTTTCTATGCTTCTCCTTAAGTCACTACCATCTAGTATTCAACATCATTGCATTTGGATGAAATGGTGAGAGGTTGTGCCTCACTGTTGCTATATAGCTTAATACTATATCGCGTCCAACGATTTTCCCTTTGATTCTATTATAACCCTCGTATAATGGAAATATACCCAAACACACAGGAACTAATATTTTCCGTTTTCCATAGCCTTGGCGCGTTTATCGATGCTTACCTTTTTTATGGATCAATCCTCCACTGTAGATCCTACCATCCCATTCGACGATTGATATTACACTTGACCATCAAAGCTGCTCGGTGATCCTGCACCATAGATCAAAACCATATTTGATCCAACGCTTGACAACGGTATCGAGTGAGTTATATGCACGAGGATTACTCGCCCGATAAGGCGCTTTCCTCTCTCCTTCTCCTGCCACGTGTCGGTCGATGAATGGTATCGGGTGATCAGCCCTAAATACCACTCATAGCCTTGAGTCCGCCCGAAAACCGCTGCCACTGTTACAAACTCGCCAGTTAGCTGTTGAACGCGGATACGATGTCATATTAAGGATTGTTGCTATATTTTCTAGGTGACCAGTATTAGCATAAGTTATATTTGACTGCACAACATTCTCCTTTTTATGAGCCATCTTTTCCTTGTGTTCTTGTACACATCTTTGCAAGTGATTTCCGCTAGCAGATTTAGATATCCAATCTGTGTCTGTCTTTTAAATTCATTTTGCTGATTTGCATCTTCTTGCAATGCTTCAGTTTTTGTTATATGCTGCCAGTTGCTCGCTCTTCAAACTCCATTCCAGATGTATCTGTTTGTTTGAAGATTGCTTCTATTAGTGTCCATAATTTATCTGTTCTCAAATTAAATCCCTGAGTCAAGACATTTAACATCTGTAATATTAGCACCATAGTTATTTGCCCTATTTCTCTTAGCATTAGATGAACTTCTCTATTGCTCCAAATACTACTTAGTGATTAAGTGGAAAGCATCTTTAGCAACAGTCCAAAGAATGGTTACAAGATCATGTTATTCAATGGAGTACTCCTGAGAAATGATCTTTATCAAAGAATGACTGTTAATATGGCTCAACAAGGATCTCATAGGGATCCTTTCACTAATAGTTTCTGCAATAATGATCAAGAATCACAGGCTCCCCCTAATCGTATGCATCATCTCTTTTGGCAGAGTCTTCCCATCAAATGCTTAGATTGTCAAAATTCAGGCCAATGACATGTGCTGTGGGCTGGAGAGTTCAAGGGACTTTCGGATTGTTGCTTCCTTCTCCATACTTGTGTAACTTTCTTCTTTTGCATGGTTCTAGCTTGTGTAAGAGCCCAAGTTAAGTTATAATCACGTGCCATATGACCAATGTTATGACACTTGAAGCATTCTACATTGTTCATGAATAAGAGTTCATGATTTCTTCCTGCAAAATTGTTTCTTGGAGATTGTTGGGGACCATAATATCTATCTCTATGAGATGGTTGGGGACCACAACATCTATCTTTATGATATGCTTTACAGTGTTTTGCCATGTGACCAAAGTTTGTACAAGAATAACAATAACCAAAAAATGAATTTTGGTACCTGGGAGATGGAGATTTCCTTGATGTACTTCTGAAGCCTTTCTGCCTTGAGATCCTTTGATGATAACCATTGCCTCTCTCATCTTAGACATCATCTACATTTCTTCTTGAAGAGGATTTCTTCTTGGAGCAGGATTTTTGCCATTGTAACCTTGATGTTTCTCATTGCCTTTGCTGGACCTGGGAGCACCACCATTTCTTTTTGGCTTCTTCACATCCCTTTTGTTTGAAGCATTATCATTCTTGTTTGAGGATTCACCTCCATACCGAAGACCTGATTAATCAAATGGACATCTATGATAGCTAAGCATGTCATCCAAGGCCTGAGAGCTCTTCAAGATTTTGTTCATCCCTTCAACTTTTTTCCTGGGGAAGACAATCTCTTCTTCCAACCTTTCACACTCATTATTCTTCTTAGCAAGTTGTTTCTCAGTTTCTTCCTTGATATGAGTAGCTTCATCTTCTTCTATTTTAAGGGAGATGATATCTGACTTCATTTTGAAGATTTCTTCATTCTTTGCTTGACTGCTCTCCATTTCTTCCTTGATTCTTGTAGCTTTACATGTTTCAGCCTTGAGAAGCTTGATGTTAGATTTTAGTTTGAAGATTCCTTCATCCTTTGCTTTTAGTTGACAGATCATGGTGTTTCTTTCCTTTCCTGCTTCATCAACCTGTCCTTCTATGACTTCCAATGCTTCCATGGTTTTTTCAGCTCCTTCTGCTTGTTTCCTTGCTTCTTGTAGTTGAGATTTGAGAGAGGAGTCCTCGACCTTGCACTGACCAATCTCTTCTTCAAGTTTGTTCAAGTTCTTGTGTCTTTGTTCAAGTTGACTTGACAAGGTATCTTCCTGTTTCTTTGCTTTATCCAATTGATTTGTCATGGATATGACTTCTTCATGATGCTTTCTTTTGCTTTGATGAAATTCCTTCTTAAGCTTAGCAAGCTCTTCATCCCTTTCTTGTACTTGAAGCTTGACAAGGTCAACTGTATCCCTTGTTTGATCTTGGTCACCAGCTAGTGCTATCTTCTTAAGTTCCTCATTTTCCTTTTTCAAATTGTTAATCTCTTCCATGGCAGCCATAAGTTGAGCGAGGAGATCTTCTACAAAAACTTTTTCATTCTCTTCATCTTCTAGGTCTTCTTTGGCCTTGATGTCATCATTCTCATTTTCTGCTTCTATGATGGGTTCTAGATTTCCTTCTTGATTTCCATCATCTTCTTGACTGATGGTCATGGTCAATGCTCCTTTTGAGTGAAGGTCATAAAGTTTGTCCCATATACCCTTTGCTGATGAATTATTTCCTAGATTGTTCTTTATAGAATCAAGTAGTCCATTCAAGATTGCCTTCATTACTTTTGCATTGTAGTCCTTGGATTCTCCATCCATCCTGCTATCATCAATCACTGATTTCCAGATTTCAATGCCTTGAGTCTGTAAGAAATTCCTCATTCTTGCTTCCCATATATTAAAGTTCCCATTGAACCATGGAGCCTCCTCAAATTGATTGTCTTCTATTTTAGTGGTAGAGGGAGACACATCCTTAGGAGGATTGGAGACTTTATTCCTTGACATAGCCATTTGTGTTCTAAAAATCAACCTTCAAGTTGTTAGGCTTTGAATGAAGGTACTGGCTTTGATACCAATTGTTGGAAATACTGAGGGTGGGGGGGGGTGAATCAATATTCCTTTTTAATGGTTCTTTTTATCACCAAAACATATCTATATATATATATATATATATATATATATATATATGGAACACATAAATAGATAGTTGGAATAAATGATTTTATTAACACAAACAGTGCAATGAAATAAATACAATATATAAATGGTTGCAATCAGTTGCCAAGCACCAACTTGGACTTTTGTGAGGCTCCAACCTCCAGAGCACCAACTCTGTTTCACCAAGGCAACAATCTTGGACTTAGGAGCACCAACTCCCAAGGACTTCAATCCTTCCAGTTCCTGAGACACCAGTCCCAAGGACACCAATCCTTCCTACTTCTGAGGCATCAACCCTAAGGACTCCAATCCTTCTTACTTTTGAGGCATCAACCCCAAGGGTTCCAACCCATTCTTGTCAAGGCATGTTTGATAGCAATGTTCTGCTCTCAGAACTCTTCTTTACTGAGTTCTGTCTGTTTATAGCTTCACTGTAGTCTCCATGCTACAACATCAATGGCAACTAGTCTTCTTATGGAGTTGTCTTTACAACTCTTCATACTCTCCACATAGAGTCTCCAATAGCCTTCATGACCTCTTATAATGTCTCCACACAGCTTTAGTGAGTCCACTATTTGCTGCATTAAGCTCTGCATAAGAACCAGCTTTCTGTTCAAGCATCTGTCCTTACTGCCACAGTTAATGCTTCAGCATCACTGCTTCTCTGTGAACTACTTCTCCCCTTCGAATACTTCCTGTCCTGTTGGTCCTTCGGCCCTTTTTTGTTCTGATGGACCCTCCAACTGCTTCTGTTTCCTCCAACTATTTCAACAATGTTCAACACTGCTATTTCTCTGTTTTTGTATCTTCTTGATGCCTCTGACCATTGGTTTCCTCTTTCCGCTGGCTCTTTGGCTTCCTCCTCAATCACTGTAGTTTCCTTTGCCTCGCTTGATCCTTTAGCTTCCCTCCTTGGGCACTGTAGTTTCCTCTGCCTATTCAGATTAGCCACTGCTTCACGGACACAGTGATATAGAAGAGCAGGTCGTATTACAAAGGAAATGATGCTTATTAATCGATATCAGAGAGAGCCCTTTTTTTCCTTTAATAACGTTCATACACAGGACTTTATTGTTTTTCGGAGACTCTGTACCAGCAGGACGGACCCCCATGCCACGTCACAATCGCAATCGCAATCGACTTTCGTTCAGGCCTATTGAACTATCGGGAGCGTTTCTTAATGCATTTTTGCCTTCAAACCCCGCGCAATGCAAATATTCAAATACACAAGAATATATGAGAAAAACCAGCCGAAACGCTAAAGGGCGGACTTCAAAAAACATTACACCCGCATCTATTCCTGTATCAGGTCCACTACATATATCGCAATCGGTAGTTGTAGCTTCCCGATGGCCGATGGTCGATTCACCTGTGGATGCGATATGATATTAAAACAAAATGCAATGTTGCATCGGGTCCGCAACATACATCGCAATCGGCGCTTGGGGGAGTGACAACCCTTTGTGTATTGCGATATGCGAGTACCGATAAGGCGGATGTGATATGATATTAAATCATATTGCAGTGTTTCAGCGGGTCCGCATGTATCATAATTATAATATATATATATATATATATATATATATATATATATATATATATATATATATATATATATATATATATATATATGTTGCAGATTCGCAAGTTTGAATGCGCTAAGGCTTAGAGCCCATACACTGAAAAAACATGCTTCGGAACACTTATATATATATATATATATATATATATATATATATATATATATATATATTGCAGTTGGGGGTTTCGGGTGGTGGCTCATAGTAGAACCCGCTGATTACACTGTCACCGATATATATATATATATATATATATATATATGCCACCTCTATATTCCGATATATACATATTTCTCCGCTTCGATAGTGTATTTGGTTACAACTATGATTTCCACCTTCGATAGTGTAAATGCATATATATATATATATATATATATATATATATATGAGTCTTCTGCCTCCAATAGTGTATTTGCATACTTATATGAGTTTTTTGCCTGTAAATGCATATATATATGAGTCTTCTGCGTCTGATAGTGTATTTTCATACTTATATGAGTTTTCTGCCTCCGATGTGTTCTTCTTTGGCATATATATATGGCTCCTCCTGTAGCTCCAATAGCTCTGTTTTGCCTTCTCTGGTATGTTAACTCCTCTTTTTGATGACTTCTTCCTCTTGGTTCTTCTTGGGCATGTATTACATGCAATGCTCCTCCGATGTGGCTCCTCTTGCTCCAGTGTCTTCCTTTGGCTTTGCAATGTCTTTCAATGACCTCCTCTTGATACCTTCATTCCTTGATGGCTTCTTCCTTTTCTGATATGCCTCTCTTACTCTGATATTTTGCAATAGCTTTGATATGCCTCTTTTGTTAACTCCTCCGTTAACACACTCTTGCTTATGGCTTGGCTATCCTGATGGCCTTGCTCTTGTCTCTTCATGGATCTTCTCTGCTTCCCCTTGGCTTCATATCATCATCTAGTATCTAGAATATTGCCATATTGACATCAATGACAACCTAGGTCAACAATGTTGCAGGGGGCCAAAGTTACAAACCTACCGCAGGTCTAAAATTTAGATGTTGGGGGCTGAAATTCTAAGTTTGCAGTAGTTCTAGGAGGGTTTGAACCTTGTTGACTTGGTTTGACTTTGACTAGTTGGAAGGGTTTTTGTTGGAGGGTTGATTTTCCCATGTTCCTTTGGGAAAACACATGTAATAAAATGTTCTACATCTAGAACATATGTCCTCACGTGATCTTCGAGGACAAGGCACAATAGGAAGCATTCACTAGTGTGAATTCAGAGGTGAACTACTTACTTATCTTTGGTTATCCAGTATATATGCATGTACCAAAAGAGAAAAAGACCAAGATGGAGCCCTCCGACTTAAAGGGTGTGTTTATGGGATATAGTGAGACTTCAGAGGCATGTAGGATTTTGATTTGAGCACAACGGAGGATTGTGGTAAGCTAGGATGTGAAGTTCGAGGAGGAACTTACATCCAAGAAGTCACATGAGACCTTACCAGTGACAGAGGGTGAGAATAAGGAAGTTCCAAAGGTTGAGTCTAGATCAATAACTTTTGGTTTAAGAAGTCAACCCTCAGATAAGGAGGAAGAGAGAGAAACTCCTTTTAGTGTTCTATCATGAGACCTAGATGGTTCATGTACACATTAACACATGCTCAAGAGAATGTGGGGGTTCCTAGGAACATAATCAGGGAGAGCAAGCCTCCAAATAAGTTTCTGAATTATATGGAACTAATAAGTAGCATCATTGAAGAAGTAGTAGACTGGTAGGTTTGGAGGAATGCCATGGTGGAGGGTGATGTGTGGAACATTGTTCCAAGACCAGAGGGAAAACTAGTCCCAAGTGTATCTTCAAGAAGTTCTGTCTTTGCTAAGAGGGAGTGTTGATGTTTATAGCATAAGGTAGGAACTTCCACATAGGTCTAATGTCAAACATGTGGAAGTCGTTCAAAAAGGCCCTTTCCATTTTGTTATTCACTATACTTAAAATTAACTATTAAAGTGAAGGGTCTTTTATTAGTGATTTAATTAATGTCTAATAAAATGTGAAGTATTAAAGTGAAGAGTCTTTTATTAGTGATTTAATTAATGTCCAATAAAATGTGAAGTATTTAGATTGGTGATTTAGATGTAATCTCCATTCTCGATCGAGATTTAATCTCAATTGTCAATCTCATTGAGAGATTAGCGTTATGGAGACTTGGTCATCAACTCAATGTTAAAAAAGAACAAAGTGAGAGGAAAAGTGAAAGTGTGATACACAGAGTGTTAGAAAAACACAAGTGAGAGTGATAAAGGATTTTCACTTAGTGTGCAAGTCAAAGGAGAAAAGAGGAAATAGTGTGAGTAGCAAAAGGAGATTAACCCAACTCTCAAAAATTGAAGGGGCCATATAAAATAGGTGCAAAGGGCAACTTCAAGAGGTGTTACAACCTAGGAAAAGAAAAATGTGGTTGTACAAATTTCAGTAGCAACAAAAAGATTTTTACAACAGGTTTTGGCAGGGTCGTATAGGCTATACGATGCCCCAAAACAACCAAGTTTTGTTGTAAATTTTTCTTGTTTTCTTAATGGGCTATTTTTCAAGTTTGGGAGCCCTTATAAGCTTGGAGTAATTTTAATTAAACGTTGATATTTGAAGGGAAGAAATTTGTGTATTTGGAGATTGATTACCTGTAGCTTCCATTGATTTTCTATTTCTAGTTAAATTTCTAGCAAGTGTATTCTACTCCATGAGTTGAAGAATTCAATCTAAATTATTTTTTTAGTAATGAAACCATAAGGAATTAATTTACCCAAGTTGTTGGAATACATATTTTAACATACATCTCTTAAATCAACACTCGACAAAAGATTATTTGCTATAAATTTATGATTCTGTGCAAAAGGACCATTAAATCCTTCTTTAATGGCATCAACCTCGAAAATCAATGCTTTTCCTTCAAATGTCATATTTGCTTTTCCCTGTAATATCTTATTTTCCATAATAACACCACTATTTTTGGGTTGACCTTTTTACCACCATTCACAAGAGGCATTTTTCAACTCCTTGATGATGATTAGTGAGCTAGAGTGAACTACTTAGCATTTTTTGATCCTTTTTTTGCATGATCTTATTCTTTGACATAAATACACTTGGGAGAAGTGCATGGTGATAATGATATAAGACTAGAGAAGATAAGGGAGGTTATCATTGCTAAAGAGTAGGACCTAAAAGAAACATTTTGCAACAAAATAAAGGAAATATTGACCAAAAGGTAGAACAAGATGACTTCTACATTGTACCCTTTGGCATATGCTTTGATTACCAAGTGTTGTGATACAAATATCCTATCGCAACCAATAATAAAACACCTAATAAGCTTAGGGAAGTGGTATAGGGATATAAGAAAATCCTTTCGAAATTGTTTCCAAAATCCAGATCCTATTATTGCTATGGAAGTTCATCCAGAGTTGTCTAACATTTTGTATTTAGAGGTTTTGAATGGAGATATTGATGCTATGGAGGATAAGAGGGCCATGGAGTGTTGAATTTTGGATAGTTGTGGGAGGTATTCTTCAACTACACATAATTTAAGAGAGAAAGAAATTATATTTGAATTTGATTTCCATTGGGGGAATTTTGAGGTCTAAAATGGGCATCTTAAGGAAATTATAAAATAATAGTGGAAATAATAAAATAAGATTAGATTACATCATCAAATTTTAGAGGGAAAACAAAAAAAAAACTACTTTTTCATCTTGTATTTTCAACTTATCTCTCTGTGGGTTTACTCCAATTTCAAGCGAGAACACTCGTTGGATGCAAAATTTGATTCCACATTCAAGGAGTACCCATGTTGCATACTTTCGATAGACCCTCTTACATGAAAAATGAGAAATAGATGAAAAACATGATTGAAATCACATTTTTTCTTGTATTTCTCATTTTTCGTGTAGTAGGGTCCATCAAAAGTATGCAACATGGGTACTCCTTGGATAAAGAATTAAATTTTTCATCCAACGAGTACTACCGCTTGAAATTTGAGTAAAACTTTAGGGAGATAACTTGAAAATACAAGTTGAAAAAATAGTTTTATTATTTTTAATTATTTTTATTTTTTTACTCCAAAAATGGAGAATCATCCCCCATGGTTGACATCATCATCTTGAATCCTATTGGTTCTTATAAAGTCTGTTTTGGTTACATTTTTCTTAGGAAGCCCATTTTAGACCTCAAAATTCCCCTAATGAATTGGCCCAAATTAAATTTGAGAGGGAATTCAAAATTTAGTTTTTAGGAGGGAAAATAAAATTTAAAATTGGCTCCAAAAAGTTCAAGTCGGCCCAACATAAGAGCACCCTAAATCCTCTATAAAAAGGCACTTGATTTTCTTAGTTGGAGTGGAATCGATCACACATTCATTCTCTCTCCTTTGCACATGGGAAGTAGTCTGAGGAAGAGACAAAGTTCCTGGGCAGAGTTGACCAAATTTTCCAGCAAGTTTCTGTGATCTGTTTGACCTAGTTTGACTAGAGAAATTAGACTGTACTTTTGTTGAATTGAATAATTTCGCTTAAGAAAATATTGTTGGGTTTTTCCCAAGTTCAAGTTTTTTGCAAGGAAAATCTTTTAATGTCTCTGTGCAATGTTATTCCATTGTGATATCTATTGTCCTATTGCATTTATGGTTGAAATTTCAGAAGCATAATTGCTTAATCATAAACTGGAATGTGTTAACTTAATATTAATATCATTGGAAGTATCAGTTTCAAAAATTGTGCTTGTTTATATTGCACTTGAAAAACAACATGGTATTAGAGTGAGGTTGTCCCGTTGATTTGTGAAGTTATGCCATTTTTTTAGGCCTTTATCGATTACAGATCTCAGTTTGACTTCCATGTGTTTCTTATGTTTTGGCACTGAGATCTGCGGATGATTGAGATGTCTATTTTCTGGTGGAGCAATCTACCTCACAATTCTAAATTGATCTAGATCCTGACACAATCACATTTGTACTAAGGAATCATCCAAGGCAAGTTTGAATGGGACAATGATTGCTTGAAGGATAGAAAATTACTTGTGGATCGAATCGGTCAAGATTAGAAAGCGTGAAGATTTGATGATAAATTTGAGAGTAGCTTGAGCAAATGCCTCAAATCTAGTGTATAACGCGGTGGGGATCTTTGTCAATGTCTATGTATATGCCAACGCTGTTGAAGAGCTTACATGATATGGTATGTATACATGTTTACATAGTAAGTAAGGCCGCTGGAGTTGGCATGCAGGGTTCTTGGCATGTCAAATTGAATCGATATGTGTTTGAAGCATTTGTGTGATCTCGTCATTGTTCTGGTTTGGAGTTCTAATAGTAGACGAATTAAAACCTCTTGGTGGAAGTTTGGTGGAGTCTAACTTTGGCGAAGGTTCGATGGCAAAATCTATTTTAATTTGATCACTTGACTTGTGATGTTGGTAGCCAGTGTTGTGAGCACATGAACACTCATTTATTCATGTGTCATCCAGTGATTTAGTAGTAATGTATAATGGTATGTGTGAGCAGTGACATGCAATGATGTGCAGTGGTGAGTGATAACAGTTTGTACAATGATGAGCAGTGGCTAGCTTGTGCAGTTGTCAATTGATTTGGCAACAAGGTTTGATATGCAATGCAGTGTTTAGTTTGTGTAACATAGCGTAATGATATTTTTGGAAATTTTTGTACAGTGATCAATGGCTACTAGGATTTGATAGGTTTTACAGTACAACAATACCTTCTATTCAACTATCTTATATTGATTCAAAGCACAGGGGGATCCAGTCTGAAAATTGTGAAACGTGGTCTACCTATTGATTAGGGTGGCAGGTGTTGTAAGGAAGGTGATTGGAGTCACCTTTAGGTTGTGGCCTGAAAACACTTCAAGGCGGCAGGGTGGTGCTAGGGTAGGTCGTAGCCTAAATAGGGCATTGTGGCATCCTTTCAGTTGGGGCTAATAAACTATAGGGCGGCGAAGCATCCCTCTGACAACAATTGGTAAACAATGCGTTGGGGCACTCGTCAGGCTGGGGCTTGACTTACAGGGCGTTGGGGTGTCCTTGTTGAAGCAACTTATTAGGGTGTAGTAGCATCCTACATGTTGTATCCTGTAAATCAGGGGTTGGAGCGTCCTTCAATTGTGGCTAAAAACTTGATGTAATTATTTTCTTTTAAAAGGGAGAAGACAATTACTAAGAAGCATTCGGTGGTTTTTGACTCTGAGGGGGGTTTCCCCCTAAATTCTTGTGTCTATTGTCTCTATCTTTCTGCATTGTTGTATGGTGTTCTTTACTGGTTTTGCGTTCTGACACTGAATTATAATAATATTGTTGAAAATTAACTAATGCTCTGAAAAAGATTAATAAAGTGTTGATCGCTAAGAAACACTGATTCACCCCCCCTCTTAGTATTTCTAACACCCTAAATCCTCTATAGAAAGGCACTTGATTTTCTCATTTGGAGTGGAATTGATCACACATTCATTCTCTCTCCTTCACAAATGGGAAGTTGTTAAATTTTAGGTATGTTCTATGCTTAGAGCAATTTATTTCAATTTTCACAGTTAGCTCAATATCTTTTCCAGATCAACAATCACATCAACATAATAGCAAATTGCAGATAGAACATAAACATAAATCGCAGAAGACAAGCCAAGACAAGAGGACACAAGATGTGGCACTAGCCAGGGACAAACCCCAATGTGGGGAAACCCTTGATCAATTCTTCTTATATGTTCGTCAATAGTTCAACAGAGAGAGAGATAGTACATATACAACAAAAGTCAACACTTTGAGTTATCTAAATAAGAGCGTAGATCATCTATAAGTAGATGATACATGAGGTAGTTGAACTCGGTTGAAGACATGCTGCTTCAACTGATTCTCCCAGGTGACTCCATCACCTTGTCATCATGCTACACCTTGTCATCATGCTGCACCTCACTGTGCTGCATCGTGCTGCACCCATCATCACTATGTTGGACCTCATTACCACGCTGCACACATCATACTGTTGCACCTTTTGGTACTGCAACATCTTGCTGTACCTTATTGTCTTGCTGCACATACCAGTGCTGCCTCATCCTGTACCTTACTGTGCCCATCATGCTGCATCTCATTGTAGCATTTAATATCACTGTACTATACTAGAAAGTGTTGCACACAACATGCTACACTTCACATTGTCAAGATGCCCATCATTGTGCTGTAGCATTTCACATCATGCTGCCCCTTATCACAATGTTGTCACAACTCATACTGTGCACCATGATTGCATTTGTTGCACCTTGCTGTTGCTGTTGTCCCATTGTAACATGCTCCAACACGCACCATGTCCTTGTTGTCCTATTTACCATGCTGTTGTCCCTTGCAACACCATGCTTGCCACTGTTGTCCCAATGTGCTTTCGCTGCTCCTATGTGGCATTGCTGCACTATGTTTTCCACTTTGCTGTCCCAAGTGGCAGTGTTGTGACTTGTTGACCTTTTCTATTTGCTGCATTGGAATTCTTGGCAGCCTTTAGGTTGGGCCATCAACAATCCTACCTATCCTCACATGTTAGCATGTTGCTCCAACTCTGTTAGTTAGAGCACACTGCTGTAGCCTCCATGTTATCCCACAGTCAACCCCATAAGGACTGCAGCTAGCTTTCCTTGACCAACAGTTAGGGTGAGGCTAGAATTAGAATTGCGGTAGTTGATCTCCACGTATTCACTGCGGCTAGGGATCTTTAGAACAACAACATAGGACCTGTGTTTAGGTCTCTCCATGTAGTGTCATACACAACCCTTTCTTGCACCCAAGACACCTCTACGCAGCCCTGGAACAGTCTGTGTTGAGCTCCAAAACTGCCCTTTTCCTTAGCAACTTTTCTCATCCATTCTTCTTTGCTTTTCCATGAAAAATGCATCCTTATCATCAATAACCATTATACATTGCCTCAAGGAGAACATTTTAGTGATTTACATGTTATACTTTTATGTTTGCTGTTTGAATAAGTTTTTGTCTTTTAGCTACATAACGCAGCCACATTTCGTAGCTAATCGGTTATTCCGCAGCTACTTCCACGCATTTACAGGTTCTAGGTGTCAAGAGGGGAAAATGACTACATGGGTAGCTTGGAAAACATCAGGGCATGTATCGTGTCCTATTCACTTGGCCCAAGTCGACAAGGAAGACTCTGGTCAAAGGGAAGTCAAACATAGAAACCTAAGGCAAACAGGACTGTGTTTTGTACACGTTTCTCAGTGATGGGATCCGAAGCAATTTCCTGAGGCCACGGACTTCATCAGCCACTTGTGCAAACTGAATCCAAAAGCCATTACCTTAGATTTATGTCTCCTTAAAACAGTTGTATAATTTCTCTATAAATACCTGTGTGAAGAATGCAGAACCAGTTCGAATTTGCTCAGGTGTTAGGTTCAGATTACCGTTTTGTAGTTTTGAGAATTCATTCTCTGTTTTTAATATAAAGACTGTGTGTTTCATGGATCCCTGAAAGCGTTTGTTGGAGTGTTGATTAAGTGCATATAACCTGAGCAGTTGTAGAGGGCCCCCGCGCTGGCTAAGGTTACATTTCATTTTTGTTTTGTCTTTTATAATTTAGCTGTGAATTCACTGTGTTTTTTCCATAATGTTTATAATCATTTTCTAACCTTGTTCATAACGCAGTTTTTGTCATCTTCTTACTAACGCAGAATAGCTTATTTTAGTACAGAGTAGTTCTTTTGTTTCATTTCTTTTTAGTCTCTTACCAATAGCTTGAAGTTGAGTTCAGTAGTGTAGAGTAATTCATTTCATTTGCTGTTCATTAGTCTTTAAGTTTTTAGTTAAAATTGATCAGTGCCATTATTGTCTGCCATTTTATTATTAGTTTAAGTGACTCATATTGTAAGTGGATGTTTCTAAAAATCCCTTCTGGTTGATAGTTCATCTTAAACCAAGTGGTTGAATACTTCATTTATATAATGAGTCTTTTCTGCATTTTTGTATTTATTTTCTATTAGAATGATGAAGTACGGAATTCCTCAAAATGTTATCATAAGGAGGTTGTTCACCCAAAATTGTGTAGTAGAGTAACAAAGCACTTCATTTATTTTTTATGGTAGCTAGCTGCAATTTCACTTTTAATATTTCATTAAGTTGATTAGACAGTAGTTGCAACTTCACTCTTAAGTTCCTTTAGTTCATGTTTTGGAAACAATAATAAGAGCAGAAATAGGAACTCTGTTTTCCTTTTCTTGACTAACTTTACTTCCAAATCTGACTTTAAGCACTCTTAGTCCTCATTTCATTTCTTTAGCAGAAGTAGATTTAAGGTTTTTGTTAATTACATTGTACATCATTAGGGATTAAAGGATTAAAAACCCCAAAACAACATAAAACTCAAATACACTAAAGTAATAAGGGTCATCTAGCACATATAGTGCACTACACTTCATCAGTTTACGATACCCGGATTGATAATTTATGTAGAGCAATTTATGACACTAAATTGACCAAACAGTTTGCTCTATCTCGACCTATTTTACAAGAACTCGACCCTCCATTTGCTGCGGCTAAGACCTTCTTGTTTGACTGCGGTTAGGGTTGGATTAGACCAGTGTTTAGGGCTGGATTAGGTCAGGGTTTAGGGCTGGATTAGACTAGTGTTTAGGGTTGGATTAGACCAACGTTTAGGGTTGTATTAGACCAGCGTTTAGGGCTGGATTAGACTAGCATTTAGGACTGGATTAGACCAACATTTAAGGTAGTGTGTAGGCTTCCTTGTTGATTGGGTCTAGGTCTCATGTTAGGGCTCCTTACCTTCTGCGTTTAGGGCTTCCTCTCCTAGATTTCTCTTCCACTAAAACCCAGAACAAGTGGAGAGAAATCAAGAGTGAAGTGTGTGTAGAAATGACTATCAAGTCACCTCTTTTTATACTAAAACGTTGAGCACATGTGTGGGTTATTTGGTTGCTGGACGACCTTGACAAATTATCTTATAACACATAAAAATTCTTAACTCCGTGAATACTTATCAGAATCGGATGATCTTTAGATCAATCCTACACCCGTCGATGAGAGGGATCCAAGAAAAATATCAGCTGCCATAAATAAGATGACATACATGGAGTTTGACCCTAGTTGCCAATTTTAACACTCCCTCTCAACTAGGGAGAACTCCATCCGTTGATCCATCTGCCAGACTGTACTATCTCTGCCAACAGTGCCTTGCACTGCTCTGCTCTGTTCTACTCTACTTTGCTCTGCTGAACCATGAAGAAGAAGAATTGATCGAGAATGTCTCATACCATTCTCTACTGACCTGAAGTCAGTTCCATATGAAGAGAGTGTGTCATACCACTCTTACTGATCCTAGATCAGTTCCAAGAGAGTGAGTCATATCACTCTTATTGACCCGAAGTCAGTTTCATTGATCCCAGATCAATATCACAAGAGAGTGTCTCAAACCACTCATACTGATCCCAGATCAATGGAGGTCATCCTAGCATAGGGAGTACGGTAGATACAACGATGCGTCTATCAATAGTACTACTATGGTCCCTAACCCCATTTCCTTGCTCATTGGCTAGATGAGAGGTACTTCCCATGAGTCCCAGACTACATGGGTAGGATGCCTCGACAAGAGAACCACTCATCTTGTCCCTAAGTTTCCACGGGGTATCACAGGGGAAGGTTGAGCCATTCACGCTATACATAGCGCACCATTAGGGGAGGGTGAGTCGCCCTATGGTCGCTTGTTGCTCCAAGTACCCCAAGCCCCCTGGAGCTCCCAGAGCTCAATGCATGCATCATGTAGGACCCTTGTAAGAAGGCCTCTCAACGACTCCAAGTCATTCGGGAAAGTCACAAATTTGACCTTTCCCTGGGGCTTTGAAAGAACGTTTGTGACTTGTACATCAGTCTCAATGCGATGGAGCCTCCTTGCTCATTGATGTACCATATCCCAGATAAGGTAGTATATGATGTCTATATGTTGGAGCAATACGAGATTCCAAAATAATCGAATCCCCCCTGGTTGACACAGAAGATCACGGTGGTATCCATCATGTGTACAAACAGCTTACTGAAGAGCTTCCACAACCAGGAAGCTTCACACGACTCATACTCGTAGCTATGTATTCGGTCTCAACAGAGCTTAAAAAAACCATTTTCTGCTTCCTGCTCATCCAGGATATCGAAACAGAACCCAAAGAGAACCAACACTCAGAAGTGCTCTTGCGATCCTCCACACTGCTTGCCCAATCAACATTCAAATAATCATGTAGCTTCACATTTTCGGCAGTGTATCTCAATCCATGAGAGATTGTGCCCTGAAGATATCTCAGAAGATTCTTGGCACCAATCCAGTGAGGCTCAACCAAATATGAGTCCAACATGCTAATTGCAAAACATATATCGGGATGAAAGTTCACGAAGAACATCAATGCGAATGAGTTTATGAAACTCAGAGGCATTTCCCAAATCTGGTCCGACATCACTATCACATAACTTTTGAAAGTTAGGCTCCATCGAGGTAGTCATGGGCTTGCAGTTTACCATTCCAAATCCGGAATCCAACTCCCTCTTAGTTTTGCAAATGAGAGGGTCTACACCTGTCAGAAAGAGGTTGTCCTCATAAGGTGCTAATATGAGAGGTCTATCATCCACAACCTTCAAGTAATGGTTTGGATCGACTTCACTCCTAGTGAATCTCTGCTTCATCAGAGAACTATCAATCCTCTCCTACTAAGCCCGGGATGTTTTGCCTCAAGCCATAGAGGGCTTTCTTCCACCTGCATACATGAGATTCCCGATCATGAATCTCAAACCCCTTGGGTTGTTCCAAACTAGTGGGCCTACTACATGAGGGGAATGGTCCCCTTGTAAGATTTTCCTCTGGTACATCTCAGACATGTACCTTCATGCTCTTTTTGAATTCAGGCATCCCTGTCACCATCTGACTCACATCGCGTAGGGCCCCATAATAAGTAGACCTCCAGAGCTATAGATGAGATGTGACAACTGACATGGTCCCCAATGGACCATCTTGCAACTCGATACAAATTTCCAACCCTGAACCCATGAGTAAAAGCATCTTTGAAAATTCTATTTTTAAACACGTACCTTTCCATCGATGAATGCCACCCTGAAACCTTTGACTTCCATTGCCGAAGTGAACGCCAGGTTCTTCTTGCGATCAGTTACATAAAGAGCTTCTTTTAAATGAATCGAGTTACCCTCATTCAATTGAGAGGTAACATTCCCTACACCCTTTCCGAGATAGGTGGCATTGATTCCAAGTATAATCCCATGAGTGTTTCCATCTCTACCAAATTAGAGAGAGCACCCTTCTAACGATGAATTGCCTTGAAGCACTACAATCAATAAGCCAGATTCCCAAAGAGTCTGGAGGAGATGGCCAATATAAGATAATGATTCTTTATCTTATCATTAACAACATTTGATTCTTCATAGCTGGGGTTCCTTGCTTTCTTCGAAGAGTCGGTTATTTCTTTGATGACCTGCATTACTGGTCATTCCTTCGATCATTGAAGATGTCCCTGGAATGATTGTTTTCTTCATCAAGTGATGTGCCCCTGCCATTCGGACACGCCTTCGCATAATGGTTGAACTTCCTTCCACCCTTAGATCTGTACTTCCCATTGAAGTGATCTTTAGGTAGGCCATCAAAAGTTTCCGTTGCACCATTCTGATAATGTTCTCTGCTTCGACTTCACCCTTGGTGAATTTGAAGAGGGATGAGGGACCCATTGAGCCTTTTGTCCTTTCCCAACTGTCTTTGGTGATTGCTCTTTCACTCTTGCTTGGGCTTTGTCTTCACCTCGGCTCTGATACCATGTTAACTTTTAGGTATGTTCTATGCTTAGAGCAATTTATTTCAATTTTCACAGTTAGCTCACTATCTTTTCCAGATTAGCAATCACATCATCATAATAGTAAATTGTAGATAAAACATAAACATAAATCGCAGAAGACAAGCAAAGACAAGAGGACACAAGATGTGGCGCTAGCCAGGGACAAACCCCAATGTGGGGAAACCCTTGATCAATTCTTCCTATATGTTCTTCAATAGTTCAACAGAGAGAGAGAGAGAGATAGTACATATACAACAAAAGTCAACACTTTGACTTATCTAAATAAGAGCGTAGATCATCTCTAAGTAGATGATACATGAAGTAGATGAACTCAGTTGATGACTTGCTGCTTCAACTGATTCTCCCAGGTGACTCCATCACCATGCATTATGCTACACCTTGTCATCATGATGCACCTCACTGTGTTGCATCGTGCTACACCAATCATCACTATGCTAGACCTCATTACCATGCTGCACACATCATACTGCTGTACCTTATGCTGCACCTTCCGGTACTGCAACATCTTGCTTTACCTTATTGTCTTGCTGCACTTACCAGTGCTGCCTCATCCTGTACGTTATTGTGCCCATCATGCTGCATCTCATTGTAGCATTTAATATCACTGTACTATACTAGCAAGTGCTGCACACAACATGCTACACTTCACATTGTCAGGATGCCCATCATTGTGCTATAGCATTTCACATCATGCTGCCCCTTATCACAATGCTGTCACAACTCATACTGCTGCACCATGATTTCATTTGTTGCACCTTGCTGTTGCCGCTATCCCATTTTAACATGCTCCAACAAGCACCATGTCCTTGTTGTCCTATTTACCATGTTGCTGCCCCTTGCAACGTCATGCTTGCCACTGTTGTCCCAATGTGCTTTTGCTGCTCCTATGTGGCATTGCTATCCCATGTGGCATTGCTATCCCATGTGGCATTGTTGCACTATGTTTTCCACTTTGCTGTCCCAAGTGGCATTGTTGTGCCTTGCTAAACGTTTCTATTTGCTGCATTGGTGGGCAGCCTTTAGGTGAGGCCATCAACAGTCCTACCTATTGGCATGCTGCTCCAACTCTGTTTGTTAGAGCACACTGTTGTATCCTCCATGTTATCCCACAGTCAACCCCATAAGGACTGCGTCCAGCTCCATGACCAGCAGTTAGGGTGAGACTAGATACTTATTGACTGCGGCTAGGGATCTTTAGAACAACAACATAGGACCTGTGTTTAGGCCTCTCCATATAGCGTCATACGCTTCCCTTTCTTGCACCCAAGACACCTCTACGCAACCCTAAAATAGTCTGCCCTACCTCAGCCTCTTTTACAGCAACTCGGCCCTCCATTTGCTGTCGCTAAGACCACCTTGTTTGACTGCGGTGAGGGCTGGATTAGACCAGCGTTTAGGGCTGTATTAGACCATCGTTTAGGGTAGTGTGTAGGCTTCCTTGTTGACTGCGTCGAGGTCTCACGCTAGGGCTCCTTACCTTCTGCGTTTAGGGCTTCCTCTCCTAGATTTCTCTTCCACTAAAACCCAGAACAAGTGGAGAGAAATGAAGAGTGAAGTGTGTGTAGAAATGACTATGAAGTCACATCTTTTTATACTAAAACGTTGAGCACATGTATGGGTTATTTGGTTGCTGGCCGACCTTGACGAATTGTGTTATAACACAAATAAATTGATAACTCCATGAATACTTATCGGAATTGGATGATCTTTAGATCAATCCTACACCTCTCGATGAGAGGAATCCAAGAAAAATATCAGTTGCCATAAATAAGATGGCCCACGTGGAGTTTGGCCCTAGTTGCCAATTTTAACAGTAGTACTCTAAGGAAGAGACCGAGTTCCTGGGCAGAGTTGACCGAATTTTCTAGGAAAGTTTATGTAATTTGTTTGACCTAGTTTGACTAGAAAAATCATATTGTGCTTTTGTTGAATTGAATAATTTCTTTAAAGAAAAGATTGTTGGGTTTTTCCCTAGTTAAGGGTTCCCCAGAGTAAATCTTCTGGGGTCTCTATGCATTTTTATTCTACTGTGATATCTATTGTCCTATTGCATTTATGGTTGAAGTTTATTAAGTATAATTGCTTAATGATAAACTAGAATGTGTTAAATTAATATTAATATCATTGGAAGTAATTACTAGTTTAAAAAATTGTGCTTGTTTATATTGCACTTGAAAATCAACGTGGAGCTAATTTAATGGTGTAATTACCATGGTAGTGATTCAAGACTCTACTCATAACCATAATCTAGCCATTATAATAGGTTGTTGGTTCTTAATTAGTTGAAAAGAATTGTAGTGCATATGGCCTCATCCATTTGGTAAGTGAAATAGTTTGGAAATAAAGAAGGATGTGTAGTTTGCAAATCTTCATTCCAAGATACAAGACCAAATCATATGAAGAGGCCTTTAAAACTATGGGATGTGGAGCAAGAGATACTTGACTTGGCGATGTCCTTGGATGCCATGACACACTTGAATATGATTAATGATGATTTGTCAACAAAAGCCTCTTCAAGTGGAGTTGATTCCTTTACATCCAAGCCCAACATTCCTAACCCTCTACAGGATGTTAATGATGCAAATCTTGAGTTGATGATGACTTTTTGGACAATATTTATGTAGGGCCCCTATATTTGATCAAAATTTTCTGCTCATTTTTTTATTATTCTTTTTTTAATAGATAAATGCATCTATATATGTAATTGCAAAAAATTACAACTTCAATTCTCGATGTAATTGTTATTATTAAATTCTACAACAATTTACAAAAATCATGCATGTAATACAATGAAGAATGATTAACTCTTTTAAATTCCAATCTACAATATTGTACACCAAAGGGAAACCACTCCAAGTAAGTTTACAAATATTACATCGATACTACAATTTATTGCAACATCCATCGTACCAATGTTCATGTTATACATTTACTAAATAGTCCATAAAACAAATTACAAGAGGTATCGTTTTCCCAAGAGAAGGTGGAATCCTTAATGCAGGCTGTCACGATCTTCGTTCATTGCTCGTCGTGGCTACATTGATCAATCTTATGCACTTTCCTCTATGCTTGACCAAAGTTGTTGACCCCACTTGGCTATCCACCCTACCAATGCCAAGGTACTCTTCTTCCCCTTCGCCCCCGAAGCTACAACGTGTTTGTAGGAAGGAAGAGAGAATAACACTAGCCAATAGGAATTTGGGTTGTAGCTTTGATCTCCCCACATCAACAATTCCTATCTAGCACACTATAAAAAATGCTCGAGACAACAATTTCACAAGTTATCACTAGAAAACTTAGAATGCCATTACGACATTCATCTAGCACTATGGAGCTTAAGATGTCCCCTTCATAAGAAAGTGTTTTTTATAGATTCTTTTAGGTAAGGATTAGATGTGACACTTGTTTTCACATGCAAAATATTTATTTATTAAATTTTGTAAATTTGATTATTCACCCAACCACATGTCCTATCCACAATTTGGATCTCATGAATATTCCTATTATTGTATTTAAACCAAAAAAATTATCTTTCCCAAGAGACACATGTTCCTAAATTCACTTCTAGATGTTTCCTTGTTTCCTTTTTCCTTTAATTTTTCCTATTTGTTTTACTTAACTCTTTGTTACCTACCAAGAGTCCCAGTTAGTTGTAGTTACTCCCTTAAATTTCTCCTCTTTATATTTTGTTATTTTTTAGGATTTTCTCAATTAGGTGAGGTTCTCTTGATTTTAGAATTACTTATTTTAATAATTCAATTCTTGCACCCATCTATTTAAAGTTTAATTCATTTATGTCCACTTCAAATTAAATTTAGATTATTTTCCCTTTTAAACATGATATCTTGTAATTAACCTTGTGTCTATCATTTACTTAACTCTATCTTACATTAAACCCCCTTTTAGGTATTAGTTTGCTAACATAAGTAAGAGAATTTATTTTAGCTCAGTTTTCTAGTTATCACTTATTAAACTTTAGATTAACTTGATATTCAATAACATATCAATCCTTAAGTGCTTATGAATTAACCAAATCATAGATTTCCTTATCCTCCATTTGGTGCCAAGGGTGCCAACTCTCGTTCCCTTCAAGAACCTCACATTCCAAGGGTGCCACAGGTTTCCCTTCAAACACTTGTGATTCGAGCAAGGGAAGAAATATTGGCAGAATGGAAACTTAATAGTCTCTTCATCACCTTTGTTGATAGTTTCGAGGTGACTAAGAATTAAGGCTCCCCTTGATATGTGCCCCTTAGTTTACCTCATGAGCAACCATGTCCATGGTCCAACCCTCATGGCATCATGCAACTCCAAGGATAAGTACCCCACATAGTTCATCCCGAGCCACAACTGGAGTGCTAGTAGGTATGATTAGGGATGTTGATCATACCCCTCCAAATATGTTTGGCCTCCTTCACCTACAACCCCACTACCCATATGTGGGTTGTCCGGTCAACACTCATCAAAGCCTGCAAAAATGTGAGAACACTCATCATTGTAGTTTCATATTTAAGCATACCCACTATTTGCCTCAATACAAAATACCAAAACAAACATATATAAATAATACTTGACTCAAACTGTCATGGTATGGGGTTGTGTCCATAGTCCTCCTTTCCTTTCACACTCAGGAAATAGTCAGTAAAATTTGATAAACATGATATAACTACCATCTAGTAATCCTCATAATGATCACATACAAAGGCTATAATCGACACCATCATCATCAAACTGAAGGTAAGATATCATAATATTATGAATATATGTCTCCTCAAAATACATAAAAAGTTTGGATCATCATACTGATGTCCTCAAAGAATAATATATAAGTCAAATTATGTCTAAATCTCATATCAACTAGAATGGGGCACTACAATTTAAACAACTCGTTGACTATTTAAACAACATGGTGACTCTGTGAGTGATTATAATTATGATTTTATCACTAATGAAATCTAGACTTAGATAGTAGAGTGATTAGATACTTATTTTGTACGTACTATTTACATATCATATCCTATATTAATGAGAACTCCTCTTATATATATATATATATATATATATATATATATATATAAGAGAGGAGTTCTCATATATATATATATCTGTATGTATGTATGTATATATATATATATATATATATATATATATATATATATATATATATATATATATATATATATATATATTGTTGCACCATGTACCGAATATGGTAGTCATATCCATGCTCATCCAACTTTGGATAAAACTCCATGTATTACATGCCAAGAAAGGTGTTATCATCCAAAACCCTATATGGATATAATCCATAGGAAATAAAAAGTTAGGTAGCCAAAGAGACCAAGGTACTCTTAGTGTAACTCTATTTACAATTTTCTTTCAAAGAGATCATGTAGATATGAGGAATTGAATGAAGCGGTAAATATACCAACATAGGAATATGGAATTCTAAGTAAGGATTCATTTTATTGAGGATTGCAAGAGATCATGTAGATACGAGGAATTGAATGAAGCAGTAAATCTACCAACATAGGAATATGGAATTCTAAGTAGGGATTCATTTTATTGAGGATTGCATAATTAGACATATATCACATAAAGGGATCAATAATAGGAATCAAATGGTCCTTGGCAAGTAGATAATTGGGTAGGACAAGTATCTTATGCTTTCTACCAAGAAATTACATGCATGATGTATTTTATAGATTCCCTTTTAAAGTAAAATTCCCATTGCTTGAAGACGGAAAACTGAATAAAGGTATCAAGGCAATATTTGATGGGTATGACTAATGATTGGCCATAAAACAACGAAGATGGATGATGATACATAAGGTAAGATTAGATGTCACACTAAGAATAGCCTTCGACGAGTGAGAGCATTGGTGGAGAATATGTGTCAAAATCTAATAAATAATGACCCTTATTTGGTTTTTCATTTTGTAGGCAAACCCATGGAAAAACATGATAACCATCACAAAGGAGTCTGAATGAAAGCCAACATTGTTTTAAGCATGCCACCAAACATGGATTGAAATTGAAATGTTTACCACCTTTCTTAGAACAATCTTAATGTTAAAATCATATAAAAATGAGACAAAATTGCTTATTTGAATATTCATCTTCAATCTCACAAACTCAATTAACATTTAAGGGGCCATAGGCCACTCGAGAGCTTAAAACATGCATATATTGGTTTAGAGGTCATTTTGTGTTGGTTGTAATGATATATGACTATATAGTGGTACACTAATGACTTGCACTGTTATTTTTCAGGGAAGTCACCAGAATATGCCAAATGGCGAGTAAGTATTATAATACTAGCTCCTTATGCATTTGAGATTCTATTATAAATGGCATCTTTGAGCATAAGCACTTGCCAAATCTAGGGCTTCAATCAGTGGATTTTATATAGAAGTCCAATATTGTAGTTTAGGTTCCGACTTTATTATTCTTTCTTCAATCATGTTTTGTATGCAAATTTTAATATAATGCCCTAACTCTTCTTTTTTGAATGGACATTACAGGTTGATTACAATGACCGCAAAAATGCTGAACTTATTGCCCAAACAAGAAAAAATGCAGACTTGGTGATTTTCTCTATTGAATCTTCCACTTGAAGTTTCTCGATTTTCTTGGTAATTCATCAATGTTGAAGTTTAACAATTGTGCCTTCATATAAGAATATATAGTTTCTTATATGATATTTAATTGAGATTTTCCTTTATAGTGGAAACACGCCTCTCTCTCATAAATATATAATGTAAAGCTACATTTTTTATTTGATCTAATGGGCTTAGCCCCTCCTCCCTCTCTATATCTCAACAAAGAAAAATATGTAAGCAAGCTCAAAATTGGAACATGTTGAAATTTCTTTACTTCTCACTATTAACTTGAAGCAAATCTGTAGTATGAGGTCTTTTTTTAATTCCATCACCTTGTTTCCTCTTGTAAAAGATAGACATCTTTATTTTGAGACAAATGCTATGTAAATTTATGATCTTATAAGTTAAATAGCTAATTATGTATACAATGGTTGGTTTAATAGGCCCTTTAGCCTCCATATATTAAATGTTTTTCTTTACCTTTTCAATTATGTGCGTGGCTAGGTACAATATCTAGCATTTCAATTCTATTGCTAGGTTTGCATTATACACTAATATGTCTTCAAACCATGTAGAAACTAACACTTCCCTAAATTGAG
Source organism: Pinus tabuliformis (assembly GCA_031772625.1). Classification (NCBI taxonomy): domain Eukaryota; kingdom Viridiplantae; phylum Streptophyta; class Pinopsida; order Pinales; family Pinaceae; genus Pinus; species Pinus tabuliformis. The sequence continues at coordinate 816,667,306 of CM062820.1, read as the reverse complement.
GCTAGCATAACGAAATAAAAGTCAACATATCTAATCTCCACAATAGTTGTATTTTCACTTATATTTTGTTTATGAAGCTTATCTCTACTAGCAAGAGCTAAAAAATTTGGTTTATGATTCATTTATTTGAGTAATAAAAGTAGGTCACAATCATGATTCACTCAATGCTTAAGTTAATATTCATAACAATGCAACATGTATCACATGTCTTTCCAAACTTAAAAGTCCCTATAAAAAGCATATCAACATTAATGATTATATTTTACTAGCAAAGAAATGAAGAAATAAGGAAATAACTAAAGTATTGAATGTAATTCCTAGTAGCCCACCCTAAAACCAATAATAATCAATAGAGTTATTGAACTAGACCATTGAAGACATTGGTCATTTGCATTTATGTTTTCAACCCCTAGAGGACACCTAAAAAATTGAAAGAGTTGAAGATTGTTAATGTCCAATGAAGGATTTACATTCACTATCATGTGATTCATGCTCAATCAACTATAGGTGTGTGATTCATAAGTCATGTGTTATCTGTGGTTACACATCTTTAGGGAAAATTGTGGCCAATTCACAAACCTCCTAATGGAAGACTCTACACATCACCATACAAACACAGGCACAAGATGACTCTTTAATGCTTTTACAACTATCATTGGTATAATATATGACATACCATTTATTCCAAATGAATAAAATATGGGTGTTCATAGATTATAAGCTACAAGACCCCAAGATTTTGTTTTCTCCTTTCAAAATAACAATGATATAAAAAATATTCATGCATGAGATAAATGAAAAATGGATAATAAGTGAGAAATTGTGGTAGCTATTGATCAAAATCCACATTGGCCAAGAGTGTTTAGAGGTCTTGACCTATGCTTGATTCTCTACAAGGAATTGAGGTTTGTAGGTGTTGGAAAATGTAACTAGTTTCGGTCTTCATAATTGTCATTGTACTCGTGTAATTATGTATATCTTATGTAACAAGAAAAAGAAGAAAGAAACATTATTATTTCCAAGCATGGGTTTCATGCTTATTTTGATTGGTCTTCTAGGTTAAGCACATTCTTCATGCTTCTAGGGTTTTTCATGTCATAAGAATTATTTTCATGAGTCAAAAGGGTCAATATCATTTGTATAAGACCCTATTGGGCAAGTTGTAACTTGTCAAATAATTTATTTCGAGTCATGAAAGCCAAAATAAACCCCCAAGCAAAAGTTGGCCTTACTAGTGACAAGTCGGCCTAGAAGACGCTATTCAACCCCCACTATTGTGTATATATGGAAATAGGTCCGATCTCATTTGACACATATTCGATCTGCACAAGAAACAAGTTTGATCTAAAGCAAGGAGAAACAAGGAAGCAAGCGCAAGGTCAAGGAAGCAAGAACAAATCAAGAAGAAGAAGGACGTTATGATTTTGAGCCCTATTCTCTCACACGTGCAAAGAGGAATTAGGGTTTCTACAACTATTGCAGGGTTGAAAATTGCAGGTTGAGATTAGGGGTCGAAGCTAGGATTTGGAGCAAGTTGAAGAAGGTTTGACCCTTGTTGTCTTGGTTGATTTTTGACATACTTGGAAGAGATTCTTTGAGGGCTAACTTGGTGCTTAGAGGAGGACTTGGTCCAGGAGTTTGGGTCTTGGTTTTCTCATTTGAAGTAGATTATATAAGAACAAAAGGGATTATTTTTGGGTTTTCCCCTTGGAGGGGTTTTTCTTTGGCATGGAGCCTACTTCTCGTGTCTATTGTCTTTATTGTTTCTGCTTTTGATAATTGTTTGATGAAAAGATATAATAAACATTAGAAGATAACTAAATTTCACAAGCAATTATTAAGGTTAAGGAGAATTGGTTTAAATAGCTTCCCTACTACATTCTCTAACAATAGAAAAGTATGTTAAGATTAACAATAATGTTTGAAAGGAAAATATGAAGAACCACAGATAACTATTGTTGACTATAGTGGTGTAGAAGATTAGTAGGGTTTTGCTACCAATTGTGGAAGTTTAGTGCATTTGCCTCATAAGGAGAATAACTAATTCTTTAAATAAAGCTTATTCTATTTTCAAACAAATTGAGGAAAATGTAAAGAGATCACCTTTAATATTTTCTTGAAGTTTGTTTATGGTGTTAAAATTTATAATGTAAATTCAAGAGCACTCCAAAAGCATGAATAGGAGCAATAAACACAAAGTATAATTTGACAATTTGTGCACTCTATTACCATTACATTGTGAAATATAGATTAAGAAAAGGTCAAAGCATTACGAAATCATACTACATTCTCTAGTTTCATAAGGAAGGATAATTGTGCAAGAAAATCCTTATTGATTCATGTTAGGAATTCATTGAGAAAAATATAACATCGTAGAGAAAACTTGGGAAAGCTAAGGTGGTTGTTCCTCTATCCACTCCACATGTATGTTTTATTTTCTAGTATATACACTTTGATGAGGATTAATTACATATTTATACAAATAAATAATTAAATGGTCATCCAAGGTTGTCCTTATTTGTTTTTCTTAAGGTTGTCGTGTTGACATGATCAAATTTAATTAGATAATTCTTAGGGAATTTTAATAAAATAGTGTTGTCACCTAGAATGAGCATTAGGTGACTAGTTTAGGAATTAAGGACCTATAAGCTCCTCGCACTTTGGGTTAGTTAATGCTAACATTAAGGGAGTATCCCTAATATTTTTTATGACCTATGAATTGACTCAATGAAAGAAAGAAAGGTTGATGAGTAGATAAATCACATAAAAGTAAAACACTACCAACTTTGGGGATGGATTTGATAATTTTTTTCCTTTCCATTGGGTCATGAAGTAAAAAATGAAAGCTAAAGTGATGCAGGAGCATCCTTGGCCTCAGGAAATCCTCATCAACCAAAAACAAGTTTATGATTGAGTTCATATTGTATGAAAATGTGTGTTTCTATTCCCTTGTATTTTGAGTTGTTGAAACTCCTATTTTGTTAGTTGTTGATACACCCCACTGATAGTTGTTGTTACTCCTGTAGCTACATTTTATCAAAGCGATGATTACATTTGAGTAGCTGATGCTCCGAGGTTTGTGTGATGATACTTTGTTGTGTGGAGTTGCTAACACACCTAAAGCGACAATTGTTTCTATAGGACAACCACCACTAATGTGCTACGAGAATGGAATGTAGGTTACACATTTTTGGTTTGTCCGCATATTGTGAGGAACCAAATCGATTCAATTCTGGAATGCGAAGAGGTCGACAACATGGGAAATTACTGTTTCAGTTGGAATGCGAAGAGGTCAACAATGTGAGAAATAAATTACGAGAATAGGGAAGAAAAGGGGATTTTTTCTTTTGGCTCTTGGACTTTGGGCTTTGGATTTGGCTGTTGCATGATTTAGAGAGGGATGTCTGGTTTTGTACGAGTTAGCGAGGGTATTTTGGTTGCTATGTGGTATCACTATGTGACAACATATGAATTACAAGTACTCTAAGGACTCCACTCTCATATCTGAATTTCTTGTATGTAACATCACATTCTAAATGAACAAAACAATATTTGAAGTATATGCTAAGTTCTTGTGAGCATGCTTGAATTATTCTTTGTTTATGCTCTTTGATTTATTCATTTGAATTAATTTAATACAATAGCCAAAATCAAATCGCTGGTGATGTGCACTCGGTGACAACAATAATGGTTATGTAGTTTGTTATGAAAGCTACAAAAGCCTAGATGATGTCAAGTGGTATTAGAGCGGGTTTCGTTCTAGGATTTGCACCTTGATTCGCTTCAAGTAACAGGATACCAGAAAACCTTGTTCGGTGGTTGCTCATAAAGAGTTCCAAAGGTGCGGGTTGGGATACAAAATTTGGGTTGAGGTCTATGGATGTTTGTGAGAAATTTACAACTTATAAGGATGCACCGAGGAGAAGAGGAGCAGGGCAAGGAGGTCCAAGAAATCGAGAACTAGAAGAGTTAAGACAAAGAGTAAAAGAGTTGTAGCATAGAAGAAATGGAGATGTAGAAGTAGATTCAAAGGTCGAAGAAGAAATAGATGAAGAACAAGATGACGAGGAGAGAAACCTTATAGCAAGTTCAATTTCACACTTGAGCAATAGAGGTAGTGCAAGAGTTGAAGTTTCCTGTTATGATGACAATATGAGAGCTGATGTGCTCATTGATTAGACTGGGGAATTCGAAAGATACTTCGAGTATGAAAATATTTAGGATCCAAATCAGGTGAGATTTTTCGGGATGAAGTTGAAGGGTCATGATGCATTGTGGTGGGATATGCTACAGAAGGACAACGTAAATAATCAACTAGAAAAGATCAAGACTTGGAAGAAGATGGTCACGAAGATCAAGGAGAAATTCTACCTCTTGATTACCAACATAATTTGTGTAGGCAAGTCCATAATCTAAGACAAAATGGAACCTCTGTTCGTTTGTATACCGAAGAATTTTTTTGACTGCCACATCGATCCGGTATAAAGGAACCAAAATTTCAAAGTCATAAGGTATGTGAATGGATTGAAATACTTGATAAAATATGAAATGAGTACACATCATCTCTGGAATGTTGAGGAAGCCTATCACATTGCCTTGAAGGTAGAGGAAAAATTGAATAGGAAAAAACAACAGAAAGGTAGAGGAAGAGGTTTTAGAGGCAAAGGTAAGACAAGGATTGATAGAGGCAGTGAAAAGGAAAACGAATCCACTAATGGTCAATGTGGTAGATGTGGAAATAGTGTTGGAAGAGGAAAAGGAAGTCTCAGAAAAGGAAAGGTCAAGTATGTAATTACTTGTTATCATTGTGGAGTTGAAGGACATAAGAAATCTGAGTGCTCGAAAGGACATAATTTAGGGAGAAGAGGTGAAGCCAGAACATATGTTACACAAGTCGATGAAGCTTTGTTGATGGATAAAATGTGACTATACTTCACTAAGAACAGGGAGAAAAATTAAGGTTTCGTAGAGTGTTTCTCAAGCCTGAGAAAAAGATAGTGGAAGAACCAGGACAAAGAAGGAAAGCTTTGAAAACTAAATGTAAGATCCAAGGAAAGTGTTGTAACTTAGTTATAGATGGGGGAAGTACAAATAATTTAGTGTCCATTGAAGTCATGGACAAGCTTAAATTCAAAAGTGTAGTCCATCTAAATCCTTACAGAGTCTCATGGTTACAAAAGGGACAACAAGTGGATGTGACTGAGCAATGCTTATTGAATTGTCAAATTGGAAGCCTTTAGGAGCACACATTGTGTGGTGTGGTTGAGATGGATGCATGCCACATAATTTTGGGATGACTCTGACTGTTTGATAGGAAAGTTTACCATTATGGTTGGGAAAACACATATGAGTTCAGGAAAGGTGAACATTAGTACAATCTCACAGTAATGGTAGAAGAAACAATAGAAAGTTGTGGAGGTATAAGCACGAGTAACAACAATATCATGTTGTGTTCAACCAAGGTGTTTGTACATGAAGAAAGAAAGGGAAATTTTTGTTTAACAGTGATTCCAAAGGCTGTACAAGAGGAAGTGGAATTAGAAACCATACATGGAGAAATTAAATCCTTGATATATGAATTCAAGGCGATTATTGTTGATGAATTACCACAAGGACTACCTCCCATGAGAAGCATTTCTCATCAAATGGACTTGAATCCTGGATTGAGCTTACCAAACAAGTTACCTTACAGGATGACTCCAGGAGAGAGTGAGGAAGTAAATAAGTAGGTACATGAGTTGTTTAATAGAGGACTAATAAGAGAAAGTTTAAGTCCATGTGCAGTACTAGCATTATTGACTCCAAAGAAGACAGTTGAATGGAGAATGCACACAGATTTTAGAGCCATTAATAGGATAACCATCAAGTACTAATTTCCCTTTTCAAGGATGGAAGATATTATGGACTGTTTGAGTGGGGTTACACATTTCACAATGATAGACTTGAAGAGTGGTTATCATCAAATCCAGATCAGGGAAGGTGATGAGTGGAACACTGCTTTCAAGACGAGGGGTGGATTGTTTGAATGGTTAGTTATGCCATTTGGGCTAAATAATGCCCCTAGCGCATTAATGAGGCTCATGAATGAGGTATTGAAACCATTCTTAGGAAAACTTGTTGTAGTATACTTGGATGAAATTTTAATTTTCAACAAAAAAAGAGAGAAGCACTTGGGACATGTAAGGAAAGTACTGTAGCGGTTGAAGGAAGAGAAGTTGCTAATCAACTTGAAGAAATATACATTCATGCAGGATGAGTTAGTGTACTTGGGATTTGTGATTTCCAAGGAAGGTTTGGATATGAATTTGAAAATGTGAAGGATATTTTGGATTGGTTAACACCTTAGTCTACTTTTGAGGTGAGGAGGTTCCATTGATTGGCAAGCTTCTACCGAAAATTCATTAGGAATTTCAACTAGATTTGTGCACCTCGTATTGAGTGCATGAAAAGAGGGAATTTTAAATGGACAATAGTAGAAAGGAAAATGTTTGTAGATATGAAATATAAGGTGACATAGAAACACGTTTTGGTGCTTCCAAACTTTGATAAAGTATTCCAAGTTCACTGTGATGTATGTGGGACAACAATTGGGGTAGTTTTAAGTCAAGAAGGAAAGCCAATATAATTCTTTAGTGAGAAGTTGAACAATGCTAAGAAGAAGTATTATATATATGATCAAGAATGTTATGCTATTTTGTAGGCTTTGAAGAAGTGGAGACACTATTTGTTTCCCAAGGAATTTTTCTTCTTTACTGATCACAAGGCATGACAATATATCAATAGCCAAGGTATGTTAAATCGAAGGCGTTCTAAATGGGTTGAGTTCTTCCAAAGTTATACATTTGTTTGTAAGCATAGATTTGGAAAGTCAAACAAAGTTGTAGATGCTTTGAGTAGGAGAGTGTTGCTACTCAACACTTTATCAGTAAAAGTGGTGAGTTTGGAAAGCATGGAATTGTTTGCATAAGATGTCGATTTTTTAGAAGGCTCTTGAACAAATTGTAAAGCACTTTGGAGTGTGGACAAAACCATGTTCTTGGATTACCATATCTAAGAAGGATTTTTATTTAAAAATCAACAATTGTGCATTCCTTAAGGGTTACTAAGGCTGAATTTTATTAAGGATCAACACGGTGGAGGTTTAGGTGGACATTTTGGCATTGATAAGACCGAAACATTGGTAAAGGATAAGTATTTTTGGCCTAGCATCAAGGATGTTAGAAAGTTTATTGAGTGATGTATATTTTTCCAACTAGAAAAGGGTATAGGTCAAAATATGGGTTTGTATACTCCATTTTTGGTACCAAAAAGACCTTGGGAAGATGTGAGCATGGACTTTGTCTTAGGGATGCCAAGGGCACAGAGGAAACATGATTCAATGATGGTTGTTGTATATTGGTTTTTGAAGATGGCACATTTCATAACATGCAAAAGGACAAGTGATGCTATTGAAGTGGTTGTTTTATTTTTCAAAGTAGTGAGACTTCATGGTTTACCAAGAACCATTACGTCAGATATAGATACAAGGTTCCTGGGTCACTTTTGGAGGAAGTTATGAAATAAAATGAGATTTAAACTATTATACAGTTCAACCTATCATCCATAGACAGATGGACAGACTGAAGTAGTGAACATGAGTCTTGGAAATTTGTTGAGAAGCTTGAGTGGTGAAAATCCCAACCAGTGGGATATGGTCTTGGCATAGGCAGAGTTTTCATACAATGACTTGGTGAATAGATCAATTGGTAAGAGTCCATTTCAGATTGTTTATGTCTAGTCATCGAAAGGTGTTGTGGACTTGATGTGCTTTCTAGATTTGGAGGAAAGAAAGAGCGCTGATGTAAATGATTTTTCACACAACATGCAGGAAATGCATGAACATGTGAAGAAAATATTGTAGTAAAGTAATGACCAATATAAGGAGAAAGAAGATTTGAAAAGAAGAGTAAATATTTTTGTAGAAGAACTGGTAATGGCGCATTTGTGGAAAGAAAGATTTCCTAGGGTTACCTACAACAAGTTGAAATATAAGAAAATAGGCCCATGCAAAATTCTTCAAAGAAATTTCAAAAACGCCTACAAGCTATTGTTGCCGAGAGATTTGGATATCTCTTTGATATTTAATGTGGCTAATCCATATGAGTTCCATGAAGGAGATAACATTGAAGAGATAGGTACGCCCACTAAGTGGAAGGAACAATAATTGGTTAAACATGTTGAAGAAGTGGAAGAAATTATGGCCACAAGGATTGGAAAGAAGACCCGCCGAAAGGAGTATCTAGAGTATTTGGTCAAATGGAAAAACAAGGGATTTAAAGATGCATCGTGGGTGACTGAACAAGAGTTAGCACACCTACAGGGTACTTCACTCTTTGAAGGAACTACCACATGAGCTGTTAGGTCATATTTTCTTACCAAGGGTGTATGACACAGGAGCATCCTTGGCCTCAAACAATCCTCATCAACCAAAAACAAGTTTCTATTTGAGTTCATAATGTAGGAAAATAAGTGTTGCTACTCCCATGTATTTTGAGTTGTTGATGCTCCTAATATGTTATTTGTTGATACACCCAGCTAATAGTTTTCGCTACTCCCATAGCTACATTTGATCGAAGTGATGATTACTTTTGAGTTGATGACACTCTTAGGATCACGTGATGATACTTTTTTTTATGTGCAGTTAGTGACACACCCAAAGTGACAGTTGCTACTATAGGACAACCACTATTAAACATGCTATGAGAATGGAATGTAGGTTACATTTTTTGGTTTTTCCATGTATTGTGAGGAATCAAATCGATTTAGTTCTAGAATGCAAAGAGGTCGACAACATGGGAAACGACTTGTTTCAGTTGGAATGTGAAGGGGTCAGTAGCATAAGAAATAAATTGCGGAAACAAGGAAGAAAAGGGTTTTTTCTTTTTCTTTTGGCTCTTAGACTTTGGGCTTTGGTTTTGGATGTTGCATGATTTGGAGAGAGACAATTGGCTATTGTATGAGTTAGTGAGGGTGTTTTGGTTGTTGTGTGGTATCACTGCGTGACATCATATGAATTTAAAGTACTATGAGGACTCCACTCTTAGATATGAATTTATTGTATGTAACAACACATTATAAATGAATAAAATAATAGTTGAAGTCCATTTCAGTTATCATGAGCAGACTTATGATTACTTTTTTTTATTCTCTATGATTTAGTCATTTGAATTAATTTAATAGAGCAGATAAAATCAATTGGTTGGGGTTGTGCATTATGTAACAAAAATTCTGATTCCGTAATTTTTTGTGAAAGCTAAAGAAGCATGTATTGTGTCATAAAGATAATGCCTATTTGGAGATGGAGATTTCAAATGAGGCATCTACATTGAATAGATATCACTTGAACAATATGCCCTAATCCCCACTTCCAATTGTTTCACAATCTTATCCTATTCACTGGAAATATAACCAAGGAAATTCTACCCTACAAATCATCTAGACCAAGAACAACTTGGATTTACAACAATTTCACTAATCTAGGGTAGAGATACAAAAAAGAGTTAACAACATTAACTAGTAGGAATGGGCAAGAGGTATGCAAGAATTAACAATAACAATCAATACACCATAATTCTTAAAGAATGCATTATCCAATCCTTTTGATGATGACAAGAAAAACAAAGTTTTCCATAGAAAATGAGATATAAATGCTCATGAATCCAACCCCGTTTACAATATCATAATAAACCTTAAATATATTATTGTCCTCCCAAAGGATGTGCCCTAAACTACTAGGTTTGAGAATGCATGTGACATACTTGTTGTTCAAAGTAAATGTGCCATTTCCTAGATGCCTATTTCTCCATGACCTTCTAGAAATAGGAACATAATTAATGTCCAACATGAAATTAGTTTGAAGTAAACCTAAGCTACCTTAACTAACACATAAGGATGGGATATACTATAATTATATTTCTAATGAAGGCACCTCAACATCTCATTAATATCAATGGTTCTTTGTTCTTGACCACAAACTGAAACAAATAAAGTAGTGATAACATTATTTAACAAGCCAATGTTTCATTTAGTATTCTCTACAAAGGTTTGGGTGAAGCTTCAAACAACATCCCTTTATATAACAAGGTTGCAATTTGATTTCCTTATTGATTTGTGTTATTGGACATATATTCCACCATTCTTAAATGATGTGTGAACCATATATAATTAAGAGTGAGCTACAAGATATGATCTAATCACTAAAACTAAGTGTGAGAAACATTCCACATATTATAGTCAAACTTGAGCAATGTAATGTGAGCAAAATACTTATAATCAAAGTTCTGAAGTGCAAGCAACATATATTATAGTCAGAGTTCTGAGAAATATACATCATAATCGAAGTCCTGTAGTGCGAGCAACATTTTTTATAATCAAACTACTATATTGTGACTATTGTGTTCCATAGAGTGGAATCAAAATATAAATGATGCCATACAAATTGAAGAGCCTCAAAGTGATACCATACAAGGTGTAACATTTCCATTGTAGAATTGAGCGAACCATGCTTCTGTGAAATCAATCCAATCCAATGATACCAATCCATTAAGAGGATTCATGTATAATTAGGTGATGCCCATATAGTCAAGTGACACAATGCCCATACAATATATAGAGTGATGAGCCAACGAACCCCATGTATCAAGTGCGTGCCTCAAAAATTAGGAATACGAACCACTGTTTATTGAATGCGAGCCATAGAGAAAATTCAAGCGTCAAAAGCATATGTGATAGGCAAATACATAGTGCATTATGTGGCTCAAAGTTGTGCAAACCTTTACTAAAATCTAATAAGCCATTAGCGAATATCTCTCTCTTAGATGTGATGATTACAAGTGATCCATGGAGATATCTTATCTATCAAATTCGATGGAGGGATTTTCTTGTGAGGCCTACTTTAGTATGGGAGGGAAAGTTTCAAATTCAAATTTTACATTTAAATATATTTTCATATAATTTGTGGATCACATGCCCAAATAGTTTTGAGCCATAAAAATAATAATTGCATTTAACCAAATGAGAATTCCTTTTGGGGCAGTTGGGCTTTCTTAGGGGGTAGAAGGGTTTTCCAAGGGAAATTCATCTTGAATATGACAAATTTCAACACCTGGACTTGCAACAACCCCAATTCCCATAGGATTATGGTGTGCATGGTTCTTACTACCACCTTCAACTAGTGAACGTAACCATATAGTAGTGTTTCCCCCCTTCAAGCAATGAATTTAATATTTCCTTTATTAGTGATCATAACCAATTTCTAGTGGCTTGCTACTCTCTAATGATCTTACTACCACTTTCAACTACTGATCACAATGACACAACAATGGTTTCCTACAATTTAGGCCCAAAAGAAACTATTTCAAGGAGCTAGGCATACTAAGCTTTAGTTCCCGTTCCTATTGTAGGTACACTCCTAGACCCTCAATCCACATAGATCTAGTTGGCATATACACAATTATGTAATAGAATATTTCCTCACTAGCCAACTAGACCCAATAATAGATAGAATTATTCCTTTTTAATTCATATTAATGTAACCTCTTCCCAAAGATGTATTTTATCCTTCCCATTTCCATGCAAGGGAAAATTTTGGATTTAGGGTGAAAGTACAAGTGTCCAAAACAAGATAAAAGTAAAAAACAACAAAGGTTCTTCTCATAAGTGACCTAGGATTTCATATCTAATGACCTTATCTAGGTCAAGTACTTTTCCTAAGTAAACTTTAGCTCAAATACAAAATCCCTCTAATCTAAACAATGATCTAACCCATAACATGCTCTAATATCAAGTGTATATTTCATGCCCTTGAGGAGTTAATGAACAATTGAAATTTCATCTCCTTCCTAGAAGGTTTTCTAGGTCTTAGCTCTTAAATTTTCAACATTTAGTGTTACTATAAATTAGAATGTAAAAAGTAGCAGAAAGATCACAATATTCACTTGAAATAATGTCAAACTTCTTGGTAATTCAAGGAGAAAAGATGAAAAATTTCGAATGACATAAAATATGGACAGATGACAACTTTAGATATAATCTCATGATAAAGTACAAGTACATATCATAGTATTCTCTCTCATCTTGTAAAATAAATTCAACTATCCAAAAATCCTTACCTAGGGTAAATAATCAAAACCTTGCTCAACCAAGAATATCCAAGTGAAAGAGTTTCTTCAACACAATCTCCAAGGCAAGATCTTCTCCTCTTCTCTTCTTCACAAATCTGCCTTGTCTCTCAAAACCCTTATCTCCAATCTCGAAGGAATAAAACTTGACCCTAGAACTCCAATATTCTCTAAGAAAATCAAAGATTACCAATCAACCCTATCATTGACAGAGAAAGAGAGAGAATACAAGTTCAATTGAAGACTTAAGATAGAGAGAGAAAGGAAGTGCTCACTCTTTTCTCTTAGTCACATTTTATCACAATAGTGAATACAAGTGAGTGGATGAATATCATTTTATGTATCGATTCCCTCCTTCCTTTATTATATGAGAGATAAGAGAGTGCAAGAATACCATGTGGGTCTTAAGCCCTTATAAGAAACCTACATGATCCCTTGTAGGCCACACAAGTGAGACATCCACTCTAGAGTACAAGTGTCATGCTTTAATGGTGATTTCATACAAAATAATGACTCCAAGATGATGTTATCTACCCAAGGCAAGTTTACATTGCTCCATCATGAGCCTCCATAATATCCATCTAGCCTTTAAAACAATGTACTCCACTATATTAGCTACCCTTTGCAAGTACATTTTTGAAGCCCTAGGAATCCCAATCGATTTACAATACTCTGAGTAGTAAAATAAGCTACCAAAAGGGAAATTTATGAACAAGAGATTCCTCCAAGCTATTGAGACATCTCCAATTCCCAAGGGAAAAATACAAAGAGTACAATAAATTGAGGTCAAGCATCCACTAAGAAATCTATACCCACTATGATTATCCATCATGCATTATATCTCATGATGCAATCCATCTAATATAATTTGGGATTAAACACACACCATGTACCCAAATCTCATGAGGCATCCCCAAACATGGTGAAAATACTTTTGAAGTAACTCAAAATTCTAGTAGTTTTGTTTGCTCTTGGTTTGAAGAAAAATCTTCTTTTAGTGTCTTGTATGGTTGGTCCTTAGTGTGGAATTACATTTGAAGCATATAAATGTTATATACATGATTCTAGTCTAGCATGTTTGAGGACTTTGGCTAGAGGTGTGTGAGATGGTGACATTTTTAGGTTGCTTGTTAATCATGTAACACTTATAAATATCAATGGGAAATTAGGTGAGTCATCTTGTTTTGAAGAGGCATATCTAGAACATGAATGGAATAATTTCATGGAGATAGGTTCAAAATTGTGGAATCAACATTTGATTCCAATCTTACAACTAATAAGAGTATTGAGGAGCATGTTGCAAATACAAAGGGGTGAATCAATATTTCACTTCAATTAGTTAATTTTTAATCTTTTAGAGCATTAATTAACATTAGCATAAGATCAAAATATGAATCAACACCATTCAACAATACACACTATAAAAAGTAGTAAACACAAGATATTTTTAGGTGGAAACCCTTCCAGGAGAAAAACCATTGAACGCTTCTTAATATAGGTCTTCAAAAATTTACATCAATAGGAAGTTCCAACTTCCAAGATTTTTAGCATTAACCTAAGGAGGCTCAAACCTAAAGGAAGCTCCAACTTCTTGATTTACTAGATCCAACTTGAAGGACACTCCAATGCCCTGATTTACCAACTCCAATTGGAAGGACGATTATCACCTTGGATTTATCAGCTCTGACTGAAAGGATGCTCCAACACCCTACACAGGCTTCAACCTACCCTAGCACCACCATGCCGCCCTGAAGTGTTCTCAAGCCCCAACCTGAAGGAGACTCCAATCTCCGCCTTGCACCACCTCGCCACCCTTCACAATTTTCAGGCTAGATCCACCTTTGCTCAATATTAACTAAAAATATAAAAACAATTTGTTGACTTTTTCACTCTGTAATACAAGGTCATCAACAACAAAACCAATTCTCTTTAACTCAAGAAGATCAAAACCATAACTTAACTTAACATCATATTCTAGTACGAGTGATTCTACCAAATGCAAACTCTATCTTTGCCTAGCGATTATATGTCACTTACAAAACCTAGTAGCATGCCTCAACATCACTTTGTCCAACCACATGATCACACTTAGCTTTCCATACTAGCAACCTTAACCCTATTTTGCATTTTTTATCAATGAAATGATACTGACATAACCTTCAAGTTTGATCAACATATGGAAACCCTAGTAATTTCTTGGCAACAATCTGAATAGTAATGATATGACCATCAGTAGTATAGACATCGTTAAATAATGAATCCATACAGGTGAGTATAGTTTTTAGATAGGAGGAATGACCTGTTGTAGAGTTTTAGTGAACCCAACATTTCGGACTACCAAGTGAGTCCATCATCAGGGGATGCGTCAATAGATATTCTTCAGATCTTAATGATGTATCCAGGAGCTAGATTTAGGTTATATATATAGGAAATTGAAGAAAAGATGTAAGAAAATAGGTCGGCTAGATTTTCATTTAATTAATTAATTATTATTCTTTATTTAATTTATTTATTATGATTTTTTTTTTAATTAACTAATTAATAGGTTTATAAATTAATTGATTTTATTATTTACTTACTATGTTTATTAATTTTATTTTAAATATATGGTTTAATTGATTTATTAATTTGATTGATTAATTAATTTATTAATTTGATTGGTTAATTAATTAATCAAATTAATTAGTTAATTAATTAATTAATTAAATTAATTAGTTAATTAATTAATTAATTAATTAAATTAATTAGTTAATTAATTAATTAATTAAGGGTTGATTAATTAATTAATTATTCTTTATTAATATGTTTATTAATTTATTGTTTTATTCACTTGTTAGTTTGATTAATTAATTAAATAAAGAAAATTAATTAATTAATTAAATGAAAATCTAGCCGACCTATTTTCTTACATCTTTTCTTCAATTTCCTATATATATAACCTAAATCTAGCTCTTGGATACATCATTAAGATCTGAAGAATATCTATTGACGCATCCCTTGATGATGGACTCACTTGGTAGTCTGAAACGTGGGTTCACTAAAACTTTACAACAGGTCATTCCTTCTATCTAAAAAGTATAGACATCAACAACACTACATCAACATATTAGGTATTTAATAAAATCAACAATAGTAATCCTTTGCTTGATAACATCAGGTCTTAACATCAACATAACAAGGTTTTTCAAGCTCATTGTCACAACATGAAACCCTAGCTCATCAATTTAACATCAACATTATATTCTCATCGGCCACCGTTGATCATCAAAATTATATCTCCAATAATATCTAATCAATGAATATTTTGATCAGTATTTACAATCACACAACTATTTTTGTCACAAACTTTTCCCAACATACATCAACAACAATTTCTCAATCAAGAATACTTTAACTACTCAAAATATGTAACTACTTTTGTTTAACACACAAATCTTTGACATCTAGTAATATAATCTGGTCAGGAAATCAACTTATTTTCATAGCAGTATGATATCAACAAGAACATATTGTGACAAGGTCACCAAAAAAAAACATGCATACCCAAAATATAAAATGGTGTGCCAATACTTTGCCAAATTTCTTGAGCTACTTCATGTATACTTCTTTAGCTCTTTTATTCAATTCTTGTCTAGAAAACTTATCACATACCTCAACTTGTTGATATGAAGTGTGCCTCTTGTGCCATTGATATGCTTCATATCTTGCCAAGTGTTCAATCTTGAAGACGACCTTTTCTTTTTATTGCAAAATTATACTCAGAGTTATGTCTCACACTTTTCCTTATGAAAGAATATTTTAGATCAAGACCTCAAGAATTTTCCACAAAATACTAATGGTATGTTCACATGATGTTAATTTTCCACTATTCAATGCTGATACGATCACTTTAGCCCAATTCTTTTCTTCAATTAGCAATCACTTTCAAATAAATTTAGTCTTGCAGTAACAAATAACAATTGTAGATAGAATAGTAAATGAAATGTATAATAGAAGACAATGAATAGGAATAAGAGACACAGGATTTGGTCAAAGACTAGGGAAAAACCCCATAAGGGGGAAAACTCTTTCAAATTCTTCTTCTTATTAGATTGTCATAAAAAGATCAACAGAGAGATACATTGATTCAATTCATTAACAAGAGTAAAATTCAAACCTTTGACTATCCAACAAAACCAACTAATCAATATCCAAATGATGAGCCCAATTGTCAAATCTGGTCAACAAGTCGAATCTACAATTCTAGTCAAAGTCAATAGTAGTAGTAGTAGCAGAAAATGGTCAATGGTCAACTTGCCTCCAAAATAAATTGGTCAACTGTCCAAAAATGCGACCTTGAATGCTAGTAAAAAATAAGTCAAAACATTCCTCCAAAATCAGTCAAAGTCAAAGTCAAAGTTTGTTGAAACCCTAGTTGTAGAACTACATCCAATCAAGGTCAAAGTGCTTATAAAAGTTTGTCCTTCTTACCAAAGAATTCGGCCTCCAAAACATATCCAAAATTTGAAGTTCAACCAAGTCAAAATGCTCCCAAACACCAAAAAGTCAATGTTGGTCAAAGAATGGTATTCTCTCTCTCCTACTCGCACATGTGAAAGAAGATATGCAAATTCCGACTTATATGAAGCTCCAAGAGAAGAAGAAGATGTTAGAAACCAGGACAATACTGAGAGGGGGGCCGTGAATCAATATTGTAGGAATTTTCACAATTAAAAAAAAACTTTCTTTCACTTATGCAATGATATTAGCACACCATAAATAAGTTCAACATTTCATTCATATGAGCATGACATAAAATAATATAAGTAATACAAGGAACCCATAAGTTCTTCAAACTGCTCTTCAATTTATTCACAATGCAAGCTACAACTTATTGTTACAAATTTTTCTGTCTACAACCAATAGGAAGCTATAACTCCCTGATTTATTTGCTACAACCCAAAATATTTATTAACACCTACTATAAGGAGCCACAACCCCTAATCTACAATCTACAACTTGCTTGACATCAATGATTCATTTTTCATCCATTTTCAAACTAAGACCATGAATGCTACATCTTCTTACATAATAAAACAATTTTTCCAACACCTCCTTCAAAAATCTGTGATTACTAATAAATACACCATCCACACCAACAACCTTAATCCAACTCACATGCTGCTACAACACACTTAAATATCTCTATATTTCTCAATTGATTATGCTTATAAAGAAAATTAACTGATGATTTTGGCTTTTGTGCTTTTTAGTTAACTTCACTTGAATCCTTTCATGAGTCTTTAATTTTTTCCTTTGTCCTATTCAACTGAGTCTTTTGAAACTACTCTTCAAGTCTTCTTTTACTCCTCACTTGTCACTTCAATAAATTATTGTTAATTTTAGGTATGTTCTATGCTTAGAGCAATTTATTTCAATTTTCACAGTTAGCTCCATATCTTTTCCAGATTAGCAATCACATCAGCATTAAAGTAAACTGCAGATAGAACATAAACATAAATCGCAAAAGACAAGCCAAGACAAGAGGACACAAGATGTGGCACTAGCCAGGCACAAACCCCAATGTGGGGAAACCGCTGATCAATTCTTCTTATATGTTCTTCAATAGTTCAACAGAGTGAGAGAGAGAGAGATAGTACGTTTACAATAGAAGTCAACACTTTGACTTATCTAGATAAGAGAATAGATCATCTCTAAGAAGATGACACATGAGATCAGTTGAAGACATGCTACTTCAACTAATTCTCCAAGGTGACTCCTTCACCTATCGTTGTGCTGCATTTCGTCATCATGCTGCACCTCACCGCACTGCACCATGCTGCACCCATCATCACTATGCTGCATCTCATCACGCTTCATTAATCATGATTGTGCCCATCATTGTACTGCATTATGTGCCATTGATGTACCATGTTGCCATCCTGACCTATGTGTTGACTGCACCTTGCTTGTTGTCCCTTGCTTGCTTGTTGTCCCTAGCATGCTTGTTGTCCTTAGCATGCTTGTTGTTGCATGCTAGTTGTCCCTTACATGCTAGTTGTAACATTGCATGCTTGGTGTATTTGCTGCTAAGTACCATACAACTGTCCCAATGTTAGTTAGTTGTCCCTTGCATGCTGCTCTCCTTCGGAGACAGATGCTCTGGCTGTTTCGGTAGTTCCCAGTAGTTCTAGCATTTACGGCTGTTACCGGCAGTTCCGGTAGGTCCGACATTTCTGGCTTTTCTAGCTTTTTTGGATTTTCTGGCAGTTCCGGCTTTTCCAGCTTTTCCAGTAGTCCTGACTTTTTTAGCTTTTTTGGCTTTCCAAGCAGTTCCGTCTTTTTCGACAGTTCCGGCTTTTCCGGGTTTTCCTGTAGTTCCAGCTTTTTTGGCAATTTCGGCTTTTCAGGATTTTCTGGCAATTCCGACAGTTCCGGCTTTTCCAGCAGTTCCAGCAATTCCGGCTTTTCCGACAGTTCCAACTTTCTACCCTCTAGATCAAGGCAACATTATTCCTTAGGATCTCTCCTCCTACTAAAACCCAAAGACAAGTAGAGAGAGGAAGAGATCCCAAGTGTGTTGAAATGACTTGAAACCCACCTCTATTTATACTAAAACGTTGAGCACATGTGGGGTTTATTTGGTTGTTGGCCTACCTTGACGAATTGCCTTATAACACAAATAAATTCATAACTCCATGAATACTTATCGGAATCGGATGATCTTCAGATCAATCTTACACCTCTCGATGAGAGGGATCCAAGAAAAATATTAGCTGCCATAAATAAGATGACCCACATGGAGTTTGGCCCTAGTTTCCAATTTTAACAATTATGAGTTAAACTGCTCAAATTTGCTATTCTCAAATTTGTTACAAGATTTAGCTGGGCTTTTCTATTTCTGGAGAATTTCCAAACTTAGTGTTTCTACTAAAATTGCCTCTTTAATTATCCATGCTTCCAAATACACTGCCACTGATATATTCATGCCAATTTTAGAGCTTTATCTCTCTATTGTTATGTTTGGGCTAACTTCCAAAGTTCAAGTTGTCGACTCATTCATGCATAAGCCCAAAGGTTTTCCATTAAATTTTTTTCCAATCATATAGCCACGGATTGCTTTCTTTTTATTTATAATACATTACCATATTTGTTACTCTGTGACCCTTTTATTAATTTGTCTTTTATCACTCTGACAAGGATCCACTACAAGATAAAAATCAAGACTGTAGACTCGGTTTTGCAATAAGCCCCGAGTGCTTATTTTATAATACAAACACCTCTGCTATGCTTGGTCTTCATGCTACTACAAAACCATGTGCTAGAGTGTGCTTTTCATTTCTTGACAAAATCGTCACTTGTTGGGAATGTTTCTGTCTCCCACTTTGTGACTTTCCATAAATCTCAACCATAAACCTTTGTGCGCCCTTGTATTACCTCCACGGTCTAGCTTGCAGGGTGGGTTGTCCTAGTGTGTCTGCCTTTCCACTTTTCCCATTGGTCACTGCTCTTCCAACCATACTGCCTTCATGTCTTGGTGCCTGTATACCAATGTTTCTTCTTTGGACCCATATTTTACCTCCGGGGACAAGCCTATGAGATGAGCTATTTTCTGGGGTCCAGCCGCTGTAACCATGGGGCAATCAAAATGTGGTTGGGGCAAGATATCTATGACAACTGCCACATGTTCTTGATTCCTAGTAAGCGTGCTGGTTCGTCTATGCACTGCCCAAACCCTTCTAGGATCAGACCATCAGGATGAGCTGTCACTAGGCTTAGACCTTCGACCAATAATCTTCTCTCATGTGTCCTTTTGTAAGAGGAGAGAGAAAGGGTCCAAAGGCCTTTGTTTTTTGCCATTTTTCCTTTATAAGATTTATGGGTCTTGGCCATTTCTCTAACACTATGTTGTCTTTCCATGTATCACAGGGCTTAGCCTTTATGCGCCCTTTGCAACCCTTTTGGCCTTAGTGGTACCATTGGGGACCTCTCGCTTTAAGTCTTACATCAATGATTAAGCCTGTTTCTATAGTTGTTAAGGCACCTCTACCAGGACCACATCATCTTTCTCATTCCCTTAAGTGGTCCTTAAGTTTTTTTTGGTGTACAATTGTCGTGCTGCCTCCGTTGGGCTGAGCTGTTATGTGGTTGTGTCTAGGGCCAATTAATATGCTCCCCACTTCTATGATGTCTTCTACATGTTTATCCAATGGTTTGGATAAAACCTTTGCTAAAAAATCCGTTG
Source organism: Pinus tabuliformis (assembly GCA_031772625.1). Classification (NCBI taxonomy): domain Eukaryota; kingdom Viridiplantae; phylum Streptophyta; class Pinopsida; order Pinales; family Pinaceae; genus Pinus; species Pinus tabuliformis. Next base: position 816,646,924 of record CM062820.1, on the reverse strand, counting down.
ATTTTCGTTGTGTGCCAAACTTAACCATGCGCCAAAAGGGTCTCCAACCACTTTAGCTCTTTAACTTTGACTTTGGGGTCCTCAACCTTACTCCACTTGTCAACAATCTTCCCCTATCCTGTTTATCTCGTGGACCTGGTAACTTCCTCTTGATATGCTGAAGGTATACCAATTTCCTTTCTTCCTCTTGAAGGAAGAGCTAGTGGAGGGAGGCAAGAGGAACAACTCCCAATATTTTCCTCAAATACTCAAACTGATCTCTTGGGAGAGGTTTGGTGAAAATATCAACAACCTATTCTTTTGTAAGAACATACTCCAACTTCACAATTTGATTGACAACGTTCTCTCTTAAGAAATGATACTTGATTGGAATATGTTTTGTCTTGGAGTGGAAAATAGGATTCTTTGACATGCTGATGGGACTTGTATTGTCACAAATAATAGGAATAGGCTAATCATAAAACACCTCTACATCTTTCAAAGCATACTTCATCCGTAGTAATTGACTGCAACAAGAAGATGCTACAATATGTTATGCTTCAATTGTTGATAAAGAGATGGAAGCATGCTTGTTGCTCAACCATGAAACTAGAAATTCTCCAAGAAAGAATGCAACACCACTAGTTCTCTACGATCATCAACATCACCTTACCAATAAACATCTGTATAAATAGTTATTGAAAAATATTTACATCTTGGGTACAACAATCCATAATCCATTGTAGCTCTGAGATATTTGAGAATCATCTTAGCTACTAGAAGATGGCTATGTTTGGGGGTTGCTTGAAATGTTGCGACAACACTGATGGCCAGCTGCATAATTCCTGGTCTTGAAGCTACCAAATATAATAGGCTACCAATGATAGATCTGTATAAAGTATGATCAACTGAGGGTGATTCATTAGTCTTTCTAAGCCTGCAACCTGTAACCATTGGTGTGCTTACTAAAGAGAATTCCTCCATGCCAAACTTCTTCAATAATCATATTGAACTCGGCCTTCATATCTACTGCAATTTGGCATGTTAATAAGTTTGAATCACTAGAAAGAATGATGTCATCAACACATGAAACCATTGCTTTGAGTTTTCCATCATTTGATTTGACATATAAATTGCTATCAACTGCTCATATTTTGAAACCACACTTGAGCAGGTAGCTATCCAACTTGGAATACCAAGCTTGAGGGGCTTGCTTGAGACCATACAAAGCCTTATTAAGTTTGCAAACATAATTGGGTTTCTTTGTCAGTTGAAAAACATCTAGATTCTCTATGCAAACTTCTCCCTGTAGTTCTCTGTTTAAAAAGGAAAGTTTGACATCCATTTGATATATTTTGAATTTCTTAAAACAAGAAAATGCCACAAAAAAATTGATTGCCTCTAATCTTGCAACAAGAAAAAAAGTTTCATCAAAATCCAAACCTTCAATTTGAGCATAACCTTTGCATACCAACCTTGCCTTGTTTCTTACCACTTCTCCATGATCATTTAACTTATTCCTGAAGACCCATTTCGTGCCAATGACATTATTGTTTGTTGGTCTTGGAACAAGTTCCCATGTCTGATTTTTCTCAATTTGGTCTAATTATTCATGCATAACTTTTAACCGATTTCCATCTTTACTAGCTTATGCAACATCCTTTGTTTCCTCCATGGACAACATGGCTACATGTCTTTGCGCAGGGGGATTTAACAACTTCCTTCTTGTCTACACACCTGAATTTAATTCACCAACAATTTGGTTAGCTGGGTGATATTTTTGAACATATCTTGAAGGATATTTGACTTGAGGACTAGAGGGCTCTTCCTCATCTTCCTCTAAAAGTGGCTCATGGTCCTTCTTAATATTGATGACTAGTTCATTAGAGATGGTATTTGCTGAATTATTTTCTTCAGATTCAACATATTCATCCACTTTGACATTAATACAATCAACCATCCTCTTGGTATTCTTATTATAGCATCTATACCCTTTGTTGTTTTGAGAATATCCCATAAAAATGCCTTCATTAGCCCTTGCATCAATATTACCAAGCTTGTCATCATTTCTTTTGATGTAGCAATTGTTGCCAAAAACTATGAAATGATTGACTGTCACAGGTCTACCATACCAAATCTCATAGGGATTTTTGTCATTGTTTGGTCTGAAATGAGCTTTCTTGAGTATTACCATTGTTGTGTGAATGGCTATGGCCCAAAACCTCTACTGAACTTTTCTTTCATCCATCATAGCTCTGGCTAACTGTTGTCCAAATATGTTTTCACTTTTTGCTACACCAGTCTGCTGTGGAGTCTCTGCTACAGTAAATTTCCTTTTGATGCCATGCTTATTGAAAAACTCATCAAACTCTTTTGAAGCGAATTCACCTCCATTATCAGATCTAATTCTCTTGATTTTGAAATCAGTTCCATTTTCATCCATAGCTTTGAAATCTTTTAACTTCTCAAAATATTCATATTTTTCTTTAAGAAAATAAACTTGCATCATCCTACTGAAATCATTAATTGTAAGCATGAAATACAATTTACCTGTGGGTGATTTGTTTCTTGATGGTCCACTCAATTCCATTTGTACTAGCTGAAGTGGATTTCATGATGATCTCTCCTTAGACTTGAATGGAATTTGAGTTTTCTTACCTAATTGACAAGATTTGCAAATTGTATTCTCTAGTTTTGATAGCCTGGGTCAATCCTTGACAACATTCTTCTTTATCAGTTTGACTATCTGATCAAATTTCATATGCCCAAGTCTCCTATGCCAGAACCAACTCTCATCAATCTGTGATAAGAAACACCCCTGATTTCTCTTTTAGAACATAAACATTATTGTTTGTTCTCATAGCTTCAACCACTATTTCACTTATGCCAATAGACTTGATTTGACAATTTTTAGCCTTGAAAATCACTGTCATAGCCTTGATCACACATCTAAGATACACTAAGCAGATTATGTTTTATCCCATCAACGTATAAGATATTTTTCACTTTACCTTTTCCATTTGATAGATTGACAACTCCTTTACCAAAAATCTTAACAGGTGCATTGTTACCAAGGTTACATTACCCTTATCCACTAGTTTTCATGTTAAGAACTCACTTTTGTCTCCTGACATGTGCTTGAAACATCCACTGTCCACATACTAGTGACTGCCTTCATTCTAAGCATACAAAACAATATCACATTGTTTTGTTTTATGGCTTTCTTTCCACACCTTGGTCTCTTGACAACTCTGCTCAATAAATGCTTTATTCCTCTTTTCCTTAAGTCTACAATCAAATGCTCTATGTCCAAAATTTTGACATTTAAAACATTGAATTTGATTGTTCAAAGGAGAAAAATAATTGTTGTAACTGGGTCTGTTATTCCTTTGTCTAATCTACTGATTTCTTATTCTTGTTTTGAGCTACCTGGAGGATATATTCACTCTGTAATTTGATTCTTTGTGGCCATAGTTAGTGAAGGCGAAACAATAACTTGGAAAAATATCAACATACCTGGAAACTTGTCTTCTATGCTGGGTTGATTTCTGAGTATTTTGATTTTCTTAGCCAACGTTGTTCTTTTGTTGTTGTGATAATTTTTTGACTGGTTGTTGGGTTACATATTTTTTTTTCTACTACATTGTATCTTCTTTTGTTGCTGGTACAAAATTCATTTGTTGTTTACGTTTCAATTCTCCTGCTGAACTTGATTCGACCTCAAATCCAATACCACTACGATCTTTGGAAACTCTCCATGCTTCGACTATCTCATTTAAATTTTTAGTTCCTTTTCCAAATTTCTGATTGAAACTTAGCTGGGCTTTTTCGTTCTCTAACTCTTTTCTTAGCAAAACAATTTCATGTTCCAGCCTTTCACACATTTGATTTCTCTCATTCAACTATTAATTTAAATATTCTTGAATGTTCTCACCTTCCTCAATTTGCAAGAGAAATGGTTCAACAACTTCACCTTTTTTCTTCATCAATAAACCCTTTAGGGCTCTATTTTTCTTTCTCAACCTTCCGATTTCTTCAAGTGCACCTACCATCTCTCCTTCTAGGTCCACTTCTACTTCATCTTCATCATTCGAATTGATAGCTTCGACTTGTGGACTATTTATGGTCATCAAAATGAATTCTTTTGGACTTTCATCATGTCTGTCCTCATCTGAAGATTGGCTGACTTCACTTTTAGATGAGTTGTCCTTTTTAACTTAGAGACCCCTATTTTTAGCTTTCTTTCTATCTTTTTGTACTTTCTATCTTTTTTTCTCTTGGATCATAATCCTTCTTCTTCCTTTTAGGACATTTTGAAGCATAGTGACCAACTTTTCCACAATTAAAGCACTTAAAAGGTAGCTTACCATTATAATTGCCTAAGCCTATCTTGATCTTCCTCATAAACTTGACTTCTTCTTCATCAGATTCACAACATGAATCATCATGTTCTATCTTGGGCTTCTTATCTACTTTCAAGGATGATTCTTTTGTTGCAGGCTTTCCATTTGATATTCTCATCTCATAAGTAGTAAGGATGATACGTAGTTGGTCTAGAGTGAGAGTGTTCGAATTGGTCATTTATTCAATGGCTGAAACCTTGGGATTAAATCTCTCAAGAAGAGATCTTAACACCTTTTAAATTACTACAACTTCATCTAGCTTCTCATAAAGGCCTCTTATAGTATTCACAACATCATCAAATATTAAAAAATAATTTTCAATATCTTCATCATCATGCATACTCAAAGACTCGAATTGCATTCTAAAACCTTTAAGTTTATATTTCCTTACCTTGATGTCACCTTCATAGCAGCTACTCATCCTGTCCTAGATAGCTTTGGCAAATATGCAGTCCATCACTTTGACAATTTCTAATTCAGGTACACCAACAAGTAGGGCATTCATGGATCTAGCATTGCATGTGAAATCCATCTTTTGATCTTTAGTAATTACTACTAGAGGCTTTTGATATTCTTCTACCACAACATCCCATACATTAGCTCCAAGTGATCGAATGTAGGTATTCATCCTTACTTTCCAAAACACATATTTTGTTCCATTGAACATAGGTGCCCTATTGGTAAATCCTCCTTCCTAGTTTTCCATGGTGCTTGATCTTTCTTCCAGTTGTTAAACTAATATGAATTAACTTGGCTCTGATACCAATTATTAGAAACCAGCAGAATACTGAGAAGGGGGGAGGGGGGATGAATCGATATTGTAGGAATTTTCACAATTTTAAAAAACTTTCTCACTTATGAAATGATATTAGGACACCATAAATAAATTCAACAATTCATTCAACTGATCATGACATGAAATAATATCAGTAACACAAGAACAAACAAGTTTTTCAAATTTCTCTTCAATTTCTTCATAAAGAAAACTACAACTTCTCGTTATAATTTTTTCTAACTACAACCAACAGGAAGCTACAACTCCTTGATTTATCAGCTATAACTGAATGGAGTTACAAACCAAAATATTTACCACCATCTACTGGAAGGAGCTACAACACCTGATATGCAAGCTACAACTTGCTTGAAATCATTGATTCATTTTTCATCCATTTTCAAACTAAAACAATGAATGCCACATCTTCTTACAAAATAAAACAATTTGTCCAACACCTCCTTCAACAATCTGTGATTACTGAGAAATACACCATTCACACCAGTAGCCTCAATCCAACTTGCACACTGCTACAACACACTTAAATATCTCTATCTTGCTCAATCAGTTATGCTTATAAAGAAAATTGATTGATGATTTTGGCTTTCGTGCTTTTTAGTTAACTTCACTTGTATCCTTTTATGAGTCTTTAAATTTTCCTTTGTCTTATTCAACTGAGTTTTATGAAACTTTTCTTCAAGCCTTCCTTTACTCCTCACTTGTCACTTTAAAAAATTCTGAGTTAAACTACTCAAATTTGTTGTTCTGGAATTTGTTACAGGATTTAGCTAGGCTTTTCTATTTCTGGCTAATCTTCAAACTTAGTGTTTCTGCTAACACTGCCTCTTTAATTTTCCATGTTGCTAAATACACTGCCACTAATATATTCATGCCAATTTTAAAGCTTTTAGTTCTCTATCGTTATGTTTGGCCCAACTGCAAATGTTCAAGATGTCAACTCATTCATGCATAAACCCAAAGGTTTTCCATTAAAAATGTTGCTAATCAAATAGCCGCGAGCCATTTTTTTATTATTTATAATATGCTACCATATTTGTAACTTTATGGCCTTTTCATTAATTTTTATTTTAGTGCTTCGACAAGGCTCCACTACAAGACAAAAATCAAGATTGTAGACCTAGTTTTGCAATAAGCCCCAAGCGCTTATTTTATGGCGCAAACACCTCCGCTATGCTTGGTCTTCATGCCGCAACAAAACCACATGTTGGAGCATGCCTTTCATTTCTTGATTGAATCATGGCTTTTCAAGAATGTTTCCATCTCCCACTCTGCCACTTGCCATAAATCTTGGTCATAAACCTTTGTGCACCTTTGTATTCCCTCCAAGGTCTAGATTGTAGGGTGAGTTGTCCCAGTGGGCCTTCCTTTCCACTTATCCCATTATTCGTTGTCCTTCCAAATGTACCACCTCCGTGTCTCGGTGCCTATATCTCGACATTTCTTCTTTTCACCCTTATTTTACCTCTGGGGACAAGCTTATAGGATGAGCTATTCTGTGGGGTCCGCCCGCTGCAACCATGGGCCAATCACAATGATGCTAGGGAAATTTGGCTCTAACAACTGCCACATGCACTTCACACCTAGTTAGCCACTGGTTCCTCCATGAATTGGCCAAGCCCTTTCGCGATCAAACCATCGGGATGAGATTTCACTGGGCTCCACCTTCAACCAATACTCTGCTCCCATGCATCCTTTTATGTGAGGAGAGAGAAAGGGCCCTGAGGCATTTTGTTTTCATCGTTTTTCCTTTATAATAAGTTATGGGTCCCAATAATTTCTCTAACACTATGCTTCCTCACCACATTGCCTGGGCCTTATCCTTTGTGCATCCTTTGTAACCCTTTTAGGCTTAACTGTATAATGGGAGCCTTCCTCTTTCAGTCTTGCACCAATGATTAAGCCTGCTATTGTAGTTTTCAGGCCACCTCCACTCAACTCACGTCATCCCGCTCATTTCCTTATGTGCTCCTTAAGGTTTTTCTAGGGTACAACCATTGGGCTACCTCAGTTGGGATGAGATGTTATGTGGGCTCTACGTTAGGCCAATCAATATGCTCCCCGCTTCTACGCTATCTGCTCCACATTTTTCGATGATTTGGATAGTGGCCCTGCCAAAGAATCCACTACTTTTAGCTGTGCACCAAACTTAACTATGTGCGAACAGGGTCTCCAACAATTTTAGCTTTGCCACTTTGACTTTGGGGTCCTCAACTATGAATGGCTCTATATTTCAATCCAATAGGCCATTTTTAGTCTTCCACATACCAATGGAAAGTTATTTCAAAGCTCTATCCATCTAGATGGGTTCCAACTGCACTTGAAGTAATCTTCTACACTAGAAATTCCTTCAAAGCCTTTGCACCACTACTCATCTTGCAGTCACCTTGTCCTTTGCCATCAATGATAACATAATCAATGCTTTTCCTTTGCCATCAATGACAACATAATTGTAACAAAAGATGTCAGTGATGTGTGTCGAAATTTGGTTGATTTGACTTGTATTTATATGTGACTTTGGAGACCCAATTTTTTCTTTAGGTCGACTTGAACATTTGTGCACATGTGGGTTTTCGTATTAAAAATATATTTTTCCTTGACCAAATTAAATTGTTCCAAGTGCAAGGAGGGTCTTCCCTAGATGAGGAAGGATGTCCAAAAGAGGGAATTTTTCCTTGAGCTTCCAACTTAACACCCTCTCAGCTAGGGAGAAATTTCCAACTGCAACATATGTCCCATCTCAAATGTCTCATCATCATTAGTTCAAATGTCATCTCTACTCATTTGCTAAACACTCTCAAATATGAAAGAAGAATAATTTGACATCATAGAGGAGGTCAAGTTACCACCCTTTATCCAAGTACAAGGAAGGATATGAATTACCATGAGGCAAGGATCACACTCTATCCTATTGACTTGTGACAATAGGTAGGATACCACTTACCATGATGTAAGGATCACATATGTTATGCAACCAACTCACGAAATAGAAGAAAAGATAGAGCAACGACTTCAAACTTAGCCACTTCAAGGGGGAAACTTCCTTTACATTGCACAAATGAACAATTCTTGGATGATACAATTGACAAGACCTCCTTTCTATATATAGGAGTCTAAGGGGTCACAATATAGTCAAAGCCGATATAACAATCATAATGTAAGTGCACAACAATAACAATAGTGGGCTTCTATGGGGCATAATAACAAAAATATGGGGACAACATGGGCACAACAATAACAATAAGGGGCTACAATGACAATAATAAAAAGCGAATACACTAGTATTATAGGGACCTAACATGCCCCTCTCCTTTAGAAAAGTGTTGTCCTCAACGCTTGAGTAGTTCTAGATGATTCTGTATAAAATTGTCATCCTCCCATGTGGAATCTTCAGCAGGTAAGTTCTTCCACTTGATGAGATACTCTGAAATTGATCGATTTTGTCGCTGTTGAGTTCTTGTTTTTGTGACTGCTTCAAGTTCCAATATGATTTTTCCTTCCTCTTTAGGTTCTCGCAATATTGTCTGAACTAGGAGCTTGTCACCTATAACCTTCTTTAAGCATGAAACATGAAAAATTGGGTGCACTCAGGAAGTTGTAGGAAGCTCCAATTTGTATGCCATAGTACCAATATTTTGCAACACCGTGTACGAACCATAATACTTTGGTGATAATTTATTATCCTTCTTAGCTTTCTTGAGTGACATTTGTTTGTATGGTTGTAGCCGTAGAAATACCCAATCACCTACATCAAAACTTCTTTCGCTTCGATGTTCATTTGCCTGTTGTTTCATTCTATTTTGTGCCAAAGTGAGGTTATCCTTTAAGAGTTGGAGAACTTGTTGTTGATGCTCGATGTGATCTTCCACTACTTGAACCTTCAAATTTTCTCTTAAATATGATGTGATGGACAGTGGATGATATCCATAAAGTGCCATAAATGGGGTCATTTTTGCTGCAGTATGGAAGGAAGTGTTATACCACCATTCAACCAGAGGCAACCATTTGACCCATTGTGTCTGTTTATCAGATAAAAAGCAAAAAATATATCCTTCCAAACATTCATTCACTATCTAAATTTTCCCATTAGATTGAGGATGATAAGATGAGCTATGGGCTAACTGAGTACCCAAACAAGAAAATAATGCTGTCCAAAAATTTCTAGTGTAAATGGGATCTCTGTCACTTACAATAATCTTTGGGTTTCCATTTAGCTTTTGAATTGTTTCCATAAATGAAGTAACAATTGTACTGGCTTTAAAGGGATGAGATAATGCACAAAAGTGTGCATACTTGGTAAGTCTATCAACTACCACCATGATGACATTCTTTCCTTCGGACTTGGGTAAACTTGTGATAAAATCCATTGAAACCTCCTCCCAACGTTGACTTGGAATGGATAAAGGTTGTAATAGACCTGGGGTATTAATTGTTTCAACTTTATTTTGTTGGCAAACCAAACATTCCGCCACAAACTTTTGAATATCAGATTTAAGGCCATCCCCAAAAAAATACTTCTTAACCCTGTGGTAAGATTTTAAAAATCCCGAGTGCCCTCCTAAGGGAGGGGTGTGCAATTCCATAAGAATATTTTATTTGAGTTGGGAATTCTTACAAAGGTATAAGTGATGTTTGTACCATAACGAATCATTTTTCCAGCTAAATGTATCAGATGTACTAGGGTCTTGTTGTAACTTTTGAATGAGTGCCCACACTTCTTCGTCATTCTTCCATTCATCCCTTGCTTCGTTTATCTAATCTGGTTGGATAATAGAAATGGCACAAAGCAATTCTTCCACATCCTCATCCTTTCTTGAGAGTGCACCTGCAACAACATTTTGCTTCCTTTTTTGTAGATGATTTCAAAGTCATAACCCAACATCTTTGTGACCCATTTTTGCTACTCTTCTGAAGATAATGTTTAGTATTTAATACTATCATGATCCGTTTTTACCTTGAAGTGTCTTCCCATTAGGTAAGGTCTCCATTCCTTAAGTGCATGTAATATTGCCAACATTTCCTTCTCATAAATAGATTTGTGTAAATACTTTCCTTTGATTGGTTGACTTTCAAAAGAATCTTTCTTCTTGCATTAAAATAGCACCAATTCGATTTCTTGAGGCATCACATTCCACAATAAAGGTTTTTGTAAAGTCTGGCGTAGCTAAGATTGGTGCTTGGCACATTTCCTCTTTAATATTTTCAAAGGCTTTCGTTGCTTATGGAGTCTAAGAAAATGCATATTTCTTCAGTAATTTTGTTAGAGGTGCTACTATTCTCCCATAATTCTTAACAAACTTGCGATAATACCCTATCAACACGAGAAATCCTCACAAATTCTTTATTGACGTGGGGATTTTCCATTCCTTAATGGATTTAATTTTGCTAGGGTCTACCTTAACACCTTCACGAGATACAATATGACCCATTCCACCTCTTGTACTCCAAAGACACATTTGGAGTTTTTTGCATATAATTGTTTCTCCTCCAATAGTTTGAGCACTCTATCAACATGTTGAACATGATCCTTCTAAGACTTTTTGTAGATTAGTATATCATCAAAAAATACTAACACAAATTTTCTAAGGAAGGGTTTGAAAATGGAATTCACCAAACCTTGAAATGTAGAAGGTGCATTGGTAAGGCCAAAAGGCATGACCAAAAATTCATAATGACCGTCATGAGTTCTAAATGTTGTTTTTGGAATGTCTTCAGTCTTCATTATGATTTGATGATATCCTGAACGAAGGTCCAACTTGGTGAAGTAAATTGCTCCATGCAATTCATCTAGTAATTGATTAATAACAGGAATGGGAAAACTATATTTAATAGTGAGCTTGTTGATCTCCATATAATTTGGACAGATGCGCTGTGATCCATCCTTCTTGTGCACCAATACTACTGGAGCAGAGAAAGAACTTTGACTAGGTTGAATTATACCAGCTTCTGGCATTTCTACAACCATACGTTCAAATTCACTCTTTTGGGCATAGGGATATCTATAAGGCCCGATGTTTGGAGGAACACTTCCTGGAATCAAATGAATAGCATGATCATGATCACGAATAAGTGGGATGCCTTTGGGAGTCTCAAAGATCTTGGAATGATTGTCCAAGTATTTTTTGAGATCTGGAGAAATAGATGATTTCAACATGGGAACCTCTAGTGAACATAATTGTACAATTATGCGACGTTGTTCTTTCTTTATAAGCTTTGTCATTCTGTTAGAGTTGATTATCTTTCTCGGTTTCCATGCGATACCCATTAATTCAACTTCATTTCCTTCTAAAAAAAATTTCAAGAAAAGTTCTTGAAAATTAAAAGCTATCGTATCCAAAGATTGTAGCCATTGGACTCCTAGTACAACATCAACACCACCCATTGGAATGGAAAACAATGGAATATTCAACACATATTCTCCCATGGATAGCTTGATATTATGGCACTTTCCAGAGAATTTTATGGTTATTCCATTTGCAACCATCACTTGACACTCTGGTGCTGGATATAGGAAGTAATTCAATTCCTTCACTATCTTACAATGAATAAAATTATGGGTACTACCTGAATTAATCAACACTATTACCTTTTTCTTCTTGATATGTCCTTCTATCTTGATAGTTTGAGGAGTGGTTATTCTAGCCAATGCATTACAAGATATGGTCAGATTCATTTATTCTTTCTCTAGGCTTTGTTCCTGGTGTGTATCCTATTCTTTTGATGTTCCTTGTTCCTTTTCTTCTTCCTCTTCATAATCTATGTAAAATAATTTCCTCTAAGCACACTTATGACCTTTAGTGTATTTTCTATCACCACTGTAACAAATCCCTTTTGCTATTTTTTCTTCCAATTGTTGGGGTCTCAACCTTGTAGGTTGTGGAAGGCTAGGGGCAACAACACTTCCATATTTATAGTTGTGGTTGGTAGGCTTCCTTGTTGCCATAATTTTGCTTTCAATTTTTCTTGTCAACCTGAATACATTCTCCAATGAATCAGGTTCCCAAAGGTGAACCTCATGTTGGATGTTATCCTTTAATTTCCCTATGAACACATCAATCCTATGCTCCTTCGGAATATTTTTTACCCTTTTATTCAATTTTTGGAAGTCCTCAATGTGCTCCATCATTGAACCTTTTTGTTTGAGATTTATCAATTGGCTAAAAAAAGTGTTGCTTTTTGTATCCTCATAATGTGCTATCATTTCTTCCATAAAAATTGCCCAAGTGACAATTTGTTTACGAGAGAAAATCCATCAATACCATACAAATTGACTGTGTTCCAAATATAAAGTCGCAACGCGTACCTTTTGTGTGTTTCTCACATTATGGAGATCGAAATATTGCTCCATCTGTAGTATCCATGTTACAGGATCCTTTCCATCACACTTCCTCATATTGATATTTGGAACATGGTGGATCTTCAATCCAATGTTAGAGTCTATGAAATCATGACTAACATTTCTTTTGTTCTCATCATGTGTTTCCTCACCTACCTTTTTTCCATTAGGAAGCATTTCTTGTAATAACTTTTCGAAACCTCCTTTCAAACCTACAAGGTCTGTCTTCAAATCTTCAATGTTTTCCTCTAAACCATCCATCTTAGCTTCCACACCATCCATCCTAGCTTCCACATCATTCATCTTAGCTTCCACACCATCCATCTTAGACTCCACACCATTCTTTAAACCATCCATCTTAGCTTCCACACCTTTCTCTAAGCCATCCATATTAGCTTCTGTTACTTTTTGTGAGAGTGAAATTTGTTGCACTTGGTCTCGTAATTTTGATATATCATGTTGCATTTCTTCCTCTTCTTCATGGGTCATGCTAGAGCTTTCATGTTTCTTACTAGGTGTTTCCATTTTATTTCTTCGGGGCATAAATTAACGATAATTATGTTTCACTATGTCATTTGAATTCCTTCAAACTAATTTTTCAAACCAAACTTATGCAAAATTTTAAAAAGACTACGCACCTTTTTTGGCTTTGTAGATGCTCGATATTGAATCTGTTGTATCTCTGTAATTGAAGATCTCCAAGGTCTGAAATTTTGTCCTGTGGTAGCCCTTTGAGTTCTCGTTCCAACCCCACAAGTCTGATCAATATTGGATTCTCCAAGAAAGATTTATTCCAAATCGCCCATGATGACCTAATTATAGACTAGTTTTGTAGAGCGGACTTGTATGAAGTTCCACGTGTAACTGTTTCCACCTTTGGACATGAAATTGATACACATAAGACTAAAGTCCATCCTTTTTGTGTACCTTTTGACAAAATTTAAATTTGATGCTGAGAGAGAAAGTTATGACGGTTTTCCCCAAGTCACTTGTTTTAGATATAATTCGGGAGCCTGCAAAAAACCTAACTTCCTTGGATCATATCTCCATAAATATAGTGAGACAAGATTTGAAATTTGTACCCAAGGTTCATCAATATTTCGGCTCACATGGGTTTTGAAATGTCATAGAAAACAAGTTATAGTGAAAATTCCATGCTGACCTGTTTGAAGCAGTGGAACCCTAGAATCCAAAGCTCTGATACCGATTTTTATGTAGTCAGCTCACAAAATAGAGCAAAAGATAGAGCAACAACTTCAAAATCAGCCTCTTTGAGGGGGAAACCTCCTTTACATTACACAAATGAACAATTCTTGGATGATACAAATGACAAGACATCCTTTCTATATATAGGAGTCTAAGGGGTCACAATATAGTCAAAGCCTACATAACAATAATAATGTAAGGGCACAACAATAACAATAGTGGGCTTCTATGGGGCACAATAATAAAATTATGGGGAAAACATGGGCAAAAAAATAACAATAAGGGGCCAAAATTATAATAATAATAAGGGAATACACTAGTATTATAGGGACCTAACAACATACTATCCTATTGTCTACTAATATTCCCAGCTTGACCCTCAAGAGTTAGTGGTAGAACACTTGCTCATAACTTGAATAGGATACTACTTAAGATAAATGGTAAGGATCACACCTAACTCAAGTAGCCAAAACCCATTGGCCATATGGGTGGAAAACAATCCCAACAAGCCTAGCTTGTGGGCAGGATGGAAACTGGGGTATACTATGTCAAGACCAAAGAGAGACAATAGGCAAGATACGACTTACCATGGAAGGTAAGGATCACATAATATCCTATTTCTTGAAAATAGGCAAGATACAACTTAGGTGAGGATAAGATCACATACTATCCTATTGTCCAGAGTTCCCTCAACTAGGAGCTCTTAGGCTCAATTCCTCTCCTTTTGAGCTCAACGAGAGTTGGGGGGAAGAGAATAGCTCAGTGTTCTCAATCAACCGAGACCCTTAAGTAGGAGGGTCACATCCATCAAGCTACTCTTTGAAGGCCAAGAAAATCCATTTCGATAAATCCTTGGTGAGTATATCTATTATCTTCTCATCAATTGAAATGTTATGAAGTCTCACTTCTCCTCTCTGTACCAAATCTCAAATATAGTGTTATCTAATCTCAATATTCTTAGATTTGTCATGGAACACAAGATTCTCTGCTAATCGGATCCCACTCTTGTTGTCACAATATATCACTGTCGTATCCAAGACCTACTCAAATAAATCTCCAAAGAGCTTCCTCAACCAAACTACCTTGTAGCTAGCCATTCGAGACGCAATATACTCTGCCTATGTTGTGTTCAAAGCTACAAACTTATGCTTCCTTCTCATCCAAGATATCATGGCAGAACCAAAACTAAAGCAACACCCTAATGTGCTCTTCCTATCAATAACATTTCTAGCCTAGTCAACATCAGTGTATCCATGAATTCTCACATCTCTGATAGAATATCTCATACTAATATTGATCGTCCCATGCAAATATCTCAGCACATGCTTGGCAGTGGCCCAGTGTGCATGAAGAGTCTCAGTCATTAATTGAATCAAAGTGTTGACTATAAAACATATGTCCAGGCGCATGTTCACTAGGAATATCAATGCTTTGGTCAACTATTGATACTTAGATGGGTTTTCCAAGTTAAGTCCAACAACATCTCCACATAACTTCTTGAAATTAATCTCCATCGATGTGGGAAGGGACCTGCATTCTACCATTCCAAATATTTCCAATAGTTTCATGACATATTTTCCTTAAGAAAGGAAAATCTCACCGAGTCTTTGCCACACTTCTAATCCCAAGAAGTAATGCATCAAACCAAGATCCTTAATTTCAAACTCAGAGGCCATCTCCCTCTTACATTCAAGCATCAAGGGTTCACTGCTTATCAAGAATAAGTCATCAACATATAAAACGAAAATGAAAGGCGTGCCTTGGACCACTTTGAAGTAGAGGTTCGGGTCAACATTGATTCTTATGAATTCAAGATTCACTAGGTAACTATCAATGCAGGCATACCAGGCTATGGGGGCTTGTTTCAAGACATATACAGCTTTCTTCAACTTGCAAACATGAGTCTTCTTATCGTTCACTTCAAATCCCCGAGGCTGATCAACATATACTTCTTCTTGTAGTAAGCAATGAAGAAATGCAGTCTTCACATCCATCTAGTGAAGGGCCCATCCTTGACTAACAACAAAGGAAAAAATAGAACAAATAGTAGTGTATTGGGTAACTGGTGAAAATATGTCATCATAGTCTTCTCCCTCTTTCTAACAGAAACATCTAGCAACAAACCTTGCTTTATACTTCTCTATGCTTCCATTAGCTCCATGCTTTATCTTGTATAGCTATTTCGAGGCCACAACATATTTTCCTTTAGGTCTCAGTGATGGGCCTCCAAATTAGATACAAATCAACACCCATCTTAGCTTTCTTAGACACATATACGCTATATTAAATATCTCATTCTGCACTTAATAATGGTTTTTTATCTTTAATATGTTCATTAGGTAGGCTTAGAGTGTTGAAATATGTAACTAGGTTCAGTCTTCATAATGACATATGTAATCATGACTTGATGTATTTGATGTAAAGAGGAAAATGAATTTATTATAGTCATTCTTGAGGCATGGGTTCATGCTCAAGGAAAATTTATTTATAGGTCAAGCACCCATTGAGTGCTTCTAGGGCTTGTCATTGAGTCTATAAGTCAATTGTGTCATTGTCATGTTTGGGCATGCTACATACTGTAAAGAAAAATTTAATTGAGTCAAAATAGAGTTAAATACCCTCTAAGACCTAGTCATAGTGCTACAACAAGTTGACCTTCAAAATATTACAAGTTTGCCTTGGAATAGTGACAAGTCGACCTACAAGTTTTGATAATAAGCCTACATATAAAGAGCTCAACCTCATTTTTAACAAGCATCAATCAAGTTTGTTGGAAGCACAAGAAGCACTCATGTATCCAGCAAAGAAGAGAGAATAAAAGGAGGAAGAAAAAAACCAATCCTTTGAGGATTTTTTTAGGGCTAATTATTTTCCCATGTGCAAAGAGACTAGGGTAGAACTCATTGCAGCAGAGCTGAAGTACAATCACTATATAGATTCTGAATTCAAGATTAAAATAAGACCAACTTAAGAAGTTGAATTATCAAGGAAGGAAGTGCTTCCCAAATCAAAGGAAAGGAGAGATCAAGATTTCCTCAAATTTGTTACATGTGCGAAGTGAAGTAATTATAGGAGGCCAAAAGTTGCAGGTAAGAGAGGCCTAAATTGTTGTCAAAGTTGCAGGTTGAAATTCTTGGTAAAAGGAGAAATGAAGGTTTTTATAAGGCAAGTCTGAATTGTTTTGGTTTGGTGGGAAGAAAGTGCTTCAAGGAGAATTTTGACTTGGCCTTGGAGGGGTCTTTTTCAAGGGTCATAGGTCTTGGATTTCGTCATTTGAAGTTATATAAGAAGAGAATATTTCTTGTGGGTTTTCCTCTCAAGGGGAGAGATTTTCACCTTGGAAGATAACCTATATCTTGTGTTCTCTTGTCTAATTGTTCTATATTTTTGGTAGTGTTTTGATGATAATAACACTAATTATAATCAAGTGAAATAAGAAGCTAATCAAATTAATTAAAATTACATCATAAGCAGTTATCAAAGCAAGAGAAATCACCTAATCTAGTTTCCCCTAGATTTCTCAACATGGTATCATATCTAAGGTGACAAGTCAAAGAAAGGTAGCTTAAAAGAAGAATCATTAAAAATAAGTATCAAGGAAGTAAAGACATTAAATATTATATCAAACCATCAAAAATGATTAACTGACACATCATCTGGAAGAAAGGATCTAAGGAGCATCACAAGGATCGTACAATCTAGAAGCAACATCAAAGAGAAGACCTCTAAGACTCTACTTTCAAGAAGGACCCTACCTCCACTCAATCAAAGAAGGACTCTATGTTTGAAGCACTGTGGGAAGCCTCCACATTCTACACTATCATCCAAGGAAGCAAGAAGAAGCGTTGCCATCATCATCAAAGACATCAAGTTGATCTCCCTCTCATTGAAGCGAGGATCACATCTCAAGCATATTTGAAGAAAGACATCTCTAGAAGAAGAAAATTGTCATCTTCAAGGAAGCTATCATCATCAACTATTATCAAAATCAAGGAAGACATCAAGTTGAAGATATAATCATCAACGAGTCATGTTCACTTGATAAGTAAGTACCTTTATATCTATTTATAAATCTACTACTAAAATGACTTCATTCTACAAGGAGAGCAACAAATTGGTTGGGTCATCGAATTTACTTGCATGGAAGAAGAGGACAGATTTGATCCTCATAGAAAAAGATGTCATTGGGCATGTTAAGGTTTCAACCATAAAACCACATAAAGAAGAAGCTCAAGCTCTATCAAAATATATGAAAGGGGAAATAAGGGCTCAAAGAATCCTTATAGAATCAATCAAGGATTCTCTCATCCTTTATGTAGCAAAGTTGGAGAATTCAAAAGAAATCTATGATAAGTTGGTAGAATTATTCTTCGTAAGCACTGAATAAGTTATATCTTGTATAATCGAGCTATATAAGGTGAAAGTGTCAAAGGAATAAGGGATAGCCTCATATCTTACAAGGGTTTAACAAATAAGAGACCAACTACAAGAGTTAGGGGAAATAATGTCCGACAAAGAAATGACCACCATTGTGCTCAATGCACTACTTGATGAATGGGGAAACTTTGTGTCAAGTATGTATGGAAAGAAAGAAACCACACCATTCAATGAACTTTGGTCATTATGTAAGATTGAAGAAGCTATATTGAAGGAAAATAATGATTTTAGATCAAATGAACAAGTTCAAGCATTTGTTACCATGGCTAGGAGAAAAGGAAAGTTTGAGAAGTTTGGTTCCCAAAAAAAGAAGAAGATTGATGTGTCAAAGATACAATGGTATGTTTGTCAAGAATATGGGCATTTCAAGAGAGACTGTCCTAAAATCAAGAAGAAAAACAAGAAAAGGAAAGAAAGGAATGAAGCCCATGTCACTGAAAAAGTGGAAGACCTAAAACGAGGAAATCAAAGAGGGAGGAAGTGAAATATCTCTACTATGACTGACATAATATCTTTCACTTAGTTCTTTTCAATTTTTGTAAAAGATAGCTATCATGATAGAAAGCATCACAAGGATGACAAGATGCATTAGAGCTGAAATAGAGATGACTTCGTCATAAAAGGCATGGAAGCATAGATAGAGTAGAAATTCTACATGGTTGTAGTAGTCATCATGATAGAAAGAAATTAATTCATGAAATCTCCATTAAAATAATTCAAGGATAACCTTAGCAACAATATGTATGGTTGAAAGAAATTCATCTAGCATAATAGAAGATGAAGAAATCATCATACACCATAGTCATTAGGAAGGAACATTTGCAGGATGAGGATAATCAAGATCCTCCATTGGAATCTTCATTAGAAGGTTCACCTCTACTTGGAAGAAGAAAATGTCTTGCTGATAGTCTACGGTCCACCTTGTGTGGGATCCATAGGTAAGGTATGATGATGAAGATGTGCAACATGTCAAGTTGGTTGAAGTACTTTAGTCTTCAAAGGAAAGGAAGTTATTGAAGGAAGTCTAGATGACCACATGAAGGAAGAGGTATGTATATATTTGGAAATAGATAGATAAAGTCATGTCATCATGTGGTTGCAGTTAGAATGAGTGAATGCTCTATCTCATGAGCATGATAGAAGAAGAAGGATCTCTTCCTTTAAGAAGATGCATAAAGGCATGAAGATAATATGCCTTGAACTCGTTCACATATTGATAAGATGAAATCAACATAATATGTCCTCATATGGAATATGAGGTGGTTGACAAGATGAAGGAACTATGTATAGAAGTTCCTGGGGAACTATATGTGAAGAAAGGAAGAAGAGTTTGTGAAAAATGAAACTATAGTCACATAAGATAAAATAGGTAATCAACATCTGATAACTAGAATAATTAGCCATGACAACTCCATAGAGAATATATGAAGACTTTGATAAAGTCTGTAAAGGAAGGAGACCCTTAACATTGAAAGTCTTGGAGATGTCTTTATGAATGTATAGGATGTTGATGTCACATGAAGCTGATGTCATGATGAAAGGCCATCATAAAAAGGTAATTTTGATTTGATGTTCATTGGATTTTTAAACCATTTGGTTGGATTGCAATAGGGATACTGAAAGAGAGTTGTAGATGTAACCTACAACTAGTACTCATGGGAATGAATAGAAGATTATGAAAGAAAAACAACTTGGAAGAGGTAGCTACGTGAAGAAAATTAAAATGTAGACTGGAATATGTCTTTCTGATGAAAATAAGGATGACATGACTATTGGTTCAACCCAACGATTCATTGAAGGAAAGTGATGGATCATTAATTCCCTACCAAGAAAATCTAGAAGTTGAAGGCTCCATAATGAATAAAATAAAGTTCTTGACATCGAAAGGAGGAGCCCTAGAAGTAGATGATAGCACCATGATCTCCACCAGAGAGCATAGAGTTGTTGTTAGAGACAAGTCCCTGGTTAAGTGGGAGCTTGAGTATATTCCTTTTATAGGAATGAATATATCCTCCCTAGTTGAGAGGGAGAGATAGACACGTCATTCTTGTCTTCATGTTATGAAGAAATAATGGAGGATTGGGTAAGCATCTGTTAAAAAATGGAAACTAGGGACAAATTCCACCTTGGGACAACTCATTTGATGGAGATGATGATTGCATTAAATTCCTATTTTCAAGAGGCCCAAAATTGATATAAAGATCATCCAATTTGGACAAGTAGAAGTGTGATTTTGAATTTATGCCCACACATGTGCAAATTGTTCAAGTCGACCTCATCATCATGTAGGCTCAAGAAGCCCAATGGAGGAATCTGTTCACCCACAACGAATTGTATAAATAAAAGTAATGTCACACCTCATTTGCAATCATCACCACTCACACATTCTTCTCTCTCCTTCTCTCATTGGTCTGTACAACTATTGGGCAACTCCTCTCTCTTACATGTGTGGCAGGAAGGATGCATTCTCTGGGCTGAGTTGCAGGACCAAAAATTACAGGCAGTAGACCAAGTTTGACTAGAATTGACCAAGGGTTTGTTGACTAGCTTTGACTGCAGTTTAACTGTAGAAAATTACAACAGTCTTTCTCTCCCCTTTGATCGAGTTTGACTGATCTGTTTTGGGCTGAATTTTACCTCCTGACCAGGTTGAGTTTTGAATGAGGAAGACTGAGGTGTTTTGAGGATGATTTACTTTTGATTCGAGCAATGTTGACTTTCTAGTTAGGGTTGAAGTTTGACTGCATGAATTGATAGGGTTTGTAACAACCCTGGTGAAAATTCCATGTAAAAATATGTATATGGCTATAGTGATGGGACACATATTCTAAGGTGAATGGTGGGGAAAACATCCTAGTGGGCATTGATTTGGTTTATTAAGGCTAAGGAAATTGGCAAAGGAAATGGCTAAGGATTTGGAAAGGCAAAAAGGCATTTTGGCACATTTATTTATGAAAATAAAGAAAATTAGGAGAAAAGGAAGGTGAAAGGCCACAGGTTGCATGTGAGGAGGAAAATGAATAAAATAGATGCCTCATTAATAAAAAGCTTATGAGGATTATTTGGCAAGCTCTTAGCCAGTGTAATTTCTTGGCTCAAGCTTGCTCAGTGTAACCTTTTGTCAGTTCAGTGTTGGATCCCTCTCATTATTCTCTCTCTCTCTCATGCTCTTGGAGACTTAGAGTTTTCTTGGAGCACTCTTGATGGGTGTGGCATACTTGGATTCTTGGAGAAAGAAGGCAAAGGAAGAGCAGGAAAGCGCAAAAGGGCATAAGGATCAACAACTACATCATATTTTCTTGCAGGTACCGAGTTGCATGTATGTTTCCTTCACTAGTTTTGGCATACATGGAATATGCATGTGGTTTGTTGGTTGTGATCTGTCATTGGCATGGAGGATGGATGGGATTGTCAGTGTTTTTCCTAGCCTTGCCATTTCCTTGATAGCCATGGTGATTGTGTATTTATTTTTATTGTTGTGTTTTTGTTTGGTTCTCATGTTTCCTTAGCTTGGGTTGAGTTATTAGTTTCGTAGCCTCGGTTGGACAAAAAATATGGAGCCTTGGAACAACTTGGGTTGAGTTATTAGTCCTATTGCCTTGGTTGGACAAATGCTCTGGAGCCCTTGGTGGGTTGAGTTACTAGTCCTGGAGCCTTTGTTGGACAAGTGATCTGGAGCCCAGTAAAAGCTATGGGTTGACTTATTAGTCCTCGAGCCTTGGTTGGAGAAACGCTCTAGAGCCTTGAAAGTCTTGGATAAAGACCAATCTGATGATGGTTTTGAGATGTCCGACCGTGAGGTGGAACCACTATTTGATGGGTTGAGGTGGATGGCCTCTGGAAGCTCTGGATGAGTTTTGATTGATGTATTCTATGATATCCCACATTCATGCTTGAAATATGGCACGGGGGTGAATGGATGAAGAGAAATTTGGCTCAACCATTCTATGGTCAAGTGGAATGTGGAAGTCCCATCCCAGGTTTGGATTTTGCATCATTAATGAAAGGTTATTTCTCCTTGTATTTATGTGAGAATTATACTAGATTATATGTGGTTTATATGACTGTGATTTCATTGATATTTATGTCCCTATTGTGTTGGTTATGTACATGTTTATGACAACAGCTATGTATGTCTCCCATCATGTTTCTACTTGTAAATGAATGAACAATGTATCTATGAACTAATGGATGGAATGGAAGCTAATGTGTTGAGGAATCAATGCTTCATGGCAAATCTCAGATAAGTATGAGACCCCTATGCTTAGAACTGTTATTTACACATGTAGATTACATATTTGTGATATGTTTGAAGAAATACCTGTCATGGCTAGTAGGGGTCTAGTCAAGGTTTGAAAAAAGTATTTTCTTTAGTACTGTCATTTCCATGTTATTTTATTGATACGAAGAGATGGTTCAATTCTGGGCAGTGACCTAGGCTTTGGGCCTGAAAAAATGGTTCAAATCCCAGGGACATTGGCATAGCGCTGAAAAATTTAGTCTCTGGATGCTGGAAAGGAAGCCAGTGAGAGCAACTTTGGGTTTCTGGACGCTATCATGCCTATAGGATGAGAGCGACTGACGCTTAGGTTGTCCAAAATTTTAGTGGGACCCAAGCGCAAGCTGTCTGAAGTGTTGGATTGGTTCATAAGGGTCCCAAAGCTGATGTTGAATGTCTGTATGGTGTGTTTCCGTTAGTTCCACTTCCTTAACGTGACTTAGGAGGTCAAATCATATCATAGTGACCTCTCGTCGCATATTTACCCCGGGTTGCAGGTTGCTTGGGTAGATATGAGAGGAGGGTGTTACAGAGTGGTATCAGAGCGTGGTTTCACTCTCCTTGGGCTATGTGTTGATCTGGATTTCATGTTGGTTGCATATGTGTCCCTTATGCATGCAGTCCATGTGCTTGTTGCATTTGCATGGTGTTGATCATGGTTGTAATGATTTTTCCATGTGAAGGTTGAAGATGTTATCATGGAATATTTATTTATGTATGAATGGTTGATTATGCATTGTTATGCATGTCAATGTTTACATGTTTTCAAGTGCATGTGATGTGGTTGCTATTTTCATGCATGAAGTCATGGCTTGTGTAGTTGATATCATCATGCATTGATGACTGGACTCTAGCTGGAATAATGTGTATATGGTTTTGTACTCATGTGTTATATGTCTATACGCAATTGTTATGCATGCATGGTCTTGGTTATAGTTATGCATGAAATGTAGGTCAAACATGCCTTGTGAAGTCATGGTGTGCAATTTAGGTTATCATGATGCTATTGGTATGTTAGGATGCTAATGTGTTGGCTGAGATAGAGCAAGAGATGCAGACCATCAAAGTGAGGTTGCAATATTGGACCTCGAGGCAAGAGCATGTGGTCATACAGGTGTGTATGTTGGGCATTCAGGTATGTAGGTTAAGGATTGTTATGTGCATTATGGTTATGTGTATGTCTTTCATTCTGTTGATGTTATAGTTACGTACATGATAGATGATAGTTGGTGAGTATAGTCATATGCACATGCGTCAGATACTCAAGAATGATAGTAACCTGTGGTTGTATGCATTGCTATTGTTGTTTTATATTAGATAACTTAATGATTATGTTATATGTTGCTGATGAAGCATCTTATAGGTTAACTTGTTGTTGTTAAATGATAGTTAGCTTGATGATTAGGGCTATTACATTAAGATATTGATGTTATATGTATCATGCTAAATTGGATTGGCCTATGCAGATGGTTAGGGTTACGACATTCAAGTATGAGCTGACATGTTTGTGATATGGTGTTGTACTAATCTAGATTGAGTTTGCATATGTGTGAATGATAATTGTGTATGGGTTATGATGTAAACATGCTAGCTAGTGACTATTTGGATATCATGATCTTATTTATGTTTGGGTTAACATATTGTGAAGATATATCATGCTAATATGGATTGATTGTGCAGACAAGATTACATCCCGTGAGATACATTAAGGTATGAGTTTGATTATGCCCAACCAACCAAGGTCCGGAGGGCTTGCGCTTCTGAGGGCAAGGAACTGACACTTGAAGGAAGGGAAACTGATTGAATTGAAAGCACTACCCACCTAGTCTGAAGCAAGACAAAGCAATAAAGCCGCCATCTACTAAGCAAAGCCAATAAATCCATCTAACCTGTTAGCGCTTGAAATTTCACCTCAGGCTGAGAAAGGTAAACCTCAAGGCAACATCAAACCATTTAGCCTCGTAGCTAGCCCTACGGGGCAGGAGAAGGCTCTCTCCGGTCAATCTCGGCAGATCTTCAATGGGATGAGATGACCAACAAGGTAACACTAATATTAGGCTAGTAAACTGATCAAAGGGTTTGATTTGGGGTTTTTTGGGTTTTTTGGTGGCAAATTGAGGAGAGGGCAATTTTGGGTGCGGGGATTGGACACAGTTTCTGCAGGGGGTTCCTTGGGGCGAGGTAGGAGACAGTGTTGATGCCTTTAACCGAGGTGGATGGTCAGGAAAGAAAGATGAAGAGCTAAAGAGAGCAAACAATAACTTTGAATTCTCTTTAGACAATAGAAAACATTGAAATTAAACAAACTTAAAAGCAGAGCATGGCAGGCATGAATTCTTACTTTAACACTTCATTTGTTTAATGTGCAGAAGTAAAAGAAAGGAAATGAATCACATAACAAGCTTACAAGTACATTGAGAAACACACCATCAACACATGAGTCCACAAGAATCCCAAAGAGGACTGCAAAACCCTGGTCTTCCTTAGCAAAAAATTGCAGAGATACAGTGAATAATACAATGATAGCTTCTCCCTCAAGAGTCCAACCTTCCAACCCCTGAAAATGATTAAGAAAATACATAATATAGACAAGCCAACCTCTTCCCTTGCCTCTAGGGGTCGAGCTCATCCTTCTAGGAGCTGTTTCAACTAATTCTAAACTGAGCACTAAAATCTAGGCAGTCAAAACAACTTGCCTCTATAAGCTAGGAAACCAATTCATTCATTTAATTTTCACCCTTTTCATGAATGAATCTTCTAGAAGAGGTACATAAGAGTAAAAGTGTCATAAAAGTACAATAATTACATCAAAGAGCCTAATAATCCACCCCAAAAAGTCAAACAGGGTCAAATCTGCGTTTTCTGGGCTGTACAGTGCATTTTTGGAAAATTCTGCCTGACGGGTCGCGCGCCTTTGGGATCACGTTTGGGGCACTTGTAGGTGTCCAAATTGGGCAAGAGTAGGCTTGTTGGAAAGGTCTGTGAGTCTAATTTCCAACCCAACTAGAATTTCTGAATTTGGTGGTCATTTGCCCCTCCAAAAGTGCAATCTCCCAAGACTGCTTTCTACAACTCAAAAATGTGGCAGAAAGTCATTTTTTGCTTGTTTTTTGACTTTCTGGAGGCCTAAAACTTCATAAAATCTCAAGTCCGTTGATGAGAATATGTAAATTCTCATGGAAAATCTAGAAATGCTGAGTTTTTGCAAAATGGAGTTGCCATGATGAAGGGTCGCGTGGGGGGTGAGACCCGTTAATGGAGAAAACCTGTGTTTGACATAAAAAATTCACAAATGACAAAATTTTCTCCAAATTTCTTGAAATTTGGGCTGGGAGTCCCCAATCAATTACCATGCTCAGTCAAAGAGGCTTTGGCCAAAATTTGGAGTGGATCGGGCGTTTTCCTTCGTTTTTGTGCTTTGGCCAACCGTCCTTGGAGCACCTTCGTTCTCACCGGTATTTTTGACATTTCTTTAAAACCATCACACCTGTGCAAAACGTGAAGGAGGTTTTTCTTCCTTGGAATGTTATGGACAAAAACCTCTCTCAGTTTTCCAAAATTCATCTTTGATTGCTCTGGAACATCATTTGAGTGCGACTTGTCCTGATGTGTGAAACAAGGAATTTTGTCGAAATGGAGCGAAGTGAAGGGGATAAGAGGCTTCTAAATTCTTGGGGAAATTTTTGGAAGTAGGGAGGGATGTTAGGAAGCAGGGGAAAGTGGAATCTCAGAGATTGAGGGAGGGGAAGGGGTCCAAAAGGGCAAAACACAGGCCCAACCTAGAAAATTGCCAGGTTGTAGCTAGAAACTAGGGTTTGTGCAAAAATGAGGAATTTGGCGGATCTAAGGGATGGGAAGTGTTTGATAAGGTATATGAAGGATAGGGGAAGGTGTATGAACATCTGGATACAAGTTTTGCTGATTATTTGACCGTCCAAGAGAAATTGCCTTCAAAACCCTAGGAGAGGGAAATGACCTTGCCTAGGCGCAACTGAAGCATGAATAAGCTGTAGAATGACCCTATGGAACTTGACATGATGATGACAACCCTCTGAATGATGATAGACTCAGCTAAATGGTGACATGAATTGGCATTTTGACAACTTTAAGCCCAAAAGCACAATGGAGACTTTTACTTGCAAATGAAGACCTTTAAAAATACAATCATGATCTTCTTGAACTGTAGCAAGCAATAATTTTTCATGATGGAGGGCCTACCTTGCAAAATTTGGCAATTTGTGGCTCCTTGGTGAATTTTCAGGCGGTTTTACAAAGAGGGCGTTGACGGGTCACGCGCCTCACCCAACGGGTCGCGCGCCTCTGACGGGTCGCGCCCGTTATAATTTTGCACTGGCGGAGGGTGCCTGACGGGTCGCGCGCCTCTGACGGGTCGCGCGCCTGGTCTGACGGGTCGCGCGCCTGTCAAGCTCACAAATTTCACTCAAACTGTCTTGCAATCAGTTGCTCTATCACTTGGATGCATAATGAGGCTTGATAGAGGGAGATTAGGGCTTTTATAGCCTTGTTTGAATTAATTTCATGTCACAACCCACATGGTTTCCTTTTATCCTGAAATTGGTTGATTTGATGCTTTTCTTTGATAATTTTTGCAGGGACAGCATCTGAGGGATCTTGGCAAGGGAGCCAGGGTTACATGCTGTCTCTAGAAGTTTTTTGAAATTTCATCACTTTTTACAAAAATTTAAAAAATGACCTTGGCTTTAAAAACAGAGTTTTTAAATCCAAGGTAAAGATTAATTGTACAAGATTGAAATTTGCGAAGAAACACCTTTAAAATCATCCCTCTGGCTTGCTGAGCACTTATTGACCTTCAAAGACATGACCTTGTAAACAAACTTGACCAAAACCCTAGACCTAGGAATTTGACCTCAAGCCAAGACAAGACAAGCTTGAAAGTGACTAAGGACTGAAATAACTTGATTCAGCTGCCAAGAGGGGGACAAAGACACCAGCTCCTCCATCAGGGTTATGGCATGCCTAATGGGATGCAAAAATTGACACTGATGAGACACCTACTTATGCAAATGCAAAGAGCTTTGATCGCTGATGGAGGGCTACAAGACCGACTCTAACATTGGCTCCAATGGGGATGGTAGCTCCTTGAAGGTACCAAGAACCTCAGACCTCTAGGAGAGCAGACCAGTGCCTTACAATCATTGGGCAATGGAGTCAAAAACTCAAGCGGAAATGCATGACTGAAAAATGATGACTTGACAACACAAATTGACTCTCACTCAACTAAAAACTGACTCAACACTTAAACACAACTGACAAACTGAAAATGATGCTCAAAGGGGAGCTTATTCATCAAAACCCACTCTAACAGTTTCATTCATCACCTGATCAAGTGAAATGAAACAACCAATGCAACCAAGTAAGTATACCATCTGCTGTTTGAATTCTCCGCAAATGCTCACTTATGAACAACAAGAGAGAACTACTGAAAGGCAACTCCCATGACAACTTAGAAACAGATCCATTGAATGATATGAATTCTCTATCCACCTCCAAAAACACTGCATAAGGATCTTGAAATTCAAACACACTGGAACTTAGCTCATGCAATGGATTACTTCTCGTTTCCTCATACCATGAATGCAACCTTTGGTCTGAACCTTGTGACGAGACCTCTGCTGAAAATGACAAAGAAACCGACTGTCGGATCAATTTCATATCAGCACATGTTTCAAGCTCACCTGTAATCAATGGAAATAGACTTTGACTGCAAACCTCATCCAAGACATCAGCTATTGGATCATGAAAAACTTGAAAAGACTGCTGTAATGTATCCTTTGAAAATGTATGACATCCTTCTAGCTGTTCATCTTTTTCTTGAGAGATTTTACGAAGATTCTGCCTTATAAACTGAAATTCTTCAAAACAAAAGGGTATAGAATCTTCCTGCATCATCAAATCATGTAATTCGTCCTCCACAACTTCATCTATAATCTGCCCTTCAATTTCATTTGGTGGCTGCAAATCTGATGCTACAGGCTGCTTAAGAATTTTGTTATCTGTCTCATCCTCAACATTAACACTGAGAGATTGTTGATTTGTTATAGGCTGTTCATTTGAAGATTTACTATGCAATCTACCCTTCAAAAACTAAAATGATTCAAAATAGAATGGTACGGAGTCACCTTGAATCATTAAATCTTGTGTGTCCACTTCCAAGTCTTCAGCTGCAACTTGACAATCAATAGCTTTCGGGGGTTGCAAATCTGAATATGAGAAGTCTTGAACAAAATTTTCATTGCTCTCAAGATGGTCTAGATCAAGACTTGTTGACAGCTGATTTCTAATTTCATGGAAGTTGTCTCTAATGAACTGACATGAATAAAAAAAAAGAGGCAAAGATCCTTCACTTACTTCAAACTTTGCTGCACTTTCCTCATCACTGTCATAGCTGATATGTGATGGCTGAACATTGTATTCGAGCTGCTGAAAATGAACTTCCTCCACCCACAAACTAACTGCTGGTTTGTCTGCAATATTAGCTTCTGTTTGGAGAACATAATCATCATCATACTCATCAAAACGAGGCAAATCATCACTATAAAACACATCATCAAGCATGCATGTCATATCAACAGCTCTCTCTTTGCCAAGGTGATCTACAAAACAATCATTATCAGATCTATGACAACTGGGATCAGAAACAAAATGTTTTGGATCAACAACTTGTTCTTCTTCAATCAGCCAGCCATGAACATCATAATCATTCCTTGTGTTGATCTTGTCCATCATCTTTTCCACGACACTTACTAAAATGTCAAGCTTCACTTCTAGAGATGTCGATTTTTCCGGATCTATGTTTTTCATCTCTTCTTCTTTCAACCTTGCCCTTCGGATCAGCAGATGAGCCTCTACATTTACTGCATTGTTTTGCATCTCGTGAAGTGTTGCAATATCCCTTTCTCTCAGTTGAAACTCCATCTCCGGATCAAAGGCACCCGGATAGTGTAAGAGAGCAGATCTAGGAGTAGGCCTTATATCAACTGGCATCGAATAATAAACTTGGTTAAATCTGGCTAAAAACTGTTGTACTGTCTCCCCTGGTAGTCTTTTCAGCTGGTTATACTCTTCTATAATCAAGAAAAGGTTCTGCCCGATCATCCACCTGTCGAGAAAAACTTTGACAAACTGCTGGAAATTTGAAATGCTTGCATCAGGCAGGGTTTTGAACCAACTCTTCACTTTGGCTTGCAAAGAAAGAGCAAAAAGCCTAATACTAACATCTTCATCATCAACTTCAAAAAGATCTAGAAAATTCTCAACATTCTGCACATGTTGCTCAACGTTGACATTCTTACATTCACCATCAAACCTCGGCAAGTATAGATCATAATTTTTGGGGAAAGCATGAAGAACAGAAGGTAAAACAAGAGGTTTATACCGATCTGGAATTTTACAAGGGGTAGGGGTATGTACAGCAGGTATAGAATCAGTCTTGGTCTCTTGAGATTCATCAATCTGAAGATGGTCATCACAAAATTTGGAAAAAGGATCTTGATCAAGCTCACAGGTATGCAAATCTTTGGTATTCACAATCTTCAGAGGGAAAGAATCAACTGCAGGCCTGGGACCTTTTCTCAAGCATAGTATACTTTGCAAAACCTTCTTGACATTCTTGGGAAAAGAGAAGAAATAATTTATGACAAAGAACAAAATGTCTTGGATGAAATTCCAACTTGAGTACCTGATCTTGCCATATTCTTCTTTCATGTTTTTGCTGGTCGGGATCATCCTCCAGTGGAGTCTTTGGATCTGATCTCGAAACTGATTTAGAGTCGCCAAGTGAATGATTTCAGCCTTTCAAGTGTCTGATCGTTGTCCACTATCAACAATCAGATCTGAACTTGATACATGTACTGGGGTAAAATGCAAATGAAGTGCTGTATTCACAAGCTCACGGAGATTGACTGAAGCAGCGTTTATCTACTAACGCTGATGTAAAACAAGAGCGTTTTCGAAGGCTACCTGGCATAACTTCAGGCTCCGTCTAAGACTTATGAAACAAACACATCAATCCACAAACAAGTTTGTTCTCCCCAGTGTAGTCGCCAGTATGTTAGCGCTTGAAATTTCACCTCAGGCTGAGAAAGGTAAACCTCAAGGCAACATCAAACCATTTAGCCTCGTAGCTAGCCCTACGGGGCAGGAGAAGGCTCTCTGCGGTCAATCTCGGCAGATCTTCAATGGAATGAGATGACCAACAAGGTAACACTGATATTAGGCTAGTAAACTGATCAAAGGGTTTGATTTGGGGTTTTTTGGGTTTTTTGGTGGCAAATTGAGGAGAGGGCAATTTTGGGTGCGGGGATTGGACACAGTTTCTGCAGGGGGTTCCTTGGGGCGAGGTAGGAGACAATGTTGATGCCTTTAACCGAGGTGGATGGTCAGGAAAGAAAGATGAAGAGCTAAAGAGAGCAAACAATAACTTTGAATTCTCTTTAGACAGTAGAAAACATTGAAATTAAACAAACTTAAAAGCAGAGCATGGCAGGCATGAATTCTTACTTTAACACTTCATTTGTTTAATATGCAGAAGTAAAAGAAAGGAAATGAATCAAATAACAAGCTTACAAGTACATTGAGAAACATACCATCAACACATGAGTCCACAAGAATCCCAAAGAGGACTGCAAAACCCTGGTCTTCCTTAGCCAAAAATTGCAGAGATACAGTGAATAATACAATGATAGCTTCTCCCTCAAGAGTCCAACCTTCCAACCCCTGAAAATGATTAAGAAAATACATAATATAGGCAAGCCAACCTCTTCCCTTGCCTCTAGGGGTCGAGCTCATCCTTCTAGGAGCTGTTTCAACTAATTCTAAACTGAGCACTAAAATCTAGGCAGTCAAAACAACTTGCCTCTATAAGCTAGGAAACCAATTTATTCATTTAATTTTCACCCTTTTCATGAATGAATCTTCTAGAAGAGGTACATAAGAGTAAAAGTGTCATAAAAGTACAATAATTACATCAAAGAGCCTAATAATCCACCCCAAAAAGTCAAACAGGGTCAAATCTGCGTTTTCTGGGCTGTACAGTGCATTTTTGGAAAATTCTGCCTGACGGGTCGCGCGCCTCTGCCTGACGGGTCGCGCGCCTTTGGGACCACGTTTGGGGCACTTTCAGGTGTCAAAGTTGGGCAAGAGTAGGCTTGTTGGAAAGGTCTGTGAGTATACTTTCCAACCCAACTGGAATTTCTGAATTTGGTGGTCATTTGCCCCTCCAAAAGTGCAATCTCCCAAGATTGCTTTCTGCAACTCAAAAATGTGGCAGAAAGTCATTTTTTGCTTGTTTTTTGACTTTCTGGAGGCCTAAAACTTCATAAAATCTCAAGTCCATTGATGAGCATATGTAACTTTTCATGAAAAATCTATAAATGCTGAGTTTTTGCAAAATGGAGTTGCCATGATGAAGGGTCGCGCGGGGGGTGAGACCCGTTAATGGAGAAAACCTGTGTTTGACATAAAAAATTCACAAATGACAAAATTTTCTCCAAATTTCTTGAAATTTGGGCTGGGAGTCCCCAATCAAGTACCATGCTTAGTCAAAGAGGCTTTGGCCAAAATTTGGAGTGGATCGGGCGTTTTCCTTCGTTTTTGTGCTTTGGCCAACCGTCCTTGGAGTACCTTCGTTCTCGCCGGTATTTTTGACATTTCTTTAAAACCATGACACCTGTGCGAAAAGTGAAGGAGGTTTTTCTTCCTTGGAATGTTATGGACAAAAACCTCTCTCAGTTTTCCAAAATTCATCTTTGATTGCTCTAGAACATCATTTGAGTGCGACTTGTCCCGATGTGTGAAACAAGGAATTTTGTCGAAATGGAGCAAAATGAAGGGGATAAGAGGCTTCTAAATTCTTGGGGAAATTTTTGGAAGTAGGGAGGGATGTTAGGAAGCAGGGGAAAGTGGAATCTCAGAGATTGAGTGAGGGGAAGGGGTCCAAAAGGGCAAAACACGGGCCCAACCTAGAAAATTGCCAGGTTGTAGCTAGAAACTAGGGTTTGTGCAAAAATGAGGAATTTGGCGGATCTAAGGGATGGGAAGTGTTTGATAAGGTATATGAAGGATAGGGGAAGGTGTATGAACATCTGGATACAATTTTTGCCGATTATTTGACCGTCCAAGAGAAATTGCCTTCAAAACCCTAGGAGAGGGAAATGACCTTGCCTAGGCGCAACTGAAGCATGAATAAGCTGTAGAATGACCCTATGGAAATTGACATGATGATGACAACCCTCTGAATGATGATAGACTCAGCTAAATGGTGACATCAATTGGCATTTTGACAACTTTAAGCCCAAAAGCACAATGGAGACTTTTACTTGCAAATGAAGACCTTTAAAAATACAATCATGATCTTCTTGAACTGTAGCAAGCAATAATTTTTCATGATGGAGGGCCTACCTTGCAAAATTTGGAAATTTGTGGCTCCTTGGTGAATTTTCAGGCGGTTTTACAAAGAGGGCGCTGACGGGTCGCGCGCCTCACCCAACGGGTCGCGCCCGTTATAATTTTGCACTGGCGGAGGGTGCCTGACGGGTCGCGCGCCTGTCAAGCTCACAAATTTCACTCAAACTGTCTTGCAATCAGTTGCTCTATCACTTGGATGCATAATGAGGCTTGATAGAGGGAGATTAGGGCTTTTATAGCCTTGTTTGAATTAATTTCATGTCACAACCCACATGGTTTCCTTTTATCCTGAAATTGGTTGATTTGATGCTTTTCTTTGATAATTTTTGCAGGGACAGCATCTGAGGGATCTTGGCAAGGGAGCCAGGGTTACATGCTGTCTCTGGAAGTTTTTTGAAATTTCATCACTTTTTACAAAAATTTAAAAAATGACCTTGGCTTTAAAAACAGAGTTTTTAAATCCAAGGTAAAGATTAACTGTACAAGATTGAAATTTGCGAAGAAACACCTTTAAAATCATCCCTCTGGCTTGCTGAGCACTTATTGACCTTCAAAGACATGACCTTGTAAACAAACTTGACCAAAACCCTAGACCTAGGAATTTGACCTCAAGCCAAGACAAGACAAGCTTGAAAGTGACTAAGGACTGAAATAACTTGATTCAGCTGCCAAGAGGGGGACAAAGACACCAGCTCCTCCATCAGGGTTATGGCATGCCTAATGGGATGCAAAAATTGACATTGATGAGACACCTACTTATGCAAATGCAAAGAGCTTTGATCACTGATGGAGGGCTACAAGACCGACTCTAACATAACCCAAGCGAGCTTGCCAGCAGCATTCCTTCCTACCAGCAGCAGAGAAAGCATCCCACAACGGGTGTTTCAAATAAGGCGGGTACCTACACATAACACGAGAATAATGTACAACTGCAGCTCTCTCCACTGCTTCTGGCTTTGAATCATCTGGCTTTGGATTCCACCTTTGCTACCGGAACAGCATGCAATTCAACTGGATACTAAACATAAAAGTACGATACGTGTAGTTCGGAAGGAATTAGGTCCAGAACTCTTTGAAAAATCGTTGAAAACTTGGTGCTTAACTATTTGATTATGTTGTTTATTTGGTGTTTGAGTGTTTGGTGTCTATTATGTCGTTTAGTTGATTTATTTAACATGGTATGTTTGCAATTTGGTTGAATGTTTGATGAATTACATAATATGAGTATGTGTTCAAATGATTTTGTTTTAAGATGATTCTACTAACATATATGTGTTGAGATAGTTGATATGTGCTTGAATGTAGTTGACAGTTGTAGCATTATGTCTAATGACTATGAGTTGACTATGGGTTATGACATGATTATTTGTAAAAGTTGATTTGAAATTGATAGATATGGTTGTCTTGATATTTGGACATGTGGTTGAAATGTGTGATCAGTTGCAGGAAATATGCGTGGTATTAGCATGACAAGGTAATAGTTGATGTGTTTATATAACTAACAGTTGGATGATGTGATAGCGCATAATAAGACTCAGTTGCAGCAAGGTAAGAGGTAAAAGCAAGGAATTGGAAAATAATTCCTTTGGCTATGTTTGGAAACCATAATTCCAAACGAATGAGTACTTTTCATGAAGGAAGTCTTTTTAACCTTGATTTTGTTTGATATTATGTGGATATATGCTAGATTCATGAACATGTACTTGATAGGTATATTAGCTAGTCTCTAGTTATAAGCGGATCTGTCAAAGGAATTGGAGTCCCTTGAGAGATGGCATGGATTTGTTCGGCTAAAAGGAAATTTTCTTGGCACAACAAGATAAGGTATTTGGTGTATTGTTTTATTTATTTATGCACTGAAAATTATGTGTTTATGGCGGTATGTGCAAGGGATTGCATGGCAAATAAATTGCCATGAAATATTGAAGAAGGCTCTGGTTGAAATTTCATTGAAAGCACATGGAACCACGGGGATTGAGTCATGGTGTTTGTTGTCAGTCTTGTGCTTTTCGTCTTTCATGATTTGTTATGCTTGATTGGTGGCTTTTCTTATGTCTAGTGTATGGCCATACCACTTTATTGCGATGTCGTGTTGTTATTGGTTTTCATTGTTTACTTCTTGGTTGTTTCTTGGTATCGCCTTTTATGTTTTGAGTCTTGGGAATTGGTTTGAGAAAGAGGAAAGTTAATGGAGCTCGGGGGGAGCTGTGTGATACTCGAAAGGTAATGTAAGATTCAGATGAAGCTTGGTGCATTAGTAAGTGTAGCGGAAGGTAAGAATATGACAGTCGGTAGGACTGGTTGGGTCCATTGTGGTAAATGGATGATGGCAATACAAACATGAGAAGGGCAACCAAAAAAGGTAAAGTAAATGGATCTGAGGCATCAGATGCCTTAGCTATGTTGGGAACGACTATTCTTAATGTTGCGCATGTGTTACATGAATAAAGGACGTTCTCTTAACCTTGACCTTATGATATTTGGTAATTATGTTATGATCATGAATATGTTGATGTTTATATATGTATACATGTATATATGTATGTCGTTGTGTGACAGGATGATGATTGTTTTATGCTAATAATTATATATGTATGTATCTACGTCACTGTCTGACAGGGTTGTTAGAGATCGTTAGTGTGGAGGAAAGATTTCTTATGCAGGTGAATGGCATGAAGAGATTCCTGGTTCATGAGGAATCAAGTGGGAATAGTAGGTATTGGTGTACATGTGGTATTGTGTCCGTGTCGAACATGTTGTGTTGTGTACCTGCGGTACTATGTATGCGTATTGTGTAGTTGTGGTATCACGACATGCATACTCATTGTGTTGTACTCTGTGTAGTACATGTATTTTGTTGTGTTGTATGCCAGGTGTAGGTACATGTGTTGTGTGGCATTGTACATCGGGTATAGATGTATGAGTTGTGTTGTATATCGAGTGTATGTGTATGCATTTGTGGTGTTGCATGTTGTCTGTGGATGCATGTCTTTTGATGTACATTGTGTATGTATACATGTTGTGTTGTGTTTTACACTGGGTGTAGGCGTATGTATTGTGTTGCGTTGTACACTGGGTGTAGGTGTATGTGTTGTATGTCAGGTGTAGATGCATGTATTCCATGGTGTGGTTGTATGTGTGTGATGCACACTATGGGTATGTGCACATGGTCGAGGAGAATGCACTGGGTGTTTGTTGGGCGTGGAAACCGATCCAGTGTGTGTACGAAATAAGGAAAAAGGTGGAAGCCAAGGGTTGATTAAAGGATAAGTATATATATTTTATTCAATTTTACTATGCATATGATTTATGATTCTGGTCTATGACGATTACATGTGATCTATGATTCTAGCTTATGATGGTTACATGTGATTTAAGATTTTGATCTATGATGGTTATGTTTTGAGCTAACCTGATGTGATATATTTATACATGATGATTTGGTCAAAGATGTTATTTTGACTTGTTGTGATAGGAAGTAAAGAGGATTGCAAGTGTACCTTATTGACAAGCTACCAATGAGGTATGATTTGAAGTTATTTCATTTCATTTTGAATCTAATGGAAATTATGTGCTTGGTAGAGGAATGCATGAGCATGTCCAGTTGGGTGGTTGAAATCAACTACAAGAATTAGTAGTAACAGTGAAAGAAATTGGAACATGCAATAGTATGTTGGTAAAGCACTTTAGGAGCAGGGCCATTGTGGGACACTGGTACCAAATAGAGTCCATTGATTTCCATGAGCATGCTATGACCCGCATGATGGTTTGAGGTAGGTATATGCCTTGATTTTGTATCTTTTGATGTGAGGAAGCCTTGCTAAGGGATGGACTTCCCGAGATGGATGTGCCGGTGGAACTTGGAAGGTGAGTGACTACACTGAAGGGGATGGTCAATTACCCGAGGGATTGTGTAGTAGAGAAGGAAAGGTCATGAAAGGATTTGTTTTGGTAATTAGCATTACTAGATGGAATTAGATGCACATTGGGAGTGCGCCCTAGAACAATGAGTCGATAAATGTTCACTGAGAGGATAAGTGGTGCAGGATTGTAGCGTTGGACATTGGATGTAGCTTTGACTTTGACAGTGGATTCTAGACTTCCTAGGAAGGAGGTGAATCCTAGTATTACTTTGAGGGTGGAGATGTGAGCCTTTGGATTCCATTTTTTATTGATATGGGAATCATATCATTTTATTTGTTGATTGAGAAAATGTGCATATGTGTGTATTATTTTAAATACTGTATTGAGTTGGATTTATAGAGCTCCATAGGCAGTATGGTTATTTTTCTTGATTTATAGTAGCATCGGATGTTCTCTAAGCCTCAAAATTTCTATGGAGGCTAAGAAACATGTATTATAGAATACCTAGAAACCGTTTTGGGAAATTCCACCCGGAGATAGTTTTATTAAAATAATTAATTATTTTTAATGGATGCCCAAGTCTAAACCTAGGAAATTAAAATAATTAAAGCGTATTAATTAAACTGGGGGTGAAACTTCTAGAAAAAGACAAGGATCAAGTCACAATAATTTGAGCCATTGATTAGAATCTAATCTAGGTCATTGATTGATCAATGAGAGGATTATAAGAAGAGACTTGATGGGCATTTGGAAAATACATCGAGTAAGAGATCAAGAGATCGATTTATGAAGAGAGTAGCACAAAAATTGCCAGAGAAGTGATCGAGGTGATTTCTTGTAGTGAGGGTAGGGAAAGTTTCTAGAGGAAGATTTCTTGATTTGGGGATACATTACAAAGGAGGTAGAGAGAGATCCAGAAGAGGCAGCATAGGGCCATGCCGAGCCAATGCAAAGCCTGAGAGGAGATCTGAAATTTGCTGGAGAATTGAGTTCCAGAGCCAGAAGCTGGGGTGTGAGACCGGAAGGGAAGAAATTCGAAGTTCCAGAGGCAAATTGATCATCCTGAAGGAGTGACATATTTCCCAGAAGTTGTGACATACAGCAACGTAATGATTGCATAGAAACTACGTAAAGGCAGATAGGGGTTATCCATTTAGTGATTGGATTAGTACTGGATCGCCAACGATAATGTGAGGTATATCTCACTCATCTCTCTATCAATCAGATTCTCTGTATTGGATAGCCAGTAAGGCATCCAAATATTGTATTCAGAAATTACTGCTTAATAATACAAACCCTCAGCTACTGCACCGGTTTTCCCACATTGGGTTTTTCCAAGGACATTGGTCCAAAAATAACAGTGTCACTTGTGTGTTATTTCTTTCTTGCTCAGATTCTTGTTTCTACATATTATTTAAAATTGTGAAGGCTGTAGTTGTATTTACTTCGATATTTACAGTAGAACACAATAAATAACTTTCATGGATTAACAATTAGGAGAAGTAATATCAGTTTGTTGCAGTAGTAATTCAGGGATTCTCAAATTTTCACATGGTATCAGAGCGTAGGTGAAGCAAGAGAGCAAACCGAAAGAGCCCAACGTTGAAGGGAAAGAGGGAGATCGAAGTGTTGCATAGGTAGCAGATTGAATCCCCAGAGGGATTACGTAGTCCGAGCTAGGAGAGAAAGATTCTAGAGGAAAATCTCTCTCTGAGTGAGTTGAAAAAGAGATAAGATTTCAAGCTCATGATTTGTCAGTGGCAGAGGGAGAAGCACAACAACAGATCTAGTGTTGAGCAGTCTTTAGGCGTGATGCAATTTTCTGCAGCAATTGCTGGGGAAGAAAAATGTCAGAAGAAAGGAGACACTTTTTTAGGGAATTTATTCCTCAAATAATTCCTAGCCAGGGAATTCAATCTCTCAATTGCTAAGAAATAATAGAGAGGATCAGATCTACTAACTCTAGTAGGGAGTGCATAGGCTAGCCTAGCAGCAACACAGAGGAGAGATGAGGTAGTTTGACATTTTGTTGGTAGAGATGGAAGCTAATGGGATGAGGGATCAAGATCGGTTGGACTGAGCATCCAACTATGTGATTCGGAAGGCTAGGATGTCCTATCTTCTGGATGAACATAATCTCACAAATTATGTTGATAGTGTGGTATCTGAACCTGCAAATGCGGATCCACTCAAGAAGTACAAGGCTTAGATGGGGAAGGCCAAGCGGTTGATCCTCGATGGAGTGAGGGATCATGTTGTATGTCACATTTCTAGAAAAGGGATGACCAAAGAGATGTGGGATGCCTTGGCTACGCTATATCAAGAATCTTCCGAGCAATGGAAGATGTACTTGGAGGAGAAGCTAAGATTAGCTAGGATGGAGAAAGGGGAACGCATTGATCTGTTCCTATCAAATCTTCAGGAAGTCCAAGATCAGTTGGAAATTATAGGATCAACACCTCAACCTACTGATATCGTGAGGTTGGCCCTAAATTTAGTCTCATAAGAATGGAAAGTATTTGTCCAGAGTATCCCCGACAGAGAGAAATTTCTGGATTGGGAAGGGATTGTTGATGGAAATGTAACTAGGTTCGGTCTTCGTAAATTTACATTTGATATTTTTACTTATTTAAGAAAATAAATATTATTTTTATAATATATATAAATGATTTTCTTGCTCATTGAAATAGGTCTAGCACATGTTAAGTTCTATAGGTGAGTTAAATAGTCAAAAGATGTTACACCATTTATGATTATGTATTAGGGTCAAGATAATATGTTATGAAACCAACTCACAAAAAGATAGAAAAGAGAGATCCATGCCTTAGAATTCAACCTCTTCGAGGGGGCAACCTCCTTTAAATTACATAAATGAGAAATTCTTGGATGATTCAAATGACAAAACCTCCTTTCTGTATATTGGAGTCTAAGGAGTCATAATATAACCCAACCGACCTAACAATAATAATATAAAGCCACAAAAATAACAATAGAGGGATTCTATGGGGCATAGTAATAACAATATGGGGACAATAGGGGCACAAAAATATTAATAAGGGATACAACTGCAATAGTAATTGGGTAATCACCAGTATTATAGGGACCCAACATGCCCCTCCTTCAAAAAAGTGTTGTCCTCAACGCTTTAGTAGTTCTGGATGCTTCTGTATAAAATTCTCATCCTCCCATGTGGAATGTTCAACGGATAAGTTCTTCCACTTGATAAGATACTCCGAAATTGATCGATTTCGTAACTGTCGAGTTCTTGTTTCTGTGACTGCTTCTGGTTCCAATATAATTTTTCCTTCCTCGTTAAGTTCTAGAAATATTGTTTGAACTGGGAGCTTGTCGCCTATAACCTTCTTTAAACATGAAACATGGAAAACTGGGTGCAATCGAGAAGCTGCAGGAAGCTCCAATTTTTATGCCATAGTACCAATCTTTTGCAACACCTTGTACGAACCATAATACTTTGGTGATAATTTATCATCCTTCTTAGCTTGCTTGAGGGACATTTGCTTATATGGTTGTAGCTGTAGGAATACCCAATCACCTACATCAAAACTTCTTTCGCTGCGATGTTGATCTTCCTGTTGTTTCATTCTATTCTGTGCCAACACAGGTTATCCTTTAAGAGTTGGAGGACATGTTGTTGATGTTCGATGTGATGTTCCACTGCTTGAACCTTAGAATTTTCTCTTAAATATGATGTGATGGATGGTGGCTGATATCCATAAAGTGCCATAAATGGGGTGATTTTTGTTGCTGTATGGAAGGAAGTGTTATACCACCATTCAGCTAGAGGCAACCATTTGACCCATTGTGTCTGTTTATCAGATACAAAACAACGAAGATATCCTTCCAAACATTTGTTTACTATCTCAGTTTGCCCATCAGATTTAGGTTGATAAGATGAGCTATGAGCTAACTGAGTACCAAGACAAGAAAATAATTCTGTCCAAAAATTTCCAGTGAAAATGGGATCTCTGTCACTTACAATAATCTTTGGGTTTCCATGTAGATTTTGAATTGTTTCCATAAATGCAGTAGAAACTGTACTGGCTTTAAATGGATGTGATAATGCACAAAAGTGTGCATACTTGGTAAGTCTATCAACTACCACCATGATGACACTCTTTCCCTCAGACTTGGGTAGACCCGTGATAAAATCCATTGAAACCTCCTCCCAACGTTGGCTTGTAATGGATAAAGGTTGTAATAGACCTGGTGTCTTAATTGTTTCAACTTTATTTTGTTGGAAAACCAAACATTCTGCCACAAACTTTTGAATATCTGATTTAAGGCCCTCCAAAAAAAATTCCTTCTTAACCCTATGGTAAGTTTTTAAAATCCTGAGTGCCCTCCTAAGGGAGAAGTGTGCAATTCCATAAGAATCTTTTGTTTTAGCTGGGAATTCTTACAGAGGTATAAGAGATCTTTGTACCATAACCAATCATTTTGCCAACTAAATGCATCAGACGTATTGGAGTCTTGTTGTAACTTTCGAATAAGTGCCCACACTTCTTCGTCATTCTTCCATTCCTTCCTTGTTTCGTTTATACAATCTGTTTGGATAATAGAAATGGCACATAACAATGCTTCCACATCCTCATCCTTTCTTGAGAGTGCATCTGCCACCACATTTTGCTTCCCTTTTTTGTAGATGATTTCAAAGTCATAACCCAACATCTTTGTGACCCACTTTTGTGGCTCTTCAGAGGATAATCTTTGTTCTAAAAAGTATTTAAGGCTATCATGATCCGTTTTAAGCTTGAAGTGTCTTCCCATTAGGTAGGGTGGCCATTTCTTAAGTGCATGGAGTATTGCAAACATTTCCTTCTCATAAATAGATTTGTGTAAAAACTTTCCCTTGATTGGACGACTTTCGAAAGCAATGCGTCTTTCATCTTGCATTAAAACAACACCAATTCCATTTCATGAAGCATCACATTCCACAATAAAGGTTTTTGTGAAGTCTGGTGTAGCTAAGACTGGTGCTTGGCACATTGCCCCTTTAAGATGCTCGAATGCCTTTGTTGCTTCTGGAGTCCATGAAAATGCATCTTTCTTCAATAATGTTGTTAGAGGTACTGATATTCTCCCATAATTCTCAACAAACTTGCGATAATACCCTGTCAACCCAAGAAATCCTCGCAGATGCTTGATAGATGTGGGGATTTTCCATTCCTTAATGGCTTTAATTTTGCTAGGGTCTACCTTAACTCCTTCATGAGATACAATATGACCCAGATATTCCACCTCTTGTACTCCAAAGAAACATTTGGATCTTTTTGCATATAATTGTTTCTCCTCCAATAGTTGTAGCACCCTGTCAACATGTTCAACATGATCCTTCCAAGACTTGCTGTAGATTATTATATCATCAAAAAATACTAACACAAATTTTCTAAGGAATGGTTTGAAAATGGAATTCAT
The DNA here is from genome assembly GCA_031772625.1 of Pinus tabuliformis. Classification (NCBI taxonomy): domain Eukaryota; kingdom Viridiplantae; phylum Streptophyta; class Pinopsida; order Pinales; family Pinaceae; genus Pinus; species Pinus tabuliformis. The sequence continues at coordinate 816,604,748 of CM062820.1, read as the reverse complement.
CAAACCTTGAAATGTTGAAGGTGCATTGGTAAGGCCAAAAGGCATGACCAAAAATTCATAATGACCCTCATGAGTTCTAAATGTTGTTTTTGGAATGTCTTCAATCTTCATTCTGATTTGATGATATCCTGAACGAAGATCCAACTTGGTGAAGTAAATTGATCCATGCAATTCATCCAGTAATTCATTAATGATAGGAATGGGAAACTTATCTTTAATGGTGAACTTGTTGAGCTCCCTATAATCCGGACACATGCACCATGATCCATCCTTCTTGTGCACCAATACTACTAGAGCAGAGAAAGAACTTTGAATCGATTGAATTATACCAGCCTCTAGCATTTCTGCAACCATATGTTCAATTTCATTATTTTGGGCATAGGGATATCTGTACGGCTTGATGTTTGGAGGAACACTTCCTGGAATCAGATGAATAGCATGATCATGATCATGAATAGGTGAGAGAAATTTAGGAGACTCAAATACCCTGGAATGATTTTCCAAGACTTTTTGGAGATCTGGAGAAATAGATGATTCCAATGTGGAAACATCTAGCGAACATAATTGTGCAATTACACCTCTTTGTTCCTTTTTTAGAAGCTTTTTCATACCGTTAGAGCTGATTATCTTTCCCATTTTCCCTGCAATACCCCTTAATTCAACTTCCTTTCCTTCCACAGAAAATTTCATGAAAAGTTCTTGAAAATTAAAAGCTATTGTACCCAAGGATTGTAGCCATTGGACTCCTAGTACAACATCAACACCTCCCATTGGAATGGAAAGCATTGGGCTAGTCAATTCATATTCTCCCATGGATAGCTTGATATTATGGCACTTTCCAGAGCAATTTATTGTTCCTCCATTTGCAACCATCACTTGACACTTTGGTGCTGGATATAAGAAGCAATTCAATTCTTTTGCTTACCTTACAATGAATAAAATTGTGGGTACTTCTTGAATCAATCAACACTATTACCTTTTTCTTCTTGATTTGTCCTTCTACCTTGATGGTTTAAGGAGTGGTAATTCCCGCCAATGCATTACAAGATATGGTCGTATTAATTTCTTCTTTATCTAGGCATTGTTCCTAGAGTATATCCTCTTCTTTTTACCTTTCTTGCTCCTTTTCTTCTTCCTCTTCACAATCTATGTAGAATAATTTCTTCTCAGCACACTTATGACCTTTAATGTATTTTCTATCACAACTATAACAAAGCCCTTTTGCTATTTTTTCTTCCAATTGTTGTGGGGTCAACCTTATAGGTTGTGGGAGACCAGGGGCAACAACACTTCCATATTTATAGTTGTGAGTGGTATGCTTCCTGGTTGCCATAATTTTGCTTTCCATTTTTCTTGCTAGCCTAAATGCCTTCTTTAATGAATCAGGTTCCCAAAGGCGAACATCAATGTTGGATATTATCCTTTAAAGTCCCTATGAACACATCAATCCTATGCTCCTCTGGAATATCTTTTACCCTTATGTTCAATTTTTGGAACTCCTCAATGTGCTCCATTATTGAACCCTTTTGTTTGAGACTTATCAATTCGCTAAAAAAAGTGTTTCTTTTGTATCCTCATAATGTGTTGTCAATTATTCCGTAAAAATTTCCCAAGTGATAATTTGTTTACGAAAGCAAAGCCATTGATACCGTACAAACTGATTTGGATCCAAATATAAAGTTGCAATACGTACCTTTTGTGTGCTTTGCACATTATTGAGATCGAAAAATTGCTCCATCTATAATATCCATGTTGCGGGATCCTTGCCATCAAACTTCCTCATATCGATTTTTGGAATATGGTGGGTCTTTGATCCAACATTAGAGTCTATGGAATCATGATTAACATTTCTTTTGTTCTCATCATGAGTTTCCTTTACTACCCTTTCACCATTAGTGACCATTTCTTGCAGCAATTTATTCATATTTATCTTCAATTCTTCCATCTTATCATCCATGCCATCAATTTTAGTGTCCATGCCATTCATCTTAGCTTCCATGCCATCCATCTTAGCTTCTACACCTTTCTTTAAACAATCCATCTTAGCTTCTACACCTTTCTTTAAACCATCCATCTTAGCTTCTACATCTTTCCTTAAACCATCCATCTTAGATTTTGTTGCTTTTTGTGCAAGTGACACTTGTTGCACTTGGTCTCGTAATTTTGATATATCATGTTGCATTTCTTCCTCTTCTTCATAATTCATGCTAGAGCTTTCAGGTTTCTTACTAGGTGTTTGCATTCTTTCCTCGAGGCATTAATTACCGATTCAAACTAATTTTTCAAACCAAGCTTATGCAAAAATTTAAAAAAAAACTACACACCTTTTTTCACTTTGTAGAAGCTTGATATTGAATCTGATGTATCTCTGCAATTTCAGAGCATCCAATTTTGAAATTTCGACCTGTAGTAGCCCTTTGTGTCCTCTTTCCAATGCCACCAGTCTAATCCAAGTTGGATTCTCCAAGGAAGAGTTATGCACAATCTCCCAAGATGACCTGATTATAGACTAGTTCAGTGGAGCAAACTTGTACGATGTGCCACGAGTCACCGTTTCAACCTTTGGATCTGAAAATGATATACAAGAAACTACAGTCCGTCCTCTTTCTGTACCTTCTTACGAAATTTCAATCCGATGCTCAGAGAGAAAGTTATGATGATTTTCCCCAGGTCACCTGTTTGGAATGTAATTCCGGAGTCTGCAAAAATACCAACTTCCTCAGATCATATCTCCGCAAATATAGCGCAAAAAGATCTGAAATTTGGACCCGAGATTCAATGAAATTTCTTCTCAAATGTGTTTTTTTTTATTATCTTCTGAAACATCGCAGAAAAAAATTTATAGTGAAAATTCCACGATGACCTGTTTGGAGCAGCGAAACCCTAGAATCCAAAGCTCTGATACCAAATGTTATGGAACCAGCTCACAAAAAGATAGAAAAGAGAGATCCACGCCTTAGAATTCAGCCTCTTCAAGAGGGAAACCTCCTTTACATTACATAAATGAGAAATTCTTGGATGATTCAAATGAAAAAACCTCCTTTCTATATATAGGAGTCTAAAGAGTCACAATATAACCCAATCGACCTAACAATAATAATATAAAGCCACAAAAATAATAGAGGGATTCTATGGGGCACAATATTAACAATATGGGGACAATAGGGGCACAACAATATTAATAAGGGATACAACTACAATAGTAATTGGGTAATCACCAGTATTATAGGGACCCAACATAATACCTTTAAGCAATGTCAAGTCTCCTCCTATGCAAAGGAACCATCAAAGAAGCTCCTTCAAGCATGTTACACCACCAAAGAAACCATCCAAAGTTTGCATAACAAGTCAACCTACAAACAATTAACATGTTAGCCTTCTATTCGGCCTAAACAGAGGTACAATCCTCTATAAATAGAGGCTTTCCACTCCATTACAACGCCAATCAAGAGCTCTGAAATCGAAGAAGAGAAGAGGCTAAGAAAAGGACGAAGAAGAGGTCTTCTAGGGTAGTGAAGGAAGAGAGAAAGAAGTCGAGGTGGAAGAGACTATTTTTCTAGGGTTAACACAGCCACACATACAAGAAAGGAAGGGTCTGCCTATGGTCATAACAAAAGAAACCCACAGTGACATATCTCTCCATTTTGGGCTAGTAAATAAGGCCTATAAGGCCTCCCAATCAAGCGAAGAGGAAAGGAACTCAAGCGAATAAGGAAAGAGGCCACAAAAACAAGTAAACCACCACACATACAAGAATTTAGGGCTACAGGACAATCATATCAAGTCTGCACCTAAACCTTGAAGAAGGAGCTCATTTGGTCAAGAAGAAGGAAGGGATCATCACAAGAAAAGGGACTCATTAAAAATTGTCTCTTCTAGAGCAAGTGAAACAAGGTTTATCAACAGTTGAAAGAAGAACGAAGTGACGGAAGAAGGAAGATGAAGTGATGGAAGGAGAAGGACAAAGTGTCGGGGAAATAAAGTGCAGGAAAGAGGAAGGACTTGACTTGTGCTTGGAGGATATTCAAGTCAGGGGTCTAGGGTTTGGTGTTGATCAATAATAAGCTTGAATAAGAGAAACTTACTAAAGGGTTTTCCTCTCAGGAGAATAAGAGGTTTTGGCCCTAGCAGAGAGCCAACATCTTGTGTTCTTGTTATTATGTTTTGGTAGTAGTTTGATGAAGTACACACACATGCATTAATAATAAGAAGAAGATTAAGCTAACAAGAAAAAGTAAAAATACTCCACAAATTGTTATCAAGTAATGAATAATCACACTCCACTTATTTTCCCTAGATTCTTCAACATGGTATTAGAGCTAATGTGACACATCAAGGAAAGGGAAATCCAAGAACACTCATCAAGGAAAGAGATCTACAAGGTTGAAGCATTAAGCCAAATCTACTCAAGGAAAGTAAGGCCTACCATAGCAAGAAGAAGAGCCTTACACAAAGGCACCTACAAAGAAGAGGAGATCAAAGAGGTACCTACATCATCTACAAGTCACCAAGCAAATCTCTTCATCAAGCAAGTCCACTTGGAGAAGGAAACTTGAATAACATCAATATCCTAGGAAGGCAAGCCATCAAGTCTTTAAGGAGAAAGAAAATCCACTACATCTCAAAATCTATCAAGTAAGTATATGTCCCCTTCTAAATATACATCAATGTCTTTTTGCAAGTAAAGAAACAAATTGGTAGGTACCAATAACTTTCTTGCATGGAAGAAGATGACTAATTTAATTCTAAAGGAGGATTAACTCCTAGAACATGTCAAAAGAAATATTACTATCCGTACTAAGGAACAAACTCAAGCCTTAGCTAAGTACAATAAGGATGAGACAAGAGCTCAAAGGATTCTAATAGAATCGATCAAAGACTCTCTCATTCCTTATGTCTCCAAATTTGAAAGATCAAAAGATATTTATGATAAGCTGGTAGAGCTATTATAGGTATCCACAGCTAAAGAAGTAATATCTCTAAGGAATGAATTGTACAAGATGAAGATAAACAAGGAAGGAATATATCCCTACTTCATGAAAATATCTGAAATGAGGGATCAACTTCAAGAGCTTGGGGAAGTCATGCTTGACAGAGAAATGACAACTGTAGTACTCAATTCTCTGCCTGAGGATTGGGGCAAATTCACATCAAGCATATATGCCAAGAAGGAAGCAACCACACTCAGTGAAATGTGGTCTCTCTGCAAGACAGAGGAAACCAAACTTAAAGCAAAGGAAGATGTGGGATCAAAGGAGCAAGCATTTGCCACCATGGCCAAGAGAAAGGATAAATTTGGAAAATTTGGTCCACGAAGAACAAATAACAAAGACATGTCCGGAATCCAATGCTATTGATGTAAAGAATATGGACACTACAAAAGGAATTTTCCTAAGCTTAAGAAGGACAACAACAACAAAAGAAAGAGGGAAGAAGCTCACGTGACTCAAGAGGTGAAAAGAGAAGAAAAGAAGCAAAAGAAGGAAGATCCTTTGGATATCTACTATGACTAAGTCAAACTCCTTACTTCAAGTCTTCTTTCAAGGTTTTGAGTAGGATAGGAGCATGTATTAATAAAATGAAAAGTTCATGGCTAGAAAGATCTTCTAGAATATAGAAGCATGGAGTACATAGAGTTCTAGATACTCATGAAGAAGTAGAATTTCTAATGAGAACAAAATGCATGGTTAAAAATATATTCTAGAATATAGGAGAATGGTAGATATATCTTAAGATATTCATGTAGAAGGAGCATACCTAGAATATGAGCTCATCCATCATGAAAGAAAAATTGATAATCATTGAGAATCTTAGCAGACCTCCATCATCGAAAGAAAAGAAACATTTGCAAGGAAAGGGTCTTTAAGATCCTATGATGGAATCTTCAAAAGAAGGTTCATGAACCAAAGAATATGTCTCATTGGGAATCTCATTCATGGGATTCAATAAAAGGATGATATGTAGGAAAGCTAAGATGAAGTAAGAAGGGCCACACCAAGGACAACCAAATGAAGCTAAGATGATCAAAGGAGAATCAAAATGAGGTATATATGTATCAAAGTTTAGTCATGTTATTGTATGTATATTATTGAATCATGAGAATAGGTCTATAACATGATCAAGTATGAAAGAATCTCTTTCACAAAAGACATGCTCGAAGGCATGTACTACAATGAAATGAAGGTTAACAAAAGCATATCCTCACATAAGGAGTATAAAAATTGCTAACAAAGAAGCATGAGAAGAAGAAATGTTTACTAGTCCAAGAAGAAAGAAATTAGTAAGTGGTCCCATAAGGAGTAGAAGGTGGTTGACCTATCTCCCCATGAAGAAAGATATCAAGCATGTAAAAAACACCATGATCACAAAGAATCACTATCTGACAAGATATATTGAAGACATCTCCCGAAAGGAGGCAGGACAACTCTGGCAAAGGAAGGAAGGATCCTTGACATCTATTAAGGCCTTGGAGATATGAAAGATGCAGATAACTGATTCTACTCCACAAATATGTCATGATGAAGAAGCCATCCAAAACAAGAAAAATCAATGTTGAAGCTATATCAGGATGAAGTCATGATGAGATATTAGGTCGAAGCATGTAAACAAGCAAGTACAACATTGTATCCATGAGAAGAGTATTCTGAAGCATGGACATATGAAGAAGGAGTAGCCAGATGATAAGAGAGCTTGATGTATGACAAGAAATCAACTTTCCAAGAAGGAAGAAATGACATGAAAAACTAGGAAGGAAAGTGATCGATGGATGGTGCCCTACCTAGAAGACGTTCAAACAAAGACTTCATGACATCAAAGAAAGGAAGGATATCAAGCAACTGAAGGTCCCACGAAAAAGAAGTTGTTGATGATTGAAAGAGTCCCTAGTTAAGAGGGAGCTCTAGTAAGTCCCTAATCAAGAGGGAGTTTTGGATCACCCCTGATTACAAAGGAGTGACAATTGTGTTTTTCCACTTCATGGGTCATGCACTAGACCAGGACTAACAGCTATAAGTCTAGATGAAGGCCATGAATGGAAATGTAGAAACAAGATAGACACAACATTATTGCATTCACTTGGGAAGAAATAATGGGAGGATTAGGTAATCATCTGGCATCTGATACTCTTTGAGGATGTGTAAGGCATCCAAGACAAGAGTAGGCAAGAGGAAAAATATTCTTTGAGGGCTAGGAACCCAAGATAAGAATAGTCCTAGAAGGTCATACTCAGAGAACACCCGAGTGCGTATGTACCTTGAGAAACAATGATGAAGGTGTCTATAAATCATTGGTCTTGAAAGCATTGTAGCTCATGATCTCATGAAGAGATGGAGCTGTTAGTTAAGGCCTTGCACTATGACAATGTTGATTGATATGATGCTATAACAGATGGATTGCATATCCGATTTCTTTTATGTGAATTCTTCAGAAATTGATAATAGAAAAACACCTTGTAATATTGTATGAATACCTCCCTAGTTAAGAGGGAGTGTTGAAGGAAATGCAACTAGGTTTGATATTCATAAATGTACTTTTGATATTTGTACTTATTCAAGAAAAGAAATATTATTTTTATAATATATATCAATAATTTACTTTTTCATTGAAATAGGTCTAGCACATGTTAAGTGCTATAGGTGAGTCAAATAGTTAAAAGGAAATGTTGAAGGCCTTAAGGGCATGTTACACCATGTATGATTATGTATTAGGGTCAAGAGAATTCATCTAATAAAAATCAAGTCTCCTTGATCCAGGTGGATATTGGTGGCCACCCGCCAAGTCCACTTGGACCCCCACCATTGTTTCTTTCAGCTTTTCAGTTTCCTTAATTGTAGCACAATTTACTATTTTTAGTAGTTTTTGGGTCTTGAACTTCCAGAGCCATTTTGAGGCCCTAAATGACTTCCCAAAGTTGTAGTTCTCAGATAGATATTTCTAACGAGATATTGTGTGCGTCAAATGGAGATCGTATGCCAAAGTTACAACCCTGGGAAGTTGATGTACCAATTTACCCAAACGGGGCCCACAGTTTGGCGTTTCATCTTCTAGGGTTAGGTTTTTAGATGTTTAGGGTTTTCCATTGTTTATAAACAATAAATAGGCATTCGAGCCTCATTGTAACACAGTTTAGAGGCATGTATCCACCACATCTCTTCTCAGAGATAAGCTACCATCACCCCAGCTAGTTTATTTCCAATTCTATTTGTAAGCATATTTAAGACATTTTACAGTAATGAAATGAAGTATTATTTCTATTGCATCTCTATATGTATGGTTATATCTGTAATTTGTTGCATTCTTGTTTAAATCCAGATCAGTGGTATCAGAGTGGTATGCTCTTTCTTTGTCTTTCTTTGCATGTCCCCAATGAGGTTGGGATATAAGGAGTTAGGGCTTGAACTGGTTGAATGTTACCAACCTCGTAAATCCCGACGGCCTCCCATAGCGGATGAAAAGAAAGATGAGGGGGAAGGAGATCCTATCAAAATCTTGCTCGAAGAGTGGCCCTCAAGTGACAAAGGAACGTGATGATGGAAAACTTTGCCTAGATCTTTCAGCGGCTACCCAGGGGCGACACATCTACTTCTAGTAGCTACTCTGGAAGCGCCACACCCTTTAAGGTACAAGTTAACTTTGACATGCCCATATTTGAGGGTTAGATAGATGTAGATGCTGTAGATAAATGGTTAAATCTGCTATAAGGGTATTTTTCTGTCCATGATTTTTTCGGTCAGGAAAAGATTACTTTCGCCCTTCTCAAAGCTTCCCCCCACGTCAAGGACTGGTGGGAAACCTACTGCGAGTAGAAGGATGAAAGAAAGGCCTCATTGTTTTCAGCTGCACCCACTTGGAATTCATTTCGGAATGCCATCAAGGAGCAGTACTAACTTGTTGGAAGCTATGAGGATAAATACATAAAGTGGACCACGTTGCGGCAGGGAATGGACCAAGATGTGCTGGAGTTTACCAATATTTTCCATACCCTTTACACAAAGTTGGGTATCAAGGATTTAATGCAACATTTGGCACTCAAATACAGCGGCTATCTGCATAGGTACATCTAGGAAGAAATATAATTCCTGAACATCTCCTCGCTCAGCACGACATACCAATATTCCGTTAAGATCGAGCAAAATTTTAAATAGAAGATGCGAGAATTTGGATTTGCGAATCCAACGCAAGGGAAAGGTGCCCCCAAACCGCAGAACAAAGGACAAAGCCAAGGCGGGGCGGCTGAAGACAACCCACCAAAGCTGTAAGAACAACGCCACGAAGCCGAAAAAGGACACGGGAAAGTGGTGTGCGTTCCATAAGAGCTCCACTCACAACACAAGTGAGTGTTGGGCCAAGCAGTCACTGGTGGCTGAGCTAAAGGTTTCAAAATCAAATGCATGTTCCGACTCTGAGTTAGCCCGACAAGGGGAATGACAAAGGGAAGCAGATTATCGATGTAGAGCCCAATGCCACCGTTGCCACCATGAAGATCCAGAAGGAGGAACCTGAAGATCCAGAGGAGGAGGAGCATCTCTTCCACTCCCAGATGTGGGTAAAGGGCTCCCCGCTACAATTCATGGTCGATAGCGGGAGCCAAAAGAACCTCATTTCAGCAGAGGTCATGAAGCGGTTGGGCATACTGACCACAACACATCCACAACCGTACACCATCGAGTGGCTTCACCAAGGATGAGATCTTCGCGTGAGACAACAATGTCGCCTTCCATACAACATCAAGCCCTTCACGGATGAGGTATTGTGTGATGTTGCTCCCCTTGATGTTTGTGATGTATTATTAGGACAACCATACTTGTGGAAGCGACATGCTGTGTATGAATCAAGGCCCCGTGCTATTATTGTTACTTTGGGAAATAAGTTGTATAGGATACCGGAGGTAGCACCACCTACCGCCATCTCTTTGGTTACTGCAAAACAATGTAGTAAGCTCATTTCCAAAACTGGGAAATTTGTTTTCTTGATGATACGCCCTCTAGGAAAGAAGAAGACGGTGGCCACGATCTCCAGATAGGGCCCCTCCGCACAAAAACTACAGATGGACAAGGTCGTGGAGGAGTATGAGGACATCTTCACCTTTCCCGCAGGGGTTCCTCTGCACTGTCAGGTCAAGCACTCCTTCAATCTGACCCTACATGCGCCGCTACCCAATGGACCAATCTATCAGCACTCCATTCTAGAGAACAATGAAATCAAGAGGTAGATTTAGGAGCTTCTGCAGAAAGGTCACGTCCGTCCAAGTTCATTTCCCTGTGGGAGCCCGATCGTGTTGGTACAGAAGAATGATGGGACTTGGAGACTCTGTATTGACTATCGGGTGCTGAACAAGATCACTTTTCATAATAGGTACCCGATCCCATGGATTGATTACCTCCTAGACCAACTGAAGTGGGAAAAATATTTCAGCAAGATCGATTTGAAGTTAGGATATCACCAGGTACCAATCGAACCCTCTGATGTGTGGAAGACTGCCTTCAAAGCCAAGGAGGGCCTTTTCGAATGGTTGGTTATGCCTTTCGGGTTGACGAGTGCTCCTACAACATTCATGAGGCTGATGGATGACATATTGCGGCCATTCACCAACTCATTTGTAGTGGTATACTTGGATGACATCTTGATCTTCAGCCAGAGTTGGGAAGAGCACCTCCACCACATCCGACAGGTTCTCCAAACACTGCTGCAACACAAGCTATTTGCCAATTTGGAGAAATGCACTTTTGGCATGACCCAAGTTCAGTATCTCGGATACATTATTGATCAACGGGGGGTGCATGTGGATCCAACCAAGATCCAAGTCATTTGGGATTGGCTGTCTCCAACCACTTTGACAGAGCTTCGTAGCTTTCTGGGTCTTGCCAATTTCTACCGCAGGTTCGTGTTGGGATTCTCTCATATCACTTGGCCCTTGAGTCAAGTCACCATGGGAGGAGTGAAAGAAAAATTCTTTTGGTCTGAATCTCAATAGAAGGCATTCACAGAGTTTAAATATCACGTCTACTCGGCACTAATGCTCGCATTACCAGACTTGCAACAACCATTTGAGGTTGAGACAGATGCCTTTGACTATGCTATTGGGGCAGTCCTTACTCAACATGGGCATCCAGTGGCATATCACAGTGAGACACTTTCAGACATAGTCTGGAAGTATCCCACTTATGACAAAGAGATGTACTCCATTGTGTAGGCCTATCGACAATGGAAGCATTACATTTTGGGGAAGGAAACGGTCATCCACACAGACCACTGACCCCTCCAATTCATACAGACCCAAGGGAAATTGCAGAATGATCACCATCAGAAGTGGTCCACATGCCTACAATAATTCCATTTGAATATCAAGTATAAGAAGGCAACACCAATAATGTTGTAGATTGTCTCTGTCGACCACCGATCATGGCATTAACCACCGTGCTCAACTCTTGTGGGCACGAGATTTCTAATTGGCCACTTCTCTACAAAAGTGACCCAAAATTTGGCCACACCTCTAGGATTCCCTATTATGCCACCTAGGTCACATTTGTGTTCCTTCAAGCGAGCATGCCAAGATGATTTTGGAAGCACACTATAGTCAGGGTGCTGGGCAATTCGGGGTCGAGAAAATGGTGGTAGTAATACATAAGTATTTCCATCGGCTGAATCTTCAACATGATGTCAGGAAGTACATCAGATCATGCACTGCCCGTGCCATTACCAAATTGACCATCAAGAAGAAAGGCCTCTAAACCCCTCTGCCTACCCCTATTCGACCTTGGGAATCCATCTCCATGGATTACATGTTGGACCTTCCTTCTACTAAGCATGAAAATGACTGTGTTTTTGTGGTCGTCAATAGGTTCTCAAAGATGGCCATTATGGCGGCCTGCAAGAAGAATATCACAAAAAAAGCCACTGCTAAACTCTTCTTTGATTGAGTTTGGGTACACTTTGGGATCCCACAGTCTAGCATCTTAGATCGGGACAACAGGTTCCTCAGTACATTTTGGTCCAGTCTTTGGTCGATGCTAGACACCAAGCTCACTAAGTCCACAACCTTTCGTCCTCAAACTGATGGCCAAACAGAGGTTGTCAACATGATGATCGTACACATTATATGCATGTACAACTCAAAGCATCCACACACATGGGATGAGAGCCTCGCCTATGTTCAGCATAGCTACAATTAGGCTCTCCACAGCTCGACTGGCCACAACCCTTTTCAGGTGGGCTTGGGATTCCAACCACTATGTCCCATTGATGTGGCCATGCCATTTGTAGCTACGCACGTAGATTTAGCTCATGTCCAGTCCGAAATAGATAAGGAAAACAACTTCATTGATTATATCCAACATATTCTCTAGCAAGTCCACGATATTTTGGAGAAATCAAATGCCAAGTATAAGCAGTGACATGATCAACATCGGGTGCCACACAAGTTTCAGGTGGGTGACAAAGTCTGGTCGTATTTTCAAAAGGAACGCCTCACCAGAGCCTATCAGAAACTCAGACCACTTTGATATGGTCCTTACACCATTACCAAGGCAGTGGAAGACCATGCATTTGAGTTCAGCATTCCCCCATTTCTTGGCTTGCATTCCTTCGACCATACTTTCCACCATTACTAGACACATCCGACATTGCAGAACAACTTACACCCACAGAGTTAAATCCAGATTGCATGGAACAAGATGCGACTGATTGGATCATGGACACACAGATCAAGCACACTCACCATTAGAATATCCAACTGTATTGAGTTGTCAAAGCGGCCAACTCCTTCACAAGGGCAAGTGGCTCACCAGGGACCAAGGTCAGCAGAAGTTTCCTCATCTCATGGAGGAACTCAATGCAATGGGGACCATTGCTTCCTAAGGGGGGAGGAATGATCCAGGTGGATATTGGTGGCACCCGCCAATTCCACTTGGACCCCCACCATTGTTTCTTTCAACTTTTCATTTTCCTTAATTGTAGCATAGTTTACTATTTTTAGTAGTTTTTGGGGTTCTGAACTTCCGGAACTTTTTTGAGGCCACAAATGACGTTTTTTGGGAAACTTGGGAGAAACATGGGTCCATGGACGAATGTTTCTCTTCACAAAGTTGTAGTTCTTGGATAGATATTTCTAACAAGATATTGTGCATGTCAAACAGAGATTGTATGCCAAAGTTACGACCTCGGGAAGTTGATGTACCAATTTACCCAAACGGGGCCCACAGTTTGGCGTTTCATCTTCTAGGGTTAGGTTTTTGGATGTTTATGGTTTTCCATTGTTTTTGAACAATAAGTAGGTCTTTGAGCCTCATTGTAACACAATTCAGAGGCATGTAGCCGCCACATATCTTCTCAAAGATAAGCTACCATCGCCCTAGCTAGTTTATTTCCATTTCTGTTTGTAAGCATATTTCAGACATTTTACAGTAATGAAATGAAGTATTATTCCTGTTACATCTCTATATGTATGGTTATATCTATAATTTTTTGTGTTCTTGTTTAAATCAGGATCACGCCTCCTATGAGAAGGCACCATCAAATAAGCTCCTTCAAGCATGTTGCACCACCAAAGAAACCATCCGAAGTTTGCATAACAAGTTGGCCTACAAACATTTAACATGTCAGCCTTCTAGTCGACCTAAAAGGATGGACAATCATTTATAAATAGAGGTTGTGCACTCCATTACAATGCCAATCAAGAGCTCTAAAATCCGAGAAGCGAAGAGTCTAAGAAAAGGATGAAGAAGAGGCTTTCTAGGGCAATGAAGGAAGAGAGACATAAGCCGAGGTGGAAGGGACTATTTTTCTAGGGTTAATGTTAGGATATTCTGATACATAGGAAATAGTTAAGTACAACTTGGTCTAGTATAGAGTTAGGTAAAGTGTGTTTCTTTACATTGTACATTTTGTAACTTACAATCTGATGGTCACGATATGTAGTGATCCGACGGTTCATTCTCTCCTCGGTATTACCGACACTTGATCCGCGACTTGACACCCGATTGGTCCATGATTTCTATTTAAAGCACATGGAGGGTCATTTGTAGGGTAATCTGTCTATGAGAGAAGCTTATGTAAATTTTCATTCTTTTATTAATAAATTGCCTGAAGTGGCCACGTTGGCTCAAGCCATGGACTGTTTCCCTCTTTGAGGGTTTTAACCACGTCAAAAAGACTGGTGTATTGATCTGCGATCTGGTTGTGAGCGGTGTCCTTTGGTGTTCTGTCTGAGGAAATTACCCTGTAAATTCCTACATGGTATCAGAGCTATTTGAGGGCCGCGTCCATTGGTGATCCAAATCTGAAGCCGGTAGAACTTCATCCGACTGTCGTTTCCTAGATCTACTGTTTCTGACTGCTTTCGGGCCGAGAGGACTGCTCTGTTGTGTTGGGAGCATCTGTTCCAATGAGGAACCCCTTTCTTTTCACGCGAAAAGTTTTCCGGTAGCTCTAGCTGCATCATTTTTAAGATCTGGAGGTATACAGTGTTTATTTAGAGTTTACAGTTATTTTCTCTCTCTTTATTTCGGTTTCGGTTTATTTAGCCTTTTTTTTATTACCGGATCTATACTTTTCATTTCTGCGTATGCTCTTTTCCCTGTGACTCTGTGCGATCTGGGCAAATCAGAAACAGAAAGGAAGGATTTTTCTCATGCGTATGCTCTTTTCCCTGTGCCTTAGTGTGATCTCGGAAAATCAGAAACATTGAGGAAAATATTTAGTTTCCGGCTAAAGCTAACTTTGAGCCGCAAGGTTCATTTTTGAAAATATTTAGTTTTTCGGCTAAAGCTAACTTCGAGCTGTAAGGTTCGTTTTTTTTTGTATGTCCGTGTTGGATTTTGTGTTTTTTGTTTTGTAGGGAAAAAGAGCCTTCTCAAAGCAAGCACACATCCCAAAGCATCAACCCCCCGCTCTCTCTCTCTCTCTCTCACTCAAATTTTTTATATAGCTCAATTGGTTCAAAGCTATTCTAAGAGAGTAGAGGTCTTGGGTTCAAGTCTCCATTTTTTGGGGGCGGATTTTTTCATTTCTGCACATTCCGGCACTTCGTCGGCGACTTCATCAACTTTTTTCAAAAAGCCATAACTTCTTCATCCGGAAGCCATTTTCAGAGCCGATTTTTTTAAACCAGCCTAATTTTTCGAGATCTATCCATTGGAACACTTATTTTCAGCATCTTTAGCTTCAGTTTCCATTGAAATGGAAAGTCAATACCAAGTTACCCTTGACAGCACCAACTACTTCCAATGGTTGTCCTACATTAAGGATTTACTTAGAAGTAAAGGTCTCTACAGAATAGCCTCAGGCCAAGAAAAGAAACCAAAGGATGAAGATAAGGCTGCTAAATGGGAAAATAGGCAAGATCAAGCACGTGGATTGATAGGGATGTCTATTTCTCCAGATTAGATTCCATATTGCAGAACTTGATACTCATGATGAAGCAATGAAACAAATCAATAAAGTTTTTGGGATTAGAAATGAACTTAGAGCCCGTCAACTTGAAAATGAGTTGCTTACATTGGACCCTAATAATTTTTCTTGCATTGAAGATTTCTTGTCCAAGTTCAAGACCCTTAGATAACTCTTGGAAGGTGTTAAAGTTAAGAAAGAAGATAGTAACCTTATCTATTCCGTTCTTACTAAGTTGGGACCAGCCTACTCTGTGTTTGTTTCCACCTTCCATTCTACAAGAGAAGCCTTCATTTCTCAAGGAACAGACTACAAGTCCCCTTCCTTTGACTCTTTTTGTGATTCTTTAATAAGAGAACAAGAAAAACTCTTACACCTTGGTCTTCTTAATCTTGGAAACTCTTCCAAGAAAGTGTTAGCCGCCCAGTAGCAACCAAATTCAAAGAATCCTAAGAAGTCATATCCTAAAAAGAATGGTCCTAAAACAAACAAGGGTCCTAAGCAATCTAAGCCTCAAAATGAAAAATCATTTCAACAAAATGATAAGACAAATAAAAACAAATGGAAGAAGACTGATAGACATTGCAACTTTTGTAATCGAGATGGCCACTTAGAATCCAAATGCTTTAAGAAGATGGAAGCCTTGGAAGCATCGATGAAGAAACATAATATCCATTTGGAGCAATCTTCAACTTCAACTTTATCTTCAGGAATGGCACTTTCTGCATGTGGTTGTCAAGCATCTCAGTCTGGCTATGCGCTAAATGTATCTTCTTCTTCTCATTCTCATGAGTGGCTCATTGATTCTGGAGCTTCTTATCACATGGCCAAAAGCAAAGCCATGTTTTCTTCTTTAAATGATTGTAACACCAAAAATATATATGTTGGTGATGATAGATCTCTTAGTGTTGTAGGGACTGGAACTTTTCATCTAGACAATGGTCAGTTTAATGATGTATTATGTGTTCCAACCTTATCTTGCAACCTTCTATCTATATATCAGATAACTCATTCAGGTGAAGGTAAAATCGTTGAATTTTCACGTCATGATGTTGTAATCAAGGACCTAAGAGATCCTAAAAGGATTTTAGCTACTGGCATTGCTGATGATTCTACAAGGTTGTATAAGTTTCACAACTTTGGGTCATCAAATCTTCCCTCAGTATTTGTTGCTCATAACGATGAAGTGAGCAAACTTTGGCATGAGCGATTTGGTCACTTAAACTATCGCTCCCTTCAGCACCTATGTAAAGAAAATATGGTGACAGGTTTTCCTATGGTATCTTGCAGAGATGGTGTTTGTTTCGGATGTGTACTTGGAAAACATCATCGGGACAGTTTTGAAAAACGTGCCTCTTGGCACGCCTCAGCCCCTCTACAGCTTGTGCATAGTGATTTATGTGGTCCACTTCCAGTTTTGTCATTCTCTGGCTGCAAGTATTTCTTAACTTTCATTGATGATTTCTCCAGACGCACTTGGGTATACTTCTTAAAACTCAAGAGTGAAGTATTTAACACATTTTTGGCCTTCAAGGCCTTTGTTGAAAAACAATCTGGACATCAAATTCTTAAGCTAAGATCTGATAATGGCGGAGAATATGTTAAAAACACATTCATCAACTTTTTTCACTGAGAATGGAATTCAAATGCAACATACTGTTCCATATACTCCACAACAAAATGGTGTAGCTGAAAGGAAGAATCGCACCTTAAAGGAAATGGCTAATTGTATGCTACAATCTAAAGGACTTGGTCTTATTTTTTGGGCAGAAGCAATTAACTGTGCAAATTACATAATAAATCGCACTCCTACTAAGGCTTTAAAGAATATCACTCCAGAAGAAGCATGGAGCTCAATCAAACCAGATGTAAGTCACTTTCGTGTTTTTGGAAGTGAAGCGTGGGCCCATATTCCAGATGAAAAGCATAAAGCTTTAGAACCTAAGAGTGAAAAATGTACTTTTGTTGGATATTTTGAAGATTTCAAAGGCTATAGACTTATTCCATTTAATTCCAAAAATGTTATCATTAGAAGAGATGTAAAATTTGATGAAAATATATCGGCCTGCGAGCCTAGTCCGGCGGATGTGCCACCTCTCCCTATCTCTTCTACTTTTGAAAACATTTCTTCTTTAGATGATGAAAGTGAGGATGACAATCGTCCCCCACCATCTCAGGATCCTCCTTCAGCTCCTCAGCTTCCAAAATGGGTTCGTGCTACTTGAGATGCAGCAGGTGATCTTGCCGGTGATCCTACAGATCAGCGACGCACACGTTCTCAGTTTGACAGAACCTCTTCTTTACTGGCTCAAGCTCCAGTAAATTATGATCCTGACATTTTTGCAGAAGCTTCAGGAAATCCAGATTGGGAAGCAGCTATGAATGAAGAATATCATTCATTATTGGCAAATGATACATGGGATCTTGTTCCTCTACCAAAGGGACGAAAACTTGTTAGATGCAAATGGGTTTACAGAACCAAGTATGGACCAGATGGGAAAGTTGATAAACATAAAGCTCATCTTGTTGCTAAAGGTTTTTCACAGGTTGAAGGCATTGACTACACTAAAACCTTCTCCCCTATTGCCAAAATGAACTCTATCCGCCTTGTTCTTTCCCTTGCTGCCTCGTTCAAATGGGAAGTCCATCAGATGGATGTTAAATCTGCCTTCTTGCATGGGGACTTGCATGAAGAAATCTACATGGAACAACCCATTGGCTTCATAAAAACAGACTCCAGCCTTGTATGTCGGCTTAAGAAATCCCTTTATGGTCTCAAGCAAGCTCCTCGAGCTTGGTATGCCAAAATGGATAGCTTTCTTTTAGAATCTAGCTTTTCTAGGTGTCATTCTGACAATACTGTCTACACCAAGAAAGTGGGCAAGTCTCTTATCATTCTTGTTCTTTATGTTGATGATCTTATCCTTACCGGTAGTGATCCCAACCTTATAAACCATGTGAAGTCCAGCCTTAAAAAGAAATTTGAAATGATAGACTTAGGACACTTACATTATTTTCTCCGTCTTCAAGTCTTGCAATCCAAGGAGGGTATTTCCCTTTCCCAGTCCAAGTATCCCTGTGATATTCTACGCCATTTTCACATGGAAGACTGTAAGCCAGCCCCTTCTCCCTTCCAGTCTGGAGTCAAACTTTCAGTCACTTGTACTTCTCCTGAAGTTGATGCTACCTTATACGTCAACTTATAGGAAAACTTCTGTATCTAACCCATACTCGACCTGACCTTTCCTTTGTCGTTGGCGTTGTTGCTCGGTTTATGCAAAACCCACGTGAAAGTCATTGGAAAGCAACTAAAAGAATACTTCATTATGTTCGAGGTACAGTTCAGTTTGGGATTCATTACAGTGCCGAAGCATCTCCTCTATCGGTTGGTTTCACTGATTCAGATTGGGCTGGTGACCCTGATGATCGGAAGTCTACTGTCGGTTATGTGTTCACTCTTGGTTCAGGACCTATTACATGGGCTTGCAAGAAACGAGGTGCCATTTCTCTTTCATCACCAGAAGCAGAGTATCGTGGTGTCGTAGAAGCTAGTAAGGAAGCCTTGTGGCTTCGTCAGATCTTGTCAGAGTTTGGCTTTCAGCAGCAGCATCCGGCTACACTTTGGTGTGATAATCAAAGTGCCATTCAACTATGCAAAGATCCAGTCCAATATCAGCGCAGCAAACACATTGAACTGTACATGCACTTCATCAGAAAGCTCATTCACGACCATGTTCTTGAAGTGCAATATTGTTCAACAGATGATCAAGTTGCAGACATCTTCACAAAGGCTCTCACAGAGGTGAAGTTCACTAAACTTCGATTTATGGTTGGAGTTTAGGAAGTTGTCACTAAGGGGGGATATACTCTAGTGCCTCCTTCCTTCTCCTATTGTGTCATATTTGTAAAACCTTCAATCCTATCCCAAGTTGTTCTTAAGGGGGGATGTTAGGATATTCCGACACATAGGAAATAGTTAAGTACAACTTGGTCTAGTATAGAGTTAGGTAAAGTGTGTTTCTTTACCTTGTACATTTTGTAACTTACAATCTGACGGTCACGATATGTAGTGATCCGACGGTTCATTCTCTCCTCGGTATTACCGACACTTGATCCGTGGCTTGACACCCGATTGGTCCATGATTTCTATTTAAAGCGCATGGAGGGTCATTTGTAGGGTAATCCTTGTTACACAGTAATTTGTCACCATTGGTCACCGTCCCTGTTACCCCTTTCCCGTACTTTGGAGGACTCATTCCGGGACCTGTGAGCAGTGACATAACTTAAAAACACTTGCATTATGTTCCCTTGAGTATGGACTTCATGTGCCCTGAAGACACCTCCTGCAAAATATCCCTGAAAAGTGCCCTTTTTCCATTAGCGCGGGTCCACAATGTACTACCCGCGCCAATGAATGAGATCCTCAAAAGAAGGTGCGACCATTGGCGCTCTGTCTTAGAGTAACACCCGCGCCAACCAAGTTTGGAAAAGATTTTTAACAAACGCGCGCCTAGATGTTTTTTCCCTTCAAGTCATGAAGTCTTTTGAGGATAAAGCTCATCTTCTAGATGTCGAGAGTCATCATCTATCCTTTACATCTATCCACATCGGCTTTTTGGAGATAATGCCAATCCATAATGGGTGTCTTGATTCATTGTATTTTCTTCCCTTCTCCATCTATAAAAGTCTGTCCTCATGCATTTGATAAGCTAGTTTTTGGGAGTGATGCTAGTTGTGATAACGCTTGTCTTGAGTGATAGTAAGAGTCTTGGAGCATAGGGAGGTTATGCTACCGGAAGTCTGAGAGAGAGAAGGTCTATTGCAAGACATGTATAGCTCCTCGCCCAACCAGAGGAGAGAATCAACGTCAGAACTTTGGTTGTATCTTTCTCTGTTGATTATTCATTAATGAACGACTATCATTATGGTTCCGATCTTATTGTTCGCTATGATAATGTTTGATCTATATCCTTTCTGACTGATATATAGTTGTATTTAGTGGATTTTATGCTTGTATTCGCTTTGTTCTTTGCATGTGCAGGTATCCATTCGCGGAGATCGTGAGGATCGTGACCTGCTGGAGCAAGGGAACAAGAGTATCAACTCTTCTACGACACTAGCGTTGGACTCCAGGTTGGTTCTCATAATCCACTTTCAGTTTGCAACTAGGAACTTGCATGGTAGCGTGAATTGATTGTTGCTAGACCCATTTTGGGCTAGTGGGATCGCCTCTGTCCGCAGAGGGGATTTACCTCTCCAACAATTTGGCGACCATACTGGGGACGAGCTATTTGTTGTTTGATTCATAAACCTTGGACGGAGTCTGAAGCACGGCCATGCAGCCTTCGAAACGCTATTGCTTTGCATTAGCGAAGTAGATCAACGCCACTTCAGTCAATCTCCAGTTTGGTTTATGAACCGAACAACTTGGAGTTTGTCTTGTATTTTGGTTTTCTCTTGCTTGCTTGCGTAAATAAGCTTTCTGGGTTGGTTTTAAAGTTGTTTCTTGTTGTTTGATCTGTCTAAATACTGTCGACTAGACCCTAGACTGCTTGATTTATTTTTTTTAGGCCAGCAAACTTTATTAGCGCGTTTTTCTGCCTGTCAGTCGCGCCAGTTGGCGCATGTTGCACAAAAGCAACTCGCGCTAATTCCTTAATAGCGCTAGTTACAGGCTGACAGTCGTGCCAGTCCTGTGAACTTTGCCAGTGTGTTTGTTGCAAGCTTTTTAAACTTGGATTTCTATCTTTTTACATCCTTTTCAGTTACTGGAGTGTGTCAGAACTCTATTTGACTAGTTTTTTACCTTTATCCTCCGGGTGTTTGCCTATTTCCATTGATTTTATATCCCAGCCCTAGAGCATCTAGTGGCTTTGTATATCGAGCCTTCCGTGGGAGTTTTTGGTTCTTTGATTGTCCAGTCAACTTTTTGGTTGTTTTCCGCACTTTGGTTGTTAAAGCTTATTATTCTGTGCTTCGAGCAATTCACCTCTAGCTTGTTTGCATTTTGCTTGACTTCGTTTGAGCATAGATCACATGGTTCATTGAGGTCTTTTGTGGTTCTCCTTGTTTTGACAGTTTATCTTGGTGTTTCAGACTTGGTGCTATTTGCATTGAGTGAAATTTTCTTGTTTATACTTGTTAATATCTCTCGAGATTTGTTTAAATGCATTATGCCATTTAAAAAAAAAAAAAAAAAAACAAATGATCTTTTTGCATTATATTAGTTAAAATTTATTGTTATTGGCAATTTGTCACTTTTAAAAGAGAAAAGAAAAAAATAGCTGCATTAGGATCTTTGTTGATTGTTTTGATCATTTTGTTTGTTTGAAAATCTCAACTCTTCTGTAGTTAACATTCATTGAACGGAATGATATTTTTTGGCATATAGTTTGCATTTAGGAAATTCTGAGAGATCACATACGGTAGGACCTAAAAACTGAAACCTAATTGAAGATCAACTGTAAAATAAACCGAATGAATCTAACAACGCATTGGAACCTAATGCATACATTCTAGAGGTCTAGGCTAGAGACGTGTTCCGGCGTCGTTAAACCTAGTCACTGTTGTTTCACATTACGGTTGGGTGATTCCTCCTCTTGTGACTCGATAGTGGTCTAGCATGGACTGAGCTCCCACGTACCGTCGCGTATATAAGGGAGACCCCACTAGGTTATCATCCTTTATCCACAGGAAGCCGTGTCTGCCGCCTTACAAGCCGTAATGCACTAAACACAGCATTCGGGAAGATTGACTGTCGTACGGGAAGTCCTTGGTTTTCATCTGATTGCCAAGGTGTATAAGCAGTTTTACGGATTGTTTGGTAAACCCTTTGCCTAGAGTCTTCAGAGTAGTCACTTTTGATCCTTTTCGGACTCCTTAAAAGAAAAGGTGCCAGTGAGCGTCTTGTCACTTTGTGCTCATTAAATATTCGAAGGAGACTAGAGTCACCTTTTTGTCCTTTTCTCGACTCTTAAAATATGAAAAGGTCAAGTTGTGTCTTTGCGTCTTAAAATTTATTCGGCCACGATACACATTTACCTAGTTAGATTTTGTGTGTGTTAGTTTGAGTAGGGTTTAGTCTCGTTAGATTCCCTAGGATTTTGTGAAGTTTCATCCTGGCGGAATTACCAATTTCGTCTTCTGAGATACCGGTTGTGAGTGCAACTCTTTCTGTTGTTCCGAGTATACAACCGATTAGTTCTCGTGCTCCAGGCGACGAGACTTACGAGTTTCATTGGAACCCTGTTTGGGAACCTTCTGAGGACGGTATCCCTTTTTGGGAATACACTTCTCCTCGTGTTCCAGCCCCACCAGTTTCTTCCGACATGGAAGACGTATCCCCTACCTCGACTGACGAATCCGTTGCGACGAGCGGTGAAATTCCCACCGCAACGAAACCTACACTTGTTAGTAGCACTCCTACTACTGGGAACCTACCTCCAGGCTATAAAGCATTAAGAGATGTTATGCCCTCCGGAACTCCTTTCACGGGTTCTATTTGGTCACAACTCGCTTTTCCCACCACGGAGCCTTTCACTCCACAAAGTCGTAGTACGTCTATCACCTCAACCACAACCGCTCCAATGGTATGTGGGGCTTCTTCGACTCCTATTTTTAGTCGTCCTTCGACTTCTTTATTCAGAGTCTTCGATCCTACATCAAACGTCCCACCAGAAGGGCCATACGATCGATATTTGCTGTCTCAACCGGTTGTTGAGATTTCAGTTCCGTTGTCAATTGATTGGGGTTCCACCTCTTTTCATGGTGGCCAAGTGTCGTCTGCGCAATCCCCAAGACCACCTCATCAAGACCAACAAGGGCAATCCTTCCAGGGAAACCCTTTTGCCGCTGGTGGTCCATTTTCCCCCTCTTTTGTTCAACCTTCTGGTAACCCAGGTCAATCTTCAGTTCAACAAGCCCAACCTGGTACCCGGCAAGGTTATCCTACTGGACAAATTGGTCAATCATATGTTAACCCAAACCAATCCAATGTCCAGTATGGTCCAATATCTGGACAAGCTGCTCAACCACATGGTCAGCCTACCATCCAGTATAGTCAACCTTCTGGGCAAGTCGGTCAACCTCAAATCCAATCAGGCCAACCAACTGCCCAGCCCACTCAGCCATCTGGTCCTTTAGGACAACCTTCACCTGGGCAACAACAACTCCACTCCCAGCAGGTACAACCTTCTGGGCAAGGAGGCCAACCTCAATATCAACAAGGTCATTCTTCTGGCCAGATAGCCCAACCTTCAGGACATCCTTCTGGCACTGCTCAATCCGGTTTTTTGCCCCAGGCTAGACCCCAGACCCCATCCGGTCTTCAAATGCAATTTGGAGTTCAAACCCAACCAGTCTATCAAACTCCACCTATTTCTCAAACTCAGTTTGGAGTCCAGCCACCATATGGTTACCAGCAACCTCAAGGGAAACCTTTGTTTTCCCCATATCAAAATTACCAACAACCGCAGGTGACTCCTTATCAGAATTATCCACAACCATATGGTGCTCCTGCAGGACCGTTTGGTAATCCATGGAACACTGGGGGGAAAAACCTAAATCCCTACGGACAAAACCCTATGGGGCCAAATACATCCGAACCAAGCCCTTGGGGGCAACCCCCAGTTGGTTGGAACCCTGGTGTTCCATCCCACCAGCAGCCCCAGATGTCCTTCAATCCTCAATTACCTTTCTTAGCAACTTTAGAATTACTGGATGTGTCCAAATTGACCAATGATCCTATTCTCCATAATCCATATTGGCCTCCGGTTCCAACGAAAATTCCAGGTGACTGTCCAAAATTCGATGGTAAAGCTAATGAAGATCCACAAGCTCATGTCATGACTTATCACCTCTGGTGTTCATCCAATTCATGGCTTGATGATTCAATTCGGCTTCACCTTTTTCAAAGGACTCTCACTGGCTCTGTAGCTAAGTGGTATATTGAGCTCAATCGCGGATCCTTTCAGGATTTCAACTCATTGGCTATGGCATTTCTTACTCATTTTCAGTTGCCCATTTGATATGAAATGGGTACACACCTCCTCACATCCTTAAGACAGACAACGGCTACACATATCTCTGATCATGTCCATGAATGGAGACGGCGTAGACGTATGATCAAATTTTGGATTCCCTGCCAGCTTCTTACCGATTGGTTTACGACTTCGTTCGTTCCTCCAATTGCTCGGGACATTGCCATGGGGGCGTGTGTTACTGAAGAGCAAGCTATCGCGCGCGCTCAGTACCTTGACTTGGTGTATTCTCAATCAGGTACATTGTATGATTATCTTCCTGACGCCCTGAGACCAGGAACATCCAAAGCCCCACCAATGCCAACTGTTGACGGTATTATTTGTTCTGTTAATTCATCCTCAAAGAAAAATCCCGCGAACCCTGGGAAGCAAAAATCAAGTGCTTCGGATGAACCCACTTCCCAGGTAACACCCGCTTCGAATATTACTTCCGAGGTCAATGCCGTCCAGTCCACCACGGCGGACAAAGCCTCGAAAGGAAACAAGAAAGGGAAAGTGAAGAATAAACCAGATCAACCTAAACAGGACTCCCCTAAACCTCCACCCGAGGAAGGTGCCAAACGCAAACCCAATTATCCTTGTCTTATTTGTGATGAGGATCACTATACCAAAGACTGCCCTAGGCGGTCCGAAGTTAGTCGTTCGTTGAAAGGCGCTCCCGGGACTCCTGCGGTGCTCAAAGAACCCTTTCCCTCACAACAAACTCAAAAAACTCAAATGGTGTCTGACCCCTCTCAACCTCCCTCTTCCTTCGGTTCTCAAGTGTTTATGGCTGGAATGATACCTGTCAATATCAGTACTCGAACGAAAGATTATCCGCCATCTGCCGGGAAAGAGCCTGAGATCCCCTCTAGTGCTCCTCCGTTCAGTTCAGGTCCGCTCCACATCGAGAGACCTAGTACTGAGACGCCTCTTCGACCCCCTCCAAAAGGAGTACTCCGGAAATCTTCTTACAACCCAAATGCTCGTGCTGCACAACACTACAATATCGTTGAGGACTTAGCTCAGACTCCGTCGGCTATGTCCGCTTTAGAAGTTCTCTAGAGCTTCCCTTCTCAGAGGAAGTCCATGCTATCCGCTATCGGTGGCATAGACCCGGCCGACTCGGATTTAATTACTTTTGACTTAGAACTCCATACGCAGAGACTGCCTCCCCAAATTGCATTCCTTATACAGGTTATTATTGATTCCAAAACGATTCATCGAACAGTCATTGATGAAGGTGCTTCTACTTGCATCATGTCTGTTGCCTGTTGGAAAGCTATTGGATCTCCGACGTTGAGCCAGTCTCCCACGACCTTGGAAGCCTTTGATGGAAGAGCATCCCGTCCTTATGGTATACTCCAACGTTTTCCCATCTCTTTGGAAGGAAAGACGGTCGAAATGGAAGTTGAAGTTGTTGATGCTACTCTTACCTACAACCTCCTTCTCGGACGTAGCTGGATATACGCGATGAAAGCTGTAGCTTCATCTTTGTTTTGTATCATTCGGTTCCCTCATCAAGGGAATATTATTACCGTAGACCAACTATCATTCTTCGCTTCCTCTTCGGAAGGCAACATCCCTTTTGTGGAGCATACCTCAAATTTATCTGAGAGTCTGGGAGCCGGACTTTTCAAAGATCTTGCCCTTATGGGTGTTTTTCCGCTCCCTCCTCCTAACGTCGCTTCTGTCAATATGATTACTACTTGTTCTGATCCGTGGATCATCCCTCCCACCGACCAAGTAGATTCGTGGGGCGACCAGATGCCGTTGAGTCCTGCCGAGCTCAACTATGTCGAAATTATTGTTGCATCGGCTCCCTCTTTTGCACTTGCTCCTTCGAGCAAGGTTCTCCACTCGTTAGCTCCATCCTCAGGGCTTCTAGATGAGACTTCTGCGGACCCTTTAAAAGAAACATTCCCCTCTGACGAAGCCATTATTGAGACTATGTCTCTCGAGGAACCTCCTTGGCATGATTTTCACCATCGTTCCTCGTTTCTACCGGCCCAGCAGGATATGTTTGCTTGTTTCGAGCGGTTTGCTCCTTGTCTCCCATCTCAAATCCTTCAAACACCTATCCAAGTTTATCAAGTGTCCTCTGAAGGAATATGGTGAACATTACGCAAACCCAACCCATCGACATCTCTGTCAAGCCAGGGATTGTCGAGCATCTTCACATTGGAGTCACTTGTACTCCGGAGGAGATTCAACTTTATTCCAACCTTTTTCGCGAATTTCGTGACGTCTTTGCATGGTCCTATGAAGAAATGCCCAGCATTGATCCCAGCATAGTGGTGCATGAGATAATCACGTACCCAGGTGCTAAGCCTGTTCGTCAACGTTTACGCCCCGTACACCCCCGAAAGGCTGCAGCTATTAAGGCCGAAGTCGAGAAGCTTCTTAAAGCTGGTTTTATTTATCCTATCCCTCTCACAGATTAGGTTTCCAATATCGTACCTGTGACTAAAAAACAAGGTACAATCCGTGTTTGTGTCGATTATCGTGATATAAATTGAGCCTGTCTTAAAGATAATTTTCCCACACCATTCATTGATCAAATTATTGACGAGTGTGCCGGAAGTGAAATGTATTCTTTTATGGATGGTTTTTCTGGCTATAACCAAATCAATATTGCTCCCGCTGATCAACACAAAACTGCCTTTATCTGTCCATGGGGCACTTTTGCCTATAAGAAGCTCCCTTTCGGTCTCAAAAATGCCGGTGCTACCTTCCAACGTGCAATGTCCTATGCTTTTCATGACATTCGACACATTGTACAGCCATACCTGGATGATCTTCCAGCTCATTCAGCCAGACATCAGGACCACCCTACTCACCTTCGTGAAATCTTTCTTCGCTGTCGATACTACCGAATCAGGCTTAATCCTCACAAATGTGTCTTCTGCGTTGAATCCAGGCGACTTCTCGGGTTTGTCGTCTCCCGAGAGGGCATCCGTTTGGATCCCCTTAAAGTCGAAGCTATAGTGAATCTTCCTCCCCCTGCTTCTTTACAGCAATTGCAAAGCTTGCAGGGTAAAGCAAATTTTTTACGACGTTTCGTTCCAAACTATGCCAAGGTGGCCAAAGGTTTCACACGATTACTAAAGCGAGATGTCCCTTTTCATTGGGATACCATGGCTCAGGAATCTTTTGAGCGTCTCAAGGGTCTCCTTGTTTCTGCTCCATTGCTTCGTCCTCTGAACTATCATCGTGACTACACTCTGTATTTGGCCTCCACCGACAGCACTATCGGCATGGTTCTCGTTCAAGCTGACGACGATGGCACTGAAAATATTATATATTATCTCAGCCGCAATCTTTTAGATACGGAAACTCGATATGCCTATGTCGAGAAGTTGGCACTGGCCGTCGTTTGTGCTGTCCAACGTTTCCGTCATTACATTCTGCTGCGCACCACTAACATGATTTCTGATTGCAACCCCATGATGTATATTTTGTCACGCCAGTTGCTGGGGGGCAAGTACTCAAAGTGGATTGTCATCCTCCAGGAGTTCGACTTGGAATTCACCACTGCCAAGTCCAAGAAATCACTTGTCTTTGCTGAGTTACTTTGCTCTTTGCCATCTTCTTCCCCGCCCTCTCACACAGAGGATCAAATTCCGGATGAAACTTTGTTTCTCATTAGCACCCTCGATCCCTGGTACGGGGATATCCTTATATATCTGCAAACGTCCTCCTTTCGCCCTGGCGTGTCCAAAGACGCTAGGCGAAGGATTCGTCATCAGTCTCAACCATACCGTATCATTGGTGACACACTCTATCGCCTCGGCGCCGACTCTGTTCTCCGCCGATGTTTAACTCTCGAGGAAGCTGAGCGGGTCTTGAATGACTACCACTCTGGTGCCTGTGGTGGTCACATGTCCGGATATGCCACTGCCCAAAAAATCCTCCGTGCTGGCTACTTTTGGCCCTCTATCTTTAAGGATTGCATTCTTGCCATCCGCTCTTGTCATGAGTGCCAGATATACCAGCGGAAGATGCGAGCGCCTCCTGCTCCATTGCACCCTGTTGTCACCATTGGCCCTTTTGCAAAATGGGGCATTGATTATATGACCTGTAACCCTCGCTCGGCCGGGGGGCATGGGTTTATTATCGTTGCCGTCGATTACTTTACTAAATGGGCCGAGGCGATGCCTACATTAACTGAAGACGGTCACACAGCGTCGCAATTTTTATTCAATCATGTTATTTCACGATTCGGCGTCCCTCAAGCCATCGTCACTGATCACGGGAAGAATTTCCGTAATCATATGATGTCGGAATTAACAACCCAGCTAGGCTTGCAACATGATAGTTCAACTCCATACTACCCTCAGTCCAATGGCCAAGTTGAAGCTGTCAATAAGATTTTGGTTACCATGCTTCAGCGTACCGTTGGCATGCATAAGTCTAACTGGAATTTGATGTTGTTCCCTGCCTTGTGGGCCTACCGAACCTCCGTGAAGGACGCCACTGGTTTCACTCCATTTCAACTAGTTTATGGACTAGAGGCTACCCTTCCAATCGAATGTGAAATCCCTTCATTAAAATTGGTTGTCGAGCTACTTCCCAACACTACTTCGTTAGAAGAATGCCTTCTTTACCTGGAATGGCTAGATGAGACCCGTCGCCTGGCCTCTTTGGCCATCGAAACACAAAAGAAGCGAGTCAAGACTCACTTCGATTAGACTGTACATCCACGTTCTTTTGTTGAGGGAGATTTAGTCCTGCTCTATGATCAGACAAAGGATAAATTAGGAGCAGGAAAGCTCGAGTCTATGTGGCTAGGCCCTTACATTGTCAAGAAAGTTTTGCAAAAAGGGGCCTACGAGCTAATTGATTATGAAGGGAACCCTCTTGGGAAGCCCCGAAACGGGCTGTATTTGAAAAAGTACTATGCATGATGCTTGTACATTTTATTTTGTACATACATGTACTCTAGCAAGTGTGTTGTGTGTATGTGTGTCAGTTTTAAAGGCGTAACTGCCACTTATTGTGTCTTTCGCTTCTTGTGCAGATGTCTGATACACCTTATGTTGGTTTCGCTGATGGTGCCTGCCGCAGTACTCGCAACTTGTCCTCTGCGGCGTGGGTGATCTATGATCCTCATGGCGAGTTGATAGATTTTCAAGGTGTGTGTTTGGGTCGTACCACTAACAATGTCGTCGAATATTGTACTGTAATCGAGCTACTCGCTGAAGCAATTAATCTCGGCATTCGTGCATTGGTGGTGAACCTGGACTCTCAACTTGTCGTCCACCAGCTCAACGGGCAATATTCCATCAAAGACCATCGCATTCTAAGGTTGTATTTACGTGTGAGATTGTTAGAAAGGAACTTTGATTTTATCACATATCAACATATTCCACGACAATTAAACACATTATCTGATGCATTGGCTAATCATGTATTAGATAGACATTTGCGTAATTTGTAATCAAAACATTATACAAGCAAGCACATGAAAACACAATAATAAACCATAGGCATATGTATATATATACGTGTGTATCATAATGTTTGCGCCGCGCGCATTACATAATCCAAAAAATAATACATGTCCAAATCTCATATGACCGCAGATAACATGTCTCTCAAAAATATGCAAAAATGAAACCTAGGCGTCTAATCACGGTGATGCTCATGATAGCATGTCACCGCTCGCACCAAACGTCTCAGCAGACGATGGACGCGAGTTGGTACTCCCACTGTGTGCCTCTAGTATGCGAAGGGCACATCCGCCAATCTAGCATAGTCTGGAATCCCTCGAGTGAGTGCCTCAAGGTTCTGTACTAGCTCATCACCCACACCACCCTCTACTTGAGGGTCGGCGGCGGGTTGTACCCTCCGTGCTATGTGAGACAGATCAACTGGTCGCTCTGCACCAACATCTGCATACATATATATAGCTGTTGTCAGAGACAGGCATGTATTACAAAAAAAGAATTTAATACATAAAAAACATCAAAAACACAAAGAGTTCTTACCAAGCTCCTCATCCCATTCTTCTCCCACAGGAAATGGGAGATCTGGGTCTCCAGTAAAATCGGTGCCCGCATAGGGCCAGTCCTCTATAACAATCATCTGGTGACGAAGCCATATGAAGAAATCAGGCCTCCAAGCCATCTACTGGCCCCCTCCTCCTCTGGGCATGAGTGCTACCCATCGAGCCAACCTCGGTTCCCGTGGCACTGGATCTGCCACTATACCTCCCTGAATCCGGAAAATCGGCAGTCGCTCCAAGAAGAAGGATACCACAATCGATCCATACCCGAACTGTTTGTTGCCTCCATGCTTACACTTCGTAAGCTGTCTCTTGATGTTAAGGGTCACAGCTGTGGCCCAATCAAACAGAGTAGGATGGAGACACTCGGTTGCTAGAAGTAAATGATTCTTGCTGGCCTCATGGGGCGCCTGTACCCCAGCCGTCCGTGTGATAGTGAATAGTATCACCCGTAGCACTAAGTCTGGAACTGTGTCGATATCTACCTTGGCACTGTTTGATCCAAACTGTGCCCCAGGACAAACCAGTTCCATCACCTCCCCCATCTTTTCTCCGGAAGGCCTACTTCCGGTCAAGACGGGTCGTGCACCTCTCCGCGATAACCCAGTGATAAAATAAACATCGGAAACATCCAGCTCCAATGTCTGATCCTTCAAGCGGAATACCTGATCCTCTATGTCCCAAGCATCCACAATAAATCGTAGAAGCTCCAGTTGTGCACGCAAATAGGAGGTGAGGAAAAAATTCTTTAAGCCATAGTCCCTCAAAGCTTCCATGCAGGCTTCATCCTCTAGTGCCATGGCATCTATGGCATCATGCTCTCTTTCTCTCCATTCTACAACCATCTTGGCGAACCCCTGCAACCATAAAGTCGAAAATATCATCATTAGATCACTGGTGAAACCAAAATTAAAGGAAAATTTCAAAATCAACGGTTAAATCCATGGGAAAATTAGGTCGCGCGGTTGGCGCGACTGTTTTGAAAACAGTCGCGCCAATGTCGCGCCCTCTTTGGGAAAATAATCCCATTGGCACGGTCCTGAGTGGGAAACCCGCGCCAATGGCGCAACCCTAATTTTTGCAAATCCTCTTGCAGGGGATTCGTCTGTGGATGAAAAGCTAAAGAAATGGAATGAAAATGGAGCTAAGGACAAGACCTCTTACCTGCTTCAGACGGCGGCTTGACTGCTTTCCTGGATTGATCACAATCAACAGTTGAAGTTTGCACCCAAAACCCTCCAATGGTAAACTCACAAGGTGAAAAGTAAAAAGTAAATTTGTTTTTTACCATTGCACTATTTTATAGCATTTTTTGACCTAAATTGCATTAAAAATATTATTTTTTGGGTTAAAATAATGTCTTTTTTGGGTATTTTTGAATATATTTATATCAAAATGGGTTTTACGCTGTTGTTTGCTATGACAACAGGTGTTGGTGCAACTCAAGCAACGAAACGAGCTCCTTTTTCTACTTTTTCAAGCTCGGTAAAACATGTGAAAAGGTTACTTTGAGGTCCGCTTTCAGCTCTTTTCTAACCGTTTAAAGACGAAAAGATTGCTGAGTTACTCCTCTTGACTCGTTAAACGTTAATAAGGGGCGGTCGTTTTAAGTTCTTTTTGTCGACCGTTAAAACATAAAAATATTACCGGGTTTTTGTCGTTTCAGACTCGTTAATGGTTATGAAACGATGTGGTTTTGATCGCTTTTTTACTTTTTCAGGTCGAAATCACTATTTATGAAAAGTACTCCTTGATCGTAATGATCGGGCGGTTCTTTCAAGCATTGTTTTATACTTTTTCGGGCTCGAGAGACACAACTTTACGAAAAAGGACACCCCTGGAGTTTCCTTTTCTGCTGTCTTTTCAAGCTCTCTAAACATGAAAAGACGTCGAGTTCTTCCTTTGTCAGACTCGTTAAAACCTGATGACATCGGATTTTGTCGAAATGACGCACCACAAGCATACGTTATCCCCATCAAGCTTGTTAAAAATAATTGGGGTACTCGCCAGAAATGGCGGGGGAAAAAAGGAACCATAATTATTGTCATGTCAGCAGTATGTTGCTCTTGAACATGGCACTTGTCTGCTTTCGTGTCTGGGTGGGGATATCTCATCTCATTTTTCACCTGTCTCCGTGGAATTGGGTAATCCTGTTTGACCTCTCATCTGCTCATTGCCTCGTCACCATGACCTCTGATCCATTGATGTCAAATACTGCCAAATCCACTGTCGTGCCGCCGATATGTTCAAGAGAAGTTGACCTCTGCAAAGAAACAACCTCCCTCTGATAGCTCACATAATCCTGATTCACAACATTATCTCTCTGTCTCATGTCGATGATGTGGGAAACATTATGGCCCACCTTCGATCAAGGTCACTTCCTGTCGACTTCAGCTCATTATCCAGGAAGCTGATCTAGAGACTCCCTTCCGGTGCCTTGGAGCCTGCATGCCTCAATGGCAGGTTCTTCGTGTTCGACGTGAGGTTTTCATTATTGGCCTCCGATCGAATGATTCTACGGGTGTTCGATGTCAGATCACTAATTCGCACGCCGTAGATTGTACCTATAGTACCTTGAGGGCCATTGTCATTATTGGTGGTACCTCTCGCGTCTGTTAACAGTTTTCAATATTGACTGGTAATCAGACGATGTTCATGCATGTTCGACTTCAGCTCATATATTCGCATGCTTGAACTTGTACTTTTGTTCGGGTCGAGATGGAGTGCAAGACCCTGGATTTTGTCTGTTGTAATCCAGGCGTGATTCTTGTTACATGACTCATTCACTGGATGGCTGCGACCATACCTGAGTCTATTCATTGATCCTAACCAAATGGCTGCGCCCATGCTATGGATCTAGATTATTATGTACTCTCTTATGGATGGCTGTGACCATACCACATATATCATGTACTTGAGCTATCAGTTGTATCTCTCAATGCAGATTCTCGGCGGCAGCTACATGTGTTCTTGTAAAGCATTTCACCCCTCTCTCTCTCTCGGGCCTCATGCTTTAGGGGGCATCTGTTACACAGTGATTTGTCACCATTGGTCACCGTCCCTGTTACCCCTTTCCCGTACTTTGGAGGACTCATTCTGGGACCTGTGAGCAGTGACATAACTTAAAAACACTTGCATTATGTTCCCCTGAGTATGGACTTCATGTGCCCTGAAGACACCTCCTGCAAAATATCCCTGAAAAGTGCCCTTTTTCCATTAGCGCGGGTCCACAATTTACTACCCGCGCCAATGAATGAGATCTTAAAAAGAAGGTGCGACCATTGGCGCTCTGTCTTAGAGTAACACCCGCGCCAACCAAGTTTGGAAAAGATTTTTAACAAACGCGCGCCCAGATGTTTTTTCCCTTCAAGTCATGAAGTCTTTTGAGGATAAAGCTCATCTTCTAGATGTCGAGAGTCATCATCTATCCTTTACATCTATCCACAGCGGCTTTTTGGAGATAATGCCAATCCATAATGGGTGTCTTGATTCATTGTATTTTCTTCCCTTCTCCATCTATAAAAGTCTGTCCTCATGCATTTGACAAGCTAGTTTTTGGAGTGATGCTAGTTGTGATAACGCTTGTCTTGAGTGATAGTAAGAGTCTTGGAGCATAGGGAGGTTATGCTGCCGGAAGTCTGAGAGAGAGAAGGTCTATTGCAAGACATGTATAGCTGCTCGCCCAGCCAGAGGAGAGAATCAACGTCAGAACTTTGGTTGTATCTTTCTCTGTTGATTATTCATTAATGAATGACTATCATTTTGGTTCCGATCTTATTGTTCGCTATGATAATGTTTGATCTATATCCTTTCTGACTGATATATAGTTGTATTTAGTGGATTTTATGCTTGTATTCACTTCGTTCCTTGCATGTGCAGGTATCCATTCGTGGAGATCGTGAGGATCATGACCTGCCGGAGCAAGGGAACGGGAGTATCAACTCTTCTACGACACTAGTGTTGGACTCCAGGTTGGTTCTCATAATCCACTTTCAGTTTGAAACTAGGAACTTGCATGGTAGCGTGAATTGATTGTTGCTAGACCCATTTTGGGCTAGTGGGATCGCCTCTGTCTGTAGAGGGGATTTACCTCTCCAAAAATCCTTTTATGAGAGAAGCTTATGTAAATTTTCATTCTTTTATTAATAAATTTCCTGAAGTGGTTGCGTTGGCTCAAGTCGTGGACTGTTTCCCTCTTTGAGGGTTTTAACCACGTCAAAAATACTGGTGTATTGATCTGCGATCTAGTTGTGAGCGGTGTCCTTTGGTGTTCTGTCTGAGGAACTTACCCTGTAAATTCCTACAGTTAACATAGCCACACGTGTGAGAAAGGAAGGATTTGCATACAGTCATAACAAAAAAATCCCATAGTGACATATCTCTCTATTTTGGGCTAGTAAACAAGGCATATAAGGCCTCCCAATAAAGAGAAAAGGAAGGGCACTCAAGTGAAGAAGGAAAGAGGCCACAAAAACAAGTAAACCACCACACATACGAGAATTTAGGGCTGCAGGAAAATCATATCAAGTCTGCACCTACACCTTGAAGAAGGAGCTCCTTTGGTCAAGAAGAAGGAAGGGATCATCACAAGAAAAGGGAGTCATCAAAATGTGTCTCTTCTAGAGCAAGTGCAACAATGTCTATGAATAATTGAAATAAGAACGAAATACCAGAAGAAGGAAGACAAAGTGCCGAAAGGAGAAGGAAAAAGTGTTGAGGAAATAAAGTGCAGGAAAAAGGAAGGAATTGACTTGTGCTTGGAGGATATTCAAGTTAGGGGTCTAGGGTTTGACATTGATCAATAAGAATCTTCAATAAGAGAAACTTACTAAACGGTTTTCCTCTCAAGAGAAGAAAAGGTTTTGGCCATGGGAGAGAGTCAACATGTTGTGTTCTTGTTATTATATTTTGGTAGTAGTTTGATGAAGTACACACACATGCATTAATAAGAATAAGAAGAAGATTAAGCTAACAAGAAAAAGTAAAAAGACTCCAAAAATTGTTATCAAGTAACGAAGAATCACACTCCACTTATTTTCCCTAGATTCTTCAACAGGGATGTGGGCCGCTCTTCAATAGGAAGAGATGAGGTGAGACTTAGTCAAGTGAAAACTTGATGGAAACAACCGCAGGGGGACGAATCCCAAGGAGGAGGAGGAGAATGCAACCATTGCATCAAAGGGGTAGCAGGAGTAGTAGAGGTGGAAGAAGGATGTCTTAAAGATCAAATGTTTCTGGTGTGGTGAATTTGGTCAATATGCTACAAAATCTCCTCTCAAGAAGGAAATGGAAGAGAAACATGATCCGCAGACTACAACCGCAAAGATTGAGGAGGAGGATTTTTCCATGATTGACTAGATACCTCCAGGGGAGAGGTGGGGTGATCTAGTACTGTAGTTCGAAAGAACCACAGATGGAAAGGATCCTTGAGGAGTCCACCTCTTGGATCAAGACCTTGCTACAGGAGCCCATAGTCAGTGAAAGTAGTATGGACCAGTGTCAGGTGTTGTAGTCAGGGGCCAGAGTGACAAATGCAGTGGAAAATAGCAGTTAGAAAATGAGCAGTGCAGAGCTACTGTTGATAGCAGTGTAGCTGGCACAAAGCATAATCAATATTAGTGTAGAGACTTCAGTGATAGTGCAAAGGCTAGCAACAGTCAGAACTCGGATGATAGATGCATCATACTGAACATAGTTGGTTCAGTATTTTGGATGTTTTTCCATTGCGTTTGTTGCAGAAGGTAGGAACAATAGTTGGAGCAAAGTTGCAGTGCAGATGCAGTTTGCAGCAACATGAAAAGTCAACAGTAGCACAGATGCAACATTTGTGCAATAGTTGGTGGGAAATGATGCAAACATCAACAACATAGAGGGAGATGTTACAATGTCAGTGTGATGCTTCAGTAGGTTGCATTACTATAACACATTCCTCACTAAGAAGGAGTGTTTATTTCTGGTAGCATCGGATGTGATCTAAGCCTCAAAATTTGTAGGGATGCTAGGACACATGTATTCCAGAATACCCAAAAATTGTTTTGTTAAATTCCACAGAGAGACAGTTTATTAAAATAATAATTTATTTTTAATGGATGCCTAAGTATAAACTTAGGAAATTAAAATAATTAAAGGGTATTAATTAAAATAGGGGTGAAACTTCTAGAAGAAGATGATGATCAAGTCAAAATGATCTTAGCCATTGATTAGACTCTAATCTGGGCTGTTGATTGATCAATGAGAGGATTATAAGAAGAGGCTTGATGGGCATTTGGAAAATACATCAAGTAAGAGATCAAGAGATTGGTTTCTGAAGAGAGCAACACAACAGTTGCTGGAGAAGTAATCAAGGTGATTTCTTATAGTGAGGGGCAGGGACAATTTCCGGAGGAAGATTTCCTGATCTGGGGATACATTGCAAAGGAGGCACAGAGAGATCCAGAAGAGGTAGCGCAGATCCACGCTAGGTAGTGTAGGGCCACGTTGAGGTAGCGTAGAGCCTGAGAGGAGATCCAAAATTTGTTGGAGAATCGAGTTCTAGAGCCAAAAGTCGGGTGTGAGACCAAAAGGGAAGAAATTCAAACTTCTAGAGGTAAATCGATCATCCTGAAGGAGTGACACAATTCCCAGAAGCTGTGACATAGAGTAGCGTAGTGATTGGGCAGAGGCAGCTAGGGGCTATCCATTTAGTGTTTGGATCATTACTGGATTGCTAGTGATAGTGTGAGGTATATCTCACTAATCTCTCTATCATTCAAACTCTCTGTATTGGATAGCCAGTAAGGTATCCAAATATTGTATTCAGAAATTACTTCTTAATAATACAATCCCTCAGTTGTTGCACCGATTTTCCCACATTGGATTTTTCCAGGACATTGGTCCAAAAATAACAGTGTCACTTGTGTGTTATTTCTTTCTTGCTCAAATTCTTATTTCCATATATTATCTAAAGTTGTGAAGGCTTCAATTGTATTTAATTTGATATTTATAGTAGAACACACTAAATAACTTGCATGGATTAAAAAGTAGGAGAAGTAATATCAGTTTGCTGCAGTAGTAATTCAGGGATTCTTGAATTTTCATAATTTGCTGGTTGAAGAAAATGTGTATAATTATATGTGATTATTGTAAATACCATAATTAGCTATGTTACAATGCTCCAACAAACGGTATGGTTTTCATGTTTCAACAGTAGTCATTGTAAATACTGCAATGAGCTATGTTATAAAGCTCCATGGGCAGTATGTTTTGTTTTCAATAGTCTTGTTGGTTATAGTGTCATTGAACACCGAGGACAGTGTTCCCCCAAGGGGGAGGGTTCTGTAATAGCCTTAGTGAAAATTACATGTAAAAATATATATATGGCCACGGTGATGGAATACGTATTCCAAGGCGAATGGTGGAAGAAACATCCTAGTGGGTGTTGATTCAGTTTATTATGGATAAGAAAATTGGCAAAGGTAATGGATAAGGCTTTGGAAAGGAAAAAATGCATTTTGGCACATTTATTAACAAATATACAAGAAATTAGGAGAAAAGGAAGGTGAAAGGTCACAGGTTGCATGTGAGGAGGGAAATGAAGGAAAATAATGGAAAATGAAGAAAATAGAGGCCTCATTAATAAAAAGGCTTCTGAGGATCAATTTTCAAGCTCTTACTCAGTGTAAGCTCTTGGCTTAGGCTTGGTCAATGTAAACTTTTATTAGTTCAGTGTTGGAGTACTCTCATTATTCTCTCTCTCTCTCTCTCATACTCTTGGAGACTTAGAGTTTTCTTGGAGCAATCTTGGTGGGTGTGGCATACTTGGATTCTTGGAGCAAGAAGGCAAAGGAAGATGAGGAAAACACAAAATGTCACCGGAGTCAACGACTACATCAGATTTGCTTGCAGGTACTGAGTTGCATGTATGTTTCCTTCAATAGTTTTGAAATACATGGCATATGCATGTGGTTTGTTGGTTGATGTGTCATTGGCATGGAGGATGGCCAGGATTGACAGTGGATTGCCTAGCCTTTCCTTTTCCTGGATAGCCATGATGATTGTGGGTTTATTTTCATTGTTGTGTTTTTGGTTGGTTTTCATGTTTCCTTAGCTTGGGTTGAGTTATTAGTATCGTAGCCTTGGTTGGAAAAACACCTTAGAGTCTTGGAACAACTTGGGTTGAGTTATTAGTCCTATAGCCTTGGTTGGACAAATGCTCTGGAGCCCTTGGTGGGTTGAGTTACTAGTCCTGGAACCTTGGTTGGACAAATGCTCTGGAGCTCGGTAAAAGCTGTAGGTTGAGTAACTAGTCATGGAGCTTTGGTTGGACAAACGCTCTAGAGCCCTGGAAGGCTTGGATAGAGACCAATCTGATGATGGTTTTGTGATGTTCGACTGTGAGGTGGAGTCACGGTTTGGTGGGTTGAGGTGGATGGCCTCTAGAAGCCCTGGATGAGTTTTGATTGATATGTTCTATGAGATCCCACATTCATGCTTGGAATATGGAATGAGGGTGAATGGCTCAAGAGAGATTTTCCGTAGTCATTCTATGGTCTGGTGGAATGTGGAAGTCCCATCCCGGGTTTAGATTTTGCATCATTAATGAAATGTTATTTCTCCTTGTATTTCTATGAGAATTACACTGGGATATATGTGGTTTATACAGATGTGATTTCATTGATATTTTTGTCCCTATTATGTTGGTTATGTATATGTTTATGACAACAACTATGTATGGCTCTCATCATGTTTCTACTTGTAAATTAATGAACAATGTATCTATGAACTAATGGATGGAATGACAATGAATGTGTTGAGGCATCAATTCTTCATGGCGAATCTCAGATAAGTATGAGACCCTATTCTCAAAACTGTTATTTACACTTGTAGATTACATATTCATGATATGTTTGATGAAATTCCTGTCATGGCTAGTAGGGGTCCAGTTAAGGTCTTAAACAAGTATTTGCTTTAGTACTATCATTTCCATGTTATTTTATGTTGGGTGAGGAGCCTGATTATCTTATTTATTTAAATGTATCACCACATTGGACCCTAGTTCGTAATGAGGTGGCAACGCTGCCAGGGGGGTCGACGACAATTCTTATGAGCCCCCCCTAGCAGGGGTTCGGGGGCAGCGCCCCCAAAGCTAAAAAATAGATGTAAATTTGCCTTGTAAAATATTGTAATTTCGTAGTCAATCTGAGCCGTTCATTAGGCAGATGATTTGATGGTAGAAGTTATGTTTAATTTAGGGTTTTTTTCTCTAAAAGGCAACCCTTCGCTATATATGAGGGAATTTTATTGTGGCTATGTTTATGTGTATTCTGAGCGACAAAAGAGAGAGGATATTGTGTGAGAGCAAAGGGGAAATTACATCGGATTTTCTGTTGTTTTTATCTCTTCATTTTGCTGGATAATATAAAGGAAGGATTGACTATTTCTCCATGGACATAACCCAAATTGGGTGAACCATGTATATCTGTGTCTCTCTTGTTTTATGTGTTTTTCTGTGTTTATATTTCTACAATATTTGGCTAATAAACTCATAGGAGAGAAGTTTCCTGGTTTGAGCGGGAGTAATGGCGAAAGATGATAGGTTTAGGGTTGAAAATTTTAACGACCAAAATTACCAACCGTGGAAGATGCAGATGGAATCTGATCTGTATTAGAAAGATATGTACTGCTGGTTAGATATTTTTATACAATCCCATGGTCCACGGACCATGGGTAGATCTCTTACAGCCGACTTTACTTTACAAAATTAAGGGTGTACAACCCTTTATGACTTATAACACCTACACGTTCCATGACCACAAAATGCGGAGTCTTTACAAGTTTCTTACAAAATTTGACCAAAATATGGGCTTTTAGCCCCAAAGCTATCCTTTGGGGGATCTGACCATTGAGCGGAAAGACAAAGCAGCTGATGAGTATGAAAAACACAAAATGGGATATTATCAACAAAAAGGAACTTGGAACAATATGGCTATGCCTACCAATGTCAGTAGCCTTTAATATTTCAAAGGAAACGATAACAGAGGGTTTAATGTTGGCATTGGCCAAACTATATGAAAAATCTATGCCTCAAATAAGGTATTTCTTATGAAGCATTTATTTAATATGAAGATGTTAGAAGGTGGATCCATTGCTGATCATTTAAATGAATTTAATATGGTTACCAGTCAGTTATGTTCTATAGGGGTAAATTTTGATGATGAAGTTAGGGATCTGTTATTTCGGTGCTCATTGCTAGAAAGTTGGAATGGTTTAGTTATGGCCATTAGTAACTCTGTTTCTGGATCTAGTACTTTAAAGTTTGATGATGTTTTTGGTGCAATCGTTAACGAGGAAATGTGACAGAAAAGCTCCGGTGAGACATTAGGTAATGCTTTGACTGCAGAGACTAGGGGAAGAAAAATGGAAAGAGGAAAGAGCCCAGGATTTTGCAGTAATTAAAGGAAAGGAAAATCCAAGTCCAGATCAGGGATAGTGTCCTAGAAATGCAAGAAGAAAGGAAACCTAAAGAAAGACTGTAAATCTTAGAAGGGAAAAGAAGGAGACACGCAATAAGAAAATAATCATGAAGCGATGTGACAGGTGATGTGTTACAAGACGCTTTGATTCTTTCATTAGAAAATATTATTGATTCCTGGGTGGTAGATTCAGGGGCCTCATTCCATGCCACACCTAATAGGAAACATTTTCATGACTATGTTCAAGGAAATTTTGGACAGGTTCATTTGGGTGATGATAAAACCTGTAAAAATTATTAGAATGAGTAAAGTTTTTATAAAACAGTAGAATGGAAACCAATGGCTATTAAAGGAGGTAAGGCATGTACCAGATCTGAAGAGAAATCTAATTTCAACAGGGTAGTTGGGAGGTGAAGGATGTGTAACTACTTTTACAAAAAAAACCTGGAAGGTCACTAAAGGAGCCCTAGTAATAGAAAAAGGAGAAAAGGTTGGTACATTGTATTTCTGCAATGGTATTTCTAATTCTGTTAATGTTTTAACCTCTATAGGAGCATATACAACATTGTGGCATCATAGGCTTGGGCACATGAGTGAGAATGGGATGTATATTATTCACTCAAGAAATTTGTTGCCAAGTTTGAAGCATGTTGATTTGAAATTTTGTGAGAATTGTGTTTATGGAAAACATAAGAGAGTCAGATTCCTTAGAGTTGGGAAAGAAAAGAAGAGCGACAAATTAGAGCTTGTGCATATAGATGTATGGGGAACTGCTAAGGTATCATCTCTCGGTGGATCTCGTTATTATGTTACTTTTATTGATGATGCAACCAAAAAAACTTGGATTTATTATATTCGAAATAAATCTGATATATTTGATACTTTTAATAAATGGAAATATTTGGTTGAGAATGAGACAGGAAAATTGTTGAAATGTCTCAGATCAGACAATAGAGGTGAATATTGCAGCAGAGAGTTTGAAAAATATTGTTCAGAGCATGGAATTCACAGAGAGAAGATAGTTCCAGGAACACCACAAGAAAATGGTGTGTCAAAAAGGATGAATAGGAAAATCATGGAGCATGCAAGGTGCCCAAGATTGCATGCAGGATCGCCTTTACAATTTTGGGAAGATGTTATAGATACTGCTATTTATCTAATAAACAAAGGGCCTTCGAGTTCCTTGGATGGAATTATTCCAGAGGAGGCATGGATAGGTAGTAAGGTAAACTACTCATTTTTAAAGACTTCTGGTTGTGAAGCCTTTGTCCACATTAATACAGAAAACATAACAAAGCTTGAGGAAAAATCAAAGAAATGTACCTTTATTAGATATGGTGTTAATGATTTTGGTTATCGCCTCTATGATTATGAAAATCACAAAATAATTAGGAGCAAAGATGTCATATTCAATGAAAATGTTTTGTATAAGGATCAAATGCAGGAAAATAAATATGAAAAATAAAATAGAGAATACAAGATTCTTGATGAGATAAAAAAAATTAAAGGTTCCTGAAAATCATAATGATCAACAGTGAGAACAACAACATCAACCACAATAGCAATGGGTACCTCAAACACCCAAAAGTGGTGTTAGAAGATCTACCAGGATAAGTAGACCCCCTGGATGATACTATCCTTCATTATATTATGTATGGTTGACTGATTCTGGTCAACCAGGATGTTATGAAGAAGCAGTGTAGGTAGAAACTAGGAAGAAGTGGGGGCTAGCCATGAAAGAAGAGATGGACTCCTTGGTACATAACCAAACTTGGGACTTAGTCAGGTTATTTGTAGGTAAAACAACATTGTAGAATAAATGGGTTTACAGGTTGAAAGAAGAAGATGGAGGTAGAAAAAGGTATAAAGTTAGACTTGTGGTGAAGGGATTTTCATAGAAGAAAGGTATAGACTTTGATGAAATATTTTCTCCTGCTATTAAAACGACTTCAATCAGAACTATTTTAAGTCTAGTAGCAGCAAAAGATTTTCATCTTGAGCAGTTAGATGTAAAGATGACCTTTCTCCATGGGGATTTGGAGGAAGAGATCTATATGAAACAACCACAAGGATATGAGGTCAAAGGGAAGGAGAAACTAGTGTGCAGGTTGAAGAAGAGCTTGTATGGCTTAAAACAGGCTCCAAGTTAGTGGTATCTAAACTTTGATAGGTTTATGTCTGAACAAGGTTATACTAGATGTCACTCTGATCATTGTGTTTATCTCAAAAGGAAAAATTATGGAAGCTATATTATATTATTATTGTATGTA
This sequence comes from Pinus tabuliformis, assembly GCA_031772625.1. Classification (NCBI taxonomy): domain Eukaryota; kingdom Viridiplantae; phylum Streptophyta; class Pinopsida; order Pinales; family Pinaceae; genus Pinus; species Pinus tabuliformis. The sequence continues at coordinate 816,561,619 of CM062820.1, read as the reverse complement.
GATGACATGCTTGTTGCAGGGCCTAACATACAAGAAAATAAATGTGCTCAAAGGAAAATTGGAAAATTCATTTGCAATGAAGGATTTGGGTGCTGAAAAACAAATCCGTGGTATGAGAATAACTAGAGACAGGAAAAATCACAAATTAACATTGTCTTAGAGTGAGTACATACAAATGTGTTGGAAAGATTTAATATGCAGAATGCAAAACCAATTACTACACCTTTTGCTAGCCATTTCAAACTAAGTAAGGATATGTGTCCCAAGACTCAAGAAGAGATGGATTATATGTCTAAAGTTCCATATACATCAACAGTTGGAAGCTTAATGTATGCAATGGTCTACACAAGGCTTGATATTGCACATGTAGTGGGAGTTGTAAGCAGGTACATGAAAGATCTAGGAAAAGAACATTGGATGGAAGTGAAGTGGATTCTAAGGTATTGTACTACATATCAATATTTATGCTTTGGTGGTTAAAAGATTGCTCTACAGGGATATGTTGATGTGGATATGGTAGGTGATAGAGATAACAAGAGGAGCACCACAGGGTATGTGTTTACTATAGGTGGAACAACTGCCAGTTGGGTTTCAAAATTGCAAAGTGTTGTTGAACTCTCAACAACAAAAACAGAGTATGTTGCTACTACAAAGGCTAGTAAAGAAATGATTTGGTTACAAAGGTTTCTGGATGAATTGGGTAAGAGGTAGGAGTTGGGAAGGTTATACAGTGACAGTCATAGTGTCATTCATCTTGCAAAGAACTCTGCATTTCATTCCAAGGCTAAACATATATAGCTCAAGTACCATTTCATATGGTCAGTGTTGGAAGATGGACGAAGTTGGAAAAGATGCACACTAGCCAGAATCCTACAGACATGTTAACAAAAGTTGTAACCAGGGAGAAACTGAGATTCTGCTTGGTTTCAATTGGTCTTCAAGTATGATGATAAATATGAGAAACAACCAGGTCCAAAGTGGAATCATTGTCCAACAAATGAAGCAGTGGTGGAGTTGCTATAATCAGTCTCCAAGTGGGAGATTGTTGGGTGTGGAGCCTGATTATGTTCTTTATTTAGAGGTATCACCACATTGGAACCTAGTTCATAATGGGGCGACAATGTCGCCCATTTTTTCACTGCCAGGGGGGTCCACGGGGGGAAACAACGACTCTTATGAGGCCCCCCTAGTTGGGGTTCAGGGGCAGTGCTCCCGAAGCTAAAAAATAGATGTAAATTGCCTTGTAAAATATTGTAATTTCGTAGTCAATTTGACCCATTCATTGAGCGGAAGATCTGACGGTAGAAATTATGTTTAATTTAGGGTTTTTTCCCTAGAATGCAACCCCTCGCTATATATGAGATAATTGTATTGTGACTATGTATATGTGTATTCTGAGTGACAAAAGAGAGAAGATTGTGTGAGAGAAAAGAGGAAATTACAATGGATTTGTTGTAGGTTATATCTCTTCATTTTGTTCGATAATATTAAGGAAGGACTGGATGTTTCTTCATTGACATAGCCCAAATTGGGTGAACCACGTATATCTATGTCTCTCTTGTTTTATGTGTTTTTCTGTGTTTATATTTCTGCAATATTTTATGTGTTCCATTGCTCTATAATATATAATTTTCTAACAATTTTACTGATATGAAGAGATGGTTCAATTCTGGGCGGTGACCCGGGCTCTGGTCCTGAAAAAGTGGCTCAAATCCTGGGGACTCTAGCATAGCAATGAAAACTTTAGTCTCTAGACGCTGGCTGGCAAGCTTGTGAGAGCAACTGAGGCTTAGGTTGTCCAAAAGTTCAGTGGGACCCAAGGGCAAGTTGTCTGAAGTGTTGGATTGGTTCATGAGGGTCCTGAAGCTGATGTTGAATGTTTGTATGGTGTGTTTCCATCTGTTCCACTTCCTTAATGTGACTTAGGAGGTCGAATCATATCATATTGGCCTCTCGTCGTATATTCACCCCGGTTAACCGGTTGCTTGGGTAGATGTGAGAGGAGGGTGTTACAGGGTTGTTTTTAATTTAATTAGGAAAGTCAATTTGAATTTTTGTACTCTCCCTCTTTGCTGAACATTTTGATATAATAATAAGAAGAATTTATTAAAGGGTTTTCCCCATCTTGGGGTTTTCTCCTTGGCATCTGTCAAATATTTTGTCCTCTTGTCTTGGTTTGTCTTCTGCATATTATTTTATGTTCTATATACTTTTACTGTCAATGTGATTACTACTAGAAATCTAAATTTTAAATTGCTATTGGGTTTCTTATGGAACATTGAAGTAATTGTACTAAACATAGAACATACCATTGTTATCTAAAATTAACATGGGTTCAAAGCCCAAGTCAAGACAAAGACCAAGCAAGAGAGAGAATGGAAAAGAATATTGGTTTACCTTCATGCATGGAAGATGACTTTGGATTTGACTTTGGAAGAGAATGATGCTATGGACTATGTAAAGGGAAGAGTGGTGGAGCCTCCTTCAAATGCACCTACTGCTACAAATACGAAATACAAGAAAGGTGAGGTCAAAGCTAAAAGAATCATTATATACTCTATTCAAAAGCATTTAGTTTCTTATATTTATGATTTATAAACATCTAAGGAGATGTATAAGCTAGTTGGTATTTTCAAAGTAAACAATGCAAATAAAATCCTCTTTCTCCAGAACAAGTTGTAGGACATTAAGATGGATAGAGGAGAGTCTATCCAATCCTACTTCATGAGGATTACTGAAATCAAGAATGATTTTCTACCCATCAAAGAAGTTGTTGCTGACAGGGAGCTCACTCTCATTACTCTTGGAGGTCTCTCAAGAGCATGGGATGTGTTTAACACCAGTATCTTAACAATGATAGGATTCCTAGTTTCGATTAATTATTAGCTAGATGCACACAAGAAGATACGAGGACGATGGAGAGATAAAATCCTTCAAATCAAAATGAACCTACTGCTTTCTCCACTCATGCAAAGAGGAAGAACAATGATGGTCCAAAGAGACAAGGTTAAGGATTCAAGCAGGGATTCAAAGAAGGAAGAAAAGGAAGGTGCTACAATTCCAACAAGTTTGGCCACTATGCTAGAGAGTGTCCTTACAAGAAGGATACTAATGGGATGACGATGACAACAACAAAATCACAACAATTTCAAAGGAAATAGAAATCAAAGGAACAATAGGTTCAACAATAAAGGAAGGAGGAATTCTCCCATTACTCGATATGCTAATGGTTGACCTCCCAAAAGGACGTGGAAATCTAGGTATGAAGAAACTAATGTTGTAGAAAAAAAAGGATTTTATCTTATTTCCTCCCTAACTACTACCTCTCCTCCGAACACTTTGGATAATTGGTTGATTAATAGTGGTGCCTCAAGGAACTTCACTGGGTACAAGGAGGCCCTCTCAAATTTGATTGAAAAGAAGACTAATTTGGAGATCATACTTGGAGAAAATGCCACCTACCCCGTGAAAGGGGTAGGGTCTATCACTCTTCACTTAAATCAAGGTCAAACCCTTCATCTACAATAAGTATTATATGTACCTGATTTGAAAAACCTGGCATGTATTTCCGCGATGGAAGATAAAGGCTTCAAGGTAGCATTCATTGATGGAAAGGTATATATTTGGAAAAGAAACCCTAAAGATGAATTTACATTTGGATTTAGGGTTGAAGGTCTCTATCAAGTTGGAGGAAGTCCTTTGGGAGATATGACTTGTGATACTTCTCTTCAATCTAAATTATGGCAACAGATATTTTATCACCTTCATTACAAAGCCTTACTTGGTGTAAGGAAGATGGTCACAGGTATGCGTGGATTTAACATAGATCATGAAGGTGTTTTTAGGGTTGTGCAGATGGAAAACATACAAGGGGACCATTCCATTCAAGTGAAATTCAGACTACCAACATTGTTCAATTGGTCCATTCTGATCTATCTGTTATGTTGCCCATAACATCATTAGGAGGATACTTATATTATGCAATTTTTGTGGATTACTTCTCTCACAAAACATGGATCTACTTCTTGAAGAAGAAGGATGAAATTCTCAAATGGTTATGTTCTTTCAAAGCCATGGTGGATAATCAAATAGGGAAGAAGATCAAGATATTATGGACTGACAATGGAACCAAATTGTAGGAATTTACAGGGTAAGTTCCTTAGACAGAACACCAAAGGACACTGCTCACAAACAGATCATAGATCAATACACCAGTATTCTTGACATGGCTAAAACCCTTAAAGAGGGAAACAATCGATGGCCCGAGCCAACGTGGCCACTTCAGACAATTTATTAATAAAAGAATGAAAATTGACATAAGATTCTCTCATGAACGGTTACCCTACAAATGACCCTCCATGCTCTTTAAATAGAGATGATGGACCAATTAGGTGTTAAGCAACAGATCAAGTGTCGGTAATACCGAGGAGAGAATGAACCATCGGATCACTACATATCGTGATCTTCAGATTGTAAGTTACAAAAGTACATAGTAAAGAAACACACTTTACCTAACTCTACACTAGACCAAGTTATACTGAACTATTTCCTATGTGTCAGAATATCCTAACATCGCCCCTTAAGAACAATTTAGGATAGGATTGAAGGATGTAGAAATATGACACAATAGGAGAAGGAAGGAGGCATTAGAGTCTATCCCCCCTTAGTGACAACTTCCTGAACTCCAACCATAAATCGAAATTTCGTAAACTTCGCCTCTGTGAGAGACTTTGTAAAGATGTCTGCAACTTGATCATATGTTGAACAATATTGCACTTCAAGAACATGGTAATGAATGAGCTTTCTGATGAAGTGCATGTGTAGTTCAATGTGTTTGCTATGTTGATATTGGATTGGATCTTTGCATAGTTGAATGACACTTTGATTATCACACCAAAGTGTAGTCGGATGCTGCTACTGAACAATGATAGGATCTGACAAAGCCACAGGGCTTCCTTACTAGCTTCTACGACACCACGATACTTTGCTTCTGCTGAAGAAAGAGAAATGGAATTTTGTTTCTTGCAAGCCCATGTAATAGGTCCCGAACCAAGAGTGAACACATAACCTGTAGTAGACTTCTGATCATCAGGGTCACCAGCCTAATCGGAATCAGTGAAATCAACCAATAGAGGAGATGCTTTTGCACTGTAATGAATCCCAAACTAAATTGTACCTTGAACATAATGAAGTATTCTTTTAGTTTCTTTCCAATGACTTTCATGTGGGTTTTGCATAAACCAAGCAATAAGGCCAACAACAAAGGAAAGGTTAGGACGAGTATGGGTCAGATACAAAAGTTTTCCTACAAGTTGACAGTATAAGGTAGCATCAACTTCAGGGGAAGTACAAGTGACTGAAAGTTTGGTTCCAGACTGAAAGGGAGAAGGGGCTAGATTACAGTCTTCCATGTGAAAATGTTGTAGAATATCACAGGCATACTTGGACTGGGAAAGGGATATGCCTTCTTTGGATTGCAAGACTTGAAGACCAAGATAATAATGTAAGTGTCCTAAGTCTGTCATTTCAAACTTCTTTTTAAGGCTGGACTTCACAAGGTTTATAAGGTTGGGATCACTACCAGTAAGGATAAGATCATCAACATAAAGAATAAGAATGATAAGAGACTTGCCCACTTTCTTGGTGTAGACAGTATTGTCAGAATGACACCTAGAAAAGCTAGTTTCTAAAAGAAAGCTATCCATTTTGGCATACCAAGCCCGAGGGGCTTGCTTGAGACCATAAAGGGATTTCTTAAGCTGACATACAAGGCTGGAGTCTGATTGTATAAAGACAGTAGGTTGTTCCATATAGATTTCTTCATGCAAGTCCCCATGCAAGAAGGCATATTTAACATCCATATGTTGAACTTCCCATTTGAAAGAGGCAACAAGGGAAAGAATAAGGCGGATAGAGTTCATTTTGCCAATAGGGGAGAAGGTTTTAGTATAGTCAATTCCTTCTAATTGTGAAAAACCCTTAGCAACAAGACGAGCTTTATGTTTATCAACTTTTCCATTTGGTCCATACTTGGTTCTATAAACCCATTTTCATCTAACAAGTTTTCATCCCTTTGGTAGAGGAACAAGATCCCATGTATCATTTGCCAATAATGAACAATATTCTTCATTCATAGCTACATCTCAATCTGGATGGACTGAAGCTTCTGCAAAGGTGTCAGGATCATAATTTGCTGAAGCTTGAGCTAGTAAAGAAGAGGTTCTATCGAACTGAGAACGTGTACGTCACTGATCTGTAGGATCACTGGTAAGAGCACCTGCTGCATCCTGAGTAGCACGGACCCATTTTGGAAGTTGAGGAGCTGAAGGAGGATCCTGAGAAGGTGGGGGAAGATTGTCATCCTCATTTTCATCATCTGAAGAAGAAATATTTTTAGAAGTAGAAGGTGTTAGTGTCAGTCTTTCCAGCCTTCCTCCAGTGATCAAATGTGCTCTTACAAAGTGGTCTCAGAGTGTCATGGTCAAATTTTGTCATTTCAGTGAGTCTTCAAGCAAAATTTGGTCACTAGGCATTAGGTCTAGGCTTTGCCCAAATGTCAGTCCATGTCATCATTCAGCTGAGCCTATCATCATTCAGAGGGTTTTCATTATCATGTCAGTGTCGAATGAGTCATTTTACACCTTATTCATGCTTCAGTTGTGCCTAGGCAAGCTCATTTCCCTCTCCTAGGGTTTTGAAAGCCAATTTCTCTTGGACAGTCAAATCACCGGCAAAACTTGTTTCCTGATGTTCATACACCTTCCCCTATCCTTTAAGTACCTTATCAAACACTTCCCATCCCTTAAATCCGCCAAATTCCTCATTTTTGCACAAACCCTAGTTTCTAGCTACAACCTGGCAATTTTCTAGGTTTGGCCTGTGTTTTGCCCTTTTCTACCCCTTCCCCTCACTCAATCTCTGAGATTCCACTTTCCCCTGCTTCCTAACATCCCTCCCTACTTCCAAAAATTTCCCCAAGAATTTAGAAGCCCCTTATCCTCTTCATTTCGCTTCATTTCGACAAAATTCCTTGTTTCACACATCGGGACAAGTTTCACTCAAATGATGTTTCAGAGCCATCAAAGATGAATTATGGGAAACTGAGAGAGATTTTTTCTCATAACATGCCAAAGAATAAAAACCTCCTTCACGTTTTTCACAGGTGTCATTGTTTGAGAGAAATGTCAAGAATACCGTTGCCTCAGGAGAATCAAAGACACCTCTGAAGTGACCTTGGGAAAATCAAGTTTTCTCCTAGCTTGGTTGGCCAAATGATTTGCTTTGATGGGTAAAATGATAACTAGACACAAATATCTTTCCAATGAGCTATCATGGGCTCAATTTTGGGTTGAGGAAGGCATTCAAAAGTTGACTGCAACAGTACTCTTCTTTCAGGCAGCCTCATTTGGCACTTTTTGACCAGTCTTGGGAGATTTATTTTTTTACAGGTCAAATCAATTCCAAATTGAAAAATTCTACTTGTTTTGGAAATTAGACTCAAATACCGTTCCAACGAGCCATCCTACGCCCAATTCCGACACCGGGAAGGCCTCCAAAAGCCTCCTGCAAAAAGCGCGACCCGTTGGGAGGTGCGCGACCCATTGAGAGCCCTCCTGCAGTGTAAAAAATCAACGTGCGCGACCCGTTGGGAGGGGCGCGACCCATTGAGGATTTCTCCACAAAAACTTGCCAGTGAGCTGCCAAGTGACCACAAACTTGCTCAATCTTCCTCCAAATCATCAAATTTGTTTGAGGTAGGCCTTCTACACTTCAGTTGGTGGTTTGTCATGATTGATGGCTCTCGTGTGCAAAAGTTGAATTGGGCAAGTGGATGAAATTTTAAATGGCTCCTCAAACATGTCAGACACTGAAACATATGAGCAGCGTGATGACCATTCATCATCTTCAGAGGTTCAGGTACAGAGGAGGCCACATAGAGGTGGAAAAGGTGGCCATCACAGGAGAGAGGAGCCTACTTCTTTGGCAGGTCTACAAGCTTGTCCTTTGGCAGTTTCTTGCTTTCAGTACATGTCCTGTTATGAGTTCTTTGTCTTGCACTTGCATGAAGGACATGTCAACCTTGCCGGGGTGGATTTCACTTTGACACCCGAGGTGATTGCACAGGCTACAGGGATTCCAAATGTTGGGGAGATATGAGAAAGTCCTTGATGAGCTATGGAGGATTCGAGGAGACCGAATCTTGAAACGAAGGAGGCCCGGTGACCTATTGCCTGTTGACCGGGAGTCATTGCTCATTCAGGTGAATGCATACCTGGAGAGGTTGTTGGCTAAGGCCAACCAAGAGAAAAGGCTGCTGAGAAACATGAAGAATCATTATTGGGCAAGAATGCATGTATGCAAGGCCAAAATGAAAATGTTCCAAAGGAGGTTGACCGAGGTACTAAAACGGAGAAAAAGGCCAAATCCACTCCGTATCTTGGCTGAGGCATCCCTCAAGGATCATGGCACTCACTAGCATCAGCTACAGCACAAATCCCAAATTTTTTTGAGAATTTTGGGTCATTTTGGTATTTTTGGGAAATTTACAGGTTTTGGCTTCTCAACGGGTCTCACCCCCGGTGAGACCCTTTGTCATCGTAGCTCCGTTTTGCAAAAACTCAACATTTTTGGATTTTTCATGCAAAGTTACACATGCCTATGGATGGACTTGAGTTTTCATGGAGTTTTGGGCCTCCAAAAGGTCAAAATACAGCCAAATTTTGACTTTCTGCCCCTTTTTTGAGCTGCAGAAGTAGTCTTGGGAGAATTGACTTTTTACTGGGCAAATGACCTCCAAATCCAAAAATTCTAGTTGGGTTGGAAAGTAGACTCAGAGACCTTTCCAACAAGCTATCCTGCACTCAATTCTGACCACGGGAAGGCCTCCAAACAGAGCTCCAAAGTGCGCGACCCGTTGAGAAAGTGTGCGCGACCCGTTGAGGAATTTGTGCCAGATTTTACCAGTTCGGCCAGAAAATCACTGTTTTCACCTAGTTTGACTTTTTGGGGTTCTAAATGATGGATTTTTATGTAACTATCATGACTCAAAGACACTTTTACTCTTCTTTAACACTTCTAGAAGTTTCTTGAATGTAAATGGTAAATATTTAATGTATGGATAGGTTTCCTAGCTTATAGAGGCAAGTTGTTATGACTGCCTATTATCTAGTGCTCAGTTTAGAAGTAGTTGAAACAGCTCCTAGGAAAGGGAGCTCGACCCCTAGAGGTGGGGAAAGAGGTTAGATCATCTATATTATGCACTCTTTTGCTCATTTTCATGGTTGGACTCTTGAGGGAGGAGCTATCATTGTATATTTCACTTGTATCTCTGCAATTTTTGGCTAAGGAAGACCAGGGTTTTGCAGTCATCATTGGGATTCTTGTGGACTCATGTGTTGATGGTGTGTTTCTACATGTTATTGTAAGCTTTTTTATGTGATTCATTTCCTTTCTATACTACTGCATATTAAACAAATGAAGTGATAAAGTTAGAATTCATGCTAGCCATGCTCTGCTTTTAAATTTGTTTAATTTCTATGTTTTCTGCTGTCTAAAGAGAATTCAAATCCATTGTTTACTCTCTTTAGCCCTCTCATCTTTCTTCTAAATCATCCCTTTCAGCTAAAGACACCAATACAGGTTCCTACCTTGCCCCAAAGAGCCCCCTGCAGAAATTGTGTCCAATCCCCGCATCCTAAATTGCAGTTCCTCAATTTGCCACCAAAAACCCCAAAAACCCCCAAATCAACCTTCAAATCAGTTTACTAGCCTAATATCAGTGTTACCTTGATTGGTCATCTCTTCCTATTGAAAATTTACCGAGATTGACCGGAGAGAGCCTTCTCCTGCCCCGTAGGGCTAGCTACGAGGCTGAATGGTTTGATGTAGCTTTGAGATTTGCCTTTTTAGCCTGAGGTGAAATTTCAAGTGCTAACATACTGGCGACCATACTAGGGAGAACAAACTTGTTTGTGGGTTGATGTGTTTGTTTCATAAGTCTTAGACGGAGCCTGAAGTTACGCCAGGTAGCCTTCGAAAACGCTCTTGCTTTGCATCAGCGCAAGTAGATAAACGCTGCTTCAGTCAATCTCCGTGAGCTTGTGAATACGACCACTTCATTTGCATTTCACCCCAGCACATATATCAAGTTCAGATCTGATGGTTGATGGTGGAAAACGATCAGACACTTGAAAGGCTGAAATCATTCACCTGGCGACTCTAAATCAGTTTCGAGATCAGATCCAAAGACTCCACTGGAGGATGATCCCGACCAGAAAAACATGAAAGGACAACATGGACAGATCAGGTATTCAAGTTGGAATTTTATCCAAGACATTTTGTTCTTTGTCATAAATTATTTCTTCTCTTTTCCCAAGAATGTCAAGAAGGATTTGCAAAGTATATTATGCTTGAGAAAAGATCCTCGGCCTGTCGTTGATTCTTTCCCTTTGAAGATTGTGAATACCAATGATTTGCATGCCTTTGAGCTTGATCAAGATCCTTTTTCCGAATTTTCCGATGATCATATTCAAATTGATGAATCTCAAGAGACCAAGACTGATTTTATACCTGCTGTACATACCCCTATACCTTGTAAATTTCCAGATCGGTATAAACCTCTTGTTTTACCTTCTGTTCTTCATGCTTTCCCCAAAAACTATGATCTATACTTGCCGATGTTTGATGGTGAATGTAAGAATGTCAACGCTGAGCAACATGTCCAGAATTTTGAGAATTTTCTAGATCTTTTTGAAGTTGATGAAGAAGATGTTAGTATAAGGCTTTTTGCTCTTTCTTTGCAAGCCAAAGTGAAGAGTTGGTTCAAAGCCCTGCCTGATGCAAGCATTTCAGATTTTCAGCAGTTCGTCAAAGTTTTTTTCGACAGGTGGATGATCGGGCAGAACCTTCTCTTGATCGTAGAAGAGTATAACCAGCTGAAAAGACTACCAGAGGAGACAGTACAACAATTTTCAGCCAGATTTAATCAAGTTTATTATTCGATGCCAGTTGATATAAGACCTTCTCCTAGATCTGCTCTCTTGCACTATCCGGGTGCCTTTGATCCGGAGGTGGAGTTTCAGCTGAGAGAAAGGGATATTGCAACACTTCACGAGATGCAAAACAGTGCAGTAAATGTAGAGGCTCATCTGCTGATCCGAAGGGCAAGGTTGAAAGAAGAAGAGATGAAAAACATAGATCCGGCCGAATCAAAATCTCTAGAGGTGAAGCTTGACATTTTGGTAAGTGCAGTAGAAAAGATGATGGACAAGATCAACGCAAGAAATGCTTATTATGTTCAAGCCCATGGCTCGCTGATTGAAGAAGAACAAGTTGCTGATCCAAAACATTTTGTTTCTTACCCTAGTTGTCATAGATCTGATAATGATTGTTTTGTAGATCACCTTGGAGAAGAGAGATCTATTGATATGACATGCATGCTTGATGATGTGTTTTATAGTGATGATTTTCCTCGTTTTGATCAGTATGATGATGATTATGTTCTCCAAACAGAGGCTAATTTTGCAATCAAACAAGCAGCTAGTTTGTGGAAGGAAAAAGTTCATTTTCAGCAGCTTGAATACAATGTTCAGCCATCACATATCAGCTATGACATTGACGAGGAAAGTGCAGCACAGTTTGAAGTAAGTGGAGGATCTTTGCCTTTTTGTTTTGATTCATGTCAGTTCATTAGAGACAACTTCCATGAAATTAGAAATCAGCTGTCAACAAGTCTTGATCTAGACCATCTTGAAGGCAATAAAAACCTTGTTCCAGACTTTACATATTCATATTTGCAGTCCCCAAATGCCATTGGTTGTCAAGTTGCAGATGAAAGCATGGAAGCTGACATATTTGATCAAATGATACAAGAAGGTTCCCTACCTTTCTGTTTTGAATCATTTCAGTATTTGAAGGGAAATTTGCATAGTCCATCTTCAGTGAAGAATGAGCAGCATGTAGGCAATCATGTAATCACATTGGAACCAAAAGAAAATGGGTTGCAACAGTCTTTTCAAGCTTTTCATGATCCAATTGCTGATGTTTTGGATGAGGTTTGCAATCAAAGTCTTTCTCCATTGACCACATGTGAGCTTGAAACATGTGCTGATATGAATTTGATCCAGCAGTCAGTTTCTTTGTCATTTTCAGCAGAGGTCTCGTCACAAGGCTCAGATCACAATTTGCATTCATATGAGGAAACGAGAAGTAATCCATTGGATGAGCTAAGTTCCAGTGTGCTTGAATTTCAAGATCCTTATGCAGTGTTTTTGGAGGTGGATAGAGAATTCATATCATTCCACGGATCTGTTTCTAAGTTGTCATGGGAGTTTCCTTTCAGTAGTTCTCTCTTGTTATTCATAAGCGAGAACTTGTGGAGAATTCGAAGAGCAGATCGGATACTTGCTTGGTTACATTGGTTGTTTCATTTCACTTGACCCGATGATGTATGAAACTGTTAGAGTAGGTTGTGATGAATAAGCTCCCCTTTGAGCATCATTTTCAGTTTGTCGGTTGTGTTTAAGTGTTGAGTCAGTTTTTAGTTGAGTGAGAGTCAATTTGTGTTATCAAGTCATCATTTTTCAGTCATGCACCTCAGCTTGAGTTTTTGACCCCATCGCCCAATGGTTGCAAGCACTGGTCTGCTCTCCCAGAGGTCTAAGGTTCTTGGCACCTCCAAGGAGCTACCATCTCCATTGGAGCCAATGTTAGTGTCAGTCTTTCCAGCCTTCCTCCAGTGATCAAATGTGCTCTTACAAAGTGGTCTCAGAGTGTCAAGGTCAAATTTTGTCATTTCAGTGAGTCTTCAAGCAAAATTTGGTCACTAGGCATTAGGTCTAGGCTTTGCCCAAATGTCAGTCCATGTCATCATTCAGCTGAGCCTATCATCATTCAGAGGGTTTTCATTATCATGTCAGTGTCGAATGAGTCATTTTACACCTTATTCATGCTTCAGTTGTGCCTAGGCAAGCTCATTTCCCTCTCCTAGGGTTTTGAAAGCCAATTTCTCTTGGACAGTCAAATCACCGGCAAAACTTGTTTCCTGATGTTCATACACCTTCCCCTATCCTTAAAGTACCTTATCAAACACTTCCCATCCCTTAAATCCGCCAAATTCCTCATTTTTGCACAAACCCTAGTTGCTAGCTACAACCTGGCAATTTTCTAGGTTTGGCATGTGTTTTGCCCTTTTCGACCCATTCCCCTCACTCAATCTCTGAGATTCCACTTTCCCCTGCTTCCTAACATCCCTCCCTACTTCCAAAAATTTCCCCAAGAATTTAGAAGCCCCTTATCCTCTTCATTTCGCTTCATTTCGACAAAATTCCTTGTTTCACACATCGGGACAACTTTCACTCAAATGATGTTTCAGAGCAATAAAAGATGAATTTTGGGAAACGGAGAGAGGTTTTTTCTCATAACATGCCAAAGACGAAAAACCTCCTTCACTTTTTGCACAGGTGTCATTGTTTGAGAGAAATGTTAAGAATACCGTTGCCTCAGGAGAATCAAAGACACCTCTGAAGTGACCTTGGGAAAATCAAGTTTTCTCCTAGCTTGGTTGGCCAAATGATTTTCTTGATGGGTAAAATGATAACTAGACACAAATATATTTCCAATTAGCTATCATGGGCTCAATTTTGGGTTGAGGAAGGCATTCAAAAGTTTACTGCAACAGTACTCTTCTTTCAGGCAGCCTCATTTGGCACTTTTTGACCAGTCTTGGGAGATTTAATTTTTTACAGGTCAAATCAATTCCAAATTGAAAAATTCTACTTGTTTTGGAAATTAGACTCAAATACCGTTCCAACGAGCCATCCTACGCCCAATTCCGACACCGGAAGGCCTCCAAAAGCCTCCTGCAAAAAGCGCGACCCGTTGGGAGGTGCGCGACCCATTGAGAGCCCTCCTGCAGTGTAAAAAATCAACGTGCGCGACCCGTTGGGAGGGGCGCGACCCATTGGGAGGGGCGCGACCCATTGAGGATTTCTCCACAAAAACTTGCCAGTGAGCTGCCAAGTGACCACAAACTTGCTCAATCTTCCTCCAAATCATCAAATTTGTTTGAGGTAGGCCTTCTACACTTCAGTTGGTGGTTTGTCATGATTGATGGCTCTCGTGTGCAAAAGTTGAATTGGGCAAGTGGATGAAATTTTAAATGGCTCCTCAAACATGTCAGACACTGAAACATATGAGCAGTGTGATGACCATTCATCATCTTCAGAGGTTCAGGTACAGAGGAGGCCACATAGAGGTGGAAAAGGTGGCCATCACAGGAGAGAGGGGCCTACTTCTTTGGCAGGTCTACAAGCTTGTCCTTTGGCAGTTTCTTGCTTTCAGTACATGTCCTGTTATGAGTTCTTTTTCTTGCACTTGCATGAAGGACATGTCAACCTTGCCGGGGTGGATTTCACTTTGACACCCGAGGTGATTGCACAGGCTACAGGGATTCCAAATGTTGGGGAGATATGAGAAAGTCCTTGATGAGCTATGGAGGATTCGAGGAGACCGAATCTTGAAAAGAAGGAGGCCCGGTGACCTATTGCCTGCTGACCGGGAGTCATTGCTCATTCAGGTGAATGCATACTTGGAGAGGCTGTTGGCTAAGGCCAACCAAGAGAAAAGGCTGCTGAGAAACATGAAGAATCATTATTGGGCAAGAATGCATGTATGCAAGGCCAAAATGAAAATGTTCCAAAGGAGGTTGACCGAGGCACTAAAACGGAGAAAAAGGCCAAATCCACTCTGTATCTTGGCTGAGGCATCCCTCAAGGATCATGGCACTCACTAGCATCAGCTACAGCACAAATCCCAAAAATGTTTGAGAATTTTGGGTCATTTTGGTATTTTTGGGAAATTTACAGGTTTTGGCTTCTCAACGGGTCTCACCCCTGGTGAGACCCTTTGTCATCGTAGCTCCGTTTTACAAAAACTCAACATTTATGGATTTTTCATGCAAAGTTACACATACCTATGGATGGACTTGAGTTTTCATGGAGTTTTGGGCGTCCAAAAGGTCAAAATACAGCTAACTTTTGACTTTTTGCCCCTTTTTTGAGCTGCAGAAGTAGTCTTGGGAGAATTGACTTTTTACTGGGAAAATACCTCCAAATCCAAAAATTCCAGTTGGGTTGGAAAGTAGACTCAGAGACCTTTCCAACGAGCTATCCTGCACTCAATTCTAACAACGGGAAGGTCTCCAAAAAGAGCTCCAAAGTGCGCGACCCGTTGAGAAAGTGTGCCCGACCCGTTGAGGAATTTGTGCCAGATTTTACCAGTTCGGCCAGAAAATCACTGTTTTCACCTAGTTTGACTTTTTGGGGTTCTAGATGATGGATTTTTATGTAACTATCATGACTCAAAGACACTTTTATTCTTCTTTAACACTTCTAGAAGTTTCTTAAATGTAAATGGTAAATATTTAATGTATGGATAGGTTTCCTAGCTTATAGAGGCAAGTTGTTATGACTGCCTATTATCTAGTGCTCAGTTTAGAAGTAGTTGAAACAGCTCCTAGGAAAGGGAGCTCGACCCCTAGAGGTGGGGAAAGAGGTTAGATCATCTATATTATGCACTCTTTTGCTCATTTTCATGGTTGGACTCTTGAGGGAGGAGCTATCATTGTATATTTCACTTGTATCTCTGCAATTTTTGGCTAAGGAAGACCAGGGTTTTGCAGTCATCATTGGGATTCTTGTGGACTCATGTGTTGATGGTGTGTTTCTACATGTTATTGTAAGCTTTGTTATGTGATTCATTTCCTTTCTATACTGCTGCATATTAAACAAATGAAGTGATAAAGTTAGAATTCATGCTAGCCATGCTCTGCTTTTAAATTTGTTTAATTTCTATGTTTTCTGCTGTCTAAAGAGAATTCAAATCCATTGTTTGCTCTCTTTAGCCCTCTCATCTTTCTTCTAAATCATCCCTTTCAGCTAAAGACATCAATACAGGTTCCTACCTTGCCCCAAAGACCCCCCTGCAGAAACTGTGTCCAATCCCCGCACCCTAAATTGCAGTTCCTCAATTTGCCACCAAAAACCCCCAAATCAACCTTCAAATCAGTTTACTAGCCTAATATCAGTGTTACCTTGATTGGTCATCTCTTCCTATTGAAAATTTACCGAGATTGACCGGAGAGAGCCTTCTCCTGCCCCGTAGGGCTAGCTACGAGGCTGAATGGTTTGATGTAGCTTTGAGATTTGCCTTTTCAGCCTGAGGTGAAATTTCAAGTGCTAACATACTGGCGACCATACTGGGGAGAACAAACTTGTTTGTGGGTTGATGTGTTTGTTTCATAAGTCTTAGACGGAGCCTGAAGTTACGCCAGGTAGCCTTCGAAAACGCTCTTGCTTTGCATCAGCGCAAGTAGATAAACGCTGCTTCAGTCAATCTCCGTGAGCTTGTGAATACGACCACTTCATTTGCATTTCACCCCAGCACATATATCAAGTTCAGATCTGATGGTTGATGGTGGAAAACGATTAGACACTTGAAAGGCTGAAATCATTCACCTGGCGACTCTAAATCAGTTTCGAGATCAGATCCAAAGACTCCACTGGAGGATGATCCCGACCAGCAAAAACATGAAAGGACAACATGGACAGATCAGGTATTCAAGTTGGAATTTTATCCAAGACATTTTGTTCTTTGTCATAAATTATTTCTTCTCTTTTCCCAAGAATGTCAAGAAGGCTTTGCAAAGTATATTATGCTTGAGAAAAGATCCTCGACCTGCCGTTGATTCTTTCCCTTTGAAGATTGTGAATACCAATGATTTGCATGCCTTTGAGCTTGATCAAGATCCTTTTTCCGAATTTTCCGATGATCATATTCAAATTGATGAATCTCAAGAGACCAAGACTGATTTTATACCTGCTGTACATACCCCTATACCTTGTAAATTTCCAGATCGGTATAAACCTCTTGTTTTACCTTCTGTTCTTCATGCTTTCCCCAAAAACTATGATCTATACTTGCCGATGTTTGATGGTGAATGTAAGAATGTCAACGCTGAGCAACATGTCCAGAATTTTGAGAATTTTCTAGATCTTTTTGAAGTTGATGAAGAAGATGTTAGTATAAGGCTTTTTGCTCTTTCTTTGCAAGCCAAAGTGAAGAGTTGGTTCAAAGCCCTGCCTGATGCAAGCATTTCAGATTTTCAGCATTTCGTCAAAGTTTTTTTCGACAGGTGGATGATCAGGCAGAACCTTCTCTTGATCGTAGAAGAGTATAACCAGCTGAAAAGACTACCAGAGCAGACAGTACAACAGTTTTCAGCCAGATTTAATCAAGTTTATTATTCGATGCCAGTTGATATAAGACCTTCTCCTAGATCTGCTCTCTTGCACTATCAGGCTGCCTTTGATCCGGAGATGGAGTTTCAGCTGAGAGAAAGGGATATTGCAACACTTCACGAGATGCAAAACAGTGCAGTAAATGTAGAGGCTCATCTGATGATCCGAAGGGCAAGGTTGAAAGAAGAAGAGATGAAAAACATAGATCCGGCCGAATCAAAATCTCTAGAGGTGAAGCTTGACATTTTGGTAAGTGCAGTAGAAAAGATGATGGACAAGATCAACGCAAGAAATGCTTATTATGTTCAAGCCCATGGCTCGCTGATTGAAGAAGAACAAGTTGCTGATCCAAAACATTTTGTTTCTTACCCTAGTTGTCATAGATCTGATAATGATTGTTTTGTAGATCACCTTGGAGAAGAGAGATCTATTGATATGACATGCATGCTTGATGATGTGTTTTATAGTGATGATTTGCCTCGTTTTGATCAGTATGATGATGATTATGTTCTCCAAACAGAGGCTAATTTTGCAATCAAACAAGCAGCTAGTTTGTGGAAGGAAAAAGTTCATTTTCAGCAGCTTGAATACAATGTTCAGCCATCACATATCAGCTATGACATTGACGAGGAAAGTGCAGCACAGTTTGAAGTAAGTGGAGGATCTTTGCCTTTTTGTTTTGATTCATGTCAGTTCATTAGAGACAACTTCCATGAAATTAGAAATCAGCTGTCAACAAGTCTTGATCTAGACCATCTTGAAGGCAATAAAAACCTTGTTCCAGACTTTACATATTCAGATTTGCAGTCCCCAAATGCCATTGGTTGTCAAGTTGCAGATGAAAGCATGGAAGCTGACATATTTGATCAAATGATACAAGAAGGTTCCCTACCTTTCTGTTTTGAATCATTTCAGTATTTGAAGGGAAATTTGCATAGTCCATCTTCAGTGAAGAATGAGCAGCATGTAGGCAATCATGTAATTACATTGGAACCAAAAGAAAATGGGTTGCAACAGTCTTTTCAAGCTATTCATGATCCAATTGCTGATGTTTTGGATGAGGTTTGCAGTCAAAGTCTTTCTCCATTGACCACATGTGAGCTTGAAACATGTGCTGATATGAATTTGATCCAGCAGTCAGTTTCTTTGTCATTTTCAGCAGAGGTCTCGTCACAAGGCTCAGATCACAATTTGCATTCATATGAGGAAACGAGAAGTAATCCATTGGATGAGCTAAGTTCCAGTGTGCTTGAATTTCAAGATCCTTATGCAGTGTTTTTGGAGGTGGATAGAGAATTCATATCATTCCACGGATCTGTTTCTAAGTTGTCATGGGAGTTGCCTTTCAGTAGTTCTCTCTTGTTATTCATAAGCGAGAACTTGTGGAGAATTCGAAGAGCAGATCGGATACTTGCTTGGTTACATTGGTTGTTTCATTTCACTTGACCCGGTGATGTATGAAACTGTTAGAGTAGGTTGTGATGAATAATCTCCCCTTTGAGCATCATTTTCAGTTTTTCGGTTGTGTTTAAGTGTTGAGTCAGTTTTTAGTTGAGTGAGAGTCAATTTGTGTTATCAAGTCATCATTTTTCAGTCATGCACTTCAGCTTGAGTTTTTGACCCCATCACCCAATGGTTGCAAGCACTGGTTTGCTCTCCCAGAGGTCTAAGGTTCTTGGCACCTCCAAGGAGCTACCATCCCCATTGGAGCCAATGTTAGTGTCAGTCTTTCCAGCCTTCCTCCAGTGATCAAATGTGCTCTTATAAAGTGGTCTTAGAGTGTCAAGGTCAAATTTTGTCATTTCAGTGAGTCTTCAAGCAAAATTTGGTCACTAGGCATTAGGTCTAGGCTTTGCTCAAATGTCAGTCCATGTCATCATTCAGCTGAGCCTATCATCATTCAGAGGGTTGTCATTATCATGTCAGTGTCGAATGAGTCATTTTACACCTTATTCATGCTTCAGTTGTGCCTAGGCAAGCTCATTTCCCTCTCCTAGGGTTTTGAAAGCCAATTTCTCTTGGACAATCAAATCACCGGAAAAACTTGTTTCCTGATGTTCATACACCTTCCCCTATCCTTAAAGTACCTTATCAAACACTTCGCATCCCTTAAATCCGCCAAATTCCTCATTTTTGCACAAACCCTAGTTTCTAGCTACAACCTGGCAATTTTCTAGGTTTGGCCTGTGTTTTTCCCTTTTCGACCCCTTCCCCTCACTCAATCTCTGAGATTCCACTTTCTCCTACTTCCTAACATCCCTCCCTACTTCCAAAAATTTCCCCAAGAATTTAGAAGCCCCTTATCCTCTTCATTTCGCTTCATTTCGACAAAATTCCTTGTTTCACACATCGGGACAAGTTTCACTCAAATGATGTTTCAGAGCAATCAAAGATGAATTTTGGGAAACTGAGAGAGGTTTTTTCTCATAACATGTCAAAGAAGAAAAACCTCCTTCACGTTTTTCAGGTGTCATTGTTTGAGAGAAATGTCAAGAATACCGTTGCCTCAGGAGAATCAAAGACACCTCTGAAGTGACCTTGGGAAAATCAAGTTTTCTCCTAGCTTCGTTGGCCAAATGATTTGCTTGATGGGTAAAATGATAACTAGACACAAATATATTTCCAATGAGCTATCATGGGCTCAATTTTGGGTTGAGGAAGGAATTCAAAAGTTGACTGCAACAGTACTCTGCTTTCAGGCAGCCTCATTTGGCACTTTTTGACCAGTCTTGGGAGATTTGATTTTTGACAGGTCAAATCAACTCCAAATTGAAAAATTCCACTTGGGTTGGAAATTAGACTCAAATACCTTTCCAACGAGCCATCCTGCGCCCTATTCCGACACCGGGAAAGCCTCCAAAAGCCTCCTGAAAAAAGCGTGACCCGTTGGGAGGTGCGCGACCCGTTGAGAGCCCTCCTGCAGTGTAAAAAATCAACGTGCGCGACCCGTTGAGGATTTCTCCACAAAAACTTGCCAGTGAGCTGCCAAGTGACCACAAACTTGCTCAATCTTCCTCCAAATCATCAAATTTGTTTGAGGTAGGCCTTCTACACTTCAGTTGGTGGTTTGTCATGATTGATGGCTCTCGTGTGCAAAAGTTGAATTGGGCAAGTGGATGAAATTTTAAATGGCTCCTCAAACATGTCAGACACTGAAACATATGAGTAGAGTGATGACCATTCATCATCTTCAGAGGTTCAGGTACAGAGGAGGCCACATAGAGGTGGAAAAGGTGGCCATCACAGGAGAGAGGAGCTTGCTTCTTTGGCAGGTCTACAAGCTTGTCCTTTGGCAGTTTCTTGCTTTCAGTACATGTCCTGTTATGAGTTCTTTGTCTTGCACTTGCATGAAGGACATGTCAACCTTGCCGGGGTGGATTTCACTTTGAAACCCGACGTGATTGCACAGGCTACAGGGATTCCAAATGTTGGGGAGATATGAGAAAGTCCTTGATGAGCTATGGAGGATTCGAGGAGACCGAATCTTGAAAAGAAGGAGGCCCGGTGACCTATTGCCTGCTGACCGGGAGTCATTGCTCATTCAGTTGAATGCATACTTGGAGAGGCTATTGGCTAAGGCCAACCAAGAGAAAAGGCTACTGAGAAACATGAAGAATCATTATTGGGCAAGAATGCATGTATGCAAGGCCAAAATGAAAATGTTCCAAAGGAGGTTGACCGAGGCACTAAAACGGAGAAAAAGGCCAAATCCACTCCGTATCTTGGCTGAGGCATCCCTCAAGGATAATGTCCCTCACTAGCATCAGCTACAGCACAAATCCCAAATTTTTTTGAGAATTTTGGGTCATTTTGGTATTTTTGGAAATTTACAGGTTTTGGCTTCTCAACGGGTCTCACCCCCGGTGAGACGCTTTGTCATCGTAGCTCCGTTTTGCAAAAACTCAACATTTTTGGATTTTTCATGCAAAGTTACACATGCCTATGGATGGACTTGAGTTTTCATGGAGTTTTGGGCCTCCAAAATGTCAAAATACAGCCAAATTTTGACTTTCTGCCCCTTTTCTGAGCTGCAGAAGTAGTCTTGGGAGAATTGACTTTTGACTAGGCCAATGACCTCCAAATCCAAAAATTCTAGTTGGGTTGGAAAGTAGACTCAGAGACCTTTCCAACGAGCTATCTTGCACGCAATTCTGACCACGGGAAGGCCTCCAAACAGAGCTCCAAAGTGCGTGACCCGTTGAGAAAGTGTGCGCGACCCGTTGAAGAATTTGTGCCAGATTTTACCAGTTCGGCCAGAAAATCACTATTTTCACCTAGTTTGACTTTTTGGGGTTCTAGATGATGGATTTTTATGTAACTATCATGATTCAAAGACACTTTTACTCTTCTTTAACACTTCTAGAAGTTTCTTGAATGTAAATGGTAAATATTTAATGTATGGATAGGTTTCCTAGCTTATAGAGGCAAGTTGTTATGACTGCCTATTATTTAGTGCTCAGTTTAGAAGTAGTTGAAACAGCTCCTATGAAAGGGAGCTCGACCCCTAGAGGTGGGGAAAGAGGTTAGATCATCTATATTATGCACTCTTTTGCTCATTTTCATGGTTGGACTCTTGAGGGAGGAGCTATCATTGTATATTTCACTTGTATCTCTGCAATTTTTGGCTAAGGAAGACCAGGGTTTTGCAGTCATCATTGGGATTCTTGTGGACTCATGTGTTGATGGTGTGTTTCTACATGTTATTGTAAGCTTTGTTATGTGATTCATTTCCTTTCTATACTGCTGCATATTAAACAAATGAAGTGATAAAGTTAGAATTCATGCTAGCCATGCTCTGCTTTTAAATTTGTTTAATTTCTATGTTTTCTGCTGTCTAAAGAGAATTCAAATCCATTGTTTGCTCTCTTTAGCCCTCTCATCTTTCTTCTTGTTGGACACCTAATCCTAAAGGGTTAGTGTGGAAGCCGAAAAGACTAAGCAGTCCAAGAGACCTTGGGATCTGAATCCCAAGAGTCACATATGTTGTACTATAAATGTATATCTTATGGTAATAAAAAATGTACTGAATGTTTTATCTTTCATATGTTTGAGCTGTCCATGTGTGTTTAACATGGTATCAGAGCCATGATGAGTGGCCTGTTTTCCCTGAGCAACTGGTCTGAGTTGCCTTGAATAGTGCTGACTAGAGCTGGCCTAGTCTTCTGTAACGCTCCATTAATTCTGCCATCCCTGCGCTGTACCTGCACCCTGCTCTTCTGAAGCTGCATACAAAATGATGTCAGAGCTGAAACGGTAACGCTGCTCTCTGCACACAAACGCTCCTTCACCCAGCGAAATTTGTGCCATTCCTTACCTGCGCCTGACATTCACTTTACAGAGGAACGTTTGCATTCTATTTTCTATTGCTGCTGTTGATCGAACCCCTGACATGTCAGATATAATTTCTACCACTGAATTCACTGCCCCACTGAATTTCTGAATGTCAGATATAATTTCTACCACTGAATTCGCTGCCTCACTCATTTGCCCGTTTGGCTCACTGGTTTCCTTCTGTAAAATCATGAATTGTATTACTGATGCGCCTTTTCTCTCACAGTCTTCATGACCTGTGCATAGTAAGACACTGCTTTTGGAGTCAATAGGCTATTTGCAGTCATGCTTTTCTTACTATTCGGGCTAAATAACGTTTGTTGTTGGCTTTTCGTCAATCATATACGTTCATGAACAAGTCCAACCTGAAACTGGTTTAGAGCGATGTTGCAATTTGCATTATATCATATTTATTATGCAGGTTCATATGCTTGGCTCATCGTGGAATTGAGAGGACGGAGGGAATAGCGGCTTGTGTCTATTCTGAATGGAAAAATAGGTCGAGATATTGCGCAGAGATAGTATAGGGTATAAAAGATACAGGCCAAGGACTTCCGACGGATTCCCATGCGGTAGGGAGATAGCTAGCCCACTGCGGCACCCCCGCCAGCCACTCTTCATCTCTCTAAAAATCAATTTCTGAAGGTGAATCTTGTGACTGCGTTTTTTGGTAAAAAAAAAATGTGTGACTGCGTTTTTTTTGGGAGCACGGTCTTTAGAGGCATCCGCCGAAGGTGAAAACCCTCTGTAATAGTGCCCAAGTCGGTCGCATGCAGATGATCTGTTTTTCTAAATGAGATTGATATCCTCCGGGGCAGCGAAGTTTCTGATGCAAGAATGGGTGACGCAAGTGGGCTTCTGAGTCAAACCCACACAATTCAACGAGTCTAACTGCAACATTAACAACGCTTCCACTCTGAATACCTGTCTATTGAATGAGTCGGCATATTAACGGTGGTATTGAAGCGCATGCTTGTGTATCTATTGCATCCATAAAGCTGTGGTATAGCTGCGTTTTGCATAGCTGTGGTATAGCTGTGGTAAAGCTGTGGGATTTAATATATCAAGCATTGATGTCTGAGAGTACATAAAAACCTGGAGAATAAAAGGCCTTGACACACCAATGCTTCCGACATAGATAGACGACGTGGCTTATATCTCTTTTGCATATTGGGAGTAGATCGTATGTGGTGCGGTTGACTGCGTTGAATGGTTTTGAAATTCACGGTGTTGTGTGATGCGCAGAAAGACCCGGTGAAATCTGAGAAGCCAGATCGTCATTCTTTGTTCTGCAGGTCTGAAAATTTTGAGATACAGTTAGCTTCATTGTTGGCCATCAAAGTCTTGTGTTGTGGTGCTTTCTGTTTGTAAAAGTGCGAGGATTTTATATGCCTACGAGTAGAGCTGCAAAATGCTTGGCATCGTGATTGAATTGATGCCATTCTGACAGTCATAGACGATCAAATCAGGCCAAGTGAATCCATTGCCTGTACAATTATCTGGAGGTTTCCTCTGAGATTAACAAGAAGCAGATTTTAAGAGCAGTATTGAAGCCACCTCGAAGCAGATTTGGTGTTGTTCATGGAACAATTTGAAACAACCTCTGAGTGAAGTGACTCGTGGAGAAGTGATCAGCATTGTGAAGTGAATTTGAAGCATTTTTGAAGACATTTTTGGAAGTCATTTTTTTGCAGTTTCTTGTAGAGATTTTGGAGCAGTTTCTTGTAGAGATTTTGCATGATTTCCATAGCAGCTAGATGCTCTGAAGTTTGAAGTTGAGGACAGCGCTCATCTTCACATTTATATATTTTTTTTTGCATTGGTGATGTTATGCTCCAGTTCATTCTTAAAACGAACTGTGGACTGTTGATTTACCATGTGCCCAATTGTACCAATGTTTATTGTAGCTTGACGAGAAATGTTTATTGTAGTTTAACTTGGTAACATCAAGCTTACTCAGGTCCTGCTCCATCAACCAGACATTGTTGCCACTTGATAAGCCCTTACAATATCTTGTAGTAAGAGTAAAATATTATTTTTCTGTTGATGTTGCCTCAGTTGTGTTTTTTAAGTGGCATTGAAGAAAAATGGCCAGACTTGAAGATGCATTAAAGTTATTGAATATCCTAATTCATTCCACTGTTGATGAGATGGTCAAAGTTAACAAAGAAACTCTCTTTGACATCCAAACCTCTCTGCAAACTGCACATGAGAATATTGAGTTTTTGCAGCTTGAAACAAAGCTACAGCAGGAAGAATTACACCAGTGGAGTCATCATTCTGAACCTGTTTCTGTTCAGAACAATGAAGCAGACTCCCATAAACAGCAAGTCAATAATGTTACAGTTCATTCAGATAAAGCAGCAAAGTTACATGCAGATGCAGAGGTTCAGTCTGCACTTCCCAAGCCCATCATCAGACCTTGGGAACAGCTTGTCCACAACAAGCACAGAACTGGTCTTGGATATGACAAGGACTTGTCCTTTCATATTCCAGACTACTCAAAGCCCATTCAGTTTCAGAGTGCCGGATTCATTGATGACAATTCACTTGCTTCTCATGACAGTTCAGCTTCAGCTGTTTCAGACTCTGCCCCTCTTCCACAGCAACAACAACAACAACAACAACAACAGATCGTGAAATGCCAACACTGTGACCGAGTTGGCCATCTGAAAGATCATTGTTTTGATCTTCATCCATGTAAGCACTGTCATAAAACCAACCATTCTTCACACAGATGCTTCAGAAACAAACATCCTGCAAGAACAAAGATTCATCTAGGATGGATCGCTTCTTGGCAATGGACATCAACAACCAAGAAGATATTCCAAACACATGTCAGAACTTGTTCCAGAATATTGAACAGTCTTGCAGTTGAGTTTTCTCCATCTTCTCACCTTGTACCTGATAGGGGGGGAAATGATGGTCATCTACAAGCTTCAAAGTCACATCAAGCGAGCCTGAGCCACAACCTGCCACACCAGTTTCAGAGTTGCAGCCAGAGACAAAGATGCCCGTGAACAGATTGAGAACACTTCCTCTAGCAGAAGACACCAGCTTCTTGCCAGTTTTGGAAGAGTTCCAGTAGAGTTGTTGGTCATCCTTAAACCATCACAGATTAAGGACACTTCCTCCAGCAGAAGACACCAGCTTCTTGCCAGTTTTGGAAGAGTTCCAGGAATTGCATTAAGCATTCGAGAGTTGTTGGTCATCCTTAAACCATCACAGATTGAGAACACTTCCTCTAGCAGAAAACTTTAGTTTCTTGCCAGTTTTGGAAGAGTTCCGGGAACTGCACTAAGCGTTCCAGTGTTGGTGGTCATCCTTAAACCACCGCCCTTTTTTACCAACATTTCATAGAGCACATTCAGCCTAGTGCTGTCATGCATCTTTTGCACATTTTGTATTACAGCTCTCTTCTTGGACTCATACATAACCCTTCGGATTAAGGGGGGGAATGTTGGACACCTAATCCTAAAGGGTTAGTGTGGAAGCCGAAAAGACTAAGCAGTCCAAGAGACCTTGGGATCTGAATCCCAAGAGTCACATATGTTGTACTATAAATGTATATCTTATGGTAATAAAAAATGTACTGAATGTTTTATCTTTCATATGTTTGAGCTGTCCATGTGTGTTTAACACTTCTAAATCATCCCTTTCAGCTAAAGACATCAATACAGGTTCCTACCTTGCCCCAAAGACCCCCCTGCAGAAACTGTCTCCAATCCCCGCATCCTAAATTGCAGTTCCTCAATTTGCCACCAAAAACCCCAAAAACCCCCAAATCAACCTTCAAACCAGTTTACTAGCCTAATATCAGTGTTACCTTGATTGGTCATCTCTTCCTATTGAAAATTTACCGAGATTGACCGAAGAGAGCCTTCTCCTGCCCCATAGGGCTAGCTACGAGGCTGAATGGTTTGATGTAGCTTTGAGATTTGCCTTTTTAGCCTGAGGTGAAATTTCAAGTGCTAACAGAAGGGATAGAGAGAGGTGGCACATTCGCCGATCTAGGCTTGTAGGCCGATATATTTTCACAAAACTTTACATCTCTTCTAATGATAACATTTTTGGACTTAAGTGGAATAAGTCTATATCCTTTGACATCTTCAGAATATCCAACAAAAAAACATTTTTCACTCTTAGGTTCTAAAGCTTTATGTTTCTCATCTAGAATATGGGCCCATGCTTCACTTCCAAAAACATGAAAGTGACTTACATCTGGTTTAATTGAGCTCCATGCTTCTTCTGGAGTGATATTCTTTAAAACCTTACGAGGAGTGTGATTTACTATGTAATTTTCACAGTTAATTGCTTCTGCCCAAAAATTAAGACTAAGTCCTTTAGATTGAAGCATACAATTAGCCATTTCCTTTAAGGTGTGATTCTTCCTTTCAGCTACACCATTTTGTTGTGGAGTATATGTAACAGTATGTTGCATTTTAATTCCATTCTCAGTGCAAATGTTGATGAATTTGTTGTTAACATATTCTTCGCCATTATCAGATCTTAGCTTAAGAATTTGATGTCCAGATTGTTTTTCAACAAAGGCCTTAAAGGCCAAGAACATGTTAAATACCTCATCCTTAAGTTTTAAGAATTATACCCAAGTGCGTCTGGAGAAATCATCAATGAAAGTTAAGAAATACTTGTAGCCAGAGAATGAAACAACTGGAAGTGGACCACATAAATCACTATGCACAAGCTATAAAGGGGCTAATGTGTGCCAAGAGGCACGTTTTTCAAAACTATCCCAATGATGTTTTCCGAGTACACATTCGGAACAAACACCATCTCTGCAAGATACCATTGGAAGACCTATCACCATATTTTCTTTACATAGATTTTGAAGGGAGCGATAATTTAAGTGACCAAATCGCTCATGCCAAGTTTGCTCACTTCATCATTATGAGCAACAAATATTGAGGGAAGATTTGATGACCCAAAGTTGTTAAACTTATACAACCTTGTAGAATCATCAGTAATGCCAGTAGCTAAAATCTGTCTAGGATCTCTTAGGTCCTTAATTACAACATCATGAGGTGAAAATTCAATGATTTTTCCTTCACCTGAATGAGTTATCTGATATATAGATAGAAGGTTGCAGGATAAGGTTGGAACACATAATACATCATTAAATTGACTATTGTCCATATGAACAACTCTAGTCCCTACAACACTAAGAGATATATCATCACCAACATATATATTTTTGGTGTTACAATCATTTAAAGAAGAAAACATGGCTTTGTTTTTGGCCATGTGATAAGAAGCTCCAGAATCAACAAGCCACTCATGAGAATGAGAAGAAGAAGATACATTTAGTGCATATCTAGACCGAGATGCCTGACAACCACATGCATAAAGTGTTATTCCTGAAGATGAAGTTGAAGTTGAAGAGTGCTCCAAATGGATGTTATGCTTCTTCATTGTTGCTTCCAAGGCTTTCATCTTCTTAAAGCATTTGGATTCTAAGTGGCCATCTCGATTACAAAAGCGGAAATTTCTATAAGTCTTCTTCCCTTTGTTTTTATTTACCTTATCATTTTGTTGAAATGATTTTTCATTTTGAGACTAAAATTTCTTAGGACCCTTGTTTGGTTTAGGACCATTCTTTTTAGGATATGACTTCTTAGGATTCTTTGAATTTGGTTGCTGATGGGTGACTAAGGCTTTCTTAGAAGAGTTTCCAAGATTAAGAAGACCAAGATGTAAGATTTTTTCTTGTTCTATTATTAAAGAACCACAAAAGGCATCAAAGGAAGGGGACTTGTAGTCTTTTCCTTGAGAAATGAAGGCTTCTCTTATAGAATGGAAGGTGGAAACAAACACATAGTAGGCTGGTCCCAACTTAGTAAGAAAGGAATAGATAAGGCTACCATCTTCTTTCTTAACCTTAACACCTTCCAAGAGAAATCTAACGGTCTTGAACTTGGACAAAAAATCTTTAAAGGAAGAAAAATTATTGGGGTCCAACGTAAGCAACTCATTTTCAAGTTGATGGGATCTAATTTCCTTTTTAATTCCAAAAACTTTAGTGAGTTGTTTCATTGCTTCATTGGGGGTATCAAGTTCTGCGATATTGAATCTAAGGTCTGGAGAAATAGACATCCCTATCAACCCATGTGTTTGATCTTTCCTATTTTCCCATTTGGCTGCCTTATCTTCATCTTTAGGTTTGGTTTCTTGGCCTGAGGCTATTCTGTAAAGACCTTTACTTCTAAGTAAATCCACAATGTAGGACCACCATTGGAAGTAGTTGGTGCTGTCAAGAATAACTTGGCATGGACTTTCCATTTTAACAGAAACTGAATCTGTAGATGCTGAAAATAAGTGTTCCAATGGAAAGATCTCGAAAAAATAGGCTGATTCAAAAACAACGGCTCTGAAAATAGCTTCTGGATGAAGAAGTTATGACTTTTTGAATAAACGTTGTTGAAGATGCCGACGAAGTGCGTGAATGTGTGGGAATGAATGATAATGTTATATTTAAAAAAAAAAAAACCCTTTCCAAACATAAATCTAATTAGCTCACTTTTAAAAGAAATTTATGTGACTCACTTTTATAAATAAGTGAAAGTCACTTTTACAATGGTACTTTATGAGCTACCCACTAAATTGTAACTTAAATAAAAGATAAAGAGACTTTAGAATTATAAGTGACTCACTTTTTATAATGGGTGAGAACACTTTTACATAAAGTAACTTTAAAACATAAGCTACATGTGCTTTTTGAAAAAGTAACTCAAAAAAAAGAAAGACTTGAACCCAAGACCTCTATTCTCATAAAGTAACTTTGGACCAAGTGAGCTAGTTTAAAAGGTTAGTAATTTTTGGAAAAGAGGAAGGGTTTTTTTTTTAGTCACTGGAGCTTTGGGGTGTGTGCTTACTTGAGAAAGATCTTTTTTTAACTGCAAAACATAAAACACAAAACCAAACACGGACATACAAAAAAAAAAAAACCTTACGGCCTGAAGTTAGCTTTATCCGGAAACTAAATATTTTCCTTAATGTTTCTGATTTTCCGAGATCACACTAAGGCGCGGCAGAAAAGAGCATACACATGAGAAAAATGCTTCCTTTTTGTTTCTCATTTGCCCAGATCACACAAAGTCACGGGCCAAAGAGCATACTCAGAAATGAAAGGTATAGATTCGGTAATAAAAAAATAGAGAGCTAAATAAACCGAAATAAATAGAGAGAAAATAACTAAAATTGCAAATAAACATTGTATACCTCCAGATCTTAAAAATGACGTAGCTAGTGCTACCAGAAACGTTTTCGTGTCAAACGAAAGGGGTTCCTCACTGGAATAGATGCTCCTAACATAATAGAGTAGTCCTCTCGGCCCGAAAGTAGTCACAAACAGTAGATCTAGGAAATGACAATCGGATGCAGTTCTACTGGCTTCAGATTTGGATCACCAACGGATGCGACCCTCAAATAGCTTTGATACCATGTAGGAATTTACAGGGTAAGTTCCTTAGATAGAACACCAAAGGAAACCTCTCACAAATAGATCATAGATCAATACACCAATATTATTGACATGGTTAAAACCCTCAAAGAGGGAAACAGTCCACGACCTGAGCCAACACGACCACTTTAGGCAATTTATTAATAAAAGAATGAAAATTTACATAAGCTTCTCTCATGAATGGTTACCCTACAAATGACCCTCCATGCTCTTTAAATAGAGATGATGGACCAATTGGGTGTTAAGCCACGGATCAAGTGTTGATAATACTGAGGAGAGAATGAACCGTCAGATCATTACATATCATGACCGTCGGATTGTAAGTTACAAAAGTACATAGTAAAGAAACACACTTTACCTAACTCTACATTAGACCAAGTTATACTTAACTATTTCCTATGTGTTAGAATATCCTAACACAAATATGAATCAATCAAATTCAATGACTTTTGTAGAGAGGCTGACATTAAGAGGGAGACAATTGTTGCATACAATATTGAGAAAAATGGTATTGCTGAAAGGAAGAATCGAATAATCATAGATGCCACCTGTGCGATGCTTCATTACCAAGGCCTACCGAAGTTCTTATGGGGAGAATCTTCCAACGTTGTCGTGTATGTTCAAAATAGAAGCCTGCATCAAGCATTGGATTTCAAGACACCCAAAGAAGTTTTCACTGGTAAGAAACTTGATGTTTTTAATTTTAGAATATTTGGTTGTCTCATGTATTTTCATGTTCCTAAAGAGAAAAGAAAAGTTATAAGCATTTGGGAAGAAAGGAACATCTGTACGCTACAATGAAAATTTGAAGGCATATAGAATCTATGTGCCTGGTCAAAGAGAAGTGGAAATAAGCCATTATGTCACTTTCGATGAAGTCTCCACCCATGGGAAAGCCAAAGATATCCCTATCCCAAGGATGAACAATGATTATGTTGCAGGAAAGCAGGATGAATCTACAATAGATGAACGGATGCCCAATGTTAAAGGACCAATGGATCCCATTGATCCATGTTTTGATCCCTCTACCTCAAGGAAAAGGCCTTTGTTGCTCAAAGACACTCTCGAAGATGCTGAAAGACATATTTCTCCAAGAGGGACATTTTGTGAAAGTAAGAATCCGAATAGATATTAAGGGTACTTAGCTGTTATGAGTACCATTATTCAATATGATCCATGTATGTTCGAAGAAGCCATGAAACACCAAGTACGGAAGGATGTGATGAATGAGGAGTACGAATCAATAATGAAGAATGACATCTAGGATGTGGTTCCTAGACCTAAGGACAGGTCTGTGGTCACCTCGAAATGGCTTTACAAAATCAAACATGGCGCTGATGGGAGTGCTGAAAAATACAAGGCCAAGTTTGTTGGTCGAGGCTTCTCTTAAAAGGAAGGAGTGGACTATGACAAGATATTTGCACCGGTTGCCCAATATACCATTATATGATCTATTATTACTATCACTTCCTCTCAAGGATGGATACTAAACCAAATGGATGTTAATGTTTCTTTCTTGCATGGCTCGCTTAAGGAGGAAGTCTACCTAGAGCAGCCTAATGGGTTCAAAGTACAAGATCAAAGGACACACAGGTATAGGTTGAAGAAATCCCTCTATGGGTTGAATCAAGCCCCCAGGGCTTGGTATTAGAGGATTGATAGCTATCTTATGAAGCTGGGATTTACAAGGAGCAAAGTTGATCATAAACTATACTTCGAGGTTAAAAAGGACATGGCTCTCATTTTGGTACTTTATGTGGATGATCTCTTTCTGACAGATGTAGATCCTCTCATTTATCAATGCAAGAGGGAGTTGGCTTTCGAGTTTGAGATGAAGGACCTAGGTTTGATGCACTACTTCCGAGGCCCGGAGGTCTAGAAAAATCTAGGTGACATTTTCCTTTCTAAAGGAAAATAAATTATGAAGTTGCTCGAGAGATGTGGTATGGTGGATTGCAAGTTTGTGTCTACTCTGATGGAACTCAACTTCAAGAAGCTATGTGGAAATGCTCCTGGGCCTAAATTGGAAAATCCTTCCAAATATAAACAATTTGTGGGGGCCATGGTGTTATTGGTAAAATCTCATCCTGACATATGCTTTGTTGTGAATATGTTGAGTAAATTTATGGTTGAGTCTCATCACATACACTCGATTGCTGCTAAAATCTCTTGAGATATCTCCATGGCACAATCAACTATGGACTAAGCTACACTACTAGGAATTTGAGGCTACATGGATATAATGGTGTTGACTGGGCTGGTAGTGTGGTGGATTGTAAGAGCACGTCTAGATGTTTCTTTCCATTGGGGTCTGCTTCAATTTATTAGATGAGAAGGAAGAAGAAACTGGTTGCTCTAAGCACTGTCGAGGCTGAATACATTGCAACTAGTATGGATTTTTGTGAAGTTGTTTGGTTGAGGAAGTTATTTAGTGAGATATTTGAGAATATGTTAGATACCATAGTGATCTACTGCGACAACCAAAGTGGGATTTGACTTTCAAGGAATCCTGTGTTCCATGACTGCTCCAAGCACATTGATATTAGGTACCACTTTATCGGGATACGGTACAACGGGGAGAAATAAGGCCCCAACACATTAGGACTGATGAACAAGTCGCAGACATCCTTAATAAGCCCTTAGGGAAGGTTAAATTCTTAGCCTTCCTAAAGAGTCTTGGAGTCATTAAAATACCCTCCTATGAGGGTCCCACTTGAGTTAGAAACTAAGCTCTGGGAGATCCTGGGGGCTTGGGGTAATTCTTGGAGCTATGAGTGACCATAGGGTGAGTTTTTCACCTTCCTCTATTGGTGCGTTATGTAGAGGTTGAGTGGCTCACCTTCCCCTATGATACCCCATGATGGTTGATGTGTGTGTAGGGTGAGTAGTTCACCTTCCAATACATATGATGACACATGCGTCTAGGGTGAGTGGTTCACCTTCCCCTATGATTGACATATGCATATGATGAGTGGTTCAAATTCTCCTATGGAATATGAGCAGGATGAGTGGTTCATCTTCTCCTATTGATTCCCTAACATACATCCTACCCATGTAGTCTAGGACTCATGGGAAGTACCTCTCATCTGGCCAATGAGTTGGGAAATCTGGATAGGGACCATACTCCATATGTCTAAGATGCACGGTGTTCAACAAATTGATCTGGGATCAATTGAGGTTATACCTCTAGACTGACATTTGTCAATGGAGAGTGGTAAGGTTTTGTGACTCACTCTCGATCTATTCTTATTCATTATTACATCATCGTTCAATAGAGTAGAGATGAGATGACAAAGATGATACATGACTACAGGATGGCATGATAATCGATGACGACTGATGGATAAGCAGGTGGAATTATCCCTAGTTGAGAGGGAGTGTTAAAATTGGAAACTAGGGCCAAATTCCACCTTGGGACAACTCATTTAATGGATATGATGATTGCATTAAATTTCTCTTTTGGAGAAGACCAAAATTGATATAAATATCATCCAATTTGGACAAGAGGAAGTGTGATTTTGAATTTATACCCACACATGTGCAAATTGTTCAGGTCGGCCTCATGATCATGTATGCTCAAGAAGCCCATTAGACGTGTCCCTTCACCCACAAAAAATTGTATAAATACAAGTGACCTCATACCTCATTTGACATCATCACCACTCACATAGTTTCTCTCTCTCACATGTGTGGCAAGAAGGACATGTTTTCTGGGTTGAGTTGCAGCACTGAAAATTACACGCAACATACCAAGTTTGACCAACATTAACCAATGGTTCGTTGACTAGATTTGACTATGATTTTTGGAGGATATTTTATGTCTCTTTAGGTTGCATTTTTGGGCACATAATTTGAGGGAATCTAGGCATTTTGGCTAGTGTTGACATTAGGGTTGACTGCATTTTGACCACAAAAAATTACAATAATTTTTCTCTGTCCTATGACTGAGTTTGACTGAGATGTTTGGGGCTAACTTTGACCTCCTAACCAGGCTGAGTTTGACTAAGGAAGGCCAAGCTATTTGGATGATGATTTATTGTTTATTTGACCAATGTTGACTTTCTAGTTAGGGTTCAAGTTTGACTGCAGTAATTGACATAGTTGTTTTGACTTTAATTGGGCAAGTCAATTTGAATTTTTGTACTCTCTCTCTTTGCTGAACATTTTGATATAATAATAAGAAGAATTGATTAAAGGGTTTTCCCCATGTTGGGGTTTTTTCCTTGACTCTACTAGATCTACTGTCCTCTTGTCTTGGCTCATCTTTTGCATATTGTTTTATGTTCTAACTACTTTTACTGTCAATTTGATTAATGGTTAATGGGATTATTACTAGAAATCTAAATTGGAAATTTCTATCGGGTTGCTTAAGGAACAATGAAGTAATTATACTAAGCATAGAACATCCCATTGTTATCTAAAATTAATAGCATCTGAGATATATTTCGATACTCTTTGAGGATGTGGTAGGGAATCTAACAAGCAAGATTAGTTGAAGAGGAAATTCCTTGAGGATGTGTTATTCCAGGATAGGAATTGTCCTAAAAGGACATACCTTGTGAACACATAGGTTGGGTATATACCTTTAGAGACAATGACGATGGTGTCTATTAGTCACTAGTCTAGCTAGCATTGTGGTTTGATCTTTTGGAGAGATAGAGCTGTTAGTCGAGGCCTTGCTATGTGACAATGTTGGTTGGTGTGATGAGATTATTTATTATAAGCTAATAAGATAACTTATGAGATGGCTTACCAATCTGACTCTTCTTATGAGAATCCTTCATTTTGAGAATGTCCAAGTACCTTGTATAGATTATGAATACCACCCTAGTTAAGAGGGAGTGTTGAAATATGTAACTAGGTTTGGTATTTATAATGACATATGTAATCATGATTTTATGTATTTGATGCAAAGAGAAAAATAAATTTATTATTTTCATTCTTGAGGCATGGGTTTCATTCTCAAGGAAAATTTATTTAGAGGTTAAGCACCCATTGAGTGCTTCTAGGGGTTGTCATTGAGTCTACAAGTCAATTGAGTCATCATCATGTATGGAAGACCTTTTTGGGGTATGTTACATATTATAAAGAAAAATTTAATTGAGTCAAAATAGAGTTAAAGACCCTCTAAGACCTTAACATAGTGCTGCAACAAGTCGGCCTTCAAAAGATGACAAGTTAGCCTAGGAACAATGAAAAGTCAGCCTACAAGTTGTGATAGGAAGCCTATATATAAAGAGATCGAGCTCATTTGTAAAGCGCATCAATGAAGTTCATTGGAAGCATAAGAAGCACATGTATATCTAGAAAAGAAGAGAGAATAAAAGGAGGAAGAAAAAAATGAACCTTTGAGGATTGTTTTAGGGCTAATTCATTTCTCAAGTGTGAAGAGATTAGGGCATAGTTCATTGTACCTGAAGTACCATCACAATATATAAATTGAATTTAGGATTCAAAGAAGACCAACTTAAGAAGCTGAATTATCAAGGAAGGAATTACTTCGCAAAGCGAAGGAAAGGAGAGATCAAAATTTCTTCAGATATGTCACATGTG
The DNA here is from genome assembly GCA_031772625.1 of Pinus tabuliformis. Classification (NCBI taxonomy): domain Eukaryota; kingdom Viridiplantae; phylum Streptophyta; class Pinopsida; order Pinales; family Pinaceae; genus Pinus; species Pinus tabuliformis. Next base: position 816,525,961 of record CM062820.1, on the reverse strand, counting down.
CAAAGTGCAGTAACTGCAAGAGGTTGAAAGATGTAGGTAAGAGAGGCCAAAATTGCAGCCAAAGTTGCAGGTCAAAATTATTGGTTAGAGGAGAAGTGGAGGCTGCTATAAGGATAGTTTGACTTGGTTTGACTTGGTGAGAAGGAAGTGCTTGAAGGAGAAGTTTGACTTGGTCTTGGAGGGGTCTCTATCAAGGGTCATAGGTATAGGAATTCACCATTTGAAGTTCTATAAGAAGAAAAGAATTCTTATGGGTTTACCTCTTAAGAGGAGAGTTTTTGGCCCTGGAAGATAGCCAATATATTGTGTCCTCTTGTCTTATTGTTCTTTATTTTTGGTAGTTTTTTGATGATAAGAAAACTAATTATAATCAAGTGAAATAAGAAGATAATAAAGTTAAGTAAAATTACATCAAAAGCAGTTATCAAAGTAAGAGAAATCTCCTAATCTAGTTTCCCCTGGATTCCTCAACATAGAGATACTATGCATATTATGTGCCTAATAATATTTATTTTTGTAGAATATTGGGCAGATTATGAAGATGTGGAGGATGAGATCATATAGGGACTTACTTCCTACTAAAGGATGGATAATAAATGAGTTGGATATTATGAAATTTTTGAATAGATTATGGAGTTTTATTGATTCAGAAAATCTATGGATGTGTTCCATACTGCAGGAGAAACCAAATTTTAGTATCTAATAAATATTCCTCCTGCTGGGGACCAAATCCAATTTAATAGGAGTTTTAGAGGGAATCAATCCCTCTCTTCAAGGATGCTTCCCCTCAAGTATTTTTCTATAAATAAAGGGGCCTACTAGCCCAATAGAAAGTTCAAATTAGTGGAGAATATACTTTAAGGAGTAGCAGGCTTCTTTGCCTAATATTTTATTATGTATGAACTATTTTGACAATGAATGAAAGCCATCTTATTTTTAGTTTGATTCATTTTTAGAGGGTTGAGTCCTCCTTGGTTAGGGCCTAACCCATAGGCTCTAGTCTCTCTCCTTTGTGTGTTTTATTAATGCATCTTATTTCTTGTGTCAAGCTAACAAATATTTCCTTTCCTTTCTAGCAGAATTTGTTTATGAGAAAATTGCTTGTGCAAGTCTATCAATCACCTCCCTTGTGGGAAGAATGGTTGTAGATATTGTGTTGGAAAGCCAAAAACATAGTTAATTTCACGTTGTAATAGTTAGAACTTGAATTAGTTTCCCTTTTCATCTCTATTTTCTGAAATTAAATCATTTGTTTGATAGTCTTTCCATGCATCAAAAGAACAATCTATCTTGTATGCAATTCAGGGTATGGGTTTGTAGGGTTGAGAATTGTCATTTACACTTGTCATTCCATCACCAACACTTTCCTTCCTTCCCCAACAACCTCTTCAAGTAGATTGTTTACAAAGATCACTTTTCAGATTTGTTAAAGGCCACCGTGTGCATCTTTCCTTGTGCAAGATGGGCTCTTGAGGAGAACTAGGCTTGGAAAGGGCTTCATGCACCCTTCCCCTACCTTACCCCCCATTTATTTCCTTTAGAACACCTTGTAAGCCCACATATTTCTCTCGGATCTGATCTTGTAGAAAAACAAGACAATCCTATAGCACTATCCCGATCCTATAACACTATAGAAAAATCCTTCAAATGAATTATGATTTCCCCCACAATACTCTTGACCACCCCTAGGAACTCCATAATGATCATAATACAATAAATATGAATAAAATGGATTCATATACCTTGTAGGAACTTTTCTTTGGTTAATAAAGTAGATAGACAATCATTCCCAACAATCCTGTAGCAAAACAATAGTAATTTTTTGCTAATTTTTAGCACATCTTAACAAGGGTATTTTTGAGTGATTCTACTTGGATTGGAATCTTAGGACATCCTACTTAATAAAAAAAATAATCCCATCTTATTTTCACTTGATTTTCTAGGTAATTCGATGAGATAACTTGGGGGACAAACTAGTTGGCTGACTCTTGTAGCAACAAAATGTTTCCTGTAGCAATTTGTTTTTGAGGTATTTCCTTGCCCAGATTCACTCCAAATTCATGATGGAAGTAGATTTATAGCCTACGAATGCTCTGACACCAATTTAGTTTACCTGAGGCTTGGTTAGGTTTCCATTTAGCTTTTACATTTCTTGCTTCTTGAATGTTGATTTCTGCAATTAGTCTAGGTTTCTTTTTCACAATTGACTTCAAGAAAAGTGTGATTTCTTTCTTGTAAGAGTAATATAGGACTTTCATTTCTACAAATAGAATAGATTTCCTTTCTGTCATTTACTTTCCATCAAAAGTAGAATATGTTTTCTTATTTCTATTTACCTTTTTTGCAACTTAGGATTGGAAAATTACCTAGATCGTTACTCATTTGAAGTTGTTTCATTGCCTTATTTCACTAGCATCAAAGGGAGTCAGACTAGGAAGAGGAAGGTGTTTGTTTCCCATATAGTGCTGACCCCTCTTAACTTTGTATGAACCCTGAGTTGATAATTAAAATTTGTAGTCTTGGGAGTTGCAACATTCTTGTTTCAATGCTAGGGCTCATCACTTTTTGGCATCGTTGCAGGGGAGGGTGTCAAGGCAAGCACTCTCTTGTTCTTGGAATGATTCCCTCATTCTTTTATGCATTCATATTATCTAAAAAATAAAAATAAAAAATTTCATTAGGCATCTTTCATTGCATTGCATTAGCATTCTCATTCAAAAATTAAAAAAATAAAAATAATAATCTTCAATACCACAACCCCCCACTTCATCACGTGGTGTTGTAAGAACCACATCACCATTAAATTTTGTAGGTAGAAGAATAAGAGGTGGTAGAGAAGGTAGAGGAAATGGATGGAGATGTTGAAAATGAGGAAAATCATCTTGGATTTCCTATTGAAGATATTGATATCATTTTTTATATGAATAACATCCATCCATCTTTCCTTCCCAACTTCCATGGTATGAGGTAGGAGGATCTAGAAAACTTTCTCTTTGAATTTGAAATACTTTGCAGATATTTTGGTTACTTATTAAACACTCAAAAATTGATATTTCTTCTGACAACATTGAAGGATACAACTTTTAAATTGTTCATGAGCTTAGGGACCAATTCATTAAGATCATGGTAACATATGTAAAGAATATTTCTAGAAAAATATAAAGATCATGAAATTAAAGAGGAAATCTTTAGAATGAATCAAAAAGAAGATGAGAGACTTGATAATCTAATAGAGAGATTCATGTATAATGTTAATAGGGGAAAACTACAACATTTAGGATTTGACACACTAAAAATCCTCTTACTTAGAACAATTAGAGATGAGTGGATTTATCTCCTCAATTTAATGAGTGAAGGTGAAATATGCAATCACATATCAAGAGGTAGGGCAAGAGTAAGTAAATCAACATTGAGATCGGTAAGTCAAGTTGAAATTGGTAATTTCCTAGATAACTTTAAAACTAAAATTATTAGCAATATAAGTGAACAAGTAAAGAAAAAAGAGGATGCTGGAATTTGCGCTACCTATGCAGAATCACATGCTACTAAATATTTCCTATCATTACCAGGGTTGAATCAATTTTACCAGGAGGATAGTGGAGAAAATCAAATACCAAAACAACTATGTTATGTAGCTCCAAGAAGACCATGGCATCCTAGTTAATGTGGTAGGATGCAAGATCCTAATTCACAATTTTAAGGTTATGCAAAATAATCTCAAATTAATTGGTGTAGGTTTTAACTCTGTACATAAATTACCTGCATAAGAATTCTAAAATACAGAAAATAAACAATGCGAGAGCATAACACATAAAACACATATGCACAGAGATTTTCCCCTGGATCCCAAAACTGGGACTACCAACTTGATTTTTCATTATGTTCCTTTTAATGTTACAATACATATTTATACATACCGAAGCATCCAAAACCATGGACTGAAAACCATCGCGTCCAAAACCATGTGCAAAAACCATGCGCAAAACAATAGGTGGGTCTACCCAACCTAATATAGGGTCCATTTTTTTTTAATTTTAATTTTTTAATTTTTAATTTTTATTTTATTTTTTTCCTGGGGCGCTGCCCCAGACGCCATAGAGGGGGGCTATCCGCCTCCTTCAAACCCCCCAGACAAGGAGGGTTGCCGCCCCCCTGTGACCCCCCCGCTGTGTAGTCGGCGCAATGAAGGGGGGGCTCCGGCCCCCATCTAACCCCATGGTTCACTACATAGGCTAGTCATGGAAAGAATATAACACAACCCAACATTCTCCAACTTGTTGTTTTCTTTCCACAGGGGGCACAGGAGAGCTGAGTCATTTATCCAGCCCTGCAATGCCCATTTTTTCTCTACACCAAGAGAAATTATCAGAGCTCACAAATTTTGTCAATGCATCTGCAATATTCTTCAAAGTGTCCACCTTTACTAGCAACACCTTTTTGTCTTCTATCATATCCCTCACAAAGTGATACTGAACATCAATGTGCTTTGTCTTTGAATGGCAAGTAGGGTTCTTTGCCAAGAAAATTGCACTTTGGCTATCACATTCTATCCTTATAGCTCCCTGTACTAACCCCATACTTGAACACAATCTCTACAACCAGACTGCTTCCTTGCTTTCATGAGTGGTTGCCATGTATTCTGCCTCTGGAGTTGATAGTGCCACTATAGATTGTTTCTTACTCATCCAACTGATTGCACCTCCAAATAGGTTAAACACATACCCACTTGTAGATCTTCTTTGATCTAGATCTCTAGCCCAGTTTGCATCAACAAAGCCACGAATATCCAACACTCTGTCCAATCCTGGTCTTCCTTGGTAGCACAAAACATAATCACTAGTGCCATGAAAATACCTGAAAACCCGCTTCACTGTTGTCCAGTGCTCCTTCCCTAGTTTTGACATAAACCTGCTCAATACTCCCACTGCATGTGCAATGTCTGGTCTAGTACAGACCATTGAATACATCAGGCTACCAAATGCACTTGCATATGGAACACGGGACATGTCCTCTTCCTCTTCTTGTGTCTTGGGACACTATTCAGCAGGTAATTTCACACCTACAGGAATAGGAACCTTCACTGGTTTACTATCCTACATATTAAACCTCCACAGTATCATCTCGACATACTTCCTCTGGTTTAACCAGAGCTTCCTCTTTTCCCAGTCTCTTTTAATTTCCATACCCAAAATATAGTTTGAAACACCAAGATCTTTCATGTCGAATTTGGAGGACAATTGGGTCTTCAAATCCTAGATAATTTCTTTGTCATTTCCAACCAGTAACATATCATCCACATACAAGACCAGATAAATAACACGGTCAACAATTCATTTAAAATACACACAGTGATCTGATTTTCTTCTGGTGAAGCCAAGTCCCCATATAAATGTACCAAATTTCTGATACCACATCCTTGGTGACTGTTTTAACCCATACAGAGACTTCTTGAACTTGCATACCAGTTCTTTCTTACCCTTCACCGCAAAGCCTTCAGGTTGCTTCATGTAGATCTCCTCTTCCAGATTCTCGAGAAGAAATGTTTTCTTCACATCCATCTTTTTTACCTCAAAATCAAAAGCAGAAGCAACAGATAAAAGTAATCTAATAGAAACTACCTTGGCAACAGGAGAAAAAATATCACCAAAATCAATTCCTGACACCTAGGAATAACCTTTCGCTACCAACCGAGCTTTGTATTTCTCCACCTTTCCTTCTGCATTTGTCTTCTTCTTGAACACCCATTTGCTGCCAATGGGTTTCCTTCCAGCTAGAAACTCCACCAGATCCCAAGCCTCATTTTTGTGCAAAGATGTCATTTCATCAACCATGGCCTCTTTCTAGAGTTTTCCATCCTCGGAATCTATTGCTTCCTTCACAGTTCTGGGATCATCATCAGTAATAGATAAAGCAAAATTTGAACAAAAAGCAGATGGACTATACCTTTCTGGCTGCCTTCTTTCTTGAACTGATCTTCTCACACCTAGAGTTTGTGGCTCTTGATCTTCTGATTCCTCCTTTGCTGTAGAGTCTGATTCTTCCTCCTTTAGCTCAAACTTTATCTTCTCAGGTTCCTTTGGTTGGACTTCATGTTTAATAACATATTTCACCTCTCTGAACACCACATATCGGTTGTACACAACCTTCTTTGTTACTGAGTTCTAAAGCTTATAACCCTTTAAACCATCCTTATACCCAATAAAGATGCACTTTTTAGATTTAGTATCCAACTTGGTTCGTTTCTCCTTTGGAACATGTACATATGCATCACATCCAAATACCCTCAGATGTGAAAGAGAGGGTTTCTTACTAGTCCATAACTATTGTGGAGTCCTATCCTCCAATGTTGATGAAGGTGATCTATTGACCAGGTAACATGCTATCTCCACCGCCTCTGCCCAGAATTCATGTCCTAACGTGGCACCACTAAGCATGCTTCTTGTCCTTTACATCAACATCATGTTCATTCTTTCTGTAACTCCATTTTGTTGAGGTGTACATGGAGTAGTATTTTGCTGTGCTATACCACACTTCTTACAAGATTATTCAAATTCCTTACTACAAAACTCTCCACCATTATCTGTCCTCAACACCTTTATCTTCTTCTCTATCTGGTTTTCCACCAAAGCCTTAAATTCTTTAAAGCTATCAAAGACTTCAGATTTCTTCTTAAGGAAATATATCCATATTTTCCTTGAGAAATCATCTATAAATGATACATAGTACATAGACTTACCCAATGATGGAACCTTCACAGGTCCAAACAAATCACTATGCACAAGCTCTAATATCTGTTTCTCCCTCTTACCACCAGAGGGGAAACTCACCCGATTATGCTTCCCATATACACATTTTTCACAGAAATCAAAATCTAGAGAGCTATTACTCATATCTTCTACCATACCTTTACCATAAAGTATTCGAAGGCCCTTCTCTCCAATATGTCTAAGCCTTTGATGCCACAACATGGTCTTCTCTCCAGAGACCACTAGATTTTTTTGCTCCACTTTCAGGAACCAAAAAATTGTTGCACCCATCAACAACAGTGCTACCTTGTAGCTTTTATAGAGTTCCAATCCAAACTCCCCACGTCAATACCAGTGCTCCTCGAACCATCTTGTAGGTATCCTTCTCAAACACAGTTTTTACGCTTGCATCATCTAGCTTGCTTACAAAAATCAGATTTCTAGCCAATGTAGGAATATGTAGAACACCCGAAAGTATTCTAACCCTTCCACCTTGCAACTTCAACTTTACTTTTCCGCGACCAATGATTCTAGCCTTCCTATCATCCTCTAAGAAGACATCACCACCATCGCATTTCTCATGCTCGAAGAACCACTCTCTTTGAGGAGTGAAGTGAAAGGATGCCCCTGAGTCAATCAACCATGCCTCATGATCTACATGTGTACTTGAAGAAGCCAAGTACACATCCCCACCTTCATCTGAGGTGGTTTTCGCCTCTGTAGAAGGAGCATCATTAGATCCCTTTCCTTTGTTAGGAGATTTAGATTTACAGTCCCTTTTGTAGTGCCCTTCCTTTCCACATTTCTAGCACACCACATTTATAGGTTTTCCTGGATATTTAGATCTCCCACTTGATGACTCATTTTTGTTTCTATTCTGGGACCGTCCTCATATAGAGAAGGCATCACCATTCTGGCTCTCCATATTTTTCTGTCTCATCTCCTCTGTCAGCAAGGATGAGACTATTTCATCAAACTGCAAGGCAATTGCATTGTTACTTATTGCAATAACAAGACTATCCCACGAATTTAGTAGAGAACACAACAAACTAATGCACTTATATTCATCTGAAATTTTGATATCAACAGACAATAATTGACTTACCACAGTATTAAATGCATTTAGATGCTCTGTTATCGAGTCTCCATCTTTCATCCTTAGGTTATACAGCTTTTTCCGCAGGAATAGTTTATTCACCCGAGGCTTAGATTGGTACAAACTCCCTAACTTGTCCTACAAAGCCTTTGCCGTAGCTTCCCCTGATACATTCAACAACACTGAATCTGAGACACACAGTCGTATTGTGATCTTTGCCATCCAATCCAACTTCTTCCATTCTTCGTTGGACACTCCTGTTGGTTTAGTAACCGGATCTACCGCGATCCACTAATCTTTATCCACCAATAGATCCTCCATCTTGAGTTTCCACAACTCAAAACTCTGACCATTAAATTTATCAATCTCTATCTTTCCACTTCTCACCATATTCTCTCACCACCAGAATCGATCTCGCATATCTCCCACTAAACAGGGTCTACCACAGGCCCGATTAAAACTGCTCAGCAACAAAGGCGTCCCCTTGAAGCCAAAACAGCTCTGATACCAAATGTAGGTTTTAACCTTGTATAGAAATCACCTGCATACGAATTCTAAAACACAGAAAATAAACAATGTGAGAGCATAACACATAAAACTCATATACACAAGAGATTTCCCCTGGATCCCAAAACCGGGACTACCAGCTTGATTTTTCATTATGTTCCTTTCAATGTTACAATACATATTTATACATGTCGAAGCATCCAAAACCATGGATCGAAAACCATCGCATCCAAAACCATGTGTGAAAACCATGCACAAAACCATAGGTGGGTCCGCCCAACCTATTATAGGGTCCAATTTTTTTTTTCCCGGGGTGCTACCCCGGACCTCGTAGAGTAAACCCCCCACTGTGTAATAAGCACAACGAAGGGGAGGCTCCAACACCCCAGTTCACTACGTAGGCTAGTCGTGGAAAGAATATAACACAACCCAACAATTGGAACACACCATTTCCTTGCCAACCTTGGCCATGTCAACCCCAAAACCAATATTGGCAACAAGGTTGGCAAGGACCTTATTGGATAAATCCACAATGTCCTCGATATTTTCCTCAATATTCTCCATGTTGGACACACATTGTCATTGATGTCAATATGGCAATATTCAAGGAGTAGACAGAGCCACCAGAGGAGTAGATGGAGACGAGAGGAGCATACAGAGCCAAAGAAGAGGAGCAAATGGAGCAAACAGAGCAAACGGAGAAGCCATATATATAACATATATATATGCCAGAACAAAGCATATATATAGCAAACAGAGCCATGGGATGCAACAAACAGAGCTATTGGAGCCACAGAAGAAGAAGACACAACTATCGAGAGTCATATAGCCACAGATAACACTATCGGGAGCCATCAGAGGAGAAAACACATATATATGCATGCATTTAAACACTATTGGGAGTCCATAACACTATCAGCGACAAAAACCATGCATATATGTGTTTAACACTATCGGAGGAGTAGTGGACGCGTTTAACAACAAAAAAACATGCGCCGTCAGATTTCCAGTGAAAAGATCCGATGGCTACCGGGTGATAAAGATGCACGGGAGATAGCGAGCGGGGATGACGATAAACGGTATTGTTCGCACCGCCTTTGGAGGGTGCGTGGTAATCGTACACGGGCAAGTGATCACAGTCACCGAGCGACGCGTGGCAGATGGGATAGGGAAAAAATTGCTTTATTGTGAGTTAACGCGTGGGCGGTTTGTGGGATCAGGAGGAGCGAACGTCGTCGGATTGCCTGATGAATGATCGGACGGCCAGGTTTAACTTCATGTGTTTTTTGACTGATGTGATAGGTAATTGTATGCAAACTCGAAGCAGCAATGTATTATGGTTGAATGCTATATCGCATCTGCTGTGTCACTAGTCTCAAAGGGATGTTAAATCCACCGATTGCGATAGAGGTATGGATCCGATGGATTTATCAAAAATAGTTTATATAATATCGCATCTAGCAGGAGGATCGACCATCGACCATCGGCGATGCCATGGGCTCGATGTATAAAGGACCCCAGAAACTTTGATTTCCGATTACGATATATGTAGCGGACCTGATACAGAATAGATGCAAGTAAAATAACTCTTGAAGTCCGTCCTTTAGCCTTTTCGCCAATTTTTGCTCATATTTCCTGTGTATTTACATATTTTCCTTGCGCGTGGTTTGAAGGGCCAAAATACATATGATAATGGTTCCGATAGTTCAGAAGGCTAGAATTAAGCCGATTGGGATTGCGATAGGACGTGGCATGTCCGTTAAACGAAACAGTCTCGGTGGATGCCTGTTATCATTGAAAAAAAAACGGGCCTGGATTATAGCTTTAATACACAGTGACCGTAAATCCAAGAAGTTGAATGGAAAGCCAGCATAGAGGAAGCCACAACAACCAAAGAGGGAAGCACAAATATCAAGCGATTTAGAGGAAATGATAATGACTGAGGAGGAAGCCAAAGAGGCAATGGAAAGCGGAAATGAATGGAGAAAGGAATAAGAATGTGATAAAAACAACTAAATTCACACAATCACATAAATACAATTATATTAAATACACAAATGGTGTATGTGCAATCACACTCACACACAGATTACATTCAGATCACTCTATTAAATAGAGTTTTTTTAGATCCAACTTATTCCTAATTTAGAGAGTGGTTGAGAGAATTTCTCAACCATCACAAACCAATCTCTCAAATATGGAATGTAAGCATTAATTCCAACATCCCCCCTTAATGATTAAATTACATGAAAATAACAAAATAATCAAGCTTATCAGTAGATGCTCCATCAAGTTGCCTCATAACCCTCGGAAAGGTGTAGTTGGCAAGTTGGATTCCCGAGTTCCCTTCCTCAACTCCCGAATCAAGGACCTCCCGAAGTCAATTACTGGACAGCATCCCAATCTGTCACATAACCTCATTAGGAAACCACCACGTCTACCACTAATGAGGGATCCTTCCCTAGATCCGCAACTTCCATACTATCTGGACAACCATCCATATTGAGCCTTACTGCTACTTGATCTTTAAACACAATTGATTGCAATCACTGAAATTTTAACAATTAACCCTCACTTATTTTACAAACATTTTCTAATAATGGAAATTAAACTAATATAATCACAAATGTATTTTCCAAACAACCGGTATAGTCACGATAACAGTGACTATCACAATGCATTTATTGTTGTCTCTGTGAATATCAGACACGGCTCTCTGTTTTCAAATGTTCATGCACTGTCCTCCCCGAATTTGAGACTGATTCCGGCGACGAACACCCCCAGCCATTAGTACGGGCCATGATGAGATCGCTGATGAGATCGCTGATGTGGACATAAATGCTACAGCGCGGCAATATCCTTCCTAACACATGATGTCGAAACTAGGGTTCGAACCATTCACACTTCTCACCCATCCAAAATATAAATTTACAATACTGAAGAACAGGTAAAAGAAATAGCGAGAATGTCACCTTGGCTGCATAATCCACCTCAGCAAACCTGAAAGCGATTCCTAAGGAACCAAAGAGTATAGAAAGCAATGAAGCAGCTTCAGAGAACCGGATACCAAGCAGCAAACAAAAGCTTCACCAAAGTATCTGCATCTGCCAAAGAACTGGATACCAAGCAGCAAACAAAAGCTTCACCCTCTACGGCAGCGTTCTCCAGTCTTCTCGGCGCCTTCAATCAAACGCCTATCCCACTTGGCTAACCAAACTTGGCTATCAAACGCCTTCCCAACAACGATTCAATCAAAATTCGCAAAGATCTCCTTCACGGCAATCCGGCAGCGATTCACCTCACGCAACAGCAGCTTACTCCTCCAGGGATTCAATTTCGCAGCGATCAAGCCTTACTCGCGCCGTTCTGGCTAAATGAACAGAAGCTCCATCTCTTCAATCATTTGACTCAATTTACATTTCTAATTGTCGTTGCAATCGCACAGTCTCACCAGCAAACCTTCCTGCTTGAACGCTGGTCCTTTAATTGTTGTTGCAAAGAACCTATGGAATATGATCCACAAACGACTGCCTTTCACGTCGGGTTCACCACAGGAGTCTCCACAGTCGGCACCAGGTCATCACGATCCACAAATTCCTCAAGAGTTGTCACCGACGCTCTCCAAATTCACACAAAGAGTTGCGGATTTCCCTCGTCGAGTTCTGCGACATGTAATTTCTTGTAGCGGTTTCGATCCCGCAATGTCATGTTCGAGTTCTTCACAGCACGCATCTGCTTCACATGTGTGTGCAGGTCTCACACACAGGTTGGCTCCTTTCACACTTCATTTGCGCCTTCCAGAATTTAGCTTTCATCTAGCGGTCACATAGACTGACCATTTGTGACTGACGTACAACTCCCACTCAGGGATTCACAGGCCCTCTCAAACCTGTAGCTCTGATACCATGATAAAAACAGCTAAATTCACACAATCACATAAATACAATTATATTAAATACACAAATGGTGTATGTGCAATCACACTCACACACAGATTACATTCAGATCACTCTATTAAATAGAGTTTTTTTAGATCCCACTTATTCCTAATTTAGAGAGAGTGGTTGAGAGAATTTCTCAACCATCACAAACCAATCTCTCAAATATGGAATGTAAGCATTAATTCCAACAGAATGTATAAAACAGTAAAAAAAAAAAAAAATTTGTGTTGTTATTGTGGTGAAGAACCAGAGGGTGAGGTAGTAGAAGCAGCAGAGGCAAAAGAGGCAGAAAAAGCAACGGAGGCTATAGAGGCAACAGAAGCAGCAGGGGCAGGAGAGTAGGAGTGAGTGAAAATCAGCTGAATAGAGTGCAACAGCATACTAGTGTATACCAAGATTGGGTTGGAGCCCAAGAGGTTGGAGCCTCAGAACTGAACAGGGCTGAAGTCATTGGGGGTAGGTGCTCCTAAGTGCAGAACCACTGCAAAACAAAGTTGGTGCTCTAGAGGTTGGAGCCTCACTGAAGTCCAAGTTGGAGCTTGGCAACTATTCACAATCAGATTTATACTTATATTATATTTATTTCATTGCACTGTCTTGAGTTTTAATAAAAGCATTAATTCCAGTTGTTGATCTTTGTGTTCTATGTATAAATATACATATATATATATGCTTTTGGCAATCACTAGAACAATTAAAAAATAATAAGAAATACTGATTCACCCCCCCCCCCCTCTCAGTATTTCCAACACTCCATACCCAAATCAATGTTATCCATACCATCCACATCCACCACAACTACATCCTCAACCGCATCCATCTCAAAGATCCACTCCCACTCAACTCCTTGCACAACCATTTCTGAACCCAAACAATAAGGTAACTCAACCAACTTACAATGTTGAGGTACACCGCTTCCAAACAACTCCTCTTGATCTACATGGTATTAATCTTAAATTAGGAAGAGTATTGCAAAAAAGAGATTCTCTCGATGTCAATGAAGAACGCCATTTGGAAGAAGAATATCCAGAGAAGAATAAAGAATCATGTACCACATTTGATGGAGAGAAACCAATGGAGCCATATATTGAAGAATTTCTACTATGCTTATCATCACATATTTTATGTTTTCACGAGACTAATCGACAAATAGTAAAATATTTAAATGGTGTGGAGGAAGGAGACATGCAGAATGATCTAGATGAGAAAGTGAACCAAGGGTATCAATGTTACATAGTACTTTGTAACACCTCCCAAACTTCCCTATGACATACCCTGAAGTGCCCGAAACGTGACCATCATGCAGTGTACTCATCCAGATATGCATCTTAGATCCTCCCTAAAATACTGATAAATGCCTTAAGCTTCCCTTGAAGAAAAGGGCTAAAACCTTAATTTGAGGATCATCCCTTCCCTGACACTAGGAAACTGTGTTGGTCGCTAGTTGCACTATATTAGCCTCACGATGCCAGTGCGCTTTTGGCTTGGATACCCACGATGATCCATAAAAGGTAATTTTTCCCAAAGAGGACAAGAAGCTTCATGATCTATAGGCTTCCAGAATGACGATTTGGAGGTTGTTCAGCATGGATTATGTCGATTTCTATCAACTTGGCCCTTTGGTCTTATCCCTATGAGCTACCTCCTTGAGATGAGGGCTTTCTCCTATCTTTGGAGAGATCCTAACTCCCTTTCTTTGGCTATATATTCATCCTCTCCAATTTCAGAACGGTTGGTCTTTGGCTATTTGCACCCTTATGCTGAGATTGTGCCTACATGCTACTCATTTGTGTTGGAGAAGGAGTGCTTGGAGAGCTTGAGCTTGGACTTGGACATTCACTCAAGGAGAGATTATTGACATCAAGGCTTGGTTGTATGCTTCCTCCTTTATTCTATTAATATATACAACTGTTGGTTCACTTTCCATAAATGTTTGTATTGATGCATCACTTATCTTAATGCTCCTTGGTATGTTAAGTAGGTTGCTTTCAATTATGCTATTTGTACTTGTATGATTTGTTGTGTCTTGATCTCTTGTGCAGGGATTCAAACATTAAGAGTAGTAGGACTGAGCTCGTGGCACAAGTGATTCAAGGTCTTCAACAAAGGAGGACGTTATAACATTAGAACAAGGTAGGTCATCTTCCTCTTTTCCTATTTTGATCGTAACTGAGGAAAGTGTCTAGTATATTGTCATGTAGGTTGCTATTCCCACTCATTGGGCTAGACGGATCATCTTTGTCTGCAGAAAGGATTTGCCTAGACAAAAAAATGGAGACTCCACTGGGAAAGCTATAACCCTTTCCATCCATTCCTTCAATTAGATTCTTTGATGAGTTTGACCAATCGTCAGTTTCTTGGATTGTTTGCTTTGCTGTAGCTATTTCCACTCTCTAATAATTGCTTGAGGACACTCAATGTGTTATGGTCTTGAAGAATTTTTATTTTTCCCTATTTTCCTGGCCCATCGCAGGATTTTGCTTTAACAATCAAACTGTCATTGCTGCTTTTTTAATTACACTCGTGCTGATATCCCTTGCATTTCCATTTTGCCTATAACGGATGCATTGATCCTAGAGAATAAATAAAAATTAGGTTTTCTTCTTGTTTTCAGTGTTTTTTGCCTCTGTTAATGGTTTTCCAATTTGTCTACTATGTATTTTCCTTGGTTGTTGTGATTGTATGACTACAATCGTCTCTTGACTTTGTTAATGTGTGTTTGAGGCTTCATTGCTTTATAGGGTTTCTAGGGCCTCTAGGTCATCCTCTGCTTATTGCTTAGTCTACTTCTCTAAGATTGTTTGCTTCCATTCAAGAGTCTTCCTGCAATAAGGGCATCTTTGTCAAGTTTCTTTTGGTTCATTGATGTAAAGTTGTTTTGATTAGTGTCGAGTCATATTGTTACTTTGAATATTTCTTTAGTTCCATTGTCAAGCATACTGAAAGAGAGTACTTGTATTCATTCTTATGTTTCAGAAAGAAAAAGTGAAAGATCTCTTCATTTAAGTATTTTTGAAACGTTTTGCATTTGAAATCATAAAGTGAAAGGAAATTTTCATTTTCATTGAGTTGATTTCATTTTTCTTTTGCTCATTGCATTAGTTTGCATTGATTGGATCAAAGTGAAAGAAAAATCATTAGTGCGTATTAGTGAAAGGAAAGTGATTTTTGTTTCTTATAGGATTTCATCTTGGCATTGCATTTGTTAGTGAAATGAAAGATTAGGTTTTTACATTTTTCATTGGAAAGAATTGTGTTTTGATGTATTTTTCTTGTTTGATGCATTATTTGGTTGTCTCTATTCCTTTGTTAGTTTGCCTTCATCGAATGAAAAGATTCCATTTTCATCATTTAGTTACATTATAGGAACATGTGACATCGTTGAGCCATCAAATTGAAACTTAATCGAAGATAAACTTAAAATTTAACTCAATTAACCTAAGGAAAATTTGTCACCTAACGCAAATATCTAGAGGTTTAAGCTAGAGACGTGTTTTGGCATCTTTAAACATAACAGTTGTTGTTAATTTCCTGCAGTGTATCCCATGGGTGAAATCCCATCCCAGTATGGAAGGATATAGAAGGTTCTCTACTACTTTCGGGTATATAGGAGGCACTTCAGTATGATAAGTATAGGGACGCTCTCATCGAATGGTTCTTCATCAGATAACACTAACATAGACTTGTACTCCCTGTACCATTGAGTATATATTGGGAGACCCCATTAGGTTGCTATCCTTTAGCCACAGGTAACCGAGTCAGCTGCCTTGTAAACGTGATACACCAAACACATCATTTGGGGAGATCAACCGTCGTACGTCAAGTCCTTGGTTTCGGTTAAGGTGTATATAACAGTTCATGGTTACTTATTAAACCCTCTTTCCTAGTATTACCCATTTTGATCTATTTGTTATTTCACTTCATAAAATTAACAAACAACGATAACATGTCGAACCCATGCAGTTGCTTCTTGCCCCCATATTAAGTAATTCCTTGTAAAGTTTAATTTTAATTAGTCCTCAACGAATCGTCTCTTCTTCTTATTCTCTTGAGTGAAAGTCACTGTGGTTGAACCATTGAGTTCACCCCAAAGTTCCCCTTCATCTTCTGATTCAGAAGGGTCATCACAAGGAGTTCATCTAGAACTTCCACAGTCACTTGAAGCTCAAGGACTTGAACTTGGAATTGTTCCAAGCATCCAACCCCTTGCTTCTTGTCCACCACCTCAAGATTCTTTGTCACCTTAGGAGTCTGACCCAGAAACCCCTGAGAGTCCACAGAGGTTTGTCTTATATCCTTCAAATCCATTATTTGAGCCTTTTTTGATATATACTCAACCTCCTTACAGTCCATATGATCGACCTGGTGTTCCTTTGGAGTTATCTCCTCGTACATATTGGATTCCTCCTCGCCAGCTATTTCCATCCATGGATTCAGAGGGTGATATTCCAACCTCTCCTCGAGGTCCCCCAGAAGTTTCCGCTACTCATACTCCTCATGTTGATGATGAGTCCAAATTCGATTTTCCTCCAGAAGGCTTTCCTTTTACGGGAAGAATTCTATCTCAAACACTTCCTAAAACCAATGGGCCTATGATTCCTTATGGTTATACATCCTTGGCTCAATTAGTTTTAGGAACTCCTAGTGCTTCCTCTTTGTACCAAAATCCTATTTGGTCATCAAATGCCATGCTTACTTCTGGTTTGTTTATTCCTAACATGACCTCTCAAATAACTGTACAAACTGTCGTTAATTCAGTTCCGATTCAACCAACTATTATGTCACAACCTTTACTGTCATTTCAACCTTCTATTCCATTACAACCGACTATTTTAGTTCATGCATCTGTAAGTTCCTCAATCCCTTCGTCCTGTAGAAAAAATATACCACCGCCTTATTCACAGCTTGGGGGGAAAATCCAAACATTCATCTTATGTCAGGTGGAACCCATGTGAGTGGATCACAACCTCACATGGTTGGAGTCAACCAACCTAATTCTAGTGGTATTCCTAATCCCGTTGGTTCAGTCGTGATAGGTAATATCCAGTATCAACATCCTTACATAGCCCAGATTCCACTTCAATAGGCTTATGTCCCATATGGTTCATAAGAACTACAAAATCCACCTGACATTCCACAAGAAGGTCCTCATGTGAAACTTGGCCAATCTGCTATTCTCAGTGCATATGGTCAAATCCCATTTGGAACTTACCAATATCCATAGGGAATCCCTTAGGGAACTGTCCTTACAGCAGTAAGGGAAACCTTTGCAGCAGCAGGGGCAATCTTTATAGCAGTATCAACATCCTTTGCAATAATAAACACAATTTGTTCAACAACCTAACCAACCCTTGTATCCGCAAGGCCATCCTTTGTAGCAGCAAGGTCGACCCTTGCAGCAACAAAGTCAACCTGTATACCAATAAGGTTAAACCTTGTAGACACAAGGACAACCCTTATAGCAGTAGGGACAATCACTTCATATCCAAGGTCAGCAGGTGCAACAACCTTACAATCCATATTCTGCACATAATGTTTATCCTCCTTATGGTTATCAACAACCTATGGTAGGTCAGTATCAACCCTACCCTGGACAGAATCCACCTTATGGTCAAGGTACCCCTCAGTGGGGTAAAAATCAAATCCCCTATGGTCAAAATCCTCCATTTTGGGGGTAGAATACTTACCAAATAGGTTGGAACCTACAGGCTAGGCCTCCTCAAAGGCCTTATATGCCTTTTAATCTGCAATTACCATTTTTAGCTACCTTGGAATTTCCTGATGTCTCGAGGCTTACTAATGATCCAATTCTGCATTCACCTTACTGGCCTCCAATTCCTACTAAAATTCCGAGTGATTTCCCCAAGTTCGAAGGAAAACCTAAAGAAGATCCTTAAGCTCATGTGATGACATATCACTTATGGTTTTCTTCCAATTCTTACATTGATGATTCTATTCGTCTTCGCCTTTTTCAACAAACCTTAACAGGTGTCGCCACAAAATGGTATGTCGAGTTGCCTCAAGGTACCTATACATAATTTAATTCTTTGGCTATGGCCTCCCTCATCAACTTCCATTTGTTGGTTCATTATGAAACTAGAACTCATTTGCTCACATCTATGAAGCAAGAACTGCGACCCATATTTCCAATCACATCCATGAATGGAGACGTCGGTGTCACCTCATCAAGTTCGAAATACCTGATGAGTTGTTGACTGAATGGTTCAGCATATCATTTGTGAACAAAATTTCTAAAGACATAAAAATGGGTGGATGTGTTACAGAGGACCAAGCTATTGCCTGTGCCCAGTATTTAGACTTAGTCTATTCCCAATCTGGCATGCTATATGAAATGTTGCATGGTCCTCCAAGACCATCTTCAGATCTGGCATCTTCAAAGTCTCTCGATGTACCACCTGTTGATGGTATAATTGGGTTGGTGTCTCAAACTTCCACTAAAGCTTCTTCGAAGAATAAATCTGTTTCAGATATTGGTTCTAGTCATCCTTCAAAAAATCCATCGAATCTCGGTAAAAACTCTAAGGTCAATGTCGTTCAATCTACCACGGCAGACAAAGCCTCGAAAGGTAAGAAGAAGGGTAAAGGAAAATATAAATCTGATACCATGAAACAAGATCCTCCCAACTCATATGCTGATGATCCCTCCAAATGAAAGCCGAAATATCCTTGCCTCATTTGTGAGGAAGACCATTATACCAAGGATTGTCCCCGACGTGCTGAAGTTAGTCGTTTATTGAAAGGGACTCCGACTGTTTTGAAAGAGACATTTCCATCTCAGCAGACACAATTGGTAGACCGATCACAATCCTATGCCTCATCTGGTTCTGAAGTCTACATGATGATGGGTTCATTGCCTATCTCTGTCACTACTCGATCGAAATATTATCAAACACCTCAAAAGAAGATGGTGGAGAAAGAAGCCACTGATATACCTTCTACTTCTACCCCACCTAGTTCTGGTCCTATTCATATTGAGAGACCTAATAATGAATCCATTTTCTGAACGCCTCCCAAATGCGTGCTTCGGAAGTCTTCCTATAATCCAAAGGCTAGAACTGCCCAACATTACAGTATTGTCGAAGACTTAGCTCAAGCACTTTTGACAATGTCCTATTTAGAAGTTCTCCACACATGCCCATCGCAGCAGAAATCATTATTGTATGCAATAGGAGATATTGATCCTACTGATTCAAGTTTGATTACCTTCGATCTTGAAAACCATGTTCTTCGCCTTCCTCATTAGATTTCCTTTTTGATTCAAGTTATCATAAAAGGAAAGACAATCCATCAGACTGTCATTGATGAAGGTGCTTCTACCCGCATCATGTATGTTTCATGTTGGAAATCTATTGGCTCTCCACCTCTTAACCAATCCCCAAACACCTTGGATGCCTTTGATGGTAGAGGTTCCCATCCTTATGGTATTCTCACAAGTTTTCCTATCACTTTAGAAGGGAAGACTGTTGAGCTAGAAGTGGAGGCTGTAGACGCAAATCTAAATTACAATCTTCTACTTGGGAGAATTTGGACACATGCCATGTTTTGTGTCATTTCCTCTTTGTTAAGGGCACTTGGTTATCCTCATGAAGGAAAAATTTTCACCATCAAACAATTGTCCTTTTTCTCTTCTGGTGCCTTGAATAGCAGTGTCCTATATGTGGGAAATATCGAAATTCCATATGAGAGTGTGGGGGCAGGTCTTTTCAAAGATTCTTCTTTAATGGGAACTTTTTCTCTCCCACCTCCACTTATCGCCTCGGTCCATATGATTTTTGTTTCTACAGACCCATGGATTATTCCTTCCCCAGATCAGATTGATTCATTTGGTGATTCTACGTCACTAAGTCTGTTAGAAAAAGCTTATCATGAAATTGTCTCCTTCAGCGGTTGCTTCAGAAAGTCATGTTGTTCTTAGTATGGATCTGGATACTTATTCACAATCTCCTTGGCTTGGTTCTTGGGATTCCCCAGATCTTTTTTTTATCCTCCACAATTTCCCAGGCTAATGAGGAGATCGATGGAGGTAACCATAGACCAAGCTTTCAGTTTGGTAGCTAGCCCTACCAAACCAGAGAGGGCTCTCTCTATGAAATTACAACCAAGAAATTATTGGAAAGTAAACGTTTTTAGGCTATATATGTTTAGATCAGGGTTTGATTTGATTTTGATTGTTTGTTGGATGGTGGCTTAGGTCTAGGGAGCGAGGTTTAGGCTTTAAGAATCAGATTTGCAGAGATGTAATGGGGTAATGTAGGCACATAATTTAGGACTTTAGGGTTGTCATTGTGTATATGGGAGATAGGTAGGGTTTCAAAAGCATGAGTGTCAATGAATTCATTTATATCAGAGGAAAAATGAACAATAATGTGAAAGATTCTCCAAAACAGAGAATTACATGAATGAATTTTGTTTATTATCTTAGGAAACAAGCACATGAAATATTGAAATGGAAATTAAAGATACGATACATTAAAACTTATGATCACAGAAGGAAAAACACTGATAAAACACATACCACAGGTATCCCACTACAATCACTGCAAACTATGTCTATTAGTTCATGCCAAATTCTCAATTACACTAGCATTCAAGGATCAATTGCACTGCATCCAACCCTTGAAAATGATTACAAAAGGCATTATATAGACTCTGAGCTCGAAATACTCTCTAGGAGGTCGAATTTCCAGCAAATAAATTCAAATACATGCACCTATCTAATCAATGCTACACACTAGGGAGGTTACTCAACCATTTCCTCTTTTATCTAACTATCACAAGATATTTACCCAAAGCATTAAATGGAGGATAAGACACCTATTCACCCCTAATTTTACCCATTTACATTTAATTTTAACCCTCACATTCATTCACCTCACCCTTTTGACTTTTACCAAAGTCAAACTAGGAATTACAAAAAACAAATACACAATGAAAATTTTACAAAAATCTCATAAAATTTCCAGGTGTGCAGCGAGCTATTGGAGGCTATTTTTGAGTGCCTTTCGGAAGTCCAAATCCATATCTGAAGCCTGTTATGGAAATATGGGAGAGTTTATATGTATCTAGAGCATTTTTTCACTCAAAATGACCCATTTTTGGCTGAGATATGGCCATTCTCCTAAGGTGTCTCCAGTTGGGCAGCGAAGACCTCCAGTGCGCAATGAAGGCCGATCATAGTGTGTTGTCTTCCAACCCAATTTTGGAGGCCTTAAACTGCTCCAAATTTCAAACCTGATAGATATTTGGAAATATATTGAAGTTTTATACAAGATGGATGCATCAAATGAAACCAACTCACAAGAAGATAGAAAAGATAGATGAACACCTTAGAAATAAGCCTCTTTGAGGGGGAAACCTCATTTACATTACACAAATGAACAATTCTTGGATTATACAAATGACAAGACCTCCTTTCTATATATAGGAGTCTAAGGGGTCATAATGTAATAAGAGATGACATAACAATAATGATGTAAGGGCACAATAATAACAATAGTGGGCTTCTATGGGGCACAATAATAACAATATGGGGACTACATGGGCACACCAATATAATAAGGGGGTTGTACTAATAACAATAAGGGGTTACACTAGTAGTATATGGACCTAACATGCCCCTCTCCTTCAAAAAGTGTTGTCCTCAATGCTTGAGTAATTCTTGATGCTTCTGTATAAAATTATTGTCCTCCCATGTGGAATCTTCAGTAGGTAAGTTCTTCCACTTGATGAGATACTTTGAATTGATTGATTTTAGAGCTGTCGAGTTCTTATTTCTGTGACTGCTTCAGGTTCCAATATGATTTTTCCTTCCTCGTCAAGTTCTGGAAATATTGCTTGAACTGGGATCTTCTGCAACTTTTGAATGAGTGGCCACACTTCTTCGTCCTTCTTCCAATCATCCCTTGTTTCATTTATCCAATCTGGTTGGATAATAGAAATAGCACAAAACAATGCTTCCACATCCTCATCCTTCCTTGAGAGTGCATATGAAACAACATTTTTATTCCCTTTTTTGTAGATGATTTCAAAGTCATAACCCAAAATATTTGTGACCCATTTTTTTTGTTCTTCTAAAGATAATCTTTGTTCTAAAAAGTATTTAATACTATCATGATCCATTTTTACCTTGAAGTGTCTTCCTATTAGGTAAGTTCGCCATTTCTTAATTGCATGTAGTATTGCCAACATTTCCTTCTCATAAATAGCTTGCTTGAGATGTAGCCATAAAAATACCCAATTGCCTACATCAAAACTTCTTTCACTGTGGTGTTGATTTTCCTGTTGTTTCATTCGATTCTGCACCAAAGTAGCGTTATCCTTTAAAAGTTGGAGAACTTGTTGTTGATGCTCATGTGATCTTTCACTTCTTGAACCTTTTTCTTCTTGATATTTCCTTCTATCTTGAGAGTTTGAGGAGTGGTAATTTCTTCCAATACATTACAATATATGGTTGGATTCATTTCTTGATGCTCAATGTGATCTTTCACTTCTTGAACATTTTTCTTCTTGATATGTCCTTCTATCTTGATAATTTTATGAGTGGTAATTCTAGCCAATGCATTACAAGATATGTTCGGATTCATTTCTTCTTTCTCGATGTGATCTTTCACTTCTTGAACCTTTTTCTTCTTGATATGTCTTTCTATCTTGAGAGTTTGAGGAGTGGTAATTCTTTCCAATGCTTTACAAGATATGGTTGGATTCATTTCTTCTTTCTCTAGGGTTATTTCCTGGTGTATATCCTCTTCTTTTGATGTTTCTTGATCCTTTTCTTCCTCCTCTTCACAATCAATGTAAAATAATTTCTTCTCAGCACACTTATGACCTTTAACGTATTATTATCACAATTGTAACAAAGTCCCTTTTCTCTTTTTTCTTCCAATTGTTGTGGTGTCACCCTTGTAGGTTGTGGAAGAATAGGAGAAACAACACTTCCATGTTTATAATTGTGAGGGGTAGAATTCCTTGTTGCCATAATTTTGCTTTCCACTTTTCTTGCTAACCTGAATGCCTTCTCCAATGAATCAGGTTCCCAAAGACGAACCTCATGTTGAATGTTATCCTTTAAAGTCTCTATGGAGACACCAATCCTCTGATTCTCTGGAATATCATTTTCCCTTATATTCAATTTTTGAAAGTCCTCAATGTTCTCTGCCATTGAACACTTTTGTTTGAGATTTATCAATTGGCTAAAGAAGGTGTTTCTCTTTGTATCCTCATAATGTGCTATCATTTCCTCCATGAAAATTGACCACGTGATGAGTGGTTTACGAGAACAAAGCCCTTTATACCATAAAAATTGATTCAGTTCTAAATAATTAGATGCAATACGTACCTTTTGTAACACTGGTACACCATGTAGATCAAAATATTTCTCCATATGTAGTATCCGATTTACCGGATCCTTGCCATCAAACTTCTTCATCTCACTTTTTCTTGATTTTAGGAGCTCAATCTTGAAACAACTGTAACTCTATAATTTCAGATCTTCTAGTTCTGAAATCACGATTTGCAATAGCCCTCTATGTCCTCTCTCCAATGCCACTAGTCTGATCGAAATTGGATTCTCCAAGAAAGAGTTATGCACCATCTCCCACGATGATCTAATTATATACCTTTTCAGAATATCGAACTTGTATTAAGTGCCATGTGCCACTGTTTTGACCTTCGGATCTGAAAAATACACACAAAAAACTATAGTCTGTCCTCTTTCTATAACTTGTTATGAAATTTCAATCTAAAGCTCAGAGAGAAATTTATGATGATGTTCCCAAGGTCACATGTTTAAGATGTAATTCGGGAGTCTGCAAAAACCTAACTTCCTCAGATCATATATCCAAAAATATAGTGAGACAAGATTTGAAATTTGGACCCGAGGTTCAGACCAATTTCTTCTAAAATGGGTGTTTGTTTTAGCTTTTGAAACTTCGTAGTGAACGCATTATAGCGAAAATTCCATGATGACCTATTTTAGATGAAATTCTGGAGCTTTCAAAAACTATAACTTCCTCAGATCATATCTCCGAAAATATAGCGATACAAGATTTGAAATTCGGACCCGAGGTGCAGTGAGATTTCGTCTCAAATGGGTTTTTGTTTTAGCTTCTGAAACATCACAGAAAAAATGTTATAGCGAAAATTCAACGATGAGCTGTTTGGAGCAGTGAAAACCCTAGAATCCAAAGCTCTGATACCAAATGTTATGAAACCAGCTCACAAAAAGATAGAAAAGATAGATGAACGCCTTAGAAATAAGCCTCTTCAAGGGGGCAGCCTCCTTTACATTACACAAATGAACAATTCTTGGATTATACAAATGATAAGACCTCCTTTCTATATATAGGAGTCTAAGGGGTCATAATATAATCGGAGCCGACATAACAATAATAATGTAAGGGCACAATAATAACAATAGTTGGCTTCTATGGGGCACAATAATAACAATATGGGGACTACATGGGCACACCAATATAATAAGGGGGTTGTACTAATAAAAATAAGGGGTTACACTAGTAGTATAGGGACCTAACAAATTTGGACATTCCAACAGGGAGAAAAATTGATTTTCTCAAGCTTGCTCTAAAAATACAGGGTGTCTCTGACAAAAGAGCAGCGCCAACTTGTAGAGAACTTTTGACTTCCTTCTTGGAGGATTTTTGTGCTAAAAGTAGTATTTTTGGAGATATTATGATGTCTTCTACACAATAGGGTCCTTAAGCACTGCCAACACCTGCTCCAAATCCCTGAAAAATTGCCTTGAAGTTAAGTTGTGCAGAAGTGCAACAACTCTCCCGTAGCAAGTGTAGTTTGGGCATTTCTCTCAAATAATAACACCTATGCATAAACAAAAGGAGTTTGTTGTTCCTTGGATTATCATTGACATAAAACTATTTCAATTTTGTAAAATTCTTCTCCATTTGGTCAGAAACATATTTTGAATCAAAAATGTCCTATTTGCAGCAAATGGCCTCAAAGAGAAAAGGCACTGTTTTGCAAATGGAGGGAGATGAAGGGGTTTAAGGGTGTCTAAATTATTGGGAAAATTTTTGAGGATAGGGATAGATGTTAGGGAGTGTAGGGAGGTGGAATTTCTTTAAAAGAGTGAGGGAAATGTGTGAAAAAGGCCAAAACACAGTCATAACCTGCAAATTTGCAAAAAAGCAGCATTGAGCTAGGGTTTAGGGAAAATGAGGCGAAATGAAGAGAATGGGTATGGGAAATGGTTAGGAAGGGTATATAAGGTATGTGTGGGGGTTATGGAAAATAAAAAATAGGATTTATATCAATGCAATGAAGCAAAAGCATTTGGATACCCAAAGCACAATGAAACCCTAGGAGAGGGATTTTCACTGAGTTCTTCAAAATGAAGGATGCATAAGAGGTGCAAGATGTTTACTTACTTTCCAAGGACATGCTTAAACCCATGAATAATAAAATGAAACCCTTTTGATTCTTTCCATGGCCCTTTGTAGCTTGAAAGTTGATTTTTTCTTTGGCAGTGGCATGACATCATATGTCCCTTTGAGAAATGATGAGATGAGGTAGTGTACTACAACATTGTCTTATTTAAAATAAAACATTTACCTTTACCTTTATTTTGATTTCCCTAAGATGCTAACTCCCTTTACCCACTGACTCACATGATGTACATGTTTTTTGTTTTGACATATGGTATCATGATGACACATGGAGTGAAAACCCTAGACCTTGACCTAAAATGAGGAATTTAACCATTTCATGACCCCAGACACTTGAATGAAGATATGATACCTCAAAGAAGACAATGACCATAATGAGTGATGAAGACCATGAGACTAAAAAAGAGTAGTAAAAACTGAACCTCCCTAACTAGTGACCAAATTTTTATTGAAAATCTATTTGAAACCATAAAAGTTTGACCTAAGACCCTAGTAAAAAAACTTTGGAAGAGCACATTTGATCACTGTTGACTGACATGACTGACATGCACTAACACCTTTGAACGAGATATTCCCCACCGATGAGAGTATTGTTGAGGTTATGTCTCTTAACAAAACTCCTTGGAATGATATTCATCATCGTTCTTCGTTTCTTCCTAGCCTAAGTGAGATTCCTTTGTGTCTTGAAGCTTTCGTTTCTCATAACTCGACGCATCCACTTCAAACACCTGCTTGGTGCATAATTTATTTATTTATTTTCTTTTTCTGAAGGTAATATTGGAAATATTACTGCAACCATGCTGCTCCACATTTCCATTAAACATGGAATTATTGAGAACATCTACATTGGGGTTTCTTGTTCTCCTTATGATATCATGGTTTACACCACTCTTTTCAAAGAATTTCGTGATGTCTTCACTTGGTCATATGAGGAAATGCCTGGTATTGATCCATCTATTGTGGTGCATGAAATACCCACGTATCCTGATACGAAGCCCATTCGCCAATGGTTCCATCCCATGCATCCTAGGAAGGCTACTGCTATTGAGGAAGAAGTTGAAAAAATTCTAAAAGCTAGTTTTATCTACCCTATCCCAATGACAGATTGGGTTTCTAACATTGTACCTGTTACTAAAAAGCAGGGCATAATTTGAGTTTGTGTTGATTAACGCAACATCAATTGTGTATGTCTGAAAGATAACTATGTCACTCCATTTATTGATCAAATCATTAATGAGTGTGATGGGAGTGAGATTTTCTCTTTTATGGATGGTTTTTCTGGTTACAACCATATCAACATATTACTCATTGATCAACATAAGATGACCTTCATCTATCCATGGGGGGGATATTTCCTAGAAAAACTCCCTTTTGGCCTGAAAAATGCTAGTGCTACCTTTCAGAAAGTAATGTCATATTATTTTCATGATATTCGACACATTTTTCAACCTTATCTAGACAACTTACCAACTCATTTTGCTAAGCATCATGACCATCTAGACCACCTTCGAGCCATATTTTTGCCTTTTCGACACTATAATATTCATCTTAATCCGCATAAGTGTGTCTTCTGCGTAGAATCTGGTCAGATTTTGGGTTTTGTTGTGTCCTAAGAAGGTATCTGAATAGATCCTCTGAAAGTTGAGGCTATTGTAAATTTACCCCCTCCTACGTCTCTGCATCAATTGCAAAGTTTGAAAGGCAAGGATAATTTTCTTCATCGCTTTGTCCCTAACTACACTAAACTCACCAAGGGATTTACTCACTTTCTCAAAAAGGAGATCCCATTCATTTGGGATGAAATTTCCCAAAAATCCTTTGATGCCCTAAAGAACATGTTCATTAATGCTCCTTTATTGCATCCCCCCAACTATCGCCGCGATTATTTCCTCTACTTGGCCCCGTCTGATAGTACCATTGCTATGGTATTAGTCCATGATAATGACAATGGTAATGAACACGTGGTTTATTATTTAAGTCAAAATCTTACTGACATTGAAACTCGATATGCTCATGTCGAGAAACTTGCGTTGGCAGTAGTACATGTTGTTCAACGATTTTGTCATTACATTCTTCTACGGAAGACCACAGTGATTTTTTATTGCAACCCCATGAATTAGATTTTGACTCATCAATTGCTTCGGGGAAAACATTCTAAATGGATTGTTATCCTACAAGAGTTTGATTTGGAGTTTACTGATGCCAAATCAAAGAAATTACTTGTTTTTGCTGAATTGATTTGCACCCTTCCTTACGCAAACACTTCCACTGATTTTTCTGAGTAGGTTCCTAATGAAACTTTGTTTCTCATCAACACTCTCAACTTGTGGCATGAAGATATAATTGTTTATCTCCATACCCAAATCTTCCGACATCAATCTCAACCTTATCGGATTATTGGTGATACATTATACCGAGTCGGTGTTGACTTTGTTCTTTGCAGATGTCTAACACTTGAAGAGGCTGAATGAGTCTTGAATGACTACCATTCTGGGGCATGTGGTGGTCACATATCAGGCTATGCCACTGCTCAGAAAATCCTCCGCATCGGTTATTTCTGGTCTTCCATTTTCAAGGATTGTATTCTAGCCATTCAAAAGTGTCATGCATGTTAGATTTATAACCGCAAGCAGCACGCCTTGCCAACACCCTTACACCTAGTCATTACCATTTTCCCTCTTGCTAAATTGGGAATCAATTTCATGACATGTAACCCTCACTCGGCTGGGGGGCATGGCTATATCATCATCGTCGTCGACTACTTCACTAAATGGGCTGAGGTGATGCCCACATATAATGCTGACGACACCACTGCTGCTCAATTCCTCTTCAACCATGTCATAGCCCATTTTGGCATTCCTCAAGATATTGTCACTGACCAAGGATCACATTTTTTCCGTACATGATGGCGGAGTTGACTGCTTAGTTAGGTCTTCACCATGATAACTCAACTCCTTACTATCCATAGGCCAGTGGCCAAGTTGAAGTAATTAACAAAGTTTTGATTACGATGCTTCAACGAACCATTGGGAAGCATAAAAAGGATTGGAATCTTATGCTATTCTCAGCTCTGTGGGCTTACCAGACTTCGACTAAGACAACCACTAGTTTCAATCCATTCCAATTGGTTTATGGTTTAGAGGTGACACTCCTGATTGAGTGTGAAATCCCTTTGTTGAAATTAGCTATCGAACTACTCCCCGATACCTCACATGAAGAGGAGTGGTTACTCTACCTTGTGAGGCTTGATGAGACCCATCGTATTGCTGTGATGGTAATCGAAGCCCAAGAAAAGCGGGTTAAAGCCAATTTTGATCAAACTGTTTCTCCATGCTTTTTTGTTGAAGGTGACTTGGTCCTGCTATATGATCAAGCCAACGATAAGTTGGGAGCTAGGAATTTCGAACCTATGTGGCATGGGCCATATATTGTAAAACGTGTCTTACAAAAAGGCACCTATGAGCTAGTTGACTACAAAGGAAATGCATTGTCGCAACCCCACAATGGGTTGTATCTAAAAAAGTATTATGTGTAAGTTTTGTGTAAATACTTTTGTACATTAGTGTGTGAATTCATTGGTGTGTGATTTTGATTTTTTGGTGTGATTGTTTGCCTTGCAGACATGTTTTTTCTGCTTACCTTGTGTTCCACTCGGTTTGCAGATGTTGTCAAACCATTATGTTGGTTTTGTTGATGGTGCTTGTCATAGCACACGAAACTTGTCTTCCACATCTTGGGCACTCTTCACCCCTGATGGCGAGTTGATTGATTTACAAGGTATTTGCCTAGGATGGACAACTAATAATATTGCCGAGTATAGTGCAGTTATTGGACTGTTATTAGAAGAAGTTTCTCTTGGCATTATAAATTTAGTTGTTAAGTTAGATTCCCAACTCGCTGTGTTACAATTGAATAATCATTACTCAGTAAGGAATTCACAAATTTTGCGTATGTATCTATGTGTTCGATTACTGGAAAGAAATTTTGATTTTATCACATATTAAAACATTCCACATAACTTGAATACATTAACAAATGCATTAGAAAATTATGTTCTTGATAGACATTTGCATAATTTATAAAACTAATCATATCATCATGATGCATGAACACATAAGTAGAAAATAAAACATATATATATATATATATATATATATATATATATATATATATATATATATATATATATATATATATATATATATATATATATATATATATATATATATATATATATATATATATATATATATATATATATATATCGCGTCTGTTAGAGTTTTTCCATCAAAATCTCAAAAAATAAAGTGTTCCGAGACACATGGCTTTCAAAGCCTACAATAGTGCAAAAAAAAACTAGAAAGGCTATTCACCCACATGATGCTCGTGATAACATGAGACCACTCTAATCACTCATCCTAATAACTGACACAGTCTCTCAGACACTCCTACTATATGCCTTTAGTATCGTAGTGGCATGTCATCTATAGTTGAGTATACTGGAATCCCTCAGGTGATCACTTCGAGATTACGTTCCATCTCCACTATAGGATATGCTCCTTCCTCATATGGAGCATCCTCTATTTGATGTGATGCTCGCTGTGCTATTGGTGACATTCCAGGAGGCCTTTCTGGTCCAACATCTGCACATTTATCACAAGTTAAATCTCAGATACACTTTAATAAAAAATCATAAAACTTGAAAAATCCAAAAACAAGTTTTACCTGCATCAGTCCACCGTTTGCTCAATGGTAGAGGTAGATTTGGATCCCATATGACATCTGTGCCTGCATAGGTGTGGTCATCCACAACGATTAGTTGGCGACACAACCAACTAAAAAACTGTGGAGGGAAATTCATCTACTGGCCCCCTCGTTCACTCCATCTGACCAGCCTAGGATCTTGTGGAGCAAGATCCAACATCTCTGTCAACTGATACCAAAATAGGGGCACACACTCCAAATAGAAAGTGACCAAGATCGAATCGAAGATGAACTACTTCAGGTTCCCCGCTTACCTTTGGTCATTTGCCTATTCATGTTGGCCAACTTCCCATCACACCAGTTGAGTACTATTGGAGTAAGGAAGTCTACCGCATACTGGAATTGAGATTTTGAAATATAGTGTAGAGCCTGTGACCTGGCTATATGAGCCATGGTGTGTAGAATCATCCTCAAAGGAAGATTGTCGACAGTCATTATCTTCACCTTCTCGCTCACTGTTGTTTCTTCACCCGAGAAATGTCTCCTAATTAGGGCACTGGTGCTCTCACCTCCACGATGAGTTCTAAAGAGTTGAATCCTTTCCCCTCTTCTAGACAATCCAGTAATGATGTAGATGTTTGCTACTTCCAGCTCCAGTTCTTGGTCTCCAATAATGAAGATCTCCTTATCAACATCCCATAAACTAATCGTGTAGTGTAGCAGCTTGTTTTGGGCTCTAAGTCCTATGGTTCAGAAAAATTTCAGTAGCCCATAGTTCCTCAAAACATTCACACATTTCGGATCTTGGGCAACCTGGTGATATTTTGCCTCATGGCCTCTCTCCTTCCATTCAGTGACCATGTTGTCAAAATCTCTTGCAAAACAACCATTAAACATCGATTAAAGGCTTTTCAATGGATAAAAACTCAAAAATTCCGCTCTAAGGGGAAGTTTTACTTCAAATTTTCTGCTCTATGGCCATCATGTCTATTTTTATTAAACTTGTGATGCCAACATGAGAGCCTTTCGGGCTTAAGGGTGACCATCATGAGTCTGATGAGCAAACCACGATGATCAACCCTGTTTTAAAAAAAATAAATCCTTCCTTCTCGCAGGCAAAAACCCAATGAAAAAGAATGAAAAAAACAATAAAATGCAAGAGAAAAGGCAGAGTTCTTACCTGCAACTGATGGTTCGTGAAATGATGCCCTGGATCTCCCACAATAACCTAGAAAATCGAAGAAAATGGGGTAAAATTCACTCTCCAATTTACTCCAAGTGAAATGGTAAAAATGCTTTTACTTTTGGTCTATTTATAAGTTTTAAACTCATTTTTTTCCCAATATTTTATTATTTTTCTCGATATTAGTGATGTGTGGTTATCTTTGTACAATTAAAGGTACTTTTTAGTGGATACAGTGATCGTTTTTGACTGATTCAATGACTTTTTGTTTTATCTCTTTTACAGACTCGTTAAAAATAAATGAAAAAGGAACACCCCCCCTAGTCATCTTTAAGCTCTTTTCTGACTCTCAAAACTTGAAAATATCGCCGAGTACTTATCTTTTCGAACTCGTTAAATTAAATGAATTGACACCATTTCAGTATACGTTTACCCCTTTTTTGGGCTGGGATTTACTATTTACGAAAAGGTACACCTTGGTCGATATGGTTAAGAGGTTCTCTCGAATATTGTTTTCTACCTTTTCGGGTTCGAGGAACAAATTACGAAAAGGGACCTCATGGAGTTTTATTTTTTGTCTCTCTTTTAAACTCTCTAAATATTAAAAAGATACCAAGTTATCCTTCCATCAGGCTCGTTAAAAACTTTATGATGAAAGACTCGTTACCATGATGCGATCAAGTTTCTCCTTCCTAGGACTTGCAAAACTTACTAAGATGGATTCATTCGAAGAATGAACTTATATGACAAGCTTATGCTATCCCCTTCAAGCTTGTGGTAAAACATAATTTGGGTACTAACTAGAAATAGTGGGGAAAATGAAAGTGAAACATCCTTTGTATAGGCAGCATGTCGCTTTTGAACATGACATTCATCTATTTCTCGTGGTGGGTTTGGGATATCGTCACTCAGTCACTTGTCCTTCTGGGTTTGGGTGATCCATTTTTTCCTCTCTTCTGACTATTCCATTTTGTCATCATGACCCTTGGTCTCATGTTCAGTAAAATGCTGCCACACTTCGGAGTCGTGTCGCCGATGTTAAAGAGAAGTCTTATCTGTAGTCTCTTACCTATACATTGTTTAACCCTTTGCTATAGTCTTGGATCTTATTCATTTCATTCCACTTTATTCCTCGTTTCGTGTCGATGATTGGGGAATCACATGGCCCTTCTTCGACGAGTCACTTCCTGTTGACTTCAGTTCATTATCCAGGAAGATGACTTAGAGACTCCCTTTCAGTACCTTAGAGCTTGCATGCCTTAATGGAAAGTTCTTCGCATTTGATAGTAGGTTTTCTCACCGGCCTTCGATCAGATGATTCCACGAGTGCACGACTTCAACTTCATTTTCACATTCATGGATTGTACTATCGTACCTTGAGAGCCATTGTCATTATTGGTGGTTTCTCTCGTGCTTGTTAATGGTCCACATCATTGGCCGTAATCAGGTGGATTTCTAGCATGTTTGACTTTGACACATTTATTTGCATGTTAGAATTCCTACTTTGATCGGGTTGATATGGAGCGCAAGACCCTGAGTCTTGTCTGATATGACTTAGGTTACGTGGAGTTATGTATTGTTCATGATTGCAGGTTACGTGGAGTTATGTATTGTTCATGATTGTACACATGTTTCTACTATATGAATGGCTGTGACCATACTGTGGGACTTTACATTTATGATGATCCTTCTATATTGGATGGTTACGTCCATACCTTAGATCTTATATTTACAGATGATCCTTTTCATTTGGATGGTTGTTCTCATACCATGGATCCTTTCACATAGTCCTTTCTATCTGGATGGTTGCGTCCATATCGTGGATTCATGTTTTTATATCAAATATGTATATGTATATGTGTCCTTGATTTGCAGGTCTCCTGACAATGTTTGTTCTCATCCTTGCAAAATCTCGTAAAGCATCTCAACCATCACTCCCTTTTCTGCCTTCATGCTTTAGGGGGCATCTATTACACAATATTTTGTCACACCTCTTGCACTTAAACATGACCATCATGTAGTGTACTCATCCAGATATGCATCTTAAATCCTCCCTAAAACACTGATTGAAAAATTCCTTAAGCTTCCCCTAAAGAAAAGGGCTCTAAAACCTTAATTTGGGGATCATCACTTCCCTGACACTGGGAAACTGTGCTGGTCACTAGTTTCACTATACTAGCCTCACGATGCCAGAACGATTTTGGCTTGGATACCCACGATGATCCCTAAAAGGCATTTTTTTCCAAAGAGGACAAGAAGCTTTGTGATCTATAGGCTTCCAAAACGATGAGCTGGAGGTTGTTCAGAGTGGATGAGGTCGAGTTTTCTCAACTTGGCCCTTTGGTGGTATCCCTATGAGCTACCTCCTTGAGATGAGGGCCTTCTCCTATCTTTAGAGAGATCTTAACTCCCTTTCTCTGCCTATATATTCATCCTCTCCCATTCGCAAATGGTTGGCCTTTGGCTATTTTTACTCTTATGCTGAGATTGTTCCTACATGCTACTCATTTGGGTTGGAGAAGGAATGCTTGGAGAGCTTGAGCTTGGACTTGGACATTCACTCAAGGGGAGCTTATTGACATCAAGGCTTGGTTGTATGCTTCCTCCTTTATTCTATTAATATATACAATTTCTAGTTCACTTTCCATAAATGTTTGTATTGATGCATCATTTTATCTTAATGCTCCTTGATCTGTTAAGTAGGTTACTTTCGATTATGATATTTGTATTTGTATGCTTTGTTGTGTCTTGATCTCTTATGCAGGCATTCAAATGCTGTGAGAATTAGGACTGAGCCTGTGGCGCAAGTGATTCGAAGTCTTCAACAAAGGAGGACATTATAGCATCAGAACGAGGTAGGCCATCTTCATCTTTTCCTATTTTTATCATAACTTAGGAAAGTTTCTAGTAGATTGTCATGTAGGTTGCTAGTCCCACTCATTGGTCTAGAGGGATCGCCTCTATCCGTAGAGAGGATTTGCCTAGAAAACAATCACAACTATATTAAACTTTGGTTCCTGACAATCACTAAGTAGAAACACCATTCTCTTCGACAGTGTTTGGCATCATCATCAAAGAAGTTGGTCTCTCATATTCAGGTACATGTCAAAGCATATATTTCAAGCCTACACATGAGTTTATTTGTCATATTTTTATGCACATGGATCCATTGGAAGTATTCCTATAATTCAAATATTTTTTTAATTTTCTTCAAGTAGGGTATGATAGAAAAAATAAATAAAAGAAAAGAAAAAAATAAAAAAGGAAAAAATAAAATCTCAGGTGAAAACCTCATTTGAGGTGCTTGAGATTGGATCACTTGTTGAAAACCTATATGAGGCAACCCGTGAGTTGGAAAAATAGGAAAAAGGAAATAATATCTTAGGTGAAAACCTCCTTTGAGGTGCCTAGGCAGACCTGCTGGTTGAAAACCTCATTAAGGCATCCAGTAGGCCTAGAAAAGAGAAAAAAATGGTGAAAAAATAGATTAAAAAAATGGAAAAAATGGAAAGAAATATCCTTTTCTCCAAGTATATATGCAGGGTCTCTCCAACTTGCACAATCAACAAGAAGTTGATGAGGAAAGAAAACATCTAGTCAAGGGCAGTCAACATTGAGTTTTCCACCTTCTATACCAAGATGAACCAATATGGCTAAGACAAAGTCCATATATCTCTTGCAATCCTCACAATGCATCCCCATGCCATTTCCCATCATTCCCAATCCATTCCCATTCATTTTCCTCACTGACATGAAGTGTTATAAGAAAGTTTTGTGCTGCTATATGATTGCTAAAGTATACAAGGCATAAATTGTTTTGACCATATATTGCAAACAATACATCCATTGGCCATGAAGGTTTATGGGGAGATGAATAAGGAGAATGGTAGCATGCCTAAAATTTTTCAGTAAATTCTAGTGCATGTTTTTCTAGAAATTAACTGCCATCACCTACAACCATTTTTCATTTTTCTCAAGATTCGTGAATCCATTGGATAAAATGTTTTACATGGAGGTGCATAAGGATGATGGAAACGTGCTCAATTTTGTTTTAGGTGAATCCAATCTACTATTTGAGAGATATGGGTTAAGCAAGTCTTCTAGAGGATTGCCCCAACACTGCTACAAGATTGATCCATGTTTGTTAGAGGATTGTGATCGGTACAAAAACAAGGTACATATCCTGTGTTTTTCACCCAGGAACAAGGGGAGGGGTCCACCATAACCTTATCATCCATTTTTCACACCACTTGGTCTCTCCTTCACCCAAGTTCCCACTTATATCCATTAAAAACACTCCCTTTCGCCCATTTTTCCATCTCTTCACCCACAAAAAATGCTTCAGACCCTTGTCAACAGGATGCTCATGAATTATTTTTAGAGGATCACTTGAAGAAAATTGTGATCCTAGAATGGTCTGTCTGGCTACTACATGAAGACACATAGTCACGTAGCATTCTGCATAAACCTTATGGGACCACAGTTGGAGCGCCAGATTGAAAGGAAAACCAAAATGAAGGTATTAGAGGGTCCCTACTTTGGTTTGGAGTAGCTACAAGACCCTATGTCATATAATATGCGATTCTTGATCACCCAAGAAGCAACAACATCTGATCCAAACAGAAACTACATGAATAAAGGACTTGCATCATCAAGCTTTAGTCAACCAAAAAACATTAAAAAGTATATATCTTTCTTAAGAAATGGCAAGAAGCAAGGGATACAAATAAATGACCTCACAAAAGGCACTCTAAAACAACATCACCCATGTCTAGATTTTCCATGCAGCCATCTAAATATCATCACTAGAAGCTTTAGAACCACCAAAGGCAACTTCAATAGTCATATTAGCAACCTCATTATCAGTTGCAAAAACATATCAAGGGTAAGGCCCAAGTATGCAATCCTCAAAACCTCTCCTACAGAATTATTTTAGCTCAAAAAACATTACAAAATGTTTTTTATAGCCAAAAATAGTAGTAGAGCAATCTCGGCCTCATCTAGCAGTTAACTTCACTTTCCCACCAAGGCACCCATGTGTGGGAGAGGAACAAGACAAAAGTGAAAAAGTCATGATAGAGGACAAGGGGTGCAAAGGGGTAGGTGGGAGCCAACTTAGTTAACTCAAAGCTCTCTGAGTTTATTTTGCATGCAATATTGTTTACATGAAAAAAGATTAAAATTAAAAATGAAAAGAAAAAATAATAAAAATAAAAGTAAAAAGGTGGACCCACCACCTTTCGAAATGAAAAATAAATTCTACATGAACCTACAGGTGCTATTGCGGGATACATACATGTTGCTATAGTATCTTACATGTTACTATAAGAAGATCATAAAGTGCTACAGGAAGTTTAATTTTTTCCAAAACAACCACAAGAGATTCAAATGACTTGAAAGGAAAGGGGATATTCAAAATAAATGTAAGTCATAGTCCTTGCCACTCACATTTAGTAAAATGTTTCAAATTATCTCAGTTATCCAAGATAATTTTTTTGTGTTAGGCAATTTGAATTAAATAGAAAAGAAGTTAAGTAATTTGATTATTTTCAAAAGACATAAAGTGGAAAAAAAGGAAGAGGAGTAATTAGTGACCAATACTTTCCTTTCCTACCTTTAAAAGGATGAACATCTCTTCTCTACTATAAAATCATAATTTGAGTAGTATTCCCTTATAATTTCTTGCCCAAATTTGTGAAAAAATATTTCAAATCATGAAAGGAGGAGAATCAACATATAATTCAGGAATACTAAAACCAAGAGGAAGAATCAAAGGAATGACAGGAAAATGAATAATCAAAGGAATGAAAGGAAATTGAGATAAACACGGGATCTTATCCAATAGGGGCACATCAATATGGATACATGAAGAAAAATAGGGCAGAGAATATGAGTGGGTTACTCAGAGGGTGAGCAACAATTTCAATAGGGGGTTATGACAGGCCTCCAAATTAGATACAAATTAAGGCTCATCTGACCTTTCTTAGGCACACAAAGGCTATTAAATCTCTCCTTCTGCACTTAATAATGGGCTTTTAGCTTTAATATGTTCATTAGGAAGGTTTAGTGATAATTGCATATTATGTGCCTAATAATATTTTTTTTGTAGAATATTGTGAGAATATAGGGAAGATTCTGAATATTTGGAAGATGAGATAATATAGGGACTTTATTTCTGCTACATGATGGATAATAAATGAATGAGATATTATGAAATTATTGAACAAATTTTGGAGCTTGATTGATTGAGAAAATCTTGGGATGTGTTCCTGCTACATGAGAAGCCAAATTTCAATATTTAATAAAGATGTTTCATATTGGGGACCGAATCCACCTTTCTAGGAGTTTTTCAAGTAATAAGTCTCCCTCTCTTCAAGGAGGTCGCCCCTCAAGTCTTTTTTTATAAATAAATGGGACTAGTAGCCCAATAGAAAGTTTGAATTAGTGGAGAATATACTTTGAGGAGTAGCAGACTTCTTTGCCTAGTATTTTGTTATGTATGAACTATTTTGGCAGTGAATGAAAGCCATTTTATTTTCAGCCTGATTCATATTTAGAGGGATTATTCTTCTTGGATTAGGGCCCACACCAGAGGCTCTAGCCTCTCTCCTTTGTGTATTTTATTCATGCATCTTCTTCCTGTATCTAGCTAACAATATTTCCTTTCCTTTCTAGCAGAATTTGTTTATGATAAATTTGCTTGTGCAGTTCTGTTAATCACCTCTCTTGTGGGAATAATGGTTGTAGATATTGTGTTGGATAGCCAAAAACATATTCAATTTCCTATTTTAAAAGTTATAACTTGAATTAGTTTCCTTTTTCATCTCTGTTTTCTACAATTAAATCACTTTTTTGGCAGTATTTTCAAGCATCAAAAGAACAATCTATATCGTGTGCAAGTTAGAGCATGGGTTTTTAGGGCCTAGAATTGTCATTTACACTTTTCATTCCATTACCAACATTTTCCTTCCTTCCTCATTAACCTATTCAAGAAAATTATTTACGTAAATCACTTTTTAGATTTGTTAGAGACCACTGTGTTCATCTTTCCTTGTGCAAGGTGGGCTCCTCAGGAGCACTAGGATTGAAAATGTATTCATACATGCTTCCCATACCTTATCCCCCATTTATTCCCTTTAGAACACCTTATAATACCCTATATTTCTCTCAGATATGATCCTATAGAAAAACTAGACAAGCTTGTAGTACTCTGTCATGATCTTATATCACTATGGAAAAAGCCTCAAAATGCATTTTGATTTTCCCTAGAACACTCTTGACCACCCCTAGGGATCCATAATGATCATAAGACCATAAATATAAATAAAATGGATTCATATACCTAGTAGGAAGTTTTGTTCGGTTAATAAAGTAGATAGATAGTCATTTCCAATAATGTTGTAGCAAAACAATAGTAAGTTTCTAATACTTTTTAGAACATGTTAACAAGGGTATTTTTGAGTGATTCCACTTGGATTAGAGTACTAGTAAATAATACTTAATAAATAAATTCACACCATCCCATTTTCATTTTATTTTCTTGGTCATTTAGTGAGATAACTTAGAGGACAAACTACATGGAAAACTGCTATAGCAATCTTATAGAAACAGAGAGTTTCCTGTAGCAGTTTCTTTTCGAGGTATTTCCTTGCCCATATTCACTCCAAGTTCATGGTAGAGGTAGCTTTATAGCCTATTAATTCTCTGATACCACTTTGGTTAAGTTGAGGATTGGTTAGGTTTCCATTTATCTTTTACATTGATTGCTTGTTAAATGCCGATTTCTGCAATTAGTAAAGGTTTCCTTTCTGCAATTTACTTTAAGAAAAGTGTTATTTCCTTCCTGCAAGATTAATCTAGGACTTTAATTTATATAAATATAACATATTTACCTTCTTTCATTTACTTTCTAGCAAAAGTATAATAGGTTTTCTTATTTCTATTTACCTTTTTTTTCAACTTAATATTGTAAACTTACCTAGAGCTTTTCTCATTTGAAGTTGTTTCATTATATTTTTTCACTCGCATCAAATGTAGTCAAACTAGGAAGAGGAGGGTGTCTACTACACATATAGTTCCAACCCATATTAAGTTTGTACAGACCTTGGGTCTATAATTAAATTCTGTATCCTTGGGAGTTGCAACATTCTTGTTACAATACTAGGCCTCATCAATCGATACAACATCCCATACACCATTCTTCATAATAGACTCATACTCTTCAACCATGGCATCCTTCCAAACCTACTCTTTCACAACTTCTTCAAAAGTAGAAGTCTTAGCTTGGATGATCAAGCTCATAGCTACAATGTATCCCTGGTACTGACATAGCTTCTTGCTTTCTCTAAAGGTTCCTTTGGAAGGAACATGTCTTTCAACATCTTGTAATGTATCACAAAGCCAAAGAGGTCTCTTCCTAGTAGGGGGATCACATGGATGAAGATCCAAAGGGTCCATAGGCTCCATGGGATCAACAACAACATATTTCTCTGGGTTGGGCACATAAGGGCCATCTAATAAGTCCATGTCATCATCCTTTTTCTCAACATGAGGAGGAGGAGAAAGGTCTCTTGTTTTTACAAGGGTGGCATCTTCATCAAATTTTACATCCTTACTAAACTCGATTTTCCTTTGACCAAATATATATATTCTAAAGCATTTATAATTTTCATAATATCCACCAAATGTACCATTCTTCCCGATGGCTTCCAACTTGTTCCTTTTGTCCTTCAACACATGAAAATACATGGGGTGGCGAAATATCCTTATATGACCAATATTAGGCTTCACATCTATAAACACTTCTTTGGGATATTTTTACTCCGGGGCTTGATGAGGAACCCTATTTTGAACATACACCATTGTATTTGTGGCTTCTCCCTAAAGGAACTTTAGCAAGTTTTGATAATGTAACATGCCTCAGGAAGCTTCCATGATAGACCTGTTCTTTCTTTCAACAACACCATTCTACTTGGGATTGTGTGGTACAATAGTTTCTTTCTTGATTCCATCCTCCTTACAAAATTCAATGAACTCATTTGAGTTATATTCTCCACCATTGTCAGACCTGAAAAGTTTGATTCTCTATTAGCACTTTGAAGTCCTTCAACATTTCAAATGCTTTTCCCTTATGCTTCAAAGAGAATATCCATGTTTTTATGGAGAAGTCATCAATAAAGATAATATAATAGAGGTAGCCAACCAAGAGAGTGCATATACATGGGTCCACATAGGTAAGAGTGGATGAGTTGTAGAATTTCCTTAGTCCTATTTTTGATGGACGAGAATGGCCCCCTTGTTTTCTTTCCACTGTCACATCATGTACATACACCATTATGACTAGATTGAACATCAGGCATCCCATAAACCAATCTTCTAACTTTAGGAAGGGATTTATAATGTAGGTGTGCCAATCTTTGGTTCCATAGCTCACTTTGATGATTGGAATCGTGAACCAATGCTTTCAGTGGCCTTCCATTGAATCTATAGAGTCCTTTAATTCTAGATCTAAAAGTGAAAGAATCTCTCATGTGAGATTCCATAGGCTAGGTGAGGACCTTTCCTTTTTGAAGGAAACTCTCATCCCTTTGACTTCTAAGGTAGATATAGATAACAATTTCTTCTTTAATATCAGAAGATAGATTAATTCGTGAAGAAGAATGGATTTCACAGAGTCCAAATGCAATTTAACAAAATTAAATCCTTTCACAGGATATGTAGAATTTTCCCCAAGGATGCTATTTAGATTTAACTCCCTCTCAACCATATTTTAGAGGACTTCCCAATACCTAGAGAAATGTCTAGAAGCCCCGCTATATACCAACCAATTGTCACAAGAATCCGGAGGAGAGGAAATAGAAAGGGTAGAAATAAGAATATTTAGATTGTGAAGGAGCAACATTGTTTTCATACCTGGATTTCATTGACCTCTTTTAAAGACGATGGATTTCTTCATAATTGTTAGGAGAATCTCTTCTTCTTCTATCATCTCTTCTTATATCATTGAACCTGTTGTTTCTAGAGCCATGATTATTGTTGAAATTGGACCTTGGAGCATCTCTCTTTTTCAGACAATCTTGGGCATAGTGACTATGCTCGTGACAATTGTAGCATTCAATATCCCTTAATATTCTATTAGAGTCCTTTGATTTAAGGGAAATATTTCTTGAACTAGATGGTCTCCCTCTTCATTTTCTCTTCTTCATGCTTTTGAATCCTCCCTTTGGAGATCATCCTGGTTTCTTTTTTAGTACACTTGCCAACGAGCTCATCAAATGTTAGGAACTTGTCATTATTGCTTATAGTAGTAATTAAATTTCTCCAAATTGGAGGAAGACCTTAAAGAGTAACCAACACCAACTCTTTGTTAGACATATGCTCACTAGTAGACTACAATTGGTCCCTTAGTTGGGATATTCTCATGACATAGGATTGAACATATTCTCCCTTGGTCATCTTCATGTCCTTGAATTAATTCTTCAAGGAGAGGATGTCATTCAAATTGTTGACCTCATACATCCCAACCAACTTATCATAAATGTCCTTAGAATTCTTCACTTTTCCAACATAAGTAAGCAAATTATATTTCAATAAATCAATAATAGTTTTCTTGGTTTTGAGCTCACCCTTCTTATATTTTGACTTGGTAGAAACATGAGCATACTTCAAAGGCTCGAGAACTTTTCCTTCCACATATTTCAAAACATCATTGTAATCTAGTATGACTTCCAACCTGATATTCTAAGCATCAAAGTTTAAGGAGTAACCCAACTTCTTAGTGTACTTGAAATAAGAGGGAGACATCTGTTGGCATTATGAGACAAGTGTTGGCCTTGATGGCAAATCACACTGATGACAAATCATAATGCAGAAGGATAGCAACAAGGAATTGATGATCATACTACAAGTATGAAGAGAAAATATATACACACTGGTTCACTATATACCAAGTCGCGTGTACACGCAGGTTGGCTTCAATTAAAGAGCATGTATGTGGAAAACTTATCTTTGGTCTGTGGCGGTTATTTCTTGGAAGTTGTGCCTATGGTTTTGGACCATGGTGTCTCAACGGACGTGTTGATCCCTAGTTTTGAAGTTGATGGTATTGGATTTCTATGGTTTTGTCTCTTGGTATTGAGCAAGGCCTAAGGCTATATAAGGAGAAGAAGATCATTAGGCACAATACAATTAAAAAGTCTTGAATATCTGAAAAAGAAAGAGATTTGGTATGCAGGTTCTGGGTTGCTTGATCTAAGCTAAGGAGAGATCACACCGGTTGATGGAAGACTAGATCTAAGGACAGATCGGGATCTAATGGTTTGAAATTCACTATTATGATATGGTTGATTATGCCTATTTTCTAGATCTGCATACTGACGCAATGTTATGTTCTGGGTCTAACTGATGTCTGGTACAGCTGCAAGTTAAGAGAATTTATTTTTAGATCTGTACGCAGGTTGTCTTTGGTAAAAGCGCGTGTATATGCGGGTTTCTCTCATTGAAGTAGCGTATATCTTTTGAAGTTTGATTTTTGGGGTTGCAGTTGGGTCTGACTGCTATTGCAGAGTTCTGTAGTCTGCTCTGTGTTCTGGTGACTGGTGTTGACAGGGTTTCAGTGGTTCAGTGATTCAAAGATTGATGATGCTAGTATTGGTTGTTTTGTGCTTCAATGATCTGTTGTGAAAGTTGAATGAATTGTGGTCTTCAGATTGTAATGTTGTGCTTCAGGAATATCCAGTCTGAAAATGTATGAAAAGTGGTACCTGAAGGAAAGAAGATTGTAGGCCAGCACCTACGTACTAGTATCTTAGCTAGTACAAGAGCAAAGGGGGTTGGAGCTCCCTTCCAAGGAAGTTTGGAGAACGAGAGAAGATTGAAGCCTTCAGCAGGTTGTAGCCTGTGTACTGGTATAAGGCTGCACCAGTACAAAAGATTGTAAACTGAAGTTTCATATTAAAGAAAGATAGAGACGACTTGCAGCAGGTGGTTTTCACCCACATTGGGTTTCCACCTTATATCATGGTGTTCATGTGTGTGTTTTCTGTGTGATGTTCTGTTCTGTTATACTACACCTGTTTTACTATCATGGTTAATAATGTCCTGATGCATTCACTGAAGATAAGCTACTGAATCATAAGATTTCTTGTTATACGCTGGTTTCTTTAGACACAGTAGCGTGTACACGCTGTTTCACTTAACTGAAGTAGCGTATATGTTTCTGAGCATAAAATGAAAAAGTTTTTCTGATAATACTGATTCACCCCCCCCTCTCAGTATTATTTCCAACAATTGGTATCAGAGCAGGTCCTTCAGAGAAGCTTGATCGCTTGAAGGTAGATCGTTCATCATGAGCAACTATGAGAGAGAAGCATCAATCAGGCCACCGGTTTTTGATGGGACAAACTTCAATTATTGGAAGGTAAGAGTTACTGCCTATCTTCAATCTCTTGGTACAAAAGTTTGGGACATCGTAGAGACAGGCTACACTTTTCCTTCAGCTACTCCTACAGATGCAAACGAGAAAAAGAAATATGAAACAAATGTGAAAGCAGTCAGTACTCTATTGGGATGTATATCCCAATCGGAATTCATGAAGGTAATGCACTATAAATCTGCAAAAGAAATATGGGACAAGATTGTCACGAGCTATGAAGGAGACGAACAGGTAAAGCGTGCTAAACTTCAAACTCTCAGAATTAAGTATGAGACTCTCAGAATGTATAATGATGAAAGTGTGGCTAACTATTTCCTTAGAGTTGATGAGATTGTTAATTGCATGAAAAACTTGGGTGAAGAAATAAAAGAGGCTATTGTGGTTGAAAAGGTTCTAAGGTCATTATCCCCCAAATTTGAATCTAAAGTGTCTGCAATAGAAGAAAAGGAAAATCTATGAATTCTTACTATGTCTCAGCTTCATGGAATTCTAACTGCTTATGAAATGAGAAAGGGAGGTCCATCAGACAGAAGAGAAGCTGCTTTCAAGGCTTCAGGCAAAGGAGATTATTATGAAGCAAGTCACATGCCAGAAGATGAAGAAGAAGAATCAAATTTTGTTAGAAATCTTCAAAGGGGTTCTGGAAGGTTCAGAGGTAAGTTACCTTTTA
The DNA here is from genome assembly GCA_031772625.1 of Pinus tabuliformis. Lineage (NCBI taxonomy): Eukaryota > Viridiplantae > Streptophyta > Pinopsida > Pinales > Pinaceae > Pinus > Pinus tabuliformis. The sequence continues at coordinate 816,481,242 of CM062820.1, read as the reverse complement.
AATGCTTTTCTTGTGGAAGAGTAGGTCATTATGCTGCCAGATGTCCTCACAAAGATAAGAATGACAAGGGAAAGGAACCTGTTAAATGGAAAAAGAAACAAAATGAAAAGAAGAAAAGCTATTACACTCATGAAGATAGTGATGGTCTTTCAAATAGTGATGAAGATGAACAAGGTAATAGATATAAACTTTTAATGGCTTTTGAAGATGATGACTACGTGGATGCTATAGATGTAGAAGGCTTTTGTGAAGAAATGAAAGATCTCAAAGTTTGCTTAGAAGAGAAGAGTGCTATTATTGATTCTCTACAATGTCAACTAGCTGAAAAGGAAAAACATCTTGAAAAATTGGAATGTGAGATTGTTTGTCTTAGAAAGGAGATTGAGAAAACAAAAGTGATTAATCTTAAATTTTTTAAAGGATCTGAAATCTTGGATGAGATTATCAATGTGTAGCGATCTCCTCTGATCAAGACAGGTCTTGGATATAATGGAGAAACATCTCAAGCCTCTACCTCTAAAAGTTATCTTGATGCAACAAGGAGAAGCGAGCAAAAGCCAAATAAAAGTCATCAGGTGAATCAAGGACAGTTTACCTCAAGAACAAATAAAGACCATCAAGAAATTCGGGGACAAACTGCCTTAAGGACAAACAGAAGCTACAATCAGCCACAGGTAAAATCTTCCCAATTTGCTCCAAGAATAAATGTGAATAGAAGCTACAGTCGGTTGGATGATAGATCTGATTATCGCAGAAGTTTCTTTAATGGCCAATGCTTTTCTTGCCATAACTTCGGTCACAAAGCAACTCAATGTGTTGCCTACAAGACAATCATGACTAGAGAAGCTAAAAAGCAAGGGAGAATGACTGGAACCATGAAAAGGACTTATAACAACTTTTCGGTTCTTGAAAATGAAATTGAATGCTCTATCTGTAATAACTTTGGTCATGAAGACTCTGAATGCAGGAGCAGGTTCCGGAAGACAACTCAGAAGGAACAAACCTCAAATGTCAGAACATGGAGAATAAAGGAACCACAACCAGAAAGATGTGGGATAGCTTTTTATGCAGAAGGTCAAGAAAGTCTATGGTACATTGACAGCGGATGTTCGAAGCATATGACAGGGGACAAAGAAAAGCTTGAGTCATATACCGCATTAGAAAAGGGGAAGAAAGTTTCTTTTGGAAACGATATCTCTGCAGCCATAAAAGGAAAAGGTGTTGCTCCATTAAAGGAGAAGGTCAAAGCTGGAAATGTTTTGTATGTTGATGGATTGAAGCATAATCTTCTGAGTGTCAGTCAGATGTGCGATCAAGGAACAGAGGTAATATTTAGATCAAATGGATGTTGTGTTCGTGATCTTGATACAGGTAAAACAGTGATCAAAGGAAGAAGGACTCCAAATAATCTATACATATTTGAAGAAGGACCACAAAAATGCTATTTGAGCAAGGATGATGAACACTGGCTATGGCATTGGAGGTTGGGGCATCTAAGCTTTTCACAAATAAGGAAAGCATGCAAATATCAGGCAGTTCGTGGTCTTCCAGATATCAAAATTCCAGACAACACTATATGCAAATCTTGTCAGTTTGGGAAGCAAACCAGAACTAACTTTCCAGAGAAGGAAGGATCAGCCAGCATACCTCTTGAGCTAGTCCATACAGATGTATGCGGTCCATTTAGGAAAAGGACACCTCGAGGAGAAGAATATTTGATATTATTCATTGACGATTTCTCCAGGTTTGTCTGGTTAGGGCTTATGAAGCACAAAGATGAAGCATTCGAAAAATTCAAATCCTTCAAAGCCTTGGTTGAAAATGAGTCAGGACACAAAATTAAGTGCCTCAGATCTGACAGAGGTGGGGAGTTTACCTCAAACGAATTTTTCGATTTCTGTGAAGAACATGGGATAAGAAGAGAATTCTCTACAACTAGAACTCCTGAGCAAAATGGGGTCGTAGAAAGAATGAACAGAACAATCCAACAAATGGCTCGTGCTATGCTTGATGAATCAGGTACTCCCGCAACTTTCTGGGGTGAAGCTGCACATGATGCGGTTATTATTCTTAACAAAACAAATGTCCGAGTAAACAACACTCAAACACCTCATGAGCTCTGGAGTGGTGAGACTCCTTCGGTGAAGCACTTCAAAATCTTTGGGAGCAAATGTTATATTAAGAATACTGATGAGCAACTTGGCAAACTTGAACCAAGAGCAGATGAAGGCATTCTTCTTGGTTATTCTCCACATAGCAAAGCATACAAGTGCTACAATAAAAGACTTGGCAGAATTGTTGACAACATTGATGTAGTGGTTGATGAGAAGGGATATATTCCTAGGCAAGCTCATCATGAAGACATTGAAGAAGATGAAGGCTACCCTCAAAGGCAGAGTGATGAAGAAGAAGAACCTCAAGAAGAAGAAGAACCTCAAGAAGAACCATAGGAGCAGGAAAGAATAGAAGAGAAGACTCCATCCAGATATGTTCAAAAGAATCATCCAGAATCTCAGATTGTGGGGCAGAAAGAAGCAGGAGTACAGACAAGAAGAAGAATTGCAGAAGCTTCAAGCTATTTGGCATTACTCTCTTCCACTGAACCACAAAGTGTGAAAGAGGCATGCAAAGATGAATGTTGGGTCAAAGAAATGGATGAAGAACTTGAGCAGATCGAAAAGAACAACACTTGGGAATTGGTTCCTAGACCAAAAGATAAAAATGTCATAGGGACAAAATGGGTCTTCAAAAATAAATTGAATGAAAATGGAGAAGTAATTAGAAACAAGGCCAGACTTGTTTGTAAAGGCTATGCGCAGCAAGAAGGAATAGATTTTGAAGAAACATTTGCTCCTGTTGCAAGACGTGAGGCCATCCGAATGTTCCTTGCTCTCTCAAGCTTTCAAAACTTCAAGAAAGAATTTGAAATGTCACTACTTGGAGAATTGACATACTTTCTTGGATTGAAAATCCAACAAAATGAAGGAGGCATCTTCTTGTCTCAAACCAAGTACCTCAAGCAGATCTTGAAGAAGTATGGCATGGAAGATTCAAAGCCAGTACCCGACCAGACATCATGCATGCAGTCGGAATAGTTGGGAGATTTCAGGCAAATCCAAGGGAGACTCATCTTCAGGCAGTGAAGAGAATTTTCAAATATCTTCAAGGGACACAAAATTATGGGTTATGGTATCCTAGAGATACAGATCTCACACTTCATGCTTATACATATGCAGATTGGGCCGGAAGCGTGGATGACAGGAAGAGCACAAGTGGTGGTGCATTCTTTATGGGCTCCAGATTAGTATCTTGGTTCAACAAGAAACAGAGTTCGATTGCCTTATCTACAGCTGAAGCAGAATATGTGGCTGCGGCATCTTGTTGCACACAACTTCTTTGGATGATGCAGACCTTGCAGGATTTTCAAATCACTTGCACTTCACCAGTCTCTATCTTATGTGATAATACAAGTGCAATCAACATTTCAAAGAATCCAGTCATGCACTCAAAGACCAAGCACATACCAATCAAGTACCATTTTCTTCGGGAACAAGTGCTTGAGTCAAGGAAAATTTTAAGGATGGAAAATTTTCTTGAAGTTTAAAACATTGGCGAATCTCACTAATCCCTAATATGCAAATTATAAATGTTTATTGATATATTTGTAAAATTAATCAAATTTATAATTATTTTATATATAGTCTCTCTATAATGTTGGCGATTTTTAAGGTAAAATAATTTTATATTATAAAATTTGGGCGAATCGTCTTTTATAAAATTGGAAATTGGCGAATCTTTTTTGTGGAAAAATCATGGAAAATTAGCCCACTGGGCGAACATTAGCCCCTAAAATTTTCCATGGCTTGAGTAGAAGGTCAAGTTGGAGTATGTTCCTTCTAAGGAACAAGTTGCTGATATTCTCACAAAACCACTGCCCAGGGAAACTTTTGAATATCTCAGACAAAAGCTGGGAGTAGTTGATGCTTCATCCTGCTGTTGAAGCTTGTCTGTTCTACAGAAAAGTTGGTATACGCAAGTTACGTAAGGGATATCCGCGTATATACGCTATTTTATGGAGGAGAAGTCACGTATATGGAGTTCTGAACAGCAAGGGCAGACTCTGGTTGGAGAAGGTCTGAGATGGGTATGCCAGAATTCTTCAGGCACAGTTTCAGGGGATGCAGCAGGCACAGGTTCAGGGGGAACAGCTTAAAGTCTCATAAAGCATTGTTGGCATTTATATGCTTTTGGTTCTAGTACACAACTGTTGTTGATTTTAGGAGAAGGAGCTCAGAAGGAAATCTTGGTCGCTGATCTAAAAGATGTTTATAAGATGCTGCTTGTGACTTTCATAAGTCTTGGTCTAGATTTGTTGTCTCTATGTCATGTATCTCTTTTATCTCTTTTATGGTGTCAAGGTCATGTAACGGCCTATGTTGGTTTCCCCACTATGCCTGGGATGAATGATGTAATATAATTGGTTGTTATATGTAACTTTCTGATGTATCCCCTCTTGGAGTATGGATGTATGTATTGAGTCTTTTGGTGATAGGAAGGTCTTGGTTCTTTTGAAGAACATCTTTTGCAGATATTGCCTACAGTCAGGGGGAGCATGTTTTAGCATAGCCAAGCAGAAATATCAGCATGTACTCAGGGGGAGCACAGCCCTTTGCCCTTGATGACAAAGGGGGAGAATGGTTCTAAGGATCTTGGGGTTGCCATCAAGTCCAAAGGGGGAGATTGTTGGAATTATGAGACAAGTGTTGGCCTTGATGGCAAATCACACTGATGACAAATCATAATGCAAAAGGATAGCAGCAAGGAATTGATGATCAGACTACAAGTATGAAGAGAAAATATATACACGCTGGTTCACTATATACCAAGTCGCGTGTACACGCAGGTTGGCTTCAGTAAAAGAGCGTGTATGTAGAAAACTTATCTTTGGTCCGTGGCGGTTATTTCTTGGAAGTTGTGCATATGGTTTTGGACCATGGTGTCTCGACGGACGTGTTGATCCCTAGTTTTGAAGTTGATGGTATTGGATTTCTATGGTTTTGGCTCTTGGTATTGAGCAAGGCCTAAGGCTATATAAGGAGAAGAAGATCATTAGGCACAATACAATTGAAAAGTCTTGAATATCTGAAAAAGAAAGAGATCTGGTATGTAGGTTCTGGGTTGCTTGATCTAAGCTAAGGAGAGATCACACCGGTTGATGGAAGACTAGATCTAAGGACAGATCGGGATCTAATGGTTTGAAATGCACTATTATGATATGGTTGATTATGCCTATTTTCTAGATCTGCATACTGACGCAATGTTATGTTCTGGGTCTAACTGATGTCTGGTACAACTGCAAGTTAAGAGAATTTATTTTTAGATCTGTACGCAGGTTGTCTTTGGTAAAAGTGCGTGTATACGCGGGTTTCTCTCATTGAAGTAGCGTATATCTTTTGAAGTTTGATTTTTGGGGTTGCAGTTGGGTCTGACTACTATTGCAGAGTTCTGTAGTCTGCTCTGTGTTCTGGTGACTGGTGTTGACAGGGTTTCAGTGGTTCAGTGATTCAAAGATTGATGATGCTAGTATTGGTTGTTTTGTGCTTCAATGATCTGTTGTGAAAGTTGAATGAATTGTGGTCTTCAGATTGTAATGTTGTGATTCAGGAATATCCAGTCTGAAAATGTATGAAAAGTTGTACTTGAAGGAAAGAAGATTGTAGGCCAGCACCTACGTACTAGTATCTTAGCTAGTACAAGAGCAAAGGGGGTTGGAGCTACCTTCCAAGGAAGTTTGGAGAATGAGAGAAGGTTGAAGCCTTTAGCAGGTTGTAGCCTGCGTACTGGTTTAAGGCTGCACCAGTACAAAAGACTGTAAACTGAAGTTTCATATTAAAGAAAGATAGAGACGACTTGCAGCAGGTGGTTTTCACCCACATTGGGTTTCCACCTTATATCATGGTGTTCATGTGTGTGTTTTCTGTGTGATGATATGTTCTGTTATACTGCACCTATTTTACTATCATGGTTAATAATGTCCTGATGCATTCACTGAAGATAAGCTACTGAATCATAAGATTTCTTGTTATACGCTGGTTTCTTTAGACACAGTAGCGTGTACACGCTGTTTCACTTAACTGAAGTAGCGTATATGTTTCTGAGCATAAAATGAAAAAGTTTTTCTGATAATACTGATTCACCCCCCCCTCTCAGTATTATTTCCAACAACATCTTGACCAAGTCAAATAGGCTCCTTTCTCTTCTTTCAAAGACAATTTCTCTTGTCTCTTGATACCTTAGGATTGTCTTCACCTTGTCTCTGATACCATGTTAATTTTCCACTATTCTATGCTGATACAATCACTTTAGCCCAAGTATTTCTTCAATTAGAAATCACTTTCAAATAAATTTAATCTTCTAGTAATAAATAGCAATTGTAGATAGAATAGTAAATGCAATGTACAATAGAATACAATCAAGAGCAATAAGAGACACAAGATTTGGTCAAAGACTAGGGAAAAACCCCACAAGGGGGAAATCTCTTTCAAATTATTCTTTTTGTTAGATTGTCATAAAATGTTAAACATATAGATACAATGATTCAATTCATCAACAAGAGTTGAATTCAAACCTTTGAATATCCAACAAAACCAACCAATCAATATTGCATGAAACTTTAACCAGAGTTTGTTACACTATCTTTGAAGCAATTTTTATTCCAAATACCTAGATAAAATAGGTGCATGGGATATATAGATTGAAATATTATTTCAAGGCCTTTCCAATGGTATATGTAACTCTTTCTAATTCCATAGGAATGAGGAGATATGAAATATTTTGTCAAGATGACCCAACCAAAGCACAAGCAAGCCAACCAAACTAGTTCACATAAGTGAAGGTGAAAAAACTATAAATAAATTGCATATGAGTTATTTTTAACATTAACTCATCAAATAACATATATGAGGTTACAAGAGGAGTTGAGAAATAACTTTTTGGGTGATTATTAGAGTCTAAATGTGGAAGGAAAAATCCAATTTATGGAGTGAACGAGTCATCTTGGATTTTTTTTTTTATATATATATATATCTTTTAGCTTGTGATGTTTTAGATTGAGAAACATGGAGGAGATATAGAGAATATATCCATGTACCTATTTTCAAGTTTTAGACCTTTATTTTCCATAATTTCAGAGATATGGATGAAGGAAGTTAGGCTTCCTGAATGCTCCTAAAATATTCTTCAAACATGTCAGCTAGACATTTTTGCTATAAATTTTGTTCTGATGTTTCAGACCATGAAACTTGGAGGAGATATAGAGAATATCTCATGTACTTATGGTTAAAATTTCAAACCTTTATTTGGTTTAATTTAAAAGATATGGCCAAAGGAAGTTAGGCTCCTTGAATGCCCCTGAATTCTCTTCAAACATGTTAGCTGAGAATTTTCGTTATAACCTTTGTTCTAAGATGTTTTAGACCATGAAACTTGGAGGATATAGATAAAATATCTTCATGTACCTATTTTTCAAGTTTAAAACCTTGATTCCTTATAATTTCATATATATTGTTGAATAAAGTTAGGCTTCTCGAATTCTCCTAAAATCTTCTTCAAACATCCAAAAGAAACAATTTTTAGGAGAAGTAGACTTGGTGAAGGAAGAAGGAGAAAGTATACCTGGTGAAGAAATATGAAACCAAAATAGTTGGTGAAGACACAAGTGGCAAATAAAATTGGTGAAATCAGATGCAACTAACAAACATTGTGAAGAAGCATGCAAGTAGGTTGGTGCGTACAAATATTGTAGTAAAAGGGATTTGTGTCTACTATAGGTTGGTGCTTACAAAACAAAAAGGGGATTGGTGTCTCCTATAGGTTGGTGCCTACAAAGAATCATAGGGGCTTGGTATATCCTGTAGGTTGCTGCCTACAAAGCATCAAATGGGATTAGTGTCTCTTGTACGTTACAAAACAGTAGAGGGGATTAGTTGTTGAAAAGCGTAACTAGGTTCGGTCTTCATAATGACATGTGTAGTTGTGGTTTTATGTAATTGATGTAAAGAAGAAGATAAAACTATTTTTGTATTACTTGGATCATGGGTTTCATGATCAAGGAATTTTATTTTAGTTAAGGTTCCCATTATGAACCTTTAGGTTTTGTCATCAAGTCATAAAAGTCAAATTGAGTCAATGTCATGTAGGAAGGACCCTTCTTGGGCATGTTACATTTTTTTACGAGTCATTAAATGAATAAGAAGTCCCCTCCAAGACCAAGCAAAAACACCTCCTACAAGTCGGCTTCAAGAAGGAATAATGAAACCTCTCCAAATTACATGGTAGCCCAGGAAACTATCAAATCAGATTATTTACCTTGGAAAACCACTGTAAATAGGGAACTTAGCCTCATTTAAGAATTAAGAAAATTGGTCAAGGTATGAAGTATAAAAAGAGTGCGAAAATCTAATAATAAGTCTCTATTTCCAAGTGAAAAAGGAAAAAACTAGAAGATTTGTTTGGGTTTGTTTTAGGGCTGATTTCCCCTCACACATGCGAGGAAAGAGGAGTATTACTGCTGCAAAAAAAGGGACAAAGTCCTCCTTTCTGTGCTAGAAGCCGAATCAAGGGGTATACAAGTCAATACATTAAGCCAAGTTGAAGACGAAATTATTTTAGTCCAAGTGAAGGATATTAAGGGGCTAGATCACTATACATGTTGCAACTAGGGTTTCCAAGGAGACTGGAATAGGTTGCAGATCTGAAGAAGAGTCAAGGAATTCGAATTATGAAGGGTTTCTGAGAAGGAGGAAGGAGTGGAGATTCAACTATTGTTGTCTCAAGCAAGAAGGATCTCATCAAGGAAGTTTTGTGTCTTGGTCTTGGAGTGGAAAATAGGTCAAGGGTCTTGGTCTTGGTATTCGTCAATTGGAATCTCTATAAGAATAAGAATTCGTTTGGGTTTTCCTCTCAATTGGGAGAGGATTTAGCCCTATATGATAACCTACATTCAGTGTTTCTTGTCTGTTTATTGTTTATGCATTGGTAGTTTTTTGATGAAGAAGAACACTATAATAATCTAACTAAAGAAAAGATCTTAATCTATTGAAGTAAAAAGCATTCACAAGAAGTTATCATTAATAGAGAAATCACCCAATATTGATTCCCTATATTTATCAACATGGCATTAGAGCTAAGGTGACAAAGTAAAGGAAGGGAACCTTATCAAGGGACACTCAAGGATCAAATCTTGGGAAAGGCATCAAAGAGAATCTAGAAGAACATCTTGAAGTCAAGATGTACAAAGGAAGTATAAAAAACCCTAGATCAAAAAAGAAGTCTATAAAGAAGTCTTGGAATCCTAAATCCCTCTCAAGAGACCTCAAAATACCCTACTAAAGTTGAAGGACTTATACATCAAGTTCCTTTCTAGAAAATCAAGACCAAGGATGTTATCATCAATATTCTAAGGCAATCTCCCTCTTGTTGAAGCAAGGTCTTTACCATTGAAGACATCATCAAGAATTCATCATTGATATTCATCAAACAAGAATTCACCATCAAAGTATCCAAAGAGATCTCCCTCTATGTGGGATCAAGGATCATTCCTGAAGAAAAACTATCCTCATCAAGGAGATGTTTTCTATTCTCTATATCATCATCAACATCAAGAAAGAAACACAAAGAAGGAGAATCCTATAAAGTAAGTAAATTTATGTCCACATATGAATCTTTCAAAATGTCTTTTTGCAAGGAAATAAACAATTTGGTTGGGGCTTTAAACTATCTTACATGGAAGAAAATGACAGATCTAAATCTAATGGAAAATGAGGTTATGGAACATGTCAAAGGATCTATTACCAGAATGGCAAAGGAATATGATCAAGAACTTGCAAAGTATATGAAAGGGGAAATTAGGGCTCAAACAATTCTCATAGAATCCATCAATGATTGCCTCATTCCATGTGTATCAAAACTCGAAAATTCAAGGAAATATCTAACAAATTGGTAGAATTATATTCCGTAAGCACTGCTGGAGAAATCATCTCATTAAGGCAAGAACTCTACAAGCTAAATATGTCGAGAGAGGAAGGAATAAAATCATACTTTATGAGGATATCTGAAATCAAGGATCAACTTCAAGATCTAGGAGAAGTAATGTCTGATAGAGAAATGACTACAATTTTACTAAATGCACTACCAGAGGAGTGGGGTAACTTTAATTAAAATATTTATGGGGAGAAATAAGCTACTCCTTTCCAGGATCTATGGTCACTATGCAAGATTTAATAATATAGGATAAAGGAAAAATTTGATGTAGGATTAGGTGAGAAAAATTAATCCTATGCTACATTGACAAGAAGGAAAGAAAAATTTGGAAAGCCTGGTTCTGAGAAAAAGAAAAGAAAAATGGCTAAGATTAAATGTTATGGATGTCAAGGATATGGGAATTACAAAAGATATTGCCCTAAGATCAAGAAGGACAATAACAAAAGAGGAAGAGAAGAAGCCCATATCACCAAGGAAGTGGAAGAAGCTAAAAAGAAGAAGTCCAAGGAAGAGGAAGTAAAATATCTCTACTATGATTGATATTGTCTTTCTCACCTAGTTCTTTTCTATATTTTCTTTTCAAGTTTCTTTTCTTTTGCAAACTAAAACTATCATGATAAGGATTACGATAAGTTCATGATAGGATGCATCATGGCATCATAGAAGCATTATGATCAAGAGCTTATGACATCATCATAGGGAAGCATGAATGATAGTTGAAGTAGGTCTATGAAATAATATAGCTCTTGGAGACCTCATTTGAAGCACGTGGGAAAAAGAAAAGGAAGTCATCTGGTACAGAAAATCATCATACATCAGTTAATAAGAAACATCTATTGAATGAGGGTACTCAAGATCCTTTATTGGAATCTTCATCGGAAGTTTCACCAATCAAAAGGAAGCAAGGGTTTCATTAAGAATTCCAACTTGTGGAATTCATGGGATGATGGTATGATGACAGAAAAAGGTGAAGAAAATCATGGGATTTAAGTTCCTTCAATCATGTCATATGGTTGCAAGTAACATAGAGAAATTATCTATCTCAAGAGCATGATCAAAAGAAAATATCTACTCATTCGAAAGGATGCATGAAGGCATGCGTCACACTTAGATGAAATCAACACAATATGTCCTCATATGTAATATGAGGTGGTTGACAATTATTGGAGGAACTTTGATTGAAAGTTCCTGGAAAGGAAATGTGTGAAGAAAGAAAGGAAGAGATCATGAAATATGCAACTATGGAAAAAGGCAATGAACATCTGAGGACTAAGAGATTTGACTAGGATATCTCCATGAAAAATAGGAGGAATATGATGAAGTCTGAAAAAGAAAGAGACCCTTGATAGTATATATATTTGGGATATGTGTCAATGTGTATGCAGGATGTTGATGCAAACTAGAATATGTCATGATGAAATATCATCACAAAGGTAATTTTGATTTAATGTTCATTCCTTTATTTTTGAATGATATGTGGATGGGCTTGTGCATGTTTTCCAAGGGAAGATCTAAGAATATCTTCCACCCATGATGTCCATGTAGTAGGATGAAAGATCCCTAAGGAAACATGACATGAATAAGGCAGCATGGCATGAAGGAATGCCATATATGAACTAATGGATCACTTTCTGATAAAAGGAATAATGACATGACTAACTCATGTATGAAAGTGATGGATGGCTTGTGCCCTATGAAGAAGTACCAAAAACATGAAGACTCATGAATAAAGGAGAGAAGTTCATGACATCGTGAGGAGGATTTATTCAAGAAGCTAGTTGTCCCATCATCTCCACCTAAGGAGCTATTGTAGGTACCTAATTAAGAGGGAGCTTGGAAAAAAGTTTCTTACTTGGTAGAAACCTGGAAGCAAAATTCCTGAGCCAAGAGGGAGCTCAGGTACATTCCTTTGGTGGAATGGGTATGTCCTCCCTAATTTGTGGGAGAGATAGACACATCATTCCTGTCTTCACTTAGGAAGACAAAATGGAGGATTGGGTAAACATTTGGCATCTAATGCGCTTTGAGATGAATTAGGGCATCCAAGATAAGAGTAGTCGTAGAGGATTGATATTACTTGAGGATTGAGAATCCAAGATAAGAATAGTCCTGTTGGAACACACCCTGAGAACCCGGGTGGGGTATGTTTTGATAGAGACAATGATGAGGGTGTTTATACATCATTGGTATTGCCAACATTGAGCTCAAATCTTGTGGAGAGATAGAGCTTTTAGTCAAGGCCTTGCCATGTGAGAATTCTGGTTGATATGATGCTAAACATATGGGTTACCAATCCGACTCTTCTTATGAGAATTCTTCAAATTGAGAATGTCCAAGTACCTTGTATCGATTATGAATACCTCCCTAGTTAAGAGGGAGTGTTGAAAAGTGTAACTAGGTTCAGTCTTCATAATGACGTGTAAATGTGATTTTATGTAATTTATGTAAAGAATAAGATATAATTATTTTTGTAGTACTTGAATCATGGGTTTCATGATAAAGGAATTTTATTTTAGTTAAGGTTCCCATTGTGAACCTTTAGGTTTTGTCATGAAGTCATAAAAGTCAAATTGAGTCAATGTCATGTATGAAGGACCCTTCTTGGGAATGTTACATTTTTCTATGAGTCAATAAATGAATAAGAAGACCCTCCAAGACCAAGCGAAAGCACCTCCTACAAGTAAGCTTCAATAAGGAATAATGAAACCTCTCCAAATGACATGCCAACCCAAGCAACTATCAAGTTGGATTATTTACCTTGGAAAACCACTATAAATAGGTAGCTCAGTGTCATTTCATAAACAAGCAATTCGGTTCTGAAGCAAAAAAGGAGTGCGAAAATCTAATAATAATTCTCTCTCTCCAAATGAAGAACGAAAAACTAGAAGAATATTTGTTTGGGTATATTTTAGGGTTGATTTCCACTCACACGTGTGAGGAAAGGAGTATTACTGCTGCAGAAAAGGGCTGAAGTCCTTATTGCTATGCTAGATGCTGAATCAAGGAGTATACAAGTCAATACATCAAATCTAGTTGAATAATAAAGTATTTTAGTCCAATCGAAAGTGATTAAGGAGCCAAATACCAGATGTGATGCAACTAGGGTTTCCAAGGAGGCCGAAATAGGTTGCAGATATGAAGCAGAGTCAAGGAAGCCAAATTATGAAGGGTAGCTGAGAAGGAGGAAGGAGAAGAGATTCAACTATTGTTGTCTCAAGAAAGAAGGATCTAATCAAGGAAGATTTGTGTCTTGGTCTTGGAGTGGAAAATAGGTCAAGTGTCTTGGTCTTGGTATTCGTCAATTGGAATCTCTATAAGAGGAAGAATTAGTTTGGGTTTTCCTCTCAAGTGGGAGAGATTTTGGACCTAGTTGATAGCCTACATTATATTTTTCTTGTCTCTTTATTGTTTATGCTTTGGTAGTTGTATGATGAAGAATAACACTATAATTATCTAACTAAAGAGAATATCCTAATATATTGAAGTAAAACTCATTCACAAGTAGTTATCATTAATAGAGAAATCACCTAATGTTGATGCCCTATATTTCTCAACATTAGTGTATTTTGTAGGTTGGTTCCTACAAGGTCTTTCATATTAAGAAGTTTTTTGGCTTTGTCCAGTAAGGCTTTCCATTTATATTTTTCATTACTTTTCCAGTTTATGAGATTTATTTTTTTCCATGTTTGAATGAAATTAAAAAGTAGACATTGTCATTATATTGATTAAACCCCCACCACCCCCTCACCCTCCCAATATAATTGTGAATTCCAACAACTAGTACCAGACTAGAGTCTTTCAGGATTAATCTAATCACTTGAATGTAGATCTCAAAGGGACCATGGCTAGTCAGGTTGGATATTACACATTTAGAGTTCCATTATTGGATGGATCAGATTATGCTTTCTGGAAGATAAGAATGAGGGTACATATAATGTCTCTTGGTGTTAATGTTTGGCATTCAGTGATAGAATGTTATAAAGTTCCTAAAATTCTTCCAACATCTACAAATGGTAAGAAGGCTTATGTAAATAATTCCAAAGCAATGAATTTCATTTTGAATGGCCTTAATAAACCATTTTTTTTCAAGGTAATGCATTGTGACTCTACTAAATAATCTTTGAACAAGCTTCAAAGCATCTATGAAGGAGATGATAAGGTATAAAGGGATAAACTTAAAACTCATGGAATACAATTTAAAAGTTTAAATATTAATGAAGAAGAAGACATTGCATATTTTTCCTTCGATTAGATGAAGTTGGGAACACTATTAAAGGATTGGGTGAGAAGATTAAAGAATCAACAATTGCTAAAAATCTTGATATCTCTTCCATTGAGGTTCAATCCAAAGGTTTCAACTATTGAAGAAATGAAATATCTCAAAAACTTGAAGATGGATGAACTACATAGAATACTCAATGCATATGAGATTGGAATGAGAAAAGAGAATTTTTAACTAAAGGAATCAACCTTCAAAGCATTAAATAAAATAAAAGGAGATGAGGACCACGATCACTTCAACCTTGAATCAAATGAATAAGAAGTTAAAGTTGGGAGAAATCTAAAGAGAATACTAGGAAAATATAAAGGTAAGCTATCATTCAAATGTTTTAAGTGTGATATAATAGGTCACTATGCTTCAAAATTTTGATTTGGAAAAGTGGAAGATAGTGATGATGAAAAAGAACATATAAATAGAGGAAATTTAATCAAAAGGAAATATCTCACAAGAAGAAAAATTTATATTCCAACAAGATACAAACTCATTAGAATATAGTGATGAGGATGTAAGTGACGATGATAAATAATAATTCCTACTCATGGAATTGGGAAATAAAAAACAGAAATCACATGCAGGCGCAATCTATATCAAAAGGAAATAGCAAAGGCAAAGGTACTCTTCCACTTTGTTTAAGTTGTGGTAGTGAAGGTCGTTTTTCTTGTAGATGTCCATATGAAAAATATGAAGGCAATGATAATGAAGATTATTTTCTAGTCATGAATTCCCGAATTTTTTATCAACAAAATAAACATAACAATGAAGAGAAGACAAATGGAAAGGAGAAAATTGAAGGTAAGAAATAATTTCAAGGTGAGCTCTCTACTACCTTAGAAGATATAAAGAGACTAACAATAATAAACAAAAGTAAGAAGAAACTATTGTAGGAGTATGAAAATAAGGACCATGATGAAAAAAAGAAAATGGTTTTCATTCTTAAAATTCAATTAGAAGAAGCAAATAGAATGAAAGAAATGGTGACCAGTTAACTGGAAGAAAAGGAAGGACATTGTGAGAAACTAGAAATTGGGATTGTTTCCTTAAGAAATGATATCAAAAAGGAAAATGAGCATTTGAGTTTTGGAAGAAGTTTTAAGATCTTGGATAATTTACTCAACTTCTAGAGATTTTCTATTATTAAAACAAGTCTTGGATATCATGAAATTTTTAAGGGAGAATCTAGCTCAATGTCATAAGAAGAAAAATACAAAAAGGACTTGAAAGTTATGTCAATTTTCTAAAAATATCTGTCAATGAAAACATCAAAAGGAAAGGAAAGGACCGACAAATATCTAATCTCAAAATGAAAGAAAGAAACACCATTGAAGGAAATGAATACTGACGAAGACCCAATCATGGATTTAGGAGAATAATTCCCCCAAGAAAGAATTTTACATACATGTATAAAAATATCTTTCATGTCTATTGTTTTACATGTAATAATTTTGGTCGTAAAGAAATTATTGCATAACATATGTAAGAACTGAATTTACGAGGAATGGGATTAGGGGATCATATAATATCTTAAGGAATTCTTGTATGAGCATCAATCCTATAAGTTTTAATGAAAATGATGTCAAACACTATAATTAATTTCCGCCCTTATTAGATCATATTGAATGTTTTAAATGCAACAATTTCGGACACAAAGCTCATGATTGTAGAAGTAGTATAAGTTAAGGCCTCAAGATAAAATAATAAAAGAAAGCATCATCATCAATAGAAATCAAAGTATGAAGATATGGAGAAGAAAGAAAGAGAAACGTGAAGAATACAATCTAACTCTATGTGTTAAAGAGAAAGAAAGCCAGTGGTGTATAAACAATTGATGCTCAAATCATATGAAAGGTGATAAAAGAAAATTTATGTCATTCAAAGAAGTTAAGGGAGGTAGTGTCATACTTGGAATTAATGATACATGAAGGATTATCGTAAAGGGAACAATAATTCTTGATGATGAAATAAAAACACCTTCAAATGTTATGCTTGTTGAAGGATTGAAGTAAAATCTACTGAGTGTAGGGCAAATGGTTGATCAAGGGTATGATCTCATATTAAATTTCAAAGGATGTGAAATAAGAAAAGTAGGTTCAAGAAGATTAGAAGCAAATGCAATAAGGTCTCCAAACAATGTATATTTACTCAATGAAGTTAAAAGAAAGAAAAACTCCTCTGTAGGAGTAATACCTTCTTGACGGTGATGGAAATATGTCAACCAAGGGGGTCTCCCCAATGTGAAGTCCCAATTAGACCTCACACCATGTTGGGTGCAAGAATTGCGATGAGCAAACTCCTCAACACTTAATTGTCAACCTGAGGGTTTCGTAAACTTAGAGACGAAGCACATGCAATGCCAGAAACGGTATGAACTTTTCCTATTTCTAATCGTACTTCTTGAAGGGAATGTTTTGCAGAATTAGATAAAAAATAATTGGAAAGGCAATTTACACCAAGGCAAATCTAGTGCTAGAATGTAAAAGACAATTTGCAAGTAAATCAAGTAAATAAATTCCACACAACAAAAACAATATTAAATGATGAATGAAACGCTATGTTAATCTCCAGATGGATGATAAACAATCTGACAAGTGGGCCCTTGGAGAGTTCTGCCTTTATTCTGATCTTTCTCCCACAAAAACAACCTATCCTTGCATAGTTGCAATCTTGCTTGCACTAGTGCAGGTACAATATTTCTATGTAAGAGTATATTTAATATTCCTTATTGAAGACTTATGTTATGAAACCAGCTCAAGAAAAATATAGAAAAGATAGATCAATGCCTTAAAATTCAGCCTCTTCGAGGGGGAAACCTCCTTTACATTACATAGATGAACAATTCTTGGATGATTCGAATGACAAAACCTCCTTTCTATATATAGGAGTCTAAGGAGTTACAATATAACCTAGTCGACCTAACAATAATAATATAAAGCCACAGAAACAACAATAGAGGGATTCTATGGGGCATAGTAATAACAATATGGGGACAATAGGGGCACAACAATATTAATAAGGGGTATAACTACAATAGTAATGGGGTAATCACTAGTATTATAGGGACCCAACATGCCCCTCTCCTTCAAAAAAAGTGTTGTCCTCAACGATTGAGTAGTTCTGGATACTTCTGTATAGAATTCTCATCCTCCCATGTGGAATCTTTAGCGGATAATTTCTTCCACTTGATAAGATACTCCGAAATTTATCGATTTCGTAGCTGTCGAGTTCTTGTTTCTGTGACTGCTTTCGGCTCCAATATAATTTTTTCTTCCTCGTCAAGTTTTGGAAATATTGTTTGAACTGGGAGCTTGTCACCTATAACCTTCTTTAGACATGAAACATGGAAAACTGGGTGCAATCGAGAAGCTACAGGAAGCTCCAATTTGTATTCCATAGTACCAATCTTTTGCAACACCTTGTACGGACCATAATACTTTGGTGATAATTTATTATCCTTCTTAGCTTGCTTGAGAGACATTTGCTTATATGGTTGTAGCCGTAGGAATACCCAATCACCTACATCAAAACATCTTTCGCTGCGATGTTGATCTGCCTGTTGTTTCATTCTATTCTGTGCCAAAACGAGGTTATCCTTTAAGAGTTGGAGGAATTGTTGTTGATGTTCAATGTGATGTTCCACTGCCTGAACCTTAGAATTTTCTCTTAAATATGATGTGATGGATGGTGGATGATACCCATAAAGTGCCATAAATGGGGTCATTTTTGTTGTTGTATAGAAGGAAGTGTTATACCACCATTTAGCCAGAGGCAACCATTTGACCCATTGTGTTTGTTTATCAGATACAAAGCAACAAAGATATCCTTCCAAACATTTGTTTACTATCTCAGTTTTCCCATCAGATTGAGGATGATAAGATGAGCTATGAGCTAATTGAGTACCAAGACAAGAAAATAATTCTGTCCAAAAATTTCCAGTGAAAATGGGATCTCTATCACTTACAATAATCTTTGGGTTTCCATGTAGCTTTTGAATTGTTTCCATAAATGAAGTAGAAACTGTACTGGCTTTAAATGGATGTGATAATGCACAAAAGTGTGCGTACTTGGTAATTCTGTCAACTACCACCATGATGACACTCTTTCCCTCAGACTTGGGTAAACTTGTGATAAAATCCATTGAAACCTCCTCCCAACGTTGGCTTGGAATGGATAAAGGTTGTAATAGACCCGGTGTCTTAATTGTTTCAACTTTATTTTGTTGGAAAACCAAACATTCTGCCACAAATTTTTGAATATCTGATTTAAGGCCATCCCAAAAAAATTCCTTCTTAACCCTGTGGTAAGTTTTTAAAAATCCTGAGTGCCCTTCCTCAGGGAGAAGTGTGCAATTCCATAAGAATATTTTGTTTTAGTTGGGAATTCTTACAGAGGTACAAGCGATTTTTGTACCATAATGAATCATTTTGCCAGCTAAATGTATCATACGTACTGGAATCTTGTTGTAACTTTCGAATAAGTGCCCACACTTCTTCGTCATTCTTCCATTCCTCCCTTGCTTCGTTTATCCAATATGGTTGGATAATAGAAATGGCACACAACAATGCTTCCACATCCTCATCCTTTCTTGAGAGTGCATCTTCCACCACATTTTTCTTCCTTTTTTTGTAGATTATTTCAAAGTCATAACTGAACATCTTTGTGACCCACTTTTGCTGCTCTTCAGAGGATAATCTTTGTTCTAAAAAGTATTTAAGGCTATCATGATCTGTTTTTACCTTGAAGTGCCTTCCGATTAGGTGGGGTCGTCATTTCTTAAGTGCATGGAGTATTGCCAACATTTCCTTCTCATAAATAGTTTTGTGTAAAAACGTTTCCTTGATTGGACGACTTTCAAAAGCAATGGGTCTTTCATCTTGCATTAGAACAACACCAATTCCATTTCCTGAAGCATCACATTCCATAATAAAGGTTTTTGTGAAGTCCGGTGTAGCTAAGACCGGTGCTTGGCACATTGCCTCTTTAAGATGTTCGAAGGCCTTTGTTGCTTCCGGAGTCCATGAAAATGTATATTTCTTCAATAATGTTGTTAGAGGTGTTGCTATTCTCCCATAATCCTTAACAAACTTGCGATAATACCCTATCAACCTGAGATATCCTCGCAGATTCTTTATGGATGTGGGGATTTTCCATTCCTTAATGGCTTTAATTTTTCTAGGGTCTACCTTAATGATCCGGATTTAAACAGGAACGCAACAAATTACAGAGATAACCATATACACAAAGATGCAGCGGAAATAATACTTCATTTCATTAATGGAAAAATACTGAAATATGCTTACAACCAGAAATGGAAATAAACCAGCTAGGGCGATGGTAGCTTATCTCTGAGAAGAGATTTGATGGCTACATGCCTCTGAACTGTGTTACAATGAGGCTCGAAGGCCTATTTATTGTTGAGAAACAATGGAAAACCTTTAACATTCCAAAACCTAACCCTAGGAGATGAAACGCCAAACTGTGGGCCCCGTTTGGGGGTAAATTGGTACATCAACTTCCCAGGGTCGTAACTTTGGCATATGATCTCCGTTTGACGCGTACAATAGCTCATTAGAAAGATCTATCCGAGCACTATCATTGTTGGAACGGACAACATCGGTCCATTAGATGGACCCATGTTGCCCCTGGATTCCCCAAAAAACATCGTTTAGGGCCTCAAAACGGCTCCGGAAGTTCAGGACCCGAAAAACTGCTAAAAATAGTAAGTTGTGCTACAATTAAGGAAACTGAAAATGCTGAGAAAGACAATGGTGGGGGTCCAGGTGGACTTGGCAGGTGGCCACCAATATCCACCTGGATCATTCCTCCCCCCTTAGGAAGCAATGGTCCCCATTGCGTTGAGCTCCTCCATGAGATGAGGAAACTTCTGCTGAACTTGTTCCCTGGTGAGCCACTTGCCCTGCTGAAGGAGTTGTCCTGCTTTGACAACTTGATACAGTTGGATATTCTGTTGGCGAGTGTTCTTGATTTATGTGTCCATTTTCCGATCAGTTGCAACTTGTTCCATGCAATCTGGATTTAATTCTGTGGGTTTGAGTTGTCCTGCAATGTCGGATGTCTCTAGCAATGGTGGAAAGTATGGCCGAAGGCGGTCCACATTGAACACTGGTTGCAGGCCAAGGAATGGGGGAATGCTGAGCTCAAATGCATTGTCTCCCATAGCCTTAGTAATGGTGTAAGGACCATATCGGAGTGGTCTCAATTTCCGATAGGCTCCAGTAAGGCGTTCCTTTTGCAAATGCAACCAGACTTTGTCGCCCACCTGAAACTTGTGTGGCACCCGGTGTTGATCATGTCGCTGCTTGTACTTGGCATTTGATTTCTCAAGAATGTCATGGACCTGCTGGCGAATATGTTGGATGCGCTCAATGAAGCTAGTGGCCTTATCTGTTTCGGACTGGACATGAGCTGAATTCATGTGAGCAGCTGCAAGGGGCATGGCCACATCAATGGGGCATAGTGGCTGGAATCCCAAACCCACTTGAAAAGGGCTATGGCCAGTGGAGCTGTGAAGAGCTCGGTTGTAGCTGTGCTGAACATAGGGGAGGCTCTCGTCCCATGTGCGTGGATGCTTTGAGTTATACATGCGCAGAATGTGCACAATCATCCTGTTGACAACCTTTGTCTGGCCATCAGTTTGAGGATGGAAGGTTGTGGACTTTGTGAGTTTGGTGTCCAGCATTGACCAGAGACTGGACCAAAATGTGCTGAGAAACTAACTGTCCCGATCTGAGATGATAGACTATGGGATCCCAAAGTGCACCCACACTTGTTCAAAGAAGATTTTAGCAGTGGCTTCTGCTATGATATTCTTCTTGCAGGCCATCATAATGGCCATCTTCGAGAACCTGTCGACGACCATAAAAACACAGTCATTTCCATGCTTAGTGGAAGGAAGGCCTGACATGTAATCCATGGAAATGGATTCCCAAGGTCGACTAGGGGTAGGCAACGGGGTATAGAGGCCGTGCTTCTTAATGGTCGGTTTGGCAATGGCACAGGCAGTACATGATCGGATGTACTTCCCAACATCCTGTCGAAGATTTGGCCAATAGAAATAATTTTGCAGTACTGCCACTGTTTTCTCGACCCCGAAATGCCCAGCAGCCCGACTGTAGTGTGCTTCCCAAATCATCTTGGCACGCTCTCTTGAAGGAACACAGAGGTGACCGAGGTGGCATAATAGGGAGTCCTGGAGGTGAAAATCTGCAACATGCCGACCCTCCAAGAGTGTCTGGTATGTGTGGCCGAATTTTGGGTCGCTTTTGTAGAGAAGTGGCCAATCAGCAGTCTCGTGCCCACAGGAGTTGAGGACAGTGGTTAGCGCCATGATCGGCGGCCGCCTGAGGCAATCTGCAACATTATTGGTGCTGCCCTTTTTATACTTGATATTCAAGTGAAACTGTTGCAGGTATGTAGACCACTTCTGATGGCGATCATTCTGCAATTTCCCTTGGGTCTGTATGAACTGCAGAGGTCGGTGGTCTGTGTGGATGACCGTTTCCTTCCCCAAAATGTAATGCTTCCATTGTCAGCAGGCCTGTACAATGGAATACATCTCTTTATCATAAGTGGGGTACTTCCGGACTGTGTCTGAAAGTGTTTCACTGTGATATGCCACTGGATGTCCATGTTGAGTAAGGACTGCCCCAATAGCATAGACAGAGGCATCTGTCTCGACCTCAAATGGTTGTTGTAAATCTGGTAACGCGAGCATTGGTGCCATGCAGAGGTGATCTTTCAATTCCTTGAATGCCTTCTGTTGAGATTCAGACCAAAAGAATTTTGCTTTCGCCCCGCCCTTGGTGACTTGACTCAAGGGCCAAGAAATATGAGAAAACCCCAACACAAACCTGCGGTAGAAGTTGGCAAGATCTAGAAAGCTGCGGAGCTCTGTTAGAGTGGTTGGAGAGGGCCAATCCCGAATGACTTGGATCTTGGCCGGATCGACATGCACCCCCTGTTCATCAATGATGTATCCCAGATACTGAACCTGGGTCATGCCAAAAGTGCATTTCTCCAAATTGGCACATAGCTTGTGTTGCTGCAGTGTTTGGAGAACCTTTCGGATGTGCTGGAGGTGCTCTTCCCAACTCTGGCTGAAGATCAGAATGTCATCCAAGTATACTACTACAAAGGAGTTGGTGAATGGCCGCAAGATGTCATCCATTAGCCTCATAAAGGTTGCAGGAGCATTCGTCAATCCGAAAGGCATGACCAACCATTCGAAGAGGCCCTCCTTGGATTTGAAGGCAGTCTTCCACACATCGGAGGGTTTGATTGGTACCTGGTGATATCCTGACTTCAGATCGATCTTGCTGAAATATTTCGCCCCCTTTAGTTGGTCTAGGAGGTCATCAATCCGCGGGATCGGGTACCTATTACGGACAATGATCTTGTTCAGCGCCCGATAGTCAATACAGAGTCTCCACGTCCCATCCTTCTTCTTTACCAACACGATCGGGCTCCCACAGGGCGATGAACTCGGACGGATGTGACCTTTCTGTAGGAGCTCCTGAATTTGCCTCTTGATTTCATCGTTCTCCAGAACGGAGCGCCGATAAATTGGTCCATTGGGTAGCGGCGCACCTGGGGTCAAATCGATGGAGTGCTTGACTTGACAGTGCAGAGGAACCCCTGCCGGGGAGGTGAAGATGTCCTCGTACTCCTCCACAACCTTGTCCATCTGTAGTTGTCGTGCGGAGGGACCCCGTTTGGAGGCCGCGACCACTGTCTTCTTCTTTCCTTGAGGGCGTATCATTAGGAAAACAAATTTCCTGGTTTTGGAAATGATCTTACTGCATTGTTTTGCAGTAATCAAAGAGATGGCGGTAGGTGGTGCTACCTCTGGTATCCTGAACAACTTATTTCCCAATGTAATAATAACAGCACGGGGCCTTGATTCATACACAGCATGTCACTTCCACAAGTATGGTTGTCCTAGTAATACATCACAAACTTTAAGAGGAGCAATGTCACACAATACCTCATCCGTGAAGGGCTTGATGTTGTATGGAAGGCGACACTGCTGGCTCACGCGAAGATCTCGTCATTGGTGAAGCCACCCAATGGTGTATGGTTGTGGATGTGCTGTGGTCGGTAAGCCCAACCACTTCACGAACTTTGCCGAAATGAGGTTCTTTTGACTCCCGCTATCAACAATGAACTGTATCGGGGAGCCCTTTACCCACATCTGGGAGTGGAAGAGACGCTCCTCCTCCTCTGGATCTTCAGGTTCATTTTTCTGGATCTTTGCGGTAGCAACAGTGGCGCTGGGATCCGCATCAATGATCTGCTTCCCTTTTTCATACCCCTTATCGCGTTCTGACTCAGAGTCGGAACATGCATCTGATTCTGAAACCTTTAGCTCAGCCACCAGTGACTGCTTGGCCCGACACTCACTTGTGTTGTGAGTGGAGCTCTTATGGAACTCACACCATTTTCCAGTGTCCTTTCTCGGCTTCGCGGCGCTATTCTTTGCTTGCGGCTTCGGCTGGTTGTCTTGGGTTGTCCCGCCTTGGCTTTGTCCTTTGTTCTGTGATTTAGGGGCACCTTTCCCCTACTTTGGATTCGCAGATCCAAACTCTCGCTTCTTCTGTTTAAACTTCTGCTCGACCTTGACGGCATATCGGTATGCTGCACCGAGCGAGGGGATGTTTAGGAATTGTATTTCTTCCTGCATGTACTTGTGCAGGCAGCCACGGTATTTGAGTATCAAGTGTTGCTCCGAATCCTTGATACCCAACTTTGTGCGAAGGGTATGGAAAAGATTGGTGAACTCCGGCACGTCTTGGTCCCTTCCCTGCCGCAGCGTGGTCCACTTTATGTATTCATCCTCATAGCTTCCGACAGGGTAGTACTGCTCCTTGATGGCATCCCGGAACGAATCCCAGGTGGGTGCGGCTGAAAATAGTGAGCCAGTACTTTCATCCTTCTGCTCGCAGTAGGTTTCCCACCAGTCCTTGACGTGGGGGGCTGCTTTGAGAAGAGAAAAAACAATCTTTTCCCGACTCGAAAATTCATGAACAGAAAAATAACCCTCTAGCAGATTTAACCATTTATCTACGGCATCTGCGTCTATCTGACCCTCGAATATGGGGATTTCAAAATTAACTTGTACCTTAAAGGGTGTGGCGTTTCCAGAGTAGCTTCTGGAAGCCGATGCATTGCTTCTGGGTAGCCGCTGAAGGATCTGGGCAAAGTTGTCCATCATCGCGTTTCATTGTCGCTAGAGGGCTTCTTCGAGCAAGATTTTGATGGGATCTCCTGCCCCCTCGTCTTTCTTCTCGTGCGCCATGGGAGGCCGTCGGGATTTGCGAGGCTAGTCTTGCAAAGGTTCAACCAGTTCAAGCCCTAACTCCTTATATCCCGACCTTGTTGGGGACATGCAAAGAAAAACAGAGAAAAAGCAGACCGCTCTTATACCACTGATCCAGATTTAAACAGGAACGCAACAAATTACAGAGATAACCATATACACAAAGATGCAGCGGAAATAATACTTCATTTCATTAATGGAAAAATACTGAAATATGCTTACAACCAGAAATGGAAATAAACCAGCTAGGGCGATGGTAGCTTATCTCTGAGAAGAGATGTGATGGCTACATGCCTCTGAACTGTGTTACAATGAGGCTCAAAGGCCTATTTATTGTTGAGAAACAATGGAAAACCTTTAACATTCCAAAACCTAACCCTAGGAGATGAAACGCCAAACTGTGGGCCCCGTTTGGGGGTAAATTGGTACATCAACTTCCCAGGGTCATAACTTTGGCATATGATCTCCGTTTGACGCGTACAATAGCTCATTAGAAAGATCTATCCGAGCACTATCATTGTTGGAACGGGCAACATCGGTCCATTCCATGGACCCATGTTGCCCTTGGATTCCCCAAAAAACGTCGTTTAGGGCCTCAAAACGGCTCCAGAAGTTCAGGACCCAAAAAACTGCTAAAAATAGTAAGTTGTGCTACAATTAAGGAAACTGAAAATGCTGAGAAAGACAATGGTGGGGGTCCAGGTGGACTTGGCAGGTGGCCACCAATATCCACCTGGATCACTTAACTCCTTCATGAGATACAATATGACCTAGATATTCCACCTCTTGGACTCCAAAGAAACATTTGGATATTTTTGCATATAATTGTTTCTCCTCCAATAGTTGTAGCACCCTATCAACATGTTTAACATGATCCTTCCAAAACTTGCTATAGATTAGTATATCATCAAAAAATACTAACACAATTTTTCTAAGGAATGGTTTGAAAATTGAATTCATCAAACCTTGAAATGTTGAAGGTGCATTGGTAAGGCCCAAAGGCATGACCAAAAATTCATAATGACCTTTAGTGTATTTGCTATCACAACTGTAAGAAAGCCCTTTTGCTCTTTTTTCTTCCAATTGTTGTGGTGTCAACCTTATAGGTTGTGGAAGAATAGGGGCAACAACACTTCCGTCTTTATAGTTGTGAGTGGTATGCTTCCTGGTTACCATAATTTTGCTTTCCATTTTTCTTGCTAACCTGAATGCCTTCTCTAATGAATTACATTCCCAAAGGCGAACATCATGTTGGATATTATCCTTTAAAGACCCTATGAACATATCAATCCTATGCTCCTCTGGAATATCTTTTACCCTTATGTTCAATTTTTGGAACTCCTCAATGTTCTCCATTATTGAATCCTTTTGTTTGAGACTTATCAATTCACTAAAAAAAGTGTTGCTTTTTGTATCCTCATAATGTGCTATCAATTCTTCCGTAAAAATTGCCCAAGTGATAAATTGTTTACGAGAGCAAAGCCATTGATACCATACAAACTGATTTGGTTCCAAATATAAAGTTGCAATACGTACCTTTTGTGTGTTTTTCACATTATTGAGATCAAAAAATTGCTCCATCTGTAATATCCATGTTGCGGGATCCTTGCCATCAAACTTCCTCATATCGATTTTTGGAATATGGTGGGTCTTCGATCCCACATTAGAGTCTATGATATCATGATTAACATTTCTTTTGTTCGCATCATGAGTTTCCTTTACTACCTTTTCACCATTAGTAAGTATTTCTTTTAGAAAAATTTTCAAATCTGTCTTCAAATCTGCCATGCCTGTCTTCAAATTTGTGTTCAAATCTATCTTCAAATTGTCCATCTTAGCTTCCATGCCATTCATGTCAGCTTCCATGCCATTTATCTTAGCTTCTGTTAACTTTTGTGAGCATGACATTTGTTGCACTTGTTCTTGTAATTTTGATATATCATGTAGCATTTCTTCCTCTTCTTCATGAGTCATGCTAGAGCTTTTAGGTTCCTTACTAGGTGTTTGAATTTTCTTTCCTCGGGGCATCAGTTACCGATAATAATGGTCTACTAGCCCTTTGAATTCCTTCAAAATAAATTTTCAAACCAATCTTAAGCAAAAATTTAAAAGAATCTACACACCTTTTTTTTAACTTTGTAGGAGCTTGATATTCCCTGTGATGTATCTTTGTACTTTCAGAACATCTAGTTCTGAAATTGCGACTTGTGGTAGCCCTCTGTTTCCTCTTTCCAATGCCACTAGTCAGATCCAAATAGGATTCTCGAAGGAAGAGTTATGCAAAATCTCCCACAGTGACCTGATTATAGACTAGTTCAGTAGAGCGAACTTGTACGACATGCCACAAGTCACTGTTTCGACCTTTAGCTTTGAAAAATATATAGAAGAAACTACAATATGTCTTCTTTCTGCACCTTCTTAAAAAATTTCAATCCAATGCTCAGAGAAAAAGTTATGATGATTTTCCCTAGGTCACCTGTTTGGAATGTAATTCAGGAGTCTGCAAAAAGACTAACTTCCTCAGATCATATCTCTGCAAATATATTACAAAAAGCTATGAAATTTGGACACAAGATTTATCACGATGTCTTCTCAAATGGGTTTTTTTTCAACTTCTGAAACGTCACAAAAAAAAGTTATAGAGAAAATTCCACGATGACTTGTTTTGAGCAGTGAAACCCTAGAATCCAAAGCTCTGATACCAAATGTTATGAAACCAGCTCAAGAAAAAGATAGAAAAGATAGATCAACGCCTTAAAATTCAGCCTCTTCGAGGGGGAAACCTCCTTTACATTACATAAATGAACAATTCTTGGATGATTCAAATGACAAAACCTCATTTCTATATATAGGAGTCTAAGGAGTCACAATATAACCCAGCCGACCTAACAATAATAATATCAAGCCAAAAAAATAACAATAAAGAGATTCTATGGGGCACAATAATAACAAAATGGGGATAATAGGGGCACAACAATATTAATAAGGGGTATAACTACAATAGTAATGGGGTAATCACTAGTATTATAGGGACCCAACAACTTATGTCCGAGTGAAGGTGCTCTAAGCATCAGGGCTTGGATCACTCTATTCCGGTGTCAAGAGACTTGCTCTTGCCCCGAAGCAGGGTTCCCTTTACTCAGTTTCTGGTTTACTTTCGAAAGATGAAAAGATATGCTGAAGAGGAATTGCAATTGTAATGAAATTCTTAATTAACTAGCTGGGAGAAAGAAAATGCTTGAACTCATTAAACTCCATAAGGGAAATAAACTTCATGAGATAAAACACTTACAAAAGAATCACTCAATAGCCTAAGTACTTTGCATGTGTCAACCAGTTTTGGTACTTCACCCACAATAATGATATTCTTTGCAAGTATAATTTGGTAGTTAATATAACTGCTTCTAGATCTTTTTAGAGATGAAAATTTAATACCAAAAATAGTTACTTGATTTATTGATTCATTCACTTGCGAAATAATGGGAAATAAAATGCAGGTGAGTGATTTAATGTTTTCTGCAACAAATGACTAAGCATGGTGAAAGCATCAACACGCACTGGTGAAGGAAAGAGTTCCTCTCACGATCTGCTTCGAAAATGAATTAAAACAGAAAGAAAGGATAAAGTAAATGCATAAAAGATATCTTATAAACAGAAATGAACACAAATACTCTGCAAAATACGGATCCGTTCCACACATATGCTACAGAAGATAATTTAATTCAGAACTCAAATATTAACGATTAAACTATTTCATCACATAGCTACTACGAAATAAACACATTGTCTTCCCAAATCACGAAAGTGAGAGGGGTCAACGAGCTGGGTTGGATGGGCCCTGGCAAACCAGCTCGTTCCCCTTCTAAGGAACGAAAGTGATCAACACTTCAAATAACACATCAAACACAAATTACACGCTATGTTTGCAAACCATAATTATCCTCTTGTATTTACTTGATTTGGCAAATTACATTACGAAGTCGTCCAACCCCAGAGCGAGGCGATAACCAAATTACATAAACCAAAATAATAATCGATGGTTCACTACCTTTCCTATCTACGATTTACATCATATATATCCTTTGGCTCTAAGCCGTTTACACTAATTATAGATAATTGTCATTCAGGCCTCTCGGTCAAATAGACTTAGAAACTGAATTACAAACTTGGCCAATGGTTATAACAACACGAGCTTCGTTGGGCCATGATCTATCTTTGGAGAAAAATCCCTGGATGCATGCCACCTACTTCAGTTTATCAACAGTTAAACTCAAAGTCGAAGATCGAGATCCATCCTCGTGGAAGATAGCTCTCGGAATCTCAGACAGTGGAAGTGCAGGAATCTTCCTACACTAGTCAACTCATACATTATTAGCACTACATTCCATGATTACTTCTAGGAAATAAATATGAGTTGCAAGAATATGTAAATGACATGAAATATACATAAAAAGATTAATAAAGTGTTGTAGCAAATATTAATGTAAACTATGAGCATGTGTAGGAAAAGGGTAACCAACTTGTACTAGTGCAGGGAAGAAGGGTATTGTATTAAGGTAAAATAGAGGTTGACATTGATGGAAATGGGGTAGAAAATAGGGCAATTTAGGATACCAACATCCTCCCATCCCTAACCTGTTGTGTTTCCTCACACAACATTTTACCTTTGCAAAAAAACCTTAAAAAATGAGTGGCCACACCTCAGTTTCACACTTCAATGTTTATTCCTGTCTTTACTATCTTTAGCTTCCTGTCCTGGGATTTTCACAACTACTTAGTTACCTTTTCAGGCATCTAAAGCATCTTGAAGCCCGATATTTCCACACCTTTACTTGCTGCTTTTTCTTCTTTACTTCAGCCTGTAATTCCACCTCACTCTGTTTCTACCAACTCTACTCTTTCATGACTTGGTTTAGAGCTTCCAGGTCATGGACTTGTTGCTCTAAGTCCACTATTCTGCTATTAAGGAAGAGAGTGGATGGTGATGTATTGAGATCTTCAGGAGCAAACACCTTTTCTGCCACGGACTCAACATCAAGGTCAAGACTGTCAAAATTATGCTTTAAGACATCACCGAGGGTTTCTATGCTCGGTGTTTTGTTGTCGCTGAGGGTTTGGATACCCTCACCAATCTTTGTGCTAGGGGTTTCAATACCCTATGCGCATAATTCCTTTGGGCTCTTAACTTGATCTCCAATTTTCTCAAGTGATTCCACACCCTGTCCATCCAAATCAATAGGGGTTTTGATTCCCCGTTCTTCTACTACCACAAGGACTTTAGTACCCTGTCCTTCGAAAACTGCATGGTTTTTAATGCCCTGATCTTCAAAAATTGCGGGGTCTTCAGTACCCTAATCTTCACAACCCGCAGGGTCTTCAATGTCCTATCCTTAAAAAACCGCAAGGTCTTCAATGCCTTGGTCCTTGAAATAATTAAGGGTCTCCACCTTCGATTCACTAAAATTATCAGGGGATTCTTCATGATGTTCTTCTTCGTCCTCCTTTGCTTGGACTTCGCCAATGTTTGGTGTCGACATTGTTCTCTTACTTCTTAGCCTGCTGACGAATGTTGACAATAACATGTTGTCTTCCGCATTCTCCTCATCCTCCACAGTGTGTACTACTGCGTCTACAAGCACCGAGAGATTGTGAACTGTGGGGGAGAGTTGGGGTGAGGCATTGATTACAATTGGGGAGGTCGACTGATTTGTTCCTTGTCCAAAAATTTCCTCCTCACTGAGGTCCTAATTTTCTTTGTCTTTGTTGTAGGTGGAATGTTTTCAATGGCCCCTTTCTCTGCTTGCATTGGTGAGCCTTTACTTCTTTGCTTGGCAGGAGACAATGTCTCTGCCTTTCTCTTTTTGCTTGCACTTGTGCTAGCAGGTTCTTCTGCATCCTTTGCTCAGAATTCCTTTAGAAATGCCTCGCATGATATTCCATTTTTCTCTAACTTCTTCTTGACCATCATCATAATGAGTCCATGGTGGTAGAGTTTGGTTGCAACCTGGCTTGCACTCATGCTCTGCACATTTTTCGCCATCTTTTCGAGGCTCTTGAGCAAGAAGTGAGGGAAATTAATCAGTTTCCCTACCTCGAAATGTGACAGCAGTTGAAGGTGGTATACGAATGCCAGGATATAGCGTCCTTTTCCTATGACAAACTTCTGTAATATAAATAGTAATTGTCGCCATTTTTCGACCAAGGCGGTCTGTGGCAGTCCCTTTCTCCAATCAACCTCAATCTTCTTATCGACCACGAACCGCTGCCAACACTTCTTTGTCAACCGCTCCTTCTTAAACCAACACTCACTTGTAAGTGGCAAACCTGTGGCTTGTGAGATGAACTCTTTAGCGATTTTAAATTTTAAGGAAACGACCCTAACTCGACCTTCCTTGAATGTTCTTGCAAATTCTAGAACTACACCCATGTCGAATCCGTCAAATTTTTGGAGAAATGGTAGGAACCCAATTCCTTGCAAAAGTGCAAGACTGTTGATGTACTCGGCAGTTTGTTCAATCTCCTGTACCGATAGTGGTTCACTCCTCACGGGTGCCGTTTTGAACCTCTTCCACTTCACCGATCAGACCTTTGGAAAAATTCCAAGGTAACTCCAACATTCACGAAGAATTTTGTACTAGAGGTTCCTTGCCTTCCGTCTTTGTAGACCTGCTTACCTGGCTATGATGGAATAGTCCTTCCACTTCAGATGTAGATCCATGTCAGCAATCATCATTATAGGTGAATTGCGATGATTGGATGTAGTGGCGGTATGGGCAGCGATGATGCAATGGCTAGAATGTTTTGATCACAGGTAGGTTAATGATAGTAGGATAGTGTGAAATAATTGCAAAGAGGGTCAGTGCAGGTTATCGGATGGAGTACCCTTCCGTAGTCATCATCATAATTCAATCATAATTATTTTCAGCATTTATTAAAAAATATTAGATTTCAGCCTTACACACCTTGCACTTTAAAGATTTATCCCTAGATTATTAATTAATGAAACAAAGCATCAATTTAAAACATGGAGTGAGTTATCATATCAACATATGTACAAAAATATAGGCCCATAGATCTTTGTTAAACCATTTCAATACTGTGTAAATTGCTTCCACAGTTAATTGTATCTCTGCGCCAAACCTCCTTGCACTGCGTTGTGCTTGCACCAAAGAATTTTTCGAAATAGAAACTCTAATAGGACATACTTTTGTAGCTGGACTTTTTAAAAAATTGCCTCATTAGACAAGAAAAAATTTATTCGCCATCCTTTGGTGCTTCTCGACATGCCTTCTGAATGATTGCATCAAATTCTGGAATCAACTTATGAGGGAATAAAGAAGTGGGAAAGGGGTAAAAATTTCAGAATGGGAAGGAATATTACAGCAGGGATTCCAAAATGATATCATCGAGAGGGATAAACGAAATGGGATGTGGGAAAAAAAATTGAAGGGAGAAGAGGGATTCTACAAATCGGGTAAGGGTGGTTTCTTGGAAGAAAGAGGAAGTTAACTCATTGGGGAATTTAGAAAAGAAACTAGTGGGACATTTTGAAATGGTAAATAGAAGAAGATTTTACCTTGAAGTCTGCTTGCACTGGTGCAGGAAAAATAACTGCAGCGGGAAGTAAGCGTTTACTTGGAAAAAATGTCCATGCTAGTTACCCTAAACTTGGGTAAGGGCTCAATTTTGTGAGCCTGCTTCTTCTTGGTGGCATCCATCATATCTAGAATTCAAGTAACATTCCCTTTTTATGAAATTTTTTTATCTTCCTACCAACATGCTGGTTTTCAGGTTGATCCTTCTGCAATCATGTCAGTCAACTGATTTTTACAAATATAGGAATTTTTTTTCATTTTATACTTTTTATTTTTGTCATTTTTTTATTTTTTATTTTTCTCTGATTATTTTTTCTTTAAAATAAGGACAAGAAGGAATCAATTCTTCAACAGGTTGGTGTTATCACCTACCAACTCCTTTTCAAATGGTTGTTGGATTTGCTGCATAAAATCTCCTTTAGTAAGGGGTTGAAAATATACTTTTAATCTATGCTCGTTTACCAAGAATACTGAATTCTGTCCATCAATAGTTTTGATTTATACCACTCCATTTTTGAACACCTTGACCACCTCATAGGGTCCCATCCAGAATGCATGGAATTTTCCTTTAGAATGTTTGAATCTTGAATTGTAAAGGAGCACCCAATCCCCTGGTTGGAATTGCTTTTTCTGAATGGACTTGTCATGCCACTTCTTGCGCTATTGTTGAACCAAGATGTTCTTCTGAACAACATCTCTTCGGATTTCATCTAACTCGTTCAATTGTAGAAGGCGCTACTATTGTGCCTTAGGGAGATCTAGCCCCAATTAGACTGCAGTCCTGAAAGTCTTGATATGGAATTCTATTAGCAAAAGGATTTGTTTCCCATACACCAGCTCATATGGTGTGTGTCCCATGTTGTTTCTCCAAGTGATCTGATAGGACCGCATTGATTTCGATAATTTGTCAACCCAATTCTTTCTGTTCATATTTACTGTCTTTGTGTGGATAGACTCAATCACCTTTTTTGTGGATTCTACCTGGCCATTTGCTTGCGGGTCATATGGTGTGGATTTCTTGTGCCATATTTTGTACTGCTCCATTACACCCTGTACTAGATTAGAAATAAACTACGATCCATTGTCAGAAACAATTTCTCTAGGTACACCAAATCTAGTAAATATTTCAGTAAAAAGAAATCAACATCAACTCTTTCAGTAGCAAAAGAAATAGCTTTAGCTTCTACCCATTTTGTAACAAAATCTGTACAAACCAAGATATGATTTTTATTTGATGGTGAAGGATTTATTGGTCCTACAAAATTAATAGCCCATTTTTCAAAAGGCTCGATCATAACTTGAGGACATAAAGGCATCTCATTGGTTTGGTTAAGCTGGCCAATTCACTGACATCTATCACACCACTGGACGTATTTTTTGGCATCATTAAACAAGGAAGGCCAAAAATAGCCAGCTTGTAACACTTTGTATGTAGTTCGCTTATCGGCAAAGTGACCACCACATGGTTCATCATGGGTAGATTTTAAGATATCAAACACCTCTTCCTCTCTTACACATCTACGGATAATGAGATCTGCTCCAGTGTAAAAGAGGTCTCCTTGGATCCAGGAATATGCAACACTTTTCTGAATGATATTCCACTTTTCATGAGCGGATAAGTGGGGTGGTAATTTTCCAATGACTAAATAGTTAGCTATATCAGCAAACCATGGAGACTTTGTTGACACAACAAAAAGATGTTTGTCAGGAAAATCATCATCAACAGGAATTGCTTCACCAGGATTATTTAATCTTGAAAGATAATCTGCTACTACATTCGATTTCCCTGGTCTATCAACAATAGTAATATTAAATTCCTGTAATAATAGCAACCACCTAGTCACTCTACCACTAGTTAATGGTTTATTCATCAAATATCTTATAGCGGAATGATCAGTATGTACAAAAACTTCATATATTGTAATATAATGTTTGAATTTATTAATAGAAAAAATTACAGCTAAAAACTCTTTCTCAATAACAGTATAATTGAGTTCAGCGGGTGACAAGTTTTTACTAATGAAATAAATAGCATAAGTTTGTTTGTCTTCTTCCTGTCTTAAAGTTGTGCCAATAATAGTATCTGAGGTATCAGAGGAAATATGGAATGGCAGGGACCAGTTTGGTCCTCTCAAAACTGGTCCCTCAACTAATTCTTCCTTCAATGTCTCAAAAGATTTTTGGCAAGCTGTAGACCAAGAAAACTCACTATCTTTAGCCAAAAGTCGGAAAAGGGGGGTAGCTATCCTTGAGAAATTCTCAATGAATCTCCTATAGTAGCCCGCATGTCCTAGAAAACCTCTCACTTCCCTTTAAGTTTTGGGTATAGGAAGACTCAAAATGACTTCTATCTTTGTAGGGTCAGCCTAGATACCGTTGTTGGAAATAAGATGGCCAAGAACTACTCCTACCTTGCACATTAATCTGCATTTCTTGTCACTCAAGGCAAGATGAGCTTCTTGGCAATGAAGAAGCACTTTTTATAGATTCCTGAGGGCTTCTTGAAATGAATCACAAAACACAAAGAAATCATCCATATAAATTTCCACGCACTCGAGGTCAGCAAAAATAGCCAAGATTGCCCTTTGAAAGGTAGTCAAGGCATTACATAGCCTAAAGGGAGGCACTCGGTAAGCAAATGTACCCCGTGGACATGTAAAAGTGGTTTTGTCTTGATCCTCGGGTGTTATCTGTATCTGGTTATATCCACTAAAGCCATCTAGAAAAGAAAAGTACTTTTTACCAACAAGGGTATCGAGTACTTGATCGATGAAAGGAAGGGGGAAGTAATTTTTGAGAGTGGCTTTATTTAATTCTTTGTAGTCAATGAAAATGAGCTATCTCCCATCTTTCTTTGGGACTAACACTAGTAGAGAGACCCACTTTCTATCAGAAATAGAATAGATAAAATCAACATCTAAGATTTTTTGCAATTCTTCCTTTACAACATCTCTTAGAGTTGGGTTCATTCACCTCTGGGGTTGTCAGACAGGTCGGGCTACATCCTGAATATATATATGGTGTGTACAAGTTTCAGGAGGGATGCCTTTCATATCCTCATAACCCCATGCAAAGGCATCAAGATGGTTTCACAACAAATTCATAAGTTGCTCTCGTTGAGAATGGTCCAAGTCTAAACTGATATACAAGGATTTACCTGGACTAATATCAACAAGAGTAGTGTCAGGCTCCAGAGTACACAAAGGTGTCTCTAGAGGTGGTGATGATGGAGGTAGAGAGTCATATCCTTCCTGAAAATCTAGACTAAAAATCTGAATTAATGACTCAAAATTAGGCATGGTGTCTAGATTGTTTAGGAAGTCTTGAATCTCACCCTCCTGTGAGGATTCAACATTCTGATGTATCAATGAAATAGGTTGGGTCTCCTCATCACTACTATAGTCTAACCATAAAGTGTCTCAGAGCTCCTAACTAGATCTAGTAGGTGGATATAGGGTGAATTTATTTCTAGAATCTCCATG
Organism: Pinus tabuliformis; assembly: GCA_031772625.1. Classification (NCBI taxonomy): domain Eukaryota; kingdom Viridiplantae; phylum Streptophyta; class Pinopsida; order Pinales; family Pinaceae; genus Pinus; species Pinus tabuliformis. The sequence continues at coordinate 816,445,512 of CM062820.1, read as the reverse complement.
GGAAATATACATATCACCAGAACGACATCCAATATAAGCATTAGCCGTAGCAAGCCATGGTCGTCCCAAGATCAAGGGATGCCCTCCTACAAGATTCTTTGGCTAAAGCATAATGAAATGTGTGGGATATTCCCAAGAATATAAGGAAATGATCACATCATCCAATACTCCTTCTGGCTTGATTTTATATCTATTTACCAGTTCAAGCACAGTGGGAGTAGGAAAAATATGGACCAATCCAATTTGATCCATGGTTTTCTTGGTCATAACATTAATGGCTGCCCCTAGGTATATAAGTACATTGGAGACAAGGACATCACCTATCTGAACATAGACAATAGAGTTTCTGGGGTCGGTATATTTTTCCATGTTCATACATCTTGTCATAAACTCTACTGCTCTACCAACAAATTGAATGGTTTGGGGTTCCAATATTATCATCCCTGGCTTCTTGAGGCAGAGTTCCCTAATGATTTTTGTACATATGGGGATCTCTTTGATAGCTTGGAGCAAAAGTACCTTTCTAAAAAGGTTCCTAAGCTTAGAAGCTAGGCTAGACTCAGGAATGGGGCCTTTCTTCTCCACAACTAACCTCTTTGGATAGGGAGGTCAGTTGGAAGAAGATGACAAGGGCTTAGAATGTACAAGGATAGGATTAATGGTTTCATCTTTCCCAGAATGGTTAGGAGTTTCCTCCTCTCCTTTCTCATCGATAATCACGATGGGTTGCTTTTGATTTTCTGAGGTTAACACTTTCCCTGATCTCAATTGGAGATCATTGACTCCAACTAGTTTAGTCTGAAATCTGGATGAAGAAAGCGAGGTCATAGAATGGATCATGTGTACCGCTTTATTATTAGGATTGGGTAAAGGTTGAGAAGGGAGCTGAGAAGTTTGAAACGGTGGAGGTAAAGGTAATGGCGGCATAGGTTGACTCAACTAAGGTAACGATGGTTGAGGCATTGGGTAAGGTGCATATGTAGGAGGATATGATTGCATCGGTGCATGATAGGAATTATGTGAATGGTTTGGCCCTCTCCATCCTTGTTTCCAAGATTGGGAGGGTTGTCCATATTGATATTGATTCCCATGTTGTCAATGCTGAGAGTTACCAATGTTAGGATAGTAATATGAGTGTGCATTATAACCAACAAAATGTGGTGGAGGTTCAGGAACCATACCTGCACTTACCTGAGGCCAATTACTTCGTGCTCCCATTGCATGTAATGATTCAACTTCAGGTTGTCCCCTTCGAATACAACTTTCAGCCCAGGTAGGGAGGGACATTTTTCCGTGGCATGGTTATCTGCAAAAATTGCACATTTATTAGTCTCTTTAATATCTAGAGGACATTCTCTTAGAGGATGCTTTCTTCTATATATTGAATAGAAAATAGACAATGTTTCTTTCTCTTCTACAATTTTTTGCTGAGACTTCAAAGAGTCTATTTGTTTACTAATAGTATCCATTATTTCAATTTTCATATTGTCCATTTTGTTTTCTAATCCAATAATCATAGCATCAGTAGATTCATTTTTCATATTTTTATTCTGAATTCCTTTACCAAATCTATATTGGTTCCTCGAGAATTTCCTGCACAAGTCACAGATCTGATCAAAAGGTTTTTGAGCAATATCCCCTTGTCCTAACAGATTTAGATTATTCCTAGAATCATCAGTAAGTCCACGTAAGAACAAGGTTCTAATAGTACCTATATCAAATTTGTGCTTTGACCTTTGGAGAATATACATGAATCTCTCCAAATAGTCCTCTAGCATTTCATCATCATTTTGCACAATAGTAAATATTTCATCTTGGATATCTCTAGTTTTACAATATTCCTGATATTTTGATAAAAACACTTTCTTCATTTTCTCCCAAGAATTTATATTGTTTCATCCTAGTCCCATGAACCAGTGGAGTGCTGCGTCCTTGAGAGTTGCAGGAAACAACTTTAACTTCTCGACATCAGATAAGTAATCATAACTTCTACACAAAATATCAAACTCAAATAAGAAAGAGTCTAGATCTTTGTTTACCTTACCATAGAGATGAGGAAGAGCTGATGGTGAAATATTTTTCATTTTTTCTTGTATATTAGGATTCATAGTAGGGAATATGAAAGTAGATTGTTCCTCATTTACCTGATTTTCACCACTTCCTTCTGCATGGTCTTCCATATTTTCCATTTTTGTTCTTCCACACAAACCGCTCTTAACAGCCTGAGAAGGCTGACTATGGATTCCAGTAGTCCCCTTCTTCCCCTTTATGGGTTGTGTCGCACTTGAACTATTGCTACCAAAGCCTAGGTGGACTGTTCTTGCGTGATGAGCTTGAATTTATTTGGAATTTCTGCCTGAAAAATAAGGCCCAATATGAGTTTTGGTTTCATATTTGTCAGTGTTTCATTGGCCCCTAGTGGGCTTCAGACCCCTACCTCTTTTAGGCATTCATTTCAGAAAAAATGACTAACGAAATTCAAAAAGTAAAAGCTGCAAGTTTTAGAAATAAATCGGTACCTATGAACTCCTTTAAACAATAGAAGCACACTGTAGAAAAAATGATAATAGACTTACCCCTATTACAAAAACTGGAACATTCTCATCAATTAAAATTGGCTCCCTGACAACAGTGCCAAAATGTTAGGTGCAGGAATTGCGCTTGAGAAGATTCCTCAACACTTAATTATCAACCCAAGGGTTTCATAAACATAGAGATGAACACTTGAAATGCTAGAAATGGTATGAAATTTTCGTATTTCTAATCCTAATTCTTGAAGGGAATGTTTTGCAGAATCAGATAGAAAACAATTGGAAAGGCAATTTACACCAAGGCAATTCTAGTGCTGGAATGTAAAAGACAATTTGCAAGTAAATCAAGTAAAGAAATTCCAGACAACAGAAACAATCTTAAATGTTGAATGAAATGCTATGTTAATATTTAGATGGATGATAAGCAGTCTGAAAAGTGGGTCCTTGCCGAGTTCTGCCTTTCTTCTGATCTTTCTCCCACACAAACAACCTATCCTTGCACAGTTGCAATATTGCTTGCACTAGTGCAAGTATAGTATTTCTGTGTAAGAGTATATTCAATCTTGCTTTCTGAAGACTTATGTCTGAGTGAAGGTGCTCTAAGCCTCAGGGCTTGGAGCACTCTGTTTCGGTGTCAAGAGACTTTCTCTTGCCCCAAACCAGTGTTCCCTTTACTCAGTTTCCGGTTTACTTTCGAAAGCTGAAGAGATATGCTGAAAAGGAATGGCAACTGTAATGAAATTTTGAATTAACTAGCTACGAGAAATAAAATGCTTGAACTCATTAAAATTCATAAGGGAAATAAAGTTCATGAGATAAAACACTTACAAAAGAATCAATCAATAGCCTAAGTACTTTGCATGTGTCAACCAATTTTGGTACTTCACCCACAATAATTATATTCTTTGCAAGTATAATTTGGTAGTTAATATAACTGCTTCTAGATCTTTTTAGAGATGAAATTTTAATACCAAAAAATGTTACTTGATTTATTAATTCATTCACTTGCGAAATAATGGGAAATAAAATGCAGGTGAGTGATTTAATGTTTGCTGCAACGAATGACTGAGCACGGTGCAAGCAACAACACACACTGGTGAAGGAAAGAGTTCCTCGCACGATCTGCTTCAAAAAAAAATTAAAACAGAAAGCAAGAATAAAATAAATGTGTAAAAGATATCTTATAAACAGAAATGAACACAAATGCTCTCAAACTACAGATCCATTCCACACATAGGCTACAGAAGATAATTTAATTCAGAACTCAAAGATTACAATTAAACTATTTCGTCACACAACTACTACAAAATAAACACACCGTCTTCCCAAATCACGAAAGCGAGAGGGGTCAATGAGCTAGGTTGACCAGGCCCTGGCCAACCAGCTCGTTCCCCTTCTAAGGAATGAAAGCAATCAACATTTCAAATAACAAATCAAAGACGAAATTACACGTTGTGTTTGCAAACCATAATGATCCTCTTGTATTTACTTAATTCGGCAAATTACATTACGAAGAAGTCCAGCCCCAGAATGAGGCGATAAACAGATTACAAAAACCAAAATAATATTTGATGGTTCAGTACCTTTCCTATTTATGATTTACATCATATATATCCTTTGGCTCTAAGTCGTTTACACTAATTACAGATAATTGTCATTCAGGCCTCTTGGCCAAACAGATTTAGAAACCAAATTAGAAACTTGGCCAATGGTTATAACAACACGAGCTTCGTTGGGCCATGATCTATGTTTGGAGAAAAATCCCTAGATGTATGCCACCTACTTTAGTTTATCAGCAGTTAAACTCGGAGTCAAAGAGCAAGATCTATCCTCGTGGAAGATAGATCTCGGAATCTCGGATAGTGGCGGTGTAGAAATCTTCCTACACTAGTCAACTCATACATTATTAACACTACGTTCCATGATTACTTCTAGGAAATCAATATGAGTTGCAAGAATATGTAAATAACATGAAATCTACATAAAAATATTAATAAGGTGTTGTAGCAAATATTAATGTAAACTATGAGCATGTGCAGGAAAAGGGTAACCATCTTGTACTAGTGTAGGGAAGAAGGGTCTTGTATTAAGATAAAAAAGGTTGATATTGATGGAAATGGGGTAGAAAATAGGGAAATTTAGGATACCAACACACCGTTTGGTATAGGAGCCCCATCCGAGGTATTGACCTAACTGCCATATATTCTTACATATTTTCCTTGGATCTAAATGTTAGCAAGAGAGAGGAGTGCAAATGTGCTTTCAAAAAGTAAGGAGTTGAGCTTGAACAGTGTCTGGTTGTATGTGTGTCAAAGTTATTTTCCTGCAGAGGGGGAGGAGAAGTGGGCCTCTAAGAGAGAGGTAATAGTACCACCTTAGTAGATAAACACATAAACAAGAAGAATTTGTTCAACATACATCAGAATAGTCCACAAAGATGTGATGGACATTATAGCCATTATAATAAGAAAGATGTAACACCCTCCTCACACATCTACCCAAGTAACTAGCCAAATAGGGTAAACATGCGATGAGATGCTACTATGATTGAATTCAACCTCCTATGTGACCTTGAGGAAGTGGAATCGATAAAACACATCAACCAAACTAGCCTCATCAACAAATGAACCCTTAGGAGACATGCAATCCACTCAGACATCCTTCTCCCTGGGCCCCACTGATGTTTTGGACATCTTAAGCCTTAGTTTATCTCATGCTATAGGCATGAAAGTGTTCAGAAACCTGGAGTCACTCTCAAAGTCTTGCTTGCCAACATCCAGAGACCTAATTTTCCAGTTATGTGCCAGCGTCACCAGGATTTGAGCCACTTTTTCAGGCCCAAATCCCATGTCACTGCCTAGAATGGAATGATAGCTTAAGATTAGTCAAAGAATAGGGAAACAATGATGAAAAAGAAATAATTTAAACAAGACCTTAATTATATCCCTACTAGCCATGATAGTCATTTCGACAAACATATCATCAACATGTAACCTATAGGTGTAAACAACATAATCAAGTGTAGGGATCTCATAATTATCTGAGAATCACTATGAGCCATTTTTCCCTCGTTTCATTTGCTACATTATCACCTATTAGGTCATAGATACATTATCCATTCATTTACAAGTAAAAAAATGTTGAGAGCCATACATAGTTGCTTTCATAAAACACACATATAACCAACATAATAACAACATAAATACTAATGAAAGTACAACCACATAAACCACATATAATCCATCAAAATTCTCATAGAAATACAAGGAGAATAACCTTTCATTAATGATGAAAAAATCAAACCTGGGATGGGACTTCCATGTTCCACCTGACCATATAGAATGGCTAAACCAAATATCTCTTCATCCATTCACCCCCGTGCCATATTCTAAGCATGAATGTGAGACTCAAACCAAAAGAACCAACCAGGGCATACCGAGGCTAAACCACCTCACCCTCATCGATAGAGACCGGACTTTACCATAATCCATCCCAAATCACTAGGCCAACACAATGAACACATCATAATAGGCTTTCTTGTGATCTCCACCCAATCACTAGGCACAACAAGCATGGATGCCATCGGATTTCTCTACCTACACCGTGAGGAATTTTCCTGTCTCCTAGTCTCAGGCATTACCACAATCCAAACCTGGATGACTAGGCCTTAAATCGAGACCCACTCTCCAGGCTTTATCGCATATCCCAAACCTGGGATTACTAGGCCCAACAGAGATAAAACCACCACCGTATATCCTTTCATTAATTGGCAAGGATTCCTAGGCCTACCGAGACAACACAATCCTAGCTTTACCATAACCCATAGTCTAGATCAGGGGTTATTAGGTCAATGGCTTTACCATGATCCATAGTCTGGTTCAGAGACCACTAGGCCATGTGTTGGCTTGTTGGGGCCTGACCCAGGTTTAGAGTTAATTAGCCAAACAAATCCCTGTACTACTGGCCTTTTCAGCAACAGTTCACGGAGCGCGGACTGAGGTCTCACTCGAAGTGGTATGGGGGGGTGCTGGAACTAGGTTTCTGTACCCTTGAGATGTCTTAGGGTTTGATTTGGTCCAACTATTAGTCCCTTCGCATAGGTTACTTCGTGCACTTACCTGGCCTTCACACCCTGATATATTCGCCTTCGCACAACCCTAACTAGGGGCTGTGGGGCTTCTGCACTATTGGAGCAACACTCTGCACTATTTCCCTAAGTCACACCTGAGATCTTACTTATCTTCTTACACTAGTTAGTTATCTTCACATAAATTGATGCCTTATGTGATATTTATTTATACAACACATTCATATGAGTTCGCATAGTAAATAAACAGTAAACTTGCAATTCATACTAAATAATACATAAAACAAGAAAAGATACACATAAATATGATAAAACTTCTCTTTATTAATGCTTCCAATGGTTACATACTCGACCTGCCCTGCGCACTCAGTTGCGGACTACTAGGCCTCTGCGCACTCAGCTACAGAGCCTTCTCCTACTCTACGACCCAAAGACACAACTTATACCTCAACTCAATCAATTCCTTAGACTCATCTTTCTTCCTTATATTTTTTTGTTCTCTACACTTAGAGCCTCGCTCTATGTATATAATCCTATGGTCTGCGGACCATGGGTAGATCTTTCAAACCAACATTACATTACAAAAATAAGGGCGACAACCCTATGACTCTATTATTACTTCGCGCTCCGCGCCCACAGTTCGTGGAGTCTTTACAATGAACTTAGTCAAAACTTGGGCTTTGAGCCCCAAAACATGCCTTGGCGGGATTCCATGCCCAATAGGCCCCCAACACAAACATCGCGACTCACCCTTGAGTCACTATATTGGTGCAGAGATATTTGTGTTGAGACCCTCCAGCTCTGCTCGAACAGCTGCAAGGTCACCAACGCATTGAGCGATTGCCTGTTGAATCTCCTGTACATATTGTTCAGAGACTACGGTGTTAGAATTGCTTCCCTAGATCTATTCCTGTGTCCCCTGAATTTGCGCGATCTTGCCTTCAATTTTTTCTATAATGACAAAGGCCTCATTGATCCAAGGCTGAACGCGAACCTTCAAGACTGCTTCTCTATGTCGTGTTGCATCCACTTGCTCTTTCAGCTCTTTGGCCTGTTGCATGCACGCGAGCCTCTGAGTGAGGGCCACCGTCTATGCGGTCCCTTTGACGTTGTCATAATGCTGCTGGAGCTCACACGCCTCTGTCTCTAAGCACTGGATGTTAGGGTCCTCCTGCAGATTGGTGAGGACCTCGAAGGACTCTTCCAACATTCTGGTGCAGTCCCTTACTGCACTGCTAATCTCTTCCATCCCTGATGTAATAGTGCTGGCGCATTGTTCTCTTACCTTTGGAGGGGTGGATGGTTGCGCCTTCAACCGTAGCTCTGCTATCTGAAGGTTTAGCTCCAATTGAACCTTGGTCATTTATTCTCACGCCTGGCGCACCCCTACTGCTAATCTGTGGATGTGCGCCTCTGCTGGTGCATCTGCTGGGATGGCCAGCTCAGGGACCATCTGGCAGGCTTCTTCTAGTACCTGTACCATATGCCTATTTTGTGACACAACCTCGTTGTGCTGCAAGCTCAACTGCTCCATGTTGATCTTTTTCTCACTCAGCACTTGCAATGTGAAGCTCTCCTTGGCTTGCAGTTCTGTAGTAATCCCATCCTGTAGAACATAGAGCGTCTCCCGCAGGAGCATAGCCATGTTGATCCTGATGCCTTTCAGTGCACTAACTGTAGGTCTGTTAGCCTCATTTTTTGTAATCAGTGCCCCTTCTAGAAACACTATTGTGTTGGTTTTCTGAGCGCATAGCATTTGCTCGGCTGCAGCTGTCCCTACTGCGAGGCTGGTCGAAGAGTACCAGCCTGAGGAGTGTGGACCTGGAACTCCTGAATCTACGCTCGGAGGCCCCCCAACTCAATCTGGTTCTCCTCTATGAAGTTTTGGAGGGCCTTGGTGGTGACGTTGTGCACCATCCTGCCTATGTCATGCAGATCACCCTCAGTAAGGGTGATTGGGTCGATCCACAGCTTGGATACATTCACCTTTTTACACGGCCCCATCTGCTTGCTTGGGTATTGGTGCTTCAATAGTGTTGACATTGTTTGTGGGTCCGCGCTACCCTCCTCTTCTGCTATTTCCATTTCTTTCTCCTGCCCACGTGAAGGCGACTTCTAGCCCTCGCGCACCTTCTTGGCTGCCTCCTGTGCTGCTGCTGTTGTGGCCTTTTTGTGTTCCGTTGCTTCCTGCGCAGTGTCCCATGCCTCTTGTGCTTTTTCTGCTACTGCGTCTTGCTTTCTCTTTTCTGCCAACTGCATCATGTGCAGTTTGGCCTCCTCTTTCTTCTTCTACGTAGTAGACTTCTCCATCGTAGCAATGTTTGAGGTGCACCACTCCGGCGGCCATGTCTCCAGTACATCGAAAATTACGTCATCTATGGCTATGAAGGGTAGCTCGCTCCATTTCTTGGCTGGGTCCTTGCGTGCTCTGATATATATGTTGTGGAAGTCCGCTTTAAATTCTGCAAAACTTTGCAGGCTGTTGTAGACAGTGGGTGATAACCATGGCTTGTGGTTAATCCCCATTCTGATGTTCATCTCCATGAACACCCAGAATATCTTGCTATCGCGGATCTGGTTGACGTCTTTTGTGGCCCATAGCGAAGCATACTTCATGGCCTCCAGCAGATCCCTGTGAATTGTGGGGAATTGGTTGTCCTACGGAAATTCCCTTGCCACCAGCACTATGGACAGCAGAAGCCATGCATAGTGGAACATTTTTCCTTGTTCTTGGGCCTCGCAGAAATTTTCCAGGAACTCTTTGCATAAGAACTCGAACTAGTTAAACTGGACCCCCTCCGCGCACTGCTCAGCAAGTGCAACCACCGGCATGGGCACCTTGTCCGCCCGACACTTCCACATGAGCTTGCCTTCCAGTATATGAGTCACCACTTTAACTGCTTTATTGTTGATGATGGATATGGCGTAACCCCTTTTCTTCTTCTCTAACTTGTATTTCTTCTTCATGGCCTCTGTAATGGCCAAATCGTTGTTGTTCCCCTCTGAGATGTCTGCAGGGTCCTCTCCTTTGCACGAGAGCTGGGTAATGCGATGGATTAAGTGGTCTATGATGGGGATGGTCTCCTCTAGCCACAAACACCCATCATGCACCAGGAAAAGCAGTTTCCTGATGACGAAGATCGACATTGGGACACGGTGGAAATGTGGCACCCAGAGAAGGTTTAATAACCCTTCCTTTTCCACTTCACGTAACCACTTTCATGGCTCCAATTCTATAACCCCGTCGCGATGTTCTGCTTGGGCTTCATGAGCTGTGTAGTCTCTAGATGAGTGAATTTCTCATGGTCAGCGAGATCGCAATCTTCAAATTTAAAGTTTGGCACTCGGCCCAGGTGCGTGCCCTCAAAGATGATGTCGTCTGGGAGGAGTGGAATCTGGAGAGAGCTCTTGCTCTCGTCGAGGTCCTTGGGCACTTTTTCCTTCCCCTTTTGTGGGGGGATATACGGGGGTGACTTTTTTGGAGGGTGAGCAGACTCAGTTTCTTCCTTCATGCCCTTGTCCTCATCCTCTTTAATTATGAGGTCCTTTAGGTCTTCCTGCTCCTCATCGGTTTCCAAGTTAACTCCTCTCCTTTTCTCCTCCATCATTAATCTGGTGCGCAGCGGGTTTCGAGGGGACACACACACTAGAATCATTGGTTGTTTGTCTTTCTTTGGCCTCGGTGTGCGTAGTGATTTAGGGATTTCTGCCACAGTCCCAGCAACAGAACCATTTATTGGCTTGTTGGGGCCTGACTAGGTTCGGAGTTAATTAGCCAAACAAATCCCTGTACTACTGGCCCTTTCGGCAACTGTCCACGGAGCGTGGACTAAGGTGTCACCCAAAGTAGTATGGGGGGTGCTGGAACTAGGTTTCCACACCCTTGAGATGTCTAAGGGTTTGATTTGGTCCAACTGTTAGTCCCTTCATGCAGGTTACTTCGTGCACTTCCCTGGCCTTCGCGCCCTGATATATTCGCCTTCGCACAGCCCTAACCAGGGGCTGTGGGGCTTCTGCACTGCTGGAGCAGCGCTCTGCACTATTTCCCTAAGTCACACCCGAGATCTTACTTATCTTCTTACACCAGTTAGTTATCTTCGCGTAAATGGATGCCTTATGTTATATTTATTTATACAACACATTCATATGAGTTCGTGCAACAAATAAACAATAAACTTGCAATTCATACCCAATAATACATAAAACAGGAAAAGATACATAGAAATATGATAAAACTTCTCTTTATTAATGCTTCCAATGGTTACAGACTTGACCTACCCTACGCACTTAGCTACATGGGTCCGTGCACTCAGTTGCGGACTACTAGGCCTCTGCGCACTAAGCTGCAGAGCCTTCTCCTACTCTACGACCCAAAGACACAACTTATACTTCGACTCAATCAATTCCTTAGACTCATCTTTCTTCCTTATATTTTTTTTTTCTTTACACTTAGAGCCTTGCTCTATTTATACAATCCCATGGTTCGTGGACCATGGGTAGATCTTTCAAACCGACATTACATTACAAAAACAAGGGCGGACAATCCTATGACTCTATTATCACTTCGCGCTCTGCATCCACAATTCGCTGAGTCTTTACAATGGACTTAGTCAAAACTTGGGCTTTAAGCCCCAAAACATGCCTTGGGGGGATTCCACACCCAACACCATGTTCTCTATCATTTAGAGATCCACCCCACTCAGCTTCAAATCCATCCAGAAATCCATCTCAACCAAAACATGAGAACCCCATCACACCATGGTTATCAGGAAATGGAAAGGCTAGGTTGAAAACATTGTTACACTTGGAAAAACCCATGCCATAACAACAAAAGAACCACATACACTACCATGCATGCCAAATCTACAAGGAAAATACACATGCAAATCGATACATGCAATGAATTTTGTTGTAGTTGCTTGATCTTTTCTTTCCTTGCTTGATCTTTTCTTCCTCTTGCCTTCTTTGCCTTTCTTGCTCTAATGCCAAAATGCTCCAAGAAAGCTCTAAGTGTCCAAGAGTGAGAGAGAGAGAGAGAGAATAATGAAAGAACTCCGAAGCTTAACTAACAAAAGGTTATCAACTGAGCCTCAGAAGCCTTTTTATGAATGAGGCCTCTATTTTCTTCATTTCCATTATTTTCCTTCATTTCCTCCTCACATGAAACCTGTGACTTTTCACCTCCCTTTTCTCCTAATTTCCATTATTTTCATAAATAAATGTGCCAAAAATTCCATTTTTCATTTCTAAAGACTTAGCCATTTCCTTTGCCAATTTCCTTATCCATAATAAACCAAATGAACACCCCCTAGGATGTCTTCCCAACATTCATCTTGGAATAAGTGTCCCATAAACCGTGGTTATTATTTTTTCCTTTTGTTATCACCAAAAAGTTGATCATCTAGTCTAATTTACTAGATGGATTGAAGTACACCATGTAAAGCCAATTTTACCATAGTAAAATTGCTTTCACTGTGAGAAATTACTTAATAAACCACCTTTCTTAAGTAATTTATAGTTAAACCCATGAAGAATAATTAAATAAACCACTATTTATTTGATTTTCTTCTAGGAATAATTAATTAAACCATTGTTTTATTATTATTCCTTGTCATGTTTGACACATTCATGAAAAATAAATAGATAAATCATTAACTATCTTATTTTTCTACAAGAATAATTGATTAATCACTAATTAATTACTATTCTTTGTCAAATTTGACTAAATCCCTTAGGAATAATTAAATAAATTTTATTTTTTTATTATTCCTTTTTTTTGTAAGCTTGGTAGGACTCTCTCATTTTCGAGTTTTTACATGTCCATTATTCACCCCATTTCCGGGGAGAGTAGCACAAGAATTGAACCCAAGATCTCCAGTTCGGTGAGACTTCATTTCCACGGCCATTTCCACTTGAGCTACTCCATGCGGACATTTTTTTATTATTCCTTAACTAATTCCTTGAGATGATAAATAAATAATTTATTTATTTACTATTTCTAAATAAAAGTTTAAATACTTTTTCCCTCCTAACCAGATATAATAAAATATTCCAGGTGGTTATTCCAAGAATGGGATCAATAATATTTTATTATTGCTCATTATTCGAGGATAACTCAATATTTTGTTATAAATATAAGGGTTTTCCATTCATTATTCACTTTTGATTAGTTTCATTGTTGCACTCACTTTTGTAACTCTGATTATTTTCATTGTCGCACACCATATTTTTGTTGGGTTTATACATTATAGAGGAGAGAGACTCTACACAAGCTGAAGATGTTTGAGGATAGCCAATAACACATCCCATAAAGGGGGACTGGTAACATCTTTTTGTTCCCATATCTTTTTTATTCTTTACATATCTGGTTTCCATTGGATAATTGGAGTTATTACTTTTTTCTTTTTGTTGTTTAACTATGATTGTGGCATAGATCCGGATTTTGGCAAGTCTTGTTTTTGTTAGTTGTTGCAGATCTACAATGTTTAGTAGCCATTTATATTGTTGAGATTGTTTTTCATCCACAATCTTAAGTGGGTTTTTTTCGTACATCTTTGAGAAGAAAACACTACAACAATTTTATTAATTTTTGTTACATGGAATTTTCACTAAGGATGTTAGAAAACCCTCCCCCTTGGGGAACACCGTCCTCGGTGTTAGACCACAACAAGACCTCAGCAAAACCACTGAAAAACAAACATACTGCTCATGGAGCTTTATAACATAGCTCGATGTGGTATTTACAATGATCACCCTGCTTAAAGAAAATCGTCATGACAACATAAAAACATGACACCTATACCTCTTATTGGAGATTTATAACTTAGCTCATGGAGGTATTTACATACATAGACATATGTACATATAGAAAAATCACCAAAACATATACCAAGACACACACCCAAAACACCATACCAAAAATGCTTTGCCTTAACCGGAAAGCAAAGAAGGATACATATCCTGCATATGAATCACCATCTCCCATGTAGCTTCATCGGGCCCAAATTTCTTCCAATTCACTTTAACTTGCTTGATTTCTCAGTTCCAGATCATGAGCATTTTTTTTGCAATATACACAGAGGATTTGTCTGGAATTCACCATCTGGTTTCACTTGCAATACAGACTAGCCAATCACATGATCAACATCTTTAATATAATTCTTAAGCAATGACACATGGAAAACATCCTGGACTTTCACTGTCGGAGGTAGTGCAAGTCGATAGGCTACTGGCCCAATCTTCTCAATGATATTGAAGGGTCCACAAAACTATGGTGCCAACTTGGCACAAGATCCAATCCGTAAGGAGCTATTCTTTAGTTTGATGCACAAGTACACCTGTTCCCCAACTTGAAACTCCTTAAACAACCTATTCCTATCTGCATAAATCTTCTGCCTATCCTGTGATACCTTTAGACTTTTTTTGATCACCTACATTTCCTATTCCATGTCTACCAACATGCCTGGTCCAATCAATACCCTGTTAACTGGATCACTCCAATTGATGGGAGTGTTGCAACTCTGCCCAAACAATGCCTCAAAATGACTCATCCTCAATTATTCCTGATACCCATTGTTGTATGCGAACTTTGCCAGTGGAAGATACTCTTCCCACTTTCACTACTGATGCATCACATACATCCTCAACATGTCCTTGCATATCTTGTTGACCCTCTCTATCTATCCATCTATCTGTGGATGATAAGTTGTACTGAAGGCCAAATCTGTGCCCAAACCTACAAATAACTCCTTCCAAAACTTGGAAGTGAACGTCACATCCCTGTCTGACAAAATATTCTTTGGAACACCATTCAATCTACCCACATCTCGGATGAATACCTGTGCTACATCACTAGCTAAGAATGTAGACTTCATGGGAATGAAGTGTGCAAAATTTGTTAACCTGTCCACAAAAACCATGATGGAATCATGTTGTCTCACTGTCTTCGGCAACCCTGTGATGAAGTCCATGGAAATGAACTCCCATTTACACTCTGGAATCATGATTAGTTGTAGCAATCCACACTGATGTTTGCAATCTGCCTTCACTCACTGAAAATCAAAATATATAGCCACAAAATCTACTACATCCCTCTTCATATTCAGCCAATAATAATATCTCTTCACTACAGTCAATGTCTTCTGATAACTTGGGTGACCTGAATAATGTTTTGCATGAAACTCTCTTAAGATCACCTTCTTGAGCTCGCTATTATCTGGAACATATATCCTATCTCTAAATCTGACCAATCCATCCATTGTAAGACAATAATCCATACCCTGTGTACTTGTACCTGTACCTATACTACCACTTGTACCTGTACCACTACATGTACCTATACATGCACTTGTACCTATAATATCACCTGTATCTGTACTAGCACCATGCTACAACTTGTGCACAATCTCCATATCCTAACATCTTAATGACCTGCGTGCAAGATCCTATCTTGTAAGCCTGTCCCATAGGAGCTCATAGATGCTAAGTGATTTACCTATACTCGCCTGCTGAGAGCATCTTCCACCATCTTCTCTTTACCCTTGATGTACCTAATCTCGAAATCAAGCTCACTGATAGTGGCCAACCATCTAGCCTTCCTGGAATTCAGATTCGGTTGGTCAAATAAATACCTCAACCTAATATGACCACTCATCAGTACAAACCTCCTACTAAGAAGATAGTGTCTCCACATCTTCAATGCATGTATGATTGCTACTAACTCAAGATCATGTGTCGGGTAGTTTTTCTCATGCTCATTTAGTTTCTAGGACTCATAGCATACCACCTATCCATCATGCATAAGGACTCCACCAAGTCCTCTCTTTCAAGAATTTGTGCATACTACAAACTCTTTGTCCGGTTCTGCAATCGGTACCATTGGTGCATGTGTCAACAATTGCTTAAGTTTCTCAAAACTAGCCTCACACTCCTCTATCCATTCGAACTATCTTACCTTTCCTCTGCAATGATGTGATAGGATAAGAAATTTGTGAGAAGTTCCTAATGAACTTCCAAAATAATAGCCTGCCAACCCCATCATAAAGATCTCACCTCATCCACACTCTTAGGAGCTACCCACTCCATGATGGCTCTTATCTTCTCCGAATCTACTACAATACCCTCAACATGCCCCAAGTAATGTGCCTTAGTCTGAAATAAACTACACTTGTTGAGTTTAGCATACAATCGATGCTCCCTCAACAACCTCAACATTGTTGCTAAATTCTCGTCATGCTCTTCCTCATTTTTAGATTAAACCAGTATATCATCAATGAACACAATAACAAATAAAAATACAAGCACAACACACTATTCATCAAGCACATAAATGTAGCTAGAGAATTAGTTAAGCCAAATGGAACTACAACAAACTCATAATGCCCATACCTGATCCGGAAAGATGTCTTGTAAATGTCCTCCTCTTTGATGCATACCTGATGGTATCCAGATCTCAAATCAATCTTCAAGAACACTACTGCTACCTTTAGCTAATTGAACAAGTCATCAATCCTCGGTAACAGATATATGTTCTTGATGGTCACTTTGTTCAACTTTCTGTAGTCAAAGCATAATATGAGAGTTTCGTATTTTTTCTTCACAAACAATACTGGTGTGCCCCAAGGTGATACACTTGGCCTAATGTATCCCTTCTACAACATTTCCTTCAAATGCAAATTTAACTCAACCAACTCATGTGTTCTCATTCCGTAAGGAGCTTTTGATGCTGGAGCTACTCCTGGCACTAACTCAATATAAAAGTATACCTCCCTGTGAGGTGGAAACTCTATAATGTACTCAAGAATTACATCCTAAAACTGTTGCAAAAATGGGTACCTGCTCAACACATATGCATCCTCAACCTCCTTACCCTTATCACTAGAAATGTGTACTACAAATATTATATACCCTTTCCTATGATTATGCTTTTCTTGCATAGTTTTCACCATCCTAACTAATGTGGATTTCTTCTTACCCTGCAAGACTCTTGGTTCCCCATTATCATCAACACACTCAATGGATTTGTCATAATAGTCTACCTTAGTTCTATGAAGATACAACCAATCCATGCCCAACAACATAATGTATGATCCCAATGGTAATACATTCAAATGTGTTGTGGTAGGCATACCACTAAAATCCAATGCACAAGCTCTTACCCAATGATGAACTTGCTTCTTCATACCTGTAGCCAACTGCACTAACCAAGACTCTGCATGCAATTCCTTACTCAAACCACACCTATCCACCAAGTCAGAACTAACATAGGTATAATTAAATCTAGGGTCAATGAAAATAGAAATGACTTGGTCATAAATCTTACTGTCCATCTCAATGATAGATGCCTGGTGTTCTACCTGTCTATTGTCCACTACTGCATAGATATGAGGAATGCTCTGCCCTACATCCCCAATAGTCTGTGCCTCCTGTGCATTGTTTATCTAAGGCCTACCACCCTCATTATGTGGACAATCTCTCTTAAGGTGTTCCTTGCCACATGTCCAACACTCCAACTGACCAATACCAACACCTCTATACTGCTGCTGCAACTCATGTCCCTATCTAGTTACATTAAACCTCTTTTGTGGTGCCACGTTTTCTTTCACATCTTCATTATGAGGCCTTTTTCTCTTAGTCTTCCATTTACCTTTATCTTTGTCTTTTCCCTTCCATCCTTGATGAGATTCATTCTTACGCTTTGATTGTTCATATAAAAGCTTTAGTTTCCCAATAAATTCCTCAAGTGACGAGGCTCATCATACTCAATCTGATCTCTAAATTCTAATGAAAAACCACTAACAAATCACTGAACTTTAGCCTTCTCATCAGTAAGATATAGTACATACCTCAATAGCTCCAGAAACCTGGTTGTGTACTCTTCATTTGTCATTGATCCCACCTTTATCTCATAGAATTCTTTGGCCTTACTCCTGCAAACTCAAATCATCTATCCTGATGTCTCTAACCCACTTAACATCTTCCCACCAAATTTCTTATCTACCTTTCAAGCCGAAGATATCTATTTTTGCCTTCATGTTATCTGTGTACTCATGCAACTCAAAAAATTTGTTCATCCCAAGTATCCAAGCCTATGCATCTTCTAACTTCTTAAAATATCCATCAAAAGTAGGTGGCTTCACTTTCTTAAACTCATCTGGAAAGTATCCCGTGTCATTCCTCATTTAAGGATGATAGGGATGACGATCATGATGTCTATCAGAACCAGAACTAAAATAGTACTTTTGCTCATCACCCCTCCTATCTGGAGTGTCCAACAACCTGCCATGTCTCACCGTGTCATATCTATATGACCTGTGTCTACCAGGAGACCTACTACCATATGCCCCATTAGTTCTATCCTCATGTCCATGGCTGATCCTAAGTGGCCCTTATCACCGCAAGTCTGACAAACTCTGAAGAAGTATAACATTAACCTTTGCTTGTTTCTCTTGTGCCCATATGATCCTGTCATTATATGGCTGACAAATCCTAATCTCTTCCTTCAAACTTCTCAATGTGTCTACCAAATCAGAAGAATGCCCCACACCAGGCTGCCAATCTGATTCATAGGGAGATTCTATGTAATCTACCACCTTGCTAGCCATTTGGTCTCTCTCCTTCGATGCACAATATGTCAGATAAACCAATTCACAATAAATCAACGTACCTTAGCATAATTTGGGGAGGATACCGTATCTGCAATATCAACAAGCAACGTGATACATGTATAACATAAACATAATAGCATATAGAGATACACAATTAAATGCATCAACACATAAACATCACTCTAGTTAAGGTCCAGTCATCAATGCAAGGCCATATCAACAATGCATGCTATGACCTCATGCATGAAAACAACCATTACTCCATTGTACACATTTCCACATGCAACCATCAACATGCATAAGCAATGCCTAATCAACTACACATACACATAAACACATGTAGTCAAGCATAAGTGATCAATTCTTGTAATCTACCTACAAGAATGATACATGTAATCAAACCTACAAGAATTCACCTCATATACAAGGATGTAGTCAAGCAATATATAATCAACATGTAAGAGACATATAATCATATGCAACTAGTCATATACTCATGATGATGCATTCCACAAAATCAATCATCAAGTTCCTCATGACAACCTTACTACCA
Organism: Pinus tabuliformis; assembly: GCA_031772625.1. Taxonomy (NCBI): domain Eukaryota; kingdom Viridiplantae; phylum Streptophyta; class Pinopsida; order Pinales; family Pinaceae; genus Pinus; species Pinus tabuliformis. The sequence continues at coordinate 816,426,735 of CM062820.1, read as the reverse complement.
TCACGATCAACATCAAGAAAATGCAACAAGCACATGGAATGAAAGTGAAAGAGACACACATGCAACTGACATGCCTGCATGACCAACACACACCGCCCATCCAGTCTCAGGGGTCAACCATGATCTGATACCACTCTGTACCACCCTCCTCACACATCTACCCAAATAACTAGCCAACTGGGGTAAACATGCGACGAGAGGCTACTATGAATGGATTTGACCTCCTATGTGACCTTAAGGAAGTGAATCGAAGGAACACATCAACCAACATATCCACATCAGCAACAAAACCTCAGGAGACATGTCAACCACTCAGACATCCTATCCCTGGGTTCCACTAATGTTCTGGACATCTTAAGCCTCAGTTGCTCTCATGATATAGGCATGAAAGCTTCCAAAAACCCAGAGTCTCTCTCACATGCTTGCCAGCGAGCATCCAAAGACACAATTTTCCAGTTCTGTGCCAATGTCCCTAGGATTTGAGCCATTTTTTTAAGCCCAAAGCCCAGGTCACTACCTAGAATGGAATGATAACTTAAGATTAGTCAAAGAACCAGGAAATAATGATGAAAAAGAAATAGCTTAAACAATACCTTAATTAGAACCCTACTATCCATGATAGGAATTTCGTTAGACATATCATCAACATGTAACCTACAAGTGTAAACAATATAATTAAGCATAGGGATCTCATACTTATCTGAGAATCGCTATGAACCATTGTTCCCTTATGTCATAGGGCTAAAACCCTATGGGGTTGTGGCATGGCACTCATAATTGGTTTTCATCATTGAATAGTCAATAATTAATAAATATTTTTTTCCACTAAAATTCCTCCAACTTTCACTTGTTGAGGACCCTCTCAACTCAAGACATTCATATATATAGTGACCCTCATATCCGCCTCTAGTAGGGATTTCGTGGCTTCAAATAGGTCATCATGGAATGTTCACTATATATATATATATATATATATATATATATATATATATATATGCAGCTTCAGAAGCTGAAATTAAAACCCATTTGTGTTGCACTCGGGATGAACTGTGTGACAAAATTTCACATCTTATTTAGCTATATTTTTGGAGATATGATCTGAGGAAGTTAGGGTTTTTGCAGGCTCTCGAATTCCATGTCAAACATGTGACATTGGGAAAATTGTCATAACTTTCTCTCTACTCATTGGATTCAAATTTATTAAATAGTCATAAAAAGAGGACGGAATATAGTTTGTTGAGTAGAATTTTCAGGGCTGAAGTGCACAATAGTGACACGTGGCACTTCATACAAGTTCGCTCTATTGAACTAGTCTATAATCAGGTCATCGTGGGCGATTGAGCACAACTTTTTCTTGAAGAATCCAATCTTGATCAGACCTGTGGGGTTGGAAAGAGGACTCAGAGGGCTACCATAGGAAGAAATTTTTGACCTTGGAGATTTGAAATTACATAGATAAAACAGATTCAATATCGAGCCCTAGAAGGAAAGAAAAAGCATGCATTCAAGGATCACTACAGTAAGGACCAAACCTCAATAGTCAAGGGTATGTCTCCTACATCAAGGTATGTATTGTTGTACCTCTGAGTTTATAATGGTTAGCTATCAAGCCAGAGCATCTAAGATAATTGTTTTGGGCTTTATGTTTAAGTTTGGAGGACCAATGAATGAAACAGATATAACACTGTAATGCCTAACCTTTTGAATAATATTAATCCCAAAGTAGAGGGTTGCTATAAAACTTCACACATGATAAAGCTTGAATAGTGGTGAGCAGAAATTAAAAAATAATATGATTGTTATAATTTTCAAACAGAAAATTAAACAATCATAATTATGAAAACCTCTGACCAATGTTCAGAAGGTTCAAGAGAATATTCTTATGCTTACAACAAGACATTGATGATTTATTGATTCAGAGGGAATTAATTAAACAAACAGTTCATTAATCCATCCTCTTTAATGATTATCACTTCAGAAGCTTATAGGAATAGATTGAAACACAATTATTCCTACCTAGGTATCTCTGTAAGACATAAGAATATGAAGAAAAACATAATGAGTGTTACTGGAAAAACTTACAGGAAACACAAACTATGTAAAACTGAATTCAGAATCTTTTGCTTTGTATTAAGGGTCTAGAAAAGCTAAGTACATCAAATGTTTACAGATGCTTCATCAAGAGTGCAACTCTCTTTCAATGGTCAACCTGGTTCAATGGTGAACAATGAACCCTTAATAGCTTGAGAAGAGAGTTATTTATACAATAGTAGCACTAAGAAAATATCCCAAATTGTTTAAGGATTTATTCTAGGAAAAGGAAATATCTTCATGCAAGAAGATAGAGACATCTATTAAACTGTTGCTTGTTGTCCCCATTATTTAGGTTCTGATGGCTTTGGTCTTTGATATTTTACCCTTTAAGCTTCTTGTCTATTTGATCTTCACACTGGAAGTCATATTCACTTATGACCTTTCATCTGATACACTTTAATCTGATACTCTTTGACTTGATTGACTTGTCAATATCCTTTACTATGCCTTTTTACTTTTACTGTACATTTCAAGTTTTTACTGTGTATTTCAACAGTAAATCATTTATTTTTTAATGTCTCAGCATCAGGTAGTTTGTATATTGATCATATGTTTGTCTTTTGACTGTATGTTTTATCTGCCTCGTCTATTTTGTCTTTTAACTGTGTAAATTGTTTGTTTTAACATTTACTATGTAAATGATTTCTTCTGCTCTATCTTTGGTTTAGACCAGATTTCTGTTTGTACAGGAAAATCATTTGAATTCGTTTCTCGAGAATCTAGAACAAACAAGTTTTTTGACTAGTATAATTTTTTTTTGTCTAGGTCTCCTGGTCTTCTACTAATCACCTGCAAAATACAACAATTGTTAAGAAAAACACAGGTTGATAGGGAGGGCCACAATGGTTTCATTTGAGTTGAAAGGTCTGTGGATGGAGTCCAGAGCATTTTCACAAGGTAAATAGTGGTTAAATTAGTTGCAAAGGTTTATACAGGTTTTACTGTGTAAACAGATGAAAAGAGTGAAAGTGAGGGTTTTCATGTTTAAACGGGTAAATAGTTAACTTTTAAAAATTTGACGTAAAGTGAATAGTGGATGGTTTTACCGTATGCAGGGGAGCATTTTTGGAGGCTCATCACACCACTTTTGGTCGTGGGGTGGTTTTTCTCTAAGGGCACGCGAGTTAACGTGGGACTGACACATAACCACAAGGGCTCGAGGAAAACCATGAATCTCATGTTCTCTCAGGCCTTTAAATATCGAAGATCGGAGCATGTGATATGGTTGTGGATCGTTAGATCTGGGAGCAAGTGATCAGATGGTTATCACGCAATCGAGATGCACAGAGGGAGCAGGTGCGGAGATTAGCGGGCCCAGGGAATAATTACAAAGGATTTGTAATTATTTCAATGAATAAAGCGGGTTTAAACACATTGAGATGGGTTTATGGAATGGGACCAAGGTTAATGGCGATGGGGTTTATTTAACCACACCAAGGGTGGTGGGTTAAAAGAGTTTTTATATCGGGAAAATGGGAATATAGAGGAGTTGATTAAAATAAGGCAGGGGGAGACAAAACTTAGGTTAAAGGGGTTTTATGGGTTAAAAGGGATTTTCTCGGAAAGACATGAAGGGTGAAGTTAAAGTTAAATAAACAGAGGAGGGAATAAAAGTTAGGATAAGGGGTTTTCATGGGTTTTTGGGTGAAATAGGGAAATTACAAGGGGAAAATGATTTCTTCAAAGGGGAATGGGTTTCACACTAGGGAAAAGGGGGTTTTATGTAGGGGAATGAGTTTGGAGGGTAAATTGCTAGGAAAATGTGTGAAACCAAGGGGAAAAGGTGAAAATGAAGGGAAAAGGGTATTTTCTTAGGAAATGATGGGATGATGGGAAATAAGTAAGTATGTAGTGGGGGGTGAAATGAAATTAGGGGAAGTTAACCAAATCAACTTGTGAACATCTTTTCTACTTCATAAATGCTCTTGCACACTACAACACATGATCAAGCATGATAAATGTGCTTCTGCCTCAATCAACTTTGTACTTTTGCAACCTTTATTCTACCTACCCTTTACTTACCCTAACCTTTTTTCTTCACTTAATTGGGTGGTATTTGTGTCCTATCAGGATCAAATGGAATATTACTAAAAGGATCAAATGATTGTAAATCTTCAAACTTCAAAACTGAAGAGGAAGAAGAAGATGGTTGTTGTCTCCTTTCATAACTGGCTTTTCTAAGAAGTTTTTCAGGATCTAACAGAGGATTAACTAAGTCAGATTATGAATGAGATCTGGTGTGCTTGAAAGGTGCCAGTTTGGGCTAGTGGAGTCGCCAGGCGAAAGATTTTAACCTTTCTAGACCTTTAATCACCTTAAAGGAATAGAATGAATATCGTTGTCCCAGGAAAACTTAATGGAATTCGAATCCCCGACAACGGTGCCAGACTGATGTTGTACCTCTGAGTTGATAATGGTCAGTTATCAAGCCAGAGCATTTAAGATAATTGTTTTGGGGTTTTTGTTTAAGTTTGGAGGACCAATGAATGAAACAGATATAATACTGTAATGCCTAACCTTTTGAATAGTATTAATCCCAAAGTAGAGGGCTGCTATAAAACTTCACACAGTGATAAAGCTTGAATAGTGGTGAGCAGAAACAAAAAATAATATGATTATTATAATTTTCAGACAAAAATAAACAATCATAAGTATGAAAACCTCTGACCGATGTTCAGAAGGTTCAAGAGATTATGCTTATCCTTACAACAAGATGTTGATGATTTATTGATTCAGAGGGAATTAATTAAATAGACAGTTCATTAAGCCAATCTCTTTAATGATTATCACTTCAGAATCTTATAGGAATAGATTGAAACACAATTATTCCTACCCAGGTATCTCTGTAAGACATAAGAATATGAAGAAAACATAATGAGTGTTACTGGAAAAACTTACAGGAAACACAAACTGTGTAAAACTGAATTCAAAATCCTTTGCTTTGTATTAAGGGTCCAGAAAAGCTAAGTACATCAAATGTTTACAGGTGCTTCATCAAGAGTGAAACTTTCTTTCAATGGTCAACCTGGTTCAATGGTGAACAATGAACCCTTAATAACTCGAGAAGAGAGTTATTTATACAATAGTAGAACTAAGAAAATATCCTAAACTGTTTAAGGATTTATTCTAGGAAAAGGAAATATCTTCATGCAAGAAGATAGAGACAACTATTGAACTGCTGCTTGTTGTCCCTGTTATTTAGGTTCTGCTGGCTTTGGTCTTTGATATTTTTCCCTTTAAGCTGCTTGTCTGTTTGATCTTCACGCTAGAAGTCATATTCACTTATGACCTTTCATCTGATACACTTTAATCTGATACTCTTTGACCTTATTGACCTGTCAATATCCTTTACTGTGCCTTTTTACTTTTACTGTACATTTCAAGTTTTTACTGTGTATTTCAATAGTAAATCATTTAGTTTTTTTATGTCTCAACATTAGGTAGTTTGGATATTGATCATCTGTTTGTCTTTTAACTGTATGTTTTATCTACCTCCTCTGTTTTGTCTTTTAACTATGTAAATTGTTTGTTTTAACATTTACTGTGTAAATGATTTCTTCTGCTTTGTCTTTGGTTTAGACCTGATTTCTGTTTGTATAGGAAAATCATTTGAATTCATTTCTCAAGAATCTAGAACAAACTGGTTTTTTGACTAGTATAAAAATTGTTTGTCGAGGTCTCCTAGTCTTCTGCTAATCACCTGCAAAATACAACAATTGTTAAGAAAAACACAGGTTGACAAGGAGGGCCACAATGGCTTCATTTGAGTTGAAAGGTTTGTGGATGGAATCCGGAGCATTTTCAGGAGGTAAACAGTGGTTAAATCGGTTACAGAGGGTTAGGGTGGCACAAGAGGGTTATACAAGTTTTATTGTGTAAACGGATGAAAAGAGCGAAAGTGAGGGTTTTCGCGTTTAAACAGTTAAACGGTTAACTTTTTAAAATTTTGCGCAAAGTGAACAGTGGATGGTTTTACCGTACATGGGGGAGCATTTTCGGAGGCTCATTGCATCGCTTTTGGCCATGGGGTGGTTTTTTTCCGAGGGCATGCAAGTTAACGTGGGAATGACATGTAACCATAAGGGGCCCGAGCAAAACCACGGAGCTCATGTGCTCTCGAGCCTTTAAAGATTGGAGATCGGGAGCACGTGATATGGTTGTGGATCGTTAGATCTAGAAGTAGGTGACCAGATGACTATCGCGTGGTCAAGATGCATGGAGGGAGTAGGTGTAGAGATTAACGGGTCCGGGGAATAATTACAAAGCATTTGTAATTATTTTAATGAATAAAGTGGGTTTAAACACATTGCGATGGGTTTATGGAGTGGGACCAAGGTTAACGGTGGTGGGGTTTATTTAACCACATCAAGGGTGCTGGGTTAAAAGAGTTTTTATATCGGGAAAATGGGAATATAATGGAGTTAATTAGAATAAAGCGGGGGGAGACAAAACTTAGGTTAAAAGGGTTTTATGGGTTAAAAGGGGTTTTGTCAGAAAAACATGAAGGGTGGAGTTAAAGTTAAATAAAGCGGGGGGGAGGAATAAAAGTTAGGATAAGGAGGTTTCATGGGTTTTTGGGTAAAATAGGGAAATTACAAGGGGAAAATGATTTCTTCAAAGGGGAATGGGTTTCACACTAGGGAAAAGGGGTTTTTAGGTAGGGAATGAGTTTGGAGGGTAAATTGGAGTTTGGAAGGTAAATTGCTAAGAAAATGTGTGAAACCAAGGGGAAAAGGTGAAAATGAAGGAAAAAGGATATTTTCTTAGGAAATGATGGGATGATGGGAAATTAGTAAGTATGTAGTGAGGGGTGAAATGAAATGAGGGGAAGTTAACCAAATCAACTTGTGAACATCTTTTCACCTTCATAAATGCTCTTGCACATTGCAACACATGATCAATCATGATAAATGTGCTTATGTCTCAATCAACTTTGTACTTCTGCAACCTTTCTTCTACCTACCCTTTACTTACCCTAACCTTTTTTCTTCACTTAATTGGGTGCATTTAAGCTAGCAGGCCCTTTATTTCCTTTTTTCTTTTGAAAAGAAAACTATCTTATTCTAACCTTATAACATCCAAGGGCTCAGATTAAACTGATGAGCTCCCTATTATTCTCTATCTAACTACTGATTTGCCAAGATTAAACAGTCTGGATAGATCTTTATTCTCTAACTATAAACATGAAATTTAAAGCATTAACTAGTCAAGATTAAACTATTTGACTGTCATGGGTTGTGGCATTTATGACAAGCTACACACAACCATTATTTTGCATAATATAGTAAAAGTAGTGGCACTTAGACTTGCCCACTTTCAAAGTTTATTGCTTTTTTCTTTTCTCTCTAACCTAACATTTTATTTTTGCCTTCATTTTTTAGGGCATATATTATAACATTTTCTTTGATATGGACATGTTATCAAGATATTTCCTAATATTTTTTATTCAATATTCATTTTTTCCATATCCTATCTTAACATTTTTGAAAAATATTATCATTTTTTGACTAATTGATTATAACTTACCAAAACCAAAAAATGCTACAACATGTATGATTAGTGATTACATTTGAAATACGAGTATCATTTATGCCATATGTTTTTTCAGGAAAACATAAGTATATACAGGGTCTCGATTATATCTCTATGTCTCTATATGTCACAGTGAGTTTTGATACCACATTTCGGATGTCCTATTCTTGATACTACACATTTGATGCTACACCAAGTGTGCTAAATCTATATGATGTTGTAATTTCATGTTACTTGTCTTGTCATAGTTGATAGAATGGTCTCTATTGTTGTACTTAGAACTTGGTCCGTCACAAGTCTAGGTTCTATCATCAGTTTTTATTGTATATATCTTTAGGTCAGTTTTGGATATAGCCTTGCGTAGACTACAAACCTATATCAAGAGTGGGAGTCTTTGTTTACTGCTGCAAAAATTCAACAACAAAAGTGACAAGCACACTTCAGGTACGCATTGTAATTTTAAGTTGCATTTATTCATTATTATGCACTTACATGTGTTTTGCAGGAAGAGGTAAGTTGAAGGATATTTTGTTTTGTTTTTGGATTGGTGTCCCCGGGCAAATTATTCATGCAAGTAGAAGAAGATTCAAGTAAAATTTCAAGCAATAATTCAAGAGAAGAAGTATCAAATCAAAAGAAGCATTGTAGTGGGACATCCTTTGAATACATGACAACCATCCATATATTGTTGAAGAAGTGTCAAGGCCAAGAGTCATCATTGTAAAATTGTAAAAGAGTCATTTGTAAAAGTGTCGTCATTGGACGAGTCATTATTGTAAAAGAGTCAATCTGCCTAGAGTTGAAAAGGCATTATTGGGAGGTATAGGAGTCTATGTTGGGATGTTTTCATGGTTGGGTTATAGGTCATAATGTGATTGGGTGTTCAGTCAAAATCATTGTAAATCATATTGTATTATGTATCATTGTCCCTGGTACAAGAATCCACATTCTTGTCTCATTAAAGTCATTATAGGGTGGCAGGGAGGTGCTAGGCTAGTGCATGAGGTCGCCTACAGGTTGGAGCCTGTGAACACTTCAGGGTGGTAGTTTGGTCTAAGATGTTGGGGAATCCATTCAATTTACTACTAAATAAACAAGGGAGTTGAGGCGTCCTTCCAGTGGGAGCTAGAGAAGAATGATTTTCTAGAATTCTAGGAAGTCGTTGCTTTCATTTTAGTTGGGGCTAAAGATTAAAGAATTTATTAGAAAAGCATTCGGTGTTTTTTGACCTAGAGGGGGTTTTCCACCTAAAATTATTGTGTCTACTGTGTTATTTTATTTACTGATAATACTGCATAAACATTAATAATAATTGAAGATTAACTAATGTTCTTCAAATATTTAAAAGTGCTAATTGCTAAGGAATGCTGATTCACCCCCTCTCAGTATTTCTAACAATTGGTATCAGAGATTGGTTCCTTAAGTAACATCTTAACCAGTGGAAGTTAGTTTTCAGAGCATAGAGATGGGAAATTCAAAGAAGCAGGTTACAAGGATTTCAAAGGAAGGTACAGGTACAATAAATATGAAGAAAGTGAGTATTGTGTACCAACCCCTAATTTTGATGCAGATAATTACTAGACATGGGAATCCAGGATGGAAGTACATTTGCAGGCACATGGAGCATGGGAATCAATTGTTTTTGGAGACACATCTACCAACGAAGATGAAAGGTACAATTCAAAGGCCATGAATGTAATTTTGAATGTTTTGGAAAATTTTGTGAAAACAAAAGTTGGTCAATGTTCAACGGCTAAAGCTCTTTGGGAAAATATTCATAATCTCTATTAAACAAAGCAATCAGGTCAAGATTTTATTGAAAATTCGTATCCTTCTGATTATGATGAAGAAATGGGAGAAATAAGTAAAGAAGAGTTTCAAAATCAAGTGATCAAGGTGATAAAGGAACTCAAAAGTCAAAAGGAAAAGACAATACTTTTGGAAGCAGAATTGAAGACAACAAAAGAACGCATCAAAGAAAATGAAGAGTATGAGAAGATGATTAGTAGTCTTAGAACTCAATTGGAATAAATCAAGAATACAACGACATGAGATCTCAAGAGAGAAGTCCAACAGAAGCAATAAGAACTCGACACAACATTTGCTGAGATTAGAAGGATCACACAACAGATGCAGGAAGAAAAAATTGAAAGGAAGGAATATGATCAAAGATACATATCACTGTTGACCAAAAGAAAAAGGAATTAGAAACATCTTCAGTAGAAATAAGTAGGCTTGGGATTGAAAATTAGAAGCAGAAGGAACAGATACAGGTTCTCAACAGAGAAGTAGAGAAGACCACTCTTCTCAAGCTATAGGTTGAGGAGGCAGAAAAAAGAAGGAAGATCTTGAAAAGATGGTTTCAAGAAGATCTTGCTCAAAAGAAAGAACTTGATGCAACCAATAATGAGATCAACAAATACAAGATAAGATAGATGAAGAAGAAAAAATGAAGGCAATTAAAGATGGTAAAGCTCCAGTTGATGAAGGTATAAGCTCCACATCTTTGCAGGATGATTCTAAGAAGGAAGTTGATCAAAGTGAAAAGCCAAAGAAGAATGTTGCAAATCCAAAGAACAAGACCAAAGAAATCAAGAACAAATGACCACAACAAACTACAACACCACCTCCAAAGAAGAATGAAAAATATTTTGGGTATGTTTGTTTATTTAATGGTTGTTTTTTTTCATGTGCTAACTATGGACATATGGCCAAGGATTGTAAAGTTATTGATAGGTACAACTATCAAGTACCATCACATCCGAATGAACCATTTAGGTACACACATTTATTTAATGGTCATTTCTTTTTATGTGCTAACTATGGACATATGGCTAGGGATTGTGAAGTTTTTGACAGGTACAATCATTATCTGCAAAACCCTAGAAGCAAGTTTGCAGGATCACAAGATAGGTTCCATGATGATTTGTCAAAAGAAAATAGATGCTAGATGGGCCAAACATTGAATGCTTCAAATGAAATAACTATGGCCATAGCGCTCGCAGTTGCATAAATCATATGGAATCACCTATGGACAACATTGAATGCTTAAAGTGTCATAACTATGGGAACATGGCTCGAGATTGTAGGAATAAGAAGGTTTGGAAAAGGAAACAGGTACAGGAAGATAAAGTAGATAACAAGGTTTTAGTAGTTATGCTTTCAAGATTTGTAAAAGCAAAAGGTCATGAGGAATTAGTAGTTGCTTCAGATAATGACTCAAGTCAAGATGGCCCATTAGGTGACTCACTATTTTGGACAATCTGGCTTGTTGACTCCTTAATGTTTGTAGAGGAGGAGTCTATGCAGCAATATATGACACAAGTCTACGATTGACAAGAAGGTAATTTGAATAAGATGGTAGTTTTATTATATGTTTAGGGGGAGAAAAACGGTTGAAGGATTACAGATTACCAGGAACAAGGCAAGATTAGTCTGCAAAGGATATTCACAAGCTGAAGGAATCAATTTTGAGGAAATATTTTCTCCCATTGACATAATGGAAGCTATCAGGATGTTTATTGCATATGCATGCTCAAGAAAAATCAAGGTCTACCAAATGGATGTTAAGTCAACCTTTCTAAATGGTGAATTGGAAGAAGAAGTTTACATTTAACAACTCGAAGGTTTCCTGCTCCCTGACAAAGAAAACTACGTTTGCATATTAAAGAAGGCACTATATGGTATCAAGTAAGCTCCTAGGGCTTGGTATGCTCGTCTTGATAGGTATCTACATCAACAAGGATTCAAGAAAGGAAGTGTTGTCATCAATCTCTATGTGAAAGTGGATCAAGATAACTTAAAGATTATCGATGTATATGTGGATAATATGATCTTTGGAAGCAATGATGACAGATTAAGTAAATAGTTTTCCATAAAAATGAAAAGTGAGTTTGAAATGTATATGTTTGGCGTGCTAATATACTTTTTGGGGCTTCATATTTCTCAATATGATGAAGGAATATTCATATATCAAATCAAGTACATCAAGGAAATGCTCAAAAAATTCTAGGTGGAAGATTGCAAGCTAGTCCTTACCCCCGTGATAACAAGTTGCAAGTTAAGCTTAGAAGATTCATCAAAGGATGTGGACCAAAGGTTGTATAGATCCATGATTGTTAGTCTCCTATATGTGACAGCCTCCCGACCTGATGTGATGCAGGTAGTTGGATAAGTATCAAGATTCCAAGCAGCACCAAAAGAATCTCATATTATTACCGTCAAAAGAATTCTTTGATATATTAAGGGCACAATGGAATATGGTCTATCGTATCCCAAAGGAAATGATTTGGTCATCCAAGCTTATATAGATGTAGATTGGGCAGGAAGTGTTGATGATCGTAAGAGTACTAGTGGAGTAGCATTTTATCTAAGTGGTTTTCTTGTTTCATGGTTAAGTTAAAGAAATCTTCAATCTCATTATCCACAACAAAAGAAGAATATGTCATGGAAGCGGCTTGTTAGACTCAAGTTATTTGGATGAAGAAAAATTTACAAGATCTTCAAGTTAAGTTTGATGAGCCTATTCCCATCTTTTGCGATAACACCAGTGCCATCAATATCTCCAAGAATCCTGTGATACATTCCAAAATGAAGAAAATTCCAATTAAATATCATTTTGTTAGAGAGGTCGTTGAAAAGAATATCAAGCTTGAATATGTTGGCACAAAGTAAAAAAAATTTGACATCTTTATCAAACTATTACCTCGTGAAGCATTTGAGTATCTTCGCCAAAAGCTTGGGATTCTCTGAAGTTTTCATTATACTCTTTCTATTATCTACTCGAGTAGAAAGGGGGAGTGGAGGTGTGTATAGGTCCACAGGATGGCTGTTTTTCAGGGGGATTTACCATTTGCCATTGATGACAAAGGGGGAGAGAAGGAAGTAGGAAGTGGTGTCATGATCGCAGGGGGAGTACTTGTGTTTCCATCAATGCCAAAGGGGGAGATTATTGATCAGTGGTTGTCATTGATGTCAACCCAAGCAGCACCAGGGGCTACCCCAATCTTGCAAGGGAATTTTGACTTGATATATTACTCTATTTTGAGTCAAGGATATCCTAAATGGATTCTAATCATCAATATGTTTCCGTTGATATATGGCACGCCAAGTAATTCTTTACGGTTTGAGAGATATTCATGTTTGAAGTTAGTAACCCTAGTTAGTGGGATAAAACCCTATGGGGTTGTGGCATGGCACTCATAATTGGTTGTGATCATTGAATAGTCAATAATTAATAAACATTTTTTTCCCCTAAAATCCCTCCAACATTAATTTGTTGAGGACCCTCTCAACTCAAGGCATTCATATATATAATGACCCTCATATCCTCCTCTAGTAGGGATTTCATGGCTTCAAACATGTCATCGTGAAATTTTCACTATAACATTTTTTCTACGAAGCTTCAGAAGCTGAAATTAAAACTCATTTGAGCCACAATATGGATGAACTAAGTGACCGAATGTCATATATTTTTTCACTATAATTTTGGAGATATGATCTAAGGAAGTTAGGGTTTTTGCAGGCTCTTGAATTCCATGTCAAACATGTGATGTTGGGAAAATTGTCATAACTTTCTCTCTGAGCATTTCAGAAAGAGGATAGAAAATATTTTTTTAGTAGCGTTTTCAGGGCTGAAGCTCACAACAGTAACATGTGGAAATTCGTACAAGTTCGCTCTACTAAACTAGTCTATAATCTGGTCATCGTGGGAGATTGGGCATAACTTTTTCTTGAAGAATCCAATCTTGATACGACCTATGGGGTTGGAAAGAGGACTCAAAGGGCTACTATAGAATGAAATTTCAGACCTTGGAGATCCAAAATTACATAGATACAATAGATTCAATATCGAGCTCCTAGAAGGAAAGAAAACACATGCATTCAAGGATCACTGCAGTAAGGACCACACATCAACAGTCAAGGGTAAGTCTCCTATAGCAAGGTATGTATGATTAGTGTTTACATTTGAAATATGAGTATCAACTCTGACATCTGTTTTTGCAGGGCAATGTAAGTATATATAGGGTCTCGGTTATATCCTTATGTCTCTATATGTCACAATTAGTTTTGATACCACATTTCAGATGTCCTATTCTTGATACTACACATTTGATGCTAGACCAAGTGTGCTAAATCTATATGATGTTGTAAGTTCATGTTACTTGTCTTGTCATAGTTGATAGAATGCTCTCCGTTGTTGTACTTAGAACTTGGTCCATCACAAGTCTAGGGTTTGTCATCAGTATTTATTGTATATACCTTTAGGTCAGTTTTGGATATAGTCTTGCATAGAGTCTAGACCTATATCAAGGGTGGGAGTCTTTGTCTACTGTTGCAACAAGTCAACAACAAAAGTGACAAGAACACTTCAGGTACGCATTGTAATTTTAATTTTAATTTATTCATTATTATGAACTTACATGTGTTTTGTAGGCATAGGTAATTTTAAGGGTATTTTGTTTTGGGATTGGTTTCATCGGGCAAATTTTTCATGTAGGTAGAAGAAGATTCAAGTAAAATTTCAAGCAAGAATTCAAGAGGAGAAGTATCAAATCAAAGGAAGCATTATAGCAGGACATCCTTTGAAGACATGACAATCATCCATATATTGTGAAGAAGTGTCAAGGCCAAGAGTCATCATTGTAAAGTTGTAAAAGAGTCATCATTGGAAGAGTCATTATTATAAAAGAGTCAATCTGCCTAGAGTCAAAAAGACATTATTGGGAGGTATAGGATTCTTTGTTGGGATGATGTCATGGTTGGCTTGTAGGTCATACTGTGATTGGGTTTCGGTCAAAATCATTGTAAATCATATTGTATCGTGGATCATTGTCCTGGGTATAGGAATCCACACTCTTGTCTCTTTTCAGTCATTATAGGGTGACAGGGAGGTGCTAGGCGGGTGCATGAAGTCGCCTACAAGTTGGAGCTTGTGAACACTTCAGGGTGGTAGGTTAGTCTAGGATGTTGGGGCATCCATTCAGTTGACTACTGAAGAACCCCAAACGTTGGGACATCCTTCAAGTCGGAGCTGGAGAAGAATTATTTTCTAGAATTCTAGGAAGTTGTTGCTTTCATTTCAATTGGGGCTGAAGATTAAAGAATTTATTAGAAAAGCGTTCAGTGGTTTTTGACCCGAAGGGGTTTTTCCGCCTAAAACTCTTGTGTCTACTGTGTTCTTTTATTTACTGTTATTACTGAATAAACATTAATAATAATTTAAGATTAACTAATGCTTTGAAAAGATTTAAAAGTGGTAATTTATAAGGAATATTGATTCACCGCCCCTCTCAGTATTTCCACCAATCCATCTCGGATCAATAGGCCAACACAATGAACACATCATAACAGGCTTTACTATGATCTCCAACCAATCACTAGGCCAAATAAGCAAGGATGCCATCGGATTTCTCAACATACACTGTGAGGAATTTTTCTATTTCCTAGTTTCTTAAGATTTATCTCAATCCAAACTCGGATCACTAGGCCCTAAATCGAGACGCACTCTCTAGGTTTTACCAATTATCCAAAACCCAAGATTAATATGTCCAACGGAGAACAAACCACCTCTTGTATTTACCATATATCCTTCCATTCACCAGAAAGGATTCCTAGACCCACCAAGGCAACACAATCCTGGCTTTACCGCAACCCATAGTTTGGCTCAAGGGTCACAAGGTCAGTGGCTTTACCATGATCCACAATTTGGTTTAGAGACCACTAGGTCATGTGCTCTATCATTCTAAGATCCATCCCACTCAGCTTCAAATCCATATGGAAGTCGAGCTCAACCAAAACATGAGAACCCCATCACACCATGGATATCTGGAAATGGCAAGGCTAGGCTGGAAAGACTGTTACACTTGGAAAAACCCATGACATAACAACAAAAGAACCACATGTACTACCATGCATGCCAAATCTAGCAAGGAAAATACACATGCAAATCGATACCTATAGTGAATCCTATTGTAGTTTCTTGATCCCGCCTTTCGCTGCTTGATCTTTGCTTCCTCTTTCCTTCTTTCCCTTTCTTGATCCAATTCCAAAATGCTCCAAGAAAACTCTAAGTGTCCAAGAGTGAGTTTGAGAGAGATAATAATGAGAGAGGTCCAAAACTCAACTGACAAAAGGTTAACAAATGATGCTCATAAGCCTTTTTATGAATAGTGCCTCTATTTTCTTCATTTTCCATTATTTTCCTTCATTTCCTCCTCACATGAAACCTGTGACCTTTCACCTCCCTTTTCTCCTAATTTCCATTATTTTCATAAATAAATGTGCCAAAAATCCCATTTTTCCTTTCCAAAGCCTTAGCCATTGCCTTTGCCAATTTTCTTAGCCATAATAAACCAAATGAACACCCCCTAGGATGTCTTGCCCAACGTTCAACATGGAATAAGTGTCCCATCAACTGTGGTTATTATTTTTTCCTTTATTAATTTTTATTACATGGAATTTTCACTAGGGTTATTACAAAAGATTTGTCTAATATCTAATAGAATAGTCCATGAGGATGCGACAATGATAATTACCATTACAATATATTATCAATATGATAAGTACAAATTAATTGAAATAGTTCAACTACTTTAGCACAAATGAAAGCAAACATGACTTACAAACATTCACAAAATAGTCTTACAAATATTAATAATCCATGCATGAAGAACATGCTTGCCATAAGAATTTTTATAATAAGTAAAATTTCCAAGACACATGTATACAATGAACACCACTAGCTCCAATAATGGAGCGTTGGAGCCATTCCTTGCTCCCCAAAGGAACTAGTATTTCTATCTAATAACTTGCGGGAGGAGCCAAGGTAAAAATCCATTTTCTCATATAATGAGGGTGTATATATAACCATGAGGTGATGTTTCACCTTCCTTATAACTCTTTGACTACCCCCATGATTCTTTGACTTCCTATGACTTTTTGAATTTACATGACTCTTCATATTTTGAATGTGTCCTTTGGAATTCCACTTTATAATACATTTTGAATAGATAATTACATAATCCACAATAATGATGTAGCATATGATGACTCGTGATCGAGCATGACATGACATTGATGACATGGACTGCATGATGATGTGTCAGTGCCAAGATGTCCTTCTTGCATCTTCTTTCTTTCTGTCTTCAGTAAGAGATGTATCCAATGCTTCACCTTCATGATATATATGCTTTGTTCTTCATATCTACCCTCCAAAGGGTTGTGAATCAAATGGAGTCTTAATGCGGTCCTGATCTTTGGTCTTCTATTCTAATCCAGTGTTCCTTCATCTTCTTGTCTAATGATCATCTTATCTCTTTAGCACCATATATTCCTTCTAGCATGTCCTCATTCTCCATCTCCTTCTTCATCATCTTACCATAGCATGATATAGTTCCTACATCTGCAATCCACTCATGACAAGATGACATCAGTCTGATAAACCTCTAGTAAAATATGTTTCATGATGATCCATTGACTGAGCTAGAACCAGGTGGCAAGTTGAGGGAGAGGCTCAATGAATACATAATTGTGCAACTCAGGCACTCAAGGGTTAGGATTAAGCCTTGAGATTGTGCAGTGCGTAGTTCAGGCTTGGACTGAGCAAACGATTGCATAGTTTGGGAGCTCAAGGAGCCAAGTTGAGGGTTTGAACAATGATTTTTCCCATTGTGTAGTTCTGGAACACTAAGGAGCCCAAGTGATTGTGCAGTTGTGCAGTTCAAGAGCTCAGGGTTGAGGTTTGAGCCTTGAGACTGCACAATGCATAGTTCAAGCTAGACTGTCAATGTAGATTGCACAGTTTTGAGGTTCCGTGAATGAGGCTTTAAGGTTTTTCACTATTTCTGTCAATTGCACAGTTTTGGGAGGAAGAGAAAACTTGGTGATTGTGTAGTTCAAGAGCTGAAGGTTTGGGCTTGAGCTTAGAGGTTACACAATTCGTAGTTGGGGCCAGGATGGAGGATTGAATTGCGCAATTTTGGAGGCCAAGGCTCAAGCTTGAGCACTGAAATTATGCAATGCACAGTACTGGAAGGTAGGAACTACACATTCCACAGTTTCAAGAGGTAGGGTTTTGGCTTGAGGGATAGGACTATGTAATGCGCAGTTCAGGAAGGCCAAATGAGGCTAAGTTATTGGGAATTTTTCGAAATTTGACTAAGTGTGGGATTAATGAAACTGATGTGAATAGTGATAGGACTTGATTGTAATCACACACTTATAGTTCTTGATGACACAATATATATCATTCGCAACACATTAAAAAAAAAACTTCCCTTAGTGCGACAACCTTTACGACAAGTGTGGCACTAAAGATACACTTTGTGGTGACACTTTTGCAATAATGCTTAAAGATTTGGAAATGAGTGCGATGGAGATTTACATGGTAATATTCACTCATTTACAAAAGGATAACCTCTTGAAAACACCAAAACAAACTTATGTACATTGTGTGACACTTAACATTCTAGAGTATGACAAGTGCTAAAGTGTGAATGACACTTGCAATATGCGAACGACATTGAAAGCAACACATGCTAGAGTGAAGATAACATGAAAGCGACACTAATTAGAGTGAAATAAAGCAAAAATGACAACTAAAAACATGAAAATGACACTCACAAATTCAAAGGTGTGTGAAAGTGACAGTTTGCAAAACTCACCAAAATAGAAATACAAACGTAGCTAGAAGTGAGAAATTGTCGATGTTAGTGTGCACTAGCTGTTGACATGGATTGGACATCATACATGCACAATTTTGATGGATTGTGTTATGCTTATTCAAACTTGCATAAAAGAATGTGCTCATGAACTTGTTGCAGACTAATCATGCATGAGATAGTACCCTTGACACTTTCAATCCAAGAATGGCCAATCGTAAGATCCTCAATAGGCTCAAAATTTGATTGTAGGAAACATTGTGGAGGGTTTTGTGGCAACAACAACACTTGGCGACACACTGGTAGAACTCCAGATTCTTTGCCTTGGTCAATTATTTCATGTCGGGTCTAGTTCTTCATGATGTATTGATTCATAATTCAGATTACCATGGCTTCCCCACTTACCCCATGCATAAAAATAGTCCCCTTCATTCCTTTACTTGGTTAAACACAAACATAATATTAGTGATCACACAATGTTTCAAATGAGGATAGGGTAATGAAGTCCACAAGATTTATATTTTCAGAGTATATTTTTTCATCTTTGGTGTTTTTCCCCTACCAGCTGGCCTGCACAGTACCTCGGCGGAGTCACTTAAGGAACAAAAACATTTCTCTACTGCCAGCAAACTTGGATAGTACCTCGACAAAGTTTCTTGCTTCACCTCTCTGCACAGGAAGCCTTTCTCTTCTTTCACATTTATTTATTTATTTAAATAGGACCTTGCAATGGAACGTATTTATTCATAGGTGGAAGAAGGATCTTGAATTATTGAGAGCATAAGAGGTTTTTCCTTCAGAGAAGCACATAAATACCTCTAATTTAGGTTTTCTTGTTTAGATTTTTCCCTTGTCCTCCTCTACTTGATTGGATCAGACTCAAAATGCCGAAACATAAAAACCCGAGTGTAGGCATGAGGTTTCCAAAATAAACATGGAGGTCATGGTTCAACACAAGACATTTTTAATGCAAGGTTCGTATTTTCCATCAGAACATCATTGACCAAAAGATTTAGCCAATACAAAGAAGAAGGTTAGAGAGTTAGCCAAATGTTGTAGTGTCACAAAGTCCTTTCCTATTTTGCCACATTCCCTTTTGAGCCAATAGGACACCTGCATGCAAGGTCTCACAAAAGGAAAGGAAAGATAACACAAAACAATGGAACAAAACCAAAAGACAAGATAAAAAGTGGCTAACCAAAACATGATGTGAAACAAAAACCATAAAAGATAAGACAAATTACAGGAAACAAATGTATGATGAATGTGCAGGTAAACTAAAATGAAACTAGACCTACTCCTAACCTAACCAACTAGTAGGTCAGGGTAACGTTTAATGGAATTTCTAATGTATCCATTGTAATTGTTCCTGACCTGCAATCACAAAGATGTGATCGATTAAAACAAATATAAAACAATGTACGATGGAAAAGATAAGAGCTTGTATAACTTACACAAAAAATTGAAGGTCTTTCCTGTGAGCATAAATGTATGTTGTAGTTACTACTTTTAAACAATTTTCATTCTTACCCTTTCGATGAGAACCATCATTTAACAAACCTCAGAAGCTTCTCATGGATGTGTCTCCATCTACACCAAACTCCTTAGAACGTGTGAGGAAATATTGAAACTTGTTGTTTGCGACAAATTTGTCAGGGAAGATTATTCCAACCATTTAGCGATTGGATCACAAAATTAATGATAATTCTCTTGAAAACTTCGAAATATTTGAAAACATGAGTCTTTAATTAGAGGCATAAGATTATGATGATAATGTTGTGAGGGAAAATAGATCTGATTATGTTAAGAAAGCATGCCAAGAAAGTGAGGACCTGGCATAACGATAAATGAAGGCTAAAGTCCCTCAATTGCTTGAGAAATACCTAAATAGTGAAACATTGAACCATAAAGATCAAAGGAAGAAAAACAAATATCATTGGATGTGCTGGTGGGAAAATGATAAGTTGAATGACATTCATCAAAGACAAAATCATGATCAGAAGGGTAGATTAAATCATTGAATTCCAAGTTTGTAATAAACAAAGATAAATCACTTTGAACAACTCTATGAATGACCTGAACAATAGAACCAACTTCCTCACATGTCGAATGTGTAAAACCATTTTCCTATAACTAGTGATAAACTGTACAAGCATCGCAATCATTGAAATAATTTAAAAGGAATGCTAGCACAACAAACACATGAGACTAGTCAGGGCATAGTAAATGAAGAAGAATTTGATTCACACAATAAATCATGCATTCATTATTATTCAAGTGTATTTCTCGTGCGATGACTATAAATATTCACAATATAATATTTTCTAGAAGAACTAGAAGATGACTATTAAGAAATGAATCTGACAGGCATGATTCCTTCGACCAAAAATAGTATTTGAAATGATAAACTTCACAATTCCATGACCCTATGAGATAAACATATTCCAAACTTGAGTTTGATGGAAGAAATTTGCATGAAGATGAATGAACTGAAGAATATTCTTGAATTTGATCAGAATTGAATTTGAAAGTTTGAAAGATTACATCTGAAATACCAAACATCTTTCAAAAATAAATTTACATCAAGTGAAACCATGCAAAGAGAAGGATTTTTTGAGAGAAACTAGTTCGGTAGGGATACCAGAGTCCAAAATCATGACATAACCATCAATGGAAGTTGAAGTGCCTCAACTCCCTGAAAGGTCCTAGAACTTTCAAGGATTGTAAAATCACATTTTGAAGATTGAACCAGATTTTGCATGGTGTGAAGATAGCTGCTAACACTAGTTTCAATAAGACTACTGCTTATTGGATGGAAACCATCTCTATCATTGACTTGACCATATTTTTAAACTTCAACAACCAGATTACTCAAGTTGAAAGATTTATCTGATCGCAAATATGAAGATGTATGAATCAGAGAAATTTCATGAGCAAGATGGTTTGGAGAGTTGTCATCATGCAAGAGAAGAGATGATGAGGGATGGAAAAAGTACTCAATGATTTGATTATTTTCATTTTCATCATGGATAATCTCACCACCTTGTGTCAATTGAGAAGTTAACTCATCGGATGGATAACCTGATGAGCATGGAGTATCACCATTGTAAGTAGATGCATCACAAATAGCACAACACAAGGGATAGTGAGATGAAGAGGAAGTTTCAATAAGAACATCTTTGACCAAATCAAAATTTAGATCTTAATTAAAATATTCATGTGAAAACCAAAGATTAGTTAATGCACTTAGGCATTCTTCATCGCATACATCAAAAAAATCATCATCATCAGAATCATTGTTGCCCAAGACTGTGGATCTAAAAAAAATTATTTCATTAGATTCATTAGCGAGATTAACATATTCAATATCAACTAAGAATGAGGAGACACCATATTCACACAGATGATTTTGAAAAATATTGAAAGAATCCTCACCTTCCTGCTCATGTACCTGTGTAATGTGACTACCTTGAACCTGATCACAATTTGGACCAGCAACTTGAAAATCAAAAGAGTGTGAGCAACTAGTTGGTGGAACAGATTACTCAAGTGGATCATGGTACAAAGAGTCATGGAATGTAGATGATAGGGGATAACATAAATCCAAATTAGATTCGAGACTAGAGTTGTGAATAGTAATATCATATTGCAAAATGGAGGAGTTAGTCTTCATTGTAGGCTTCATGATCCATTCTGGAATTTCCTCCATTGAATCTAAATCATGAAAAGTGGAAGAAGAATGAGAAGATGGATCAGGAATTTGATTTGCAGATTTCCCAACTTTACAATCATCATAAGGAGGCACCCACATTGGGACAAGAAAAGGAGGAGGACAAGGAACAAAAGGAGTAAAAGGTTCCTCCTCTAAAATTAGAGGTGCCTCTATTATATTATTTCCATGACTAGACCCATGCATGGGGGGGGCAGCAACTCCCCTTGTCTGGGGGTTTGAGGGGGGTGGTAGCCCCCCTCTACAGGGTTTGGGGCAACGCCCCGAGGATTTTTTTTTTGGACCCTATGTCAGGTGGGCGAACCCACCTATGGTTTTGTGTATGGTTTTTACAAATGGTTTTGGGCATGATGGTTTTATGTCCATGGTATTTTTGTAGATCTGGTAAAGGGAAATACAATTATGTTTTAATCTAGGGTTAATGTATTGGGGTTTATGGTTGCTTCGACATGTATATATATGTATTGTAACATTGAAAGGAATATAATGAAAAATCAATCTGGTAGTCTCAGTTTTGGGATCCAAGGGAAAATCTCTGTGTATATCTATTTTATGTTTTATTCTCTCGGCATTGTTTATTTTTGTTTTTAGAATTCATATGCAGGTAATTTTTGTACAGGGTTAAAACCTACATTTGGTATCAAATTCATTTTGGTTTCAAGGGGACACCTTTGTTGCTAAGGGGTTTTGCTCAAGCCTATGGTAGACCCTATTTAGTGGGAGATATGTAGGATCGATTCTTGTGTTGAAAGAAGATGGAAAGCAGTGGAAAGATAGAGATCAAGAAATTTAATGGTCAAAGTTTTGAGTTGTGGAAAATCAAGATAGAGGATCTGCTGATGGATAAATATCAGTGGATCATGATAGATCCAGGTACTAAACCAACGAAAATGTCCGATGAAGACTAGAAGAAGTTACATCGGAAGGCAAATATCACAATATAGTTGTGTATCTCAGATTCAGTATTGTTGAATGTATTAGGGGAAGCTTCAACGAAGGCTTTTTGGGACAAGTTAGGGACTTTGTACCAATATAAGTCTCTAGTGAATAAACTATTTATACAGACAAAACTATATAACTTGAGGATGAAGGATGGAGACTCGGTGACAGAGTATCTGAACGCCTTTAATACTGTCGTAAGCTAGTTGTTATATATTGATATAAAAATTTCATATGGAGTTAAATGCATCAGTTTGTTGTGTTCTCTACAAGATCCATGGGATAGTCTAGTTGTTTCAATAGGTAGCAATGCAGCTTCCTTGCAGTTTGATGAAATAGTCTCATCCTTTTTGTCAGAGGAGATGAGGTGGAAAAATACGAAGGGCTAGAATGGTGATGCCTTGTCTATATGATGACAGTCCCAGAATAGAAACAAAAATAAATCCTTGAGTGGGATCTAAATCTCTAGGAAAACCTATAAAGGTGTGCTAGAAATGTGTAAAGGAAGGGCACTTAAAAAAGGATTGTAGATCTAAAGCTCCTGAGAAAGGAAAGGGATCTGTGATGCTCCTTCTACAGATGTGAAAACCACCTCAAATGAAGGTGGGAATGTGTACTTGGCTTCTTCTTCAAGTACACATGTAGATCACGATGCATGGTTGATTGACTCAGGTGCATCCTTTCACTTCACTTCCCACAGGGAGTGGTTTTACAAGTATGATAAATATGATGGTGGTGATGTCTTCTTAGGGGATGAAAGGAAGGCTAGAATTATTGGTCATGGAAAAGTAAAGTTGAGGTTGCAAGGGGGAAGGGTTAGAACACTTCTAAGTGTTTTTCATATTCCTGCATTTGCCAAAAATCTGATTTATGTAAGTAAGTTGGATGATGTAGGTGTAAAAATAGTGTTCGAGAAAGATGCCTGTATGATGGTTCAAGGAGCACTGGTATTGATGTGTGGAGTTCAGATTGGAAGTTTGTACAAGCTTCAGGGTAGCACTATTATTGATGGGTGCAATAGTTTTGTGGTTCCTAAAAGTGGAGCAGAAAATCTAGTGGTCTCTAGAGAAAAGGCCATGCTATGGCATCAAAGGCTTGGAAATATTGGAGATAAGGGCCTTTGAATACTTCATGGTAATCATATGGTATAAGGTATGTCTACTTTCTCTCTAGATTTTGATTCCTGTGAAAATTGTGTATATGGGAAGCAGAATCAGGTGAGTTTCCCCTCTCGTGCTAAGAGGGTGAAACAGATATTAGAGCTTGTGCAAAGTGATGTGTTTGGACTTGTGTCGGTTCCATCACTGGGTAATTCTGTGTACTATGTATCATTTATAGATGACTTATCAAGGAATACATGGATATATTTCCTCAGGAAGAAATATGAAGTGTTTGACAGGTTTAAAGAATTTATGGTTGTAGTGGAAAACGAGACAAAGAAGAAGATAAAGGTGCTGAGGATAGATAACGGTGGAGAGTTTTGCGAGATGGAATTTGAATATTTCTATAAGAAGTGTGGTACATCACGAAAAAAGACTAATCCATACACACCTCAGCAAAATGGAGTTGCAGAAAGAATCAACAAGACGTTGATGGAAAAGGAAAGAAGCATGCCTAGTAGTACCGGGTTAGGACAAGAATTTTGGGTGGAGGCCGTGGAGACTACATTTTACCTGGTCAACAGATCACCTTCATTAGCATTGGAGGATAAGACTCTACAAGAGGTATGGACTGGTAAGAAACCATCTCTTTCACACCTGAGGGTATTTAGATGTGATCCATATGTACATGTTCCAAAGGAGAAAGAACCAAGTTCGATAGTAAATCTGAAAATGCATCTTTATTGGGTATAAGGATGGTTTAAAAGGTTATAAGATTTGGAACCCAGAAACAAGGAAGGTTGTGTACAATGGCGATGTGGTGTTTAGAGAGGTGAAAGTTGTTATTAAACATGAATTCCTACCAAAGGAACCTGAGAAGATAGATTTTGAGCTAAAGGAGGAGGAATCTGACTCTACAACAAAAGATAAATTAGAAGATGAAGAGCACATACTCAAGCTGTGAGAAGATTAGTGCAAGAAATAAGGTAGCCAGAATGGTATAGTCTAGCTAATTTTTGTTCAAATTTTTCTTTATATATTAATGGCGATGATCCCAAAACTGTTAGGGAAGCAATAGATTCATAGGATGGAAAACTCTGGAAATAGGCCATGGTTGATGAAATGACATCTTTGCACAAAAATGAGGCTTGGGATCTGTTGGAGTTATCAGCTGGAAGGAAACCCATTGTAAACAAATGGGTGTTTAAGAAGAAGATGAATGCAAAAAGCAAGGTGGAGAAATAAAAATCTCGGTTGGTAGCAAAAGGTTATTCCCAGGTGCCAGGAATTGATTTTGGTGATATTCTGCGAAGGTAGTTTCTATTAGATTACTTTTAACTGTTGTTGATGCTTTTGATTTTGAGGTAGAACAGATGGATGTGAAGGCAACATTTCTTCATGGGGATCTGGAAGAAGAGATATACATGAAGCAACTTGAAGGATTTTTGGTGAAGGGTAAGAAATAACTGGTATGTAGGTTAAAAAGTCTTTGTATGGGTTAAAATAGTCACCAAGGATGTGGTATCAGAAATATGATACATATATACAGGGACTTGGCTTTACCCGAAGTAAAGTAGATCACTGTGTGTATTTTAAATTAATTAATGACCGTTATATTTATTTGTTCTTGTATGTGGATGATATGTTGGTGATTGGAAATAACAAGAAAATTATCCAGGAATTAAAGACCCAATTGTCCTCCAAATTCGACATGAAAGATCTTGGTGCTGCAAACTATATTTTGGGCATGGAAATTAAACGAGATCGGGCAAAAAGCAAGATTTGGTTAAAACAAAGGAAGTATGTTAAGACAGTATTGAAGAGGTTTAATATGCAGGATAGTAAACTAGTGAAGGTTCCTATTCATGTCGGTGTAAAGTTATCTACTGAACAGTGACCCAAGACACAAGAAGAGGAAGAGGACACATCCCATGTTCCATACCTAAGTGTAGTCGGTAGCCTGATGTATGAAATGGCCTGTACTAGACCAGACATTCCACATGCATTGGGAATATTGAGAAGTTTTATGTTAAAACCAGGGAAGGAGCATTGGATAATAGTGAAGCGGGTTTTCAGGTATTTGTGTGGCACTAGTGATTATGGTCTGTGCTACTAAGGAAGACCAGGAATGGAAAATTTTTTGGACATCCATGGCTTTGTTAATGCAAATTGGGTTGAATATTTGGATCAGAGAAGATCTACAAGTGCGTATGTGTTTAACCTATTTGGAGGCACATTTAGTTGGATGAGCAAGAGACAGTCTGTAGTGGCACTTTCAACTATAGAGGTAAAATACATGGCAGCCACTCATGCAAGGAAGGAAACAGTTTGGTTGCAGAGATTGTGTTCAATTATGGTGTTAGTACATCAATCTCTAAGGATAGATTGTGACAACCAAAGTGCAATTTTATTGGCAAAGAACCCTGCTTATCATTCAAAGACAAAGAAAATTGATGTTCAGTATCACTTTGTAAGGGATATGGTTGAGGAAAAAAAGTTGTTGCTTGAAAAGGTGGACACTTTGAAGAATACTGCAGATGCATTGACAAAGTCTGTGACCACTAAGAAGTTCTCTTGGTGTAGAGAAACAATGGGCATTGCAGGGCTGGCCCAATGACTAAGCTCTCTTGTGGTCCCATGTGGAAATAAAGCAACAAGTGGGAGAATGTTGGGTGTGTGTTATATTCTTTCCATGACTAGCGCCCCGGGGAAAAATTTTTTGCACATTATATTAGGTGGGTGAACCTACCTATGGTTTTGTGCATGGTTTTCGCACATGGGTTTGGGCATGATGGTTTTTTGTCCATGGTAATTTTGTAGATCTGGTCAAGGGAACTACTGTTATGTTCCAATCCAGGGTTAATGGATAGGTGTTTATGGATGCTTCAAAATGTATATATATCTATTGTAACATTGAAAGGAATATAATGAAAAATCATTATGGTAGTCCCGGTTTTGGGATCTAGGGGAAAATCTCTGTGTATATATGTTTTATGTTTTATGCTCTCGCCGTTGTTTATTTTTTGTTTTTAGAATTCATATGTAGGTAATTTTTGTATGGGGTTAAAATGTATAGTCTCATGGTTTACAAGAGTTGGAGAAGTAAAAACATAAGGAGGTTTGTATTCAAACTGGTTCAAATAAATCCAAACCAAATGTTCAAACTTTTTCTTATAGAAATTTTGATTTATATCTACTTCAGGAAACTCATAACATAAATGAAGGAATCTATTAGCAAAACCCTCAACTGATTCATTAGGCTCCATTCTAATTTAATTGATTCTTTTGTGAACATCTCATTAATCATACCAATCGAAAGCTCAGTGAAGATCCTTAGTAAATTCATGAAAAGAGTGAATGGAAGTAGATTGTAAGGTATGTCACCATCGATCAACATGACCTTCAAGAGTGAGGATGAATGAAATACATATAACATCTTCATCATTGATTTCAATAGATTTACAAAACCCAAGAATATCATTTATGTGTCTGGATAAAATATGCCACCCTTTTCATTAAAATTGAATTGAGACAAGGCATGAACAAGTTTCGTGGATATTGAAAGCTTACCAGGAGGTAAGTTAGAAAAACACTTTGAGATTATGATTTGGGAAAGAGCCATTTAAGATAGGAGATTCAAAACAAACTCAATGGGCACAACTTGCCATCTATCACTCCTTATAGCGCCATTTTGTTGACGATGCTGGAAATATGTCAACGAAGGGGGTCTCCCAAATGTGAAGTCCCAATTAGACCTCATACCATTTGGAATAGGATCTCCATCTAGGGTATCACCCCGACTACCATATATTCTTACCGATTTTCCTTGGCTCTAACTATCAAAAAGAGAGAGGAGTACAAATGTTCCTTCAAAAAGAAAGGGGGTGTTCTTGGTGAGTGTTCATTCGTATGTGTGTCAAATTTCTTTTAGTGTGGAGGGGGAAGAGAAGTGAGCCCTTAATAGAGGGGTAATAGTTTTTGAGAAATATAGGGCATAACAATTAAGTGATTTTTCTCCAATTAGTAACTGCTTGTGAGTACTTTTTACTTCTTTAGATTAGGATCTTCTTTTACTTAGGTTATTAGTGTTCTTCTTCATCAAACAACTACCAATGCATAAACCATAAAGAGATAAGAGATTCAAAATATAGGCTATCAGCCAGGGCAAAAACCTCTCACTCTTTGAGAGGAAAACCTACACAAATTATTCTTATAGAGATTCCAATTGACGAATACGAAGACCAAGACCCTTGACCTATTTGTCACTTTAAGACCAAGACACAAGTCCTCTAAGATATTCCACTTTGACCTTATTAGTAATGAGACATTATTACCACTGTCATGACACCAAGGTCCCCTTTCTATATTATCACTGAGATGTTATAACACCAAGACCTTCTTTTTGAGATGTTCTTAGTATGGTAGTACCGAGATCCTCCTACTATGATGACACTGAAGCCTTCTTACTGTGGTGGTACTGAATTCTCCTTATTGTTGTGACACCGAGACAGAGATTTCCCTTGACTGTGAGATAGCACCGAATTCTCCTTGTTGTACCAAGACAAATACTTCCCTTGACTGTGAGACAACACCGAATTCTCCTTGCTATTGTGAGATCATATCACTATGATAATGCTAAAGCTTTCTTATTGTGATTATTGAAATTATCTATGCAATCCTATCTGAACTTTCCTCTACAATTAGCCCTAGTTATTGTACCCTTCTCTGAGCTCCTTCACCGAACTTGTCTCTGCAATTAGCCATCCGAATTTCAGAGGTGATCTGAACTGCTTGACTATGAGATAGGTTGAGCTACCTACTTATAGTAGTCTGTCTATGTATATTAGCAGACATGATAGTTTGAACAATTGTGTCTCCATTTTAGGTTAAGACGAAATGAGTTCTTAATTTCATCTTGAGATCAACTTGATGAGGGATAACTTGTGCTTGTCTTGGAGGGCTACTTGAGAATCCTATAGACTCATATACATTTTTAAAATTCCAGGAAGTGTTTTTCATACATGGTATTGACTCTCTTTGAATTTTATGACTAGATGACAAATCCTAAAGGCTCACAATGGGAGCCATCACTAAAAAGAAAATTCCTTGCTCATGAAACCTATGAGGCAAGGATTACAATAATAATTTTATTTTTCTTCCTTTACATCATTTACATAAAAATCATAATTACATGTCATTATGAAGACTGAACCTAGTTACACTTTTCAAAAATAGTACCACCCTAGTAGAGATACACATAAACAAAAAGAATATGTTCAAAATCTAGCAGAATAGTCCACAAAGATGTGACAGTCATTGCAACCATTATAACAAGAAAGATTTTTGTAATATCCAACAGAATAGTCCATGAGGATTCAACAATGATAATTACCATTACAACACATTCACAATATGATAAGTACCAAAATAATAAAAATAGTTCAACTACTTTAGCATAGATGAACAAAAACGTGAATTAAAAGCATTCACAAAATAGTCTTACAAATATTCATAATCCATGCATGAAGAACGTGTTGGTCATAAGGCTTCCGATATTAAGTAAAATTTTCAAGACACATGTATACAATGAACACCACTAGCTCTAATAGTGGAGCGTTGCAACCACTCCTTACTCCCCAAAATAACTAGTATGTCTCTCTAATGCTTTGCGGGAGGATCCAAGGTGAAAAGTCCTTTGCTCATACAATGAGGGTGTAGATATAATTAAGAGGTGATGTTTCACCTTCATTGTAACTCTTTGACTACCCCCATGAAAGTCTTACTTCCTATGAATTTTTTATTTTACATGACTCTTAATATTCTGAATGTGTCCTTTGGACTTCCACTTTATGATCCATTTTGAATAGATAATTACATAATCCACAATAATGATGTGGCATATGATGAATCGTGATTGGACATGGCATGACACTGATGACATGGGCTACATGATAATGTGGCAATGCCAAGTTATCCTTCTTAGTACTTCTTTCTTTTTGTCTTCAATAAAAGATGTATCTAATGCTTCATATTCATGAGAGATATGCTTTTTTCTTCATATATACCCTCCAAAGGGTTGTGAATCATATGGAGTCTTCGTGTGGTCCTGATATTTGGTCTTATGTTGTAATCCAGTGCTCCTTCGTCTTCTTGTCTAATGATCATCTTATCTCTTCAACTCCATATGTGTCTTCTAACATGTCCTCCTTCTCCATCTCCTTCTCCATCATCTTTCCATAGCATGATAGAGCTCCTTGATCTACAATACACTCATGTTAATATGAAATCAATATGATAAAACCCTACCCTAAGAAGTTGCATGATGATCCACTAACTGAGCCAGAACCGAGTGGTAGGCTGAGAGAGAGGCTCAGTGATTGCGAAATTGTGCAGCTCAAGTAGTCAAGGGTTAGGCTTGAGCCTTGAGACTTCGCAATGCATAGTTCAGGCTTGGATTGAGAAAAAGGACTGCGTAGTTTGGGAGCTCAAGGAGCCAAGTTGAGGGCTTGAACACTAATGTTTCCCATTGCATAGTTTTATAAGACTGAGGAACCTAGGTGATTGTGTAATTATGTAGTTCAAGAGCTCAAGGTTGAGTCTTGAGCCTTGAGACTGTTGAAAATAATACTGAGGGGGGGGGTGAATCAGTATTATCTAATTCTTTTAATAAATCTTCCTTATTTGTTCTTTGAATTATTTTTGCATGTCAGTACCATAAAATAATGAGCATGAACAAAGAAAACAGATAGTCACACCAAAGAACACAAGATGTAAGGTGGAAACCCAATGTGGGTGAAAACCACCCGCTGCAATATGTCTCTATCTTCTTTCAAATTAGAAACTCCTTTTACAATGGTTTTGTACTGGTGCAGTCCTTTACCAGTACGCAGGCTGCAACCTGCAGAGAGCTACAACTCTCTCTCTCGTTTTCCAGTCTCTCCTGGAAAGGAGCTGCAACTCCCTACTTCTTTTCTTACAAGGACCACTTTTCATAAATTTTCAAACTGGATCCATAAGCATCAAATGATCATCAAGTACAAGAAAATCACCCAGTCAACTGTAGTAACCAGATCAACAATAATAGAACCAAACCCAGAACACCTTATCAACAGAAAAATACAGCCAAACAAAATGTCTTAAGACAGATACGCAGTTCTTCTTTCTTTGGTCTGCGTGTGTACGCACTTCACCTTCTGCTCCCCTGCGTATACCCGCAGAGACCCTTCTGCCGCACTGCGTGTCCACGCACTGTTTCTTCAACCGCGCTGCTTACTGTTACTGCAGGTACGCACCCTGAGACACTATTACGCCGCGTACTATTGCTGCAGGTACGCGCCCAGAGATACTATCGCGCCGCGTACAGTTACTGTGCGTACACACCTGAAACTTCGTCGCTCTGCGCACCCACGCAGGTCTCCTGTTTCTGCTCTGCGTGCCCACGCAGATCTTTTGTTTCTGCTCTACGTACCCACACAGATCTTCTGTTTCTGCTCTGCGTACCCACACAGATCTTCTGTTTCTGCGCTGTGTACCCACGCCGCTCTCCTATTAAACACCTGCGTACTCCTGATTAGGACCGAAAAGGCAGTCCACCAGAGTGGCACAGATGCTCAGATGCCTAGATCTGATCGTGCGCTCGAGAGATCACCCTTCACAGATTCACTTTCAACTTCATATAGATCAAGCTTTTAAGACCATAACCCAATATTTCAGATCTTAAGATATTCAATTGCAAAAAGATGCATAGCCAAGTGATCTCCTTTGCTTTATATAGGCAAGCTCCTCCTAAAATCATGGATCAATACCACGAGCCAAAACCATAGAAACACAAATACCGTCGGCTAGTTAAACATAAGAAATCCCACGTGTGCTTTTCTTTGCCTTGAAATGTGTGCACTGGGGTACACACCTCCTGGACGGCTTATCTGCATATCAGGCCGCAGTCCCTTCACGGTGTACCTGCGGGTACGCACTTTTTGAACTGATCTCCTGCGTACTTCTTAATTTTCAATATATTGAGAGCCTTGCCATGGGGGTTGCCATCAAGTACAACATCTGTAACATATAGCCATACCAGAAACATAATGCCAACAATCTCCCCCTTTGGACTTGATGGAAAACTCTCAAATTTCAACTTCATTCTCCCCCTTTGACATCAAGGGCAAAGGGTTATGCTCCCCCTAAGAACATGCTCCCCCTGAATATGAACCAGACCTGCAGCAAAGAACCATAATCCACCATGAAAGAGATAGAGACATATTGCAGCTACTTCCAAGATCTCCTTCTGCACATCCTCCATAATGCCAACAATGCATTATATGCTCCCCCTGAACCTGTACCATCAATCAGAAGAGGTTCAGCAATAAGATGATGCATCAACAACCCCCAGCTTTTGCCTGAGGTATTCAAAAGTGTCCCTGGGTAGTGGTTTGGTGAGTATATCAGCAACTTGTTCCTTAGAAGGAACATACTCCAACTTGACCTTCTGTTCAAGCACTTGTTCCCGGAGAAAATGATACTTGATTGGTATGTGCTTGGTTTTTGAATGCATAACAGGATTCTTTGAGATGCTGATTGCACTTGTGTTATCACATAAGATGGGGATTGGTGGTGTACAAGTGATTTGAAAGTCCTGCAAGGTCTGCATCATCCAAAGGAGTTGGGTGCAATAAGATGCAGCAGCAACATATTCCGCTTCAGCTGTAGACAAGGCAATCGAACTCTGTTTCTTGCTGAACCAAGATACCAGTCTGGAACCCATAAAGAACGCACCACCACTTGTGCTTTTCCTGTCATCCACGCTTCCGGCCCAATCTGCATCTGTATAAGCATGAAGTGTAAGATCTGTATCTCTAGGATACCATAAGCCATAATTTTGAGTCCCTTGAAGATATTTGAAAATTCTCTTCACTGCCTGAAGATGAGTCTCCTTCGGATTTGCCTGAAATCTTCCAACTATTCCAACTGCGTGCATGATGTCCAGTCGGGTACCTGTCAAATAAAGTAAACTTCCAATCATAGATCTGTAGGTTGGTTGATGTACTGCTTCAGATTCATCATTTGCACTGAGGCTACATCCTGTGACCATGGGTGTACATACTGGTTTTGCATCTTCCATGCCATATTTCTTCAAAATCTGTTTGAGATACTTGGTTTGAGATAAAAAGATTCCTCCTTCTTTTTACTGAATTTGCAAACCAAGGAAATATGTCAGTTCTCCTAGCAGGGACATTTCAAATTCTTTCTGCATGACCAAGGCAAAGCTTTGACTCATAGCTTCTTCATTGCTGCCAAAAATAATGTCATCTACATACACAACAAGTATTAGTAATTTGTCATTTTCAACTTTTATATAAAGATTGCTATCTGCTGATCCTTTTTAAAAGCCTTGTTGATGAAGATATTTGTCCAAACGGTAGTACCAAGCCCTTGGAGCTTGTTTGAGACCATAGAGAGCCTTTTTCAATCTGCATACCAGATTTGGATCATTTCCAAGAATGAACCCATCTGGCTGTTCAATGTATACTTCTTCTTCCAAGTCTCCATTCAGAAAGGCTGATTTCACATCCATTTGAAATACTTTGAAGCTTTGAAAACTTGAGAGAGCAAGGAACATTTGGATGGCCTCAAGTCTTGCAACAGGAGCAAAGGTTTCTTCAAAGTCTATTCCTTCTTGCTGAGCATACCCTTTACAAACAAGTCTGGCTTTGTTTCTAATTACTTCTCCATTTTCATTCAATTTGTTTTTGAAGACCCATTTTGTTCCGATAACATTCTTATCCTTTGGTCTAGGAACCAGCTCCCAAGTGTTGTTCTTTTCGATCTGCTCAAGTTCTTCATCCATTTCTTTCACCCAACATTCATCTTTGTATGCCTCTTTCACATTTTGTGGTTCAGTAGAGGAGAGTAATGCCAAATAGCTTGAAGCTTCTGCAACTGTTCTTCTTGTTTGTACACCTGCTTCTTTCTGCCCCATAATCTGAGATTCTGGATGATTCTTCTGGACATATCTGGATGGAGTCTTTTCTTCTATTCTTGTTTGCTCCTCTGGTTCTTCTTGAGGTTCTTCTTGAGGTTCTTCTTCTTCATCATTCTGTCGTTGGGGTAGCCTTCATCTTCTTCGATGTCTTCATGATGTACTTGCCTAGGAATGTATCCCTTCTCATCAACCACTACATCAATGCTGTCAACAATTCTGCCAAGTCTTTTATTGTAGCATTTGTATGCTTTGCTATGTGAAGAGTAACCAAGAAGAATGCCTTCATCTGCTCTAGGTTCAAGTTTGCCAAGCTGCTCATCAGTATTCTTGATATAGCATTTGCTCCCAAAGATTTTGAAGTGCTTTACCGAAGGAGTCCTACCACTCCAGAGCTCATGAGGAGTTTGAGTGCTGTTCACCCGGACATTTTTTTTGTTGAGAATAACAACTGCAGCATGTGCAACTTCACCCCAGAAAGTTGCAGGAGTTCCTGACTCATCAAGCATAGCACGAGCCATTTGTTGGACTGTTCTGTTCATTCTTTCCACAACTCCATTTTGCTGAGGAGTTCTTGCTGTAGAGAATTCTCTTCTTATCCCATGTTCTTCACAGAAATCGAAAAATTCATTTGAAGTAAATTCCCCACCTCTGTCGGATCTGAGGCACTTAATTTTGTGACCTGATTCATTTTCAACCAAGGCTTTGAAGGATTTGAATTTTTCGAATGCTTCATCTTTGTGCTTCATAAGTCCTAACCAGACAAACCTGGAGAAATCGTCAATGAATAATATCAAGTATTCTTCTCCTCGAGGTGTTCTTTTCCTGAAAGGACCACATGTATCTGTATGTAGTAGCTCAAGAGGCATGCTAGCTGATCCTTCTTTCTCTGGAAAGTTAGTTCTGGTTTGTTTTCCAAACTGACATGATTTGCATATGGTATTGTCAGGAATTTTGATATCTGGAAGATCACAAACTGCCTGATATTTGCATGCTTTCCTTATTTGTGAAAAGCTTAGATGTCCCAACCTCCGATGCCATAACCAGTGCTCATCATCCTTGCTCAGATAGCATTGTTGTTGTCATTCTTAAAATATGTACAGATTATTTGGAGTTCTTTTGCCTTTGATCACTGTTTTACCTGTATCAAGATCACGAACAAGACATCCATTTGATCTGAATATAACCTCGGTTCTTTGATCACACATCTGGCTGACACTTAGAAGATTATGCTTCAATCCATCAACATACAAAACATTTCCAGCCTTGACCTTTTCTTTTAACTGAGCAATGCCTTTTCCTTTTATAGTTGCAGGAGTATCATTTCCAAAAGAGACTTTCTTTCCTTTTTCTAAAGCAGAATATGACTCAAGTTTTTCTTTATCACCTGTCATATGCTTCGAACATCCACTGTCAATGTACCATAGATTTTCCTGTCCCTCTGCATAAAATGCTATCCCACATCTTTCTGTTTGTGGTTCCTTTATTCTCCATGTTTTGGTGCTTGAGGCTTGTTCCTTTTTCTGCTGAAACCTGCTCCTGCATTCAGAGTATTCATGACCAAAGTTATTGCAAATAGAACATTCAACTTCATTTTCAAGAACCGAAAAGTTGTTATAGGTCCTTTTTGTAATCCCGGTCATACTTCTTTGTTTTTGAGCTTCCCTAGTCATGATCGTTTTATATGCAACACATTGAGCTACTTTGTGACCAAAGTTATGGCAAGAAAAGCATTGTCCATTGAAGAAACTTCTATGGTTATCGAATCTACCAGCCAATTGATTGTAATTTCTATTGTCATCTATTCTTGAACCAAATTGAGAAGATTTTACCTGTGGCTGGTTGTAGCTTTTGTTCACCCTTAAGATGGATTGCCCCTGATAGTTTCTGTTTGTACTTCGTCCCTGCTTTACCTGATGATCTTCCTTGTGCTTTTGCTCATTTCATCTTGCTACATCAAGATAACTTTTTGAGGTGGATGCTTGAGAAGTTTCTCCATTATAGCCCAGACCTGTCTTGTTTAGTGGAGACCGCTGCACATTGATAATCTCATCCAAAGTTTCAGATCCTTTGACAAACTTAAGATTAATGGCTTTTGTTTTCTCAATCTCTTTTCTAAGACCAACAATTTCACCTTCTAATTTTTCAAGATGTTTTTCCTTTTCATCAATTTGAAATTGTAGAGTATCAATGATCATATTCTTTTCTTCTATACATCTCTTGAGTCTAGTAATTTCATCATAAAGGATATCCACATCTATAGCATCCATATAATCATCATCTTCAAATGCCATTAACAACTTATATTCATTACCTCGTTCATCTTCATCACTGTTTGATAGACCATCACTATCTTCATGAGTGTAGTAGCTTTTCTTATTTGCATTCTGTTTCTTGTTCCATCTAGCAGGTTCCTTTCCTTTATCCTTATAAGGACATTTTGCAGCATAATGACCTACTCTTCCACAAGCAAAGCATTTAAAAGGTAACTTACCTCTGAACCTTCCAGAACCCCTTTGAAGATTTCTGACAAAATTTGATTCTTCTTCCTCTTCTTTTGGGACGTGGCTTGCTTCATAATAATCTCCTTTGCCTGATGCCTTGAAAGCAGCTTCTCTTCTGTCTGATGGACCTCCCTTTCTCATTTCATAAGCAGTTAGAATTCCATGTAGCTGCGACATAGTAAGAATTCGTAGATTTTCCTTTTCTTCTATTGCAGATACTTTAGATTCAAACTTGGGGGACAATGATCTTAGAACCTTTTCAACCACAATAGCCTCTTTTATTTCTTCACCCAAATTTTTCATACAATTAACAATCTCATCTACCCGAAGAAAATAGTTAGCCACACTTTCATCATTATACATCTTGAGAGTCTCATACTGAATTCTGAGAGTTTGAAGTTTAGCACACTTTACCTGTTCATCTCCTTCATAGCTTGTGACAATTTTGTCCCATATCTCTTTTGCGGATTTATAGTGCATTACCTTCATGAATTCTGATTGGGATATACATCCTAATAGAGTACTGACTGCTTTCGCATTTGTTTCATACTTCTTTTTCTCGACTGCATCTGTAGGAGTAGCTGAAGGAAAAGCGTAGCTTGTCTCTACAATGTCCCAAACTTCTGTACCAAGAGATTGAAGATAGGCAGTAACTCTTACCTTCCAATAATTGAAGTTTGTCCCATCAAAAACCGGTGGCCTGATTGATGCTTCTCTCTTGTAGTTGCTCATGATGAACGATCTACCTTCAAGCGATCAAGCTTCTCTGAAGGACCTGCTCTAATACCAATTGTTGAAAATAATACTGAGAGGGGGGGTGAATTAGTATTATCTAATTCTTTTAATAAATCTTCCTTATTTGTTCTTTGAATTATTTTTGCATGTCAGTACCATAAAATAATGAGCATGAACAAAGAAAACAGATAGTCACACCAAAGAACACAAGATGTAAGGTGGAAACCCAATGTGGGTGAAAACCACCTGCTGCAATATGTCTCTATCTTCTTTCAAATTAGAAACTCCTTTTACAATGGTTTTGTATTGGTGCAGTCCTTTACCAGTACGCAGGCTGCAACCTGCAGAGAGCTACAACTCTCTCTCTCATTTTCCGGTCTCTCCTGGAAGGGAGCTGTAACCCCCTACTTCTTTTCTTACAAGGACCACTTTTCATAAATTTTTAAACTGGATCCATAAGCATCAAATGATCATCAAGTATAAGAAAATCACCCAGTCAACTGTAGTAACCAGATCAACAATAATAGAACCAAACCCAGAACACCTTATCAACAGAAAAATACAGCCAAACAAAATGTCTTAAGACAGATACGCAGTTCTTCTTTCTCTGGTCTGCGTGCATACGCACTTCACCTTCTGCTCCCCTGCGTATACCCACAAAGACCCTTCTGTCGCACTGCGTGTCCACGCACTGTTTCTTCAACCGCGCTGCTTACTGTTACTGCAGGTACGCACCCTGAGACACTATTACACCGCGTACTATTGCTGCAGGTACGCGTCCAGAGATACTATCGCGCTGCGTACAGTTACTGTGCGTATGCACCTGAACCTTCGTCGCTCTGCGCACCCACGCAGGTCTCCTGTTTCTGCTCTGCATGCCCATGCAGATCTTCTGTTTCTGCTCTGCATACCCACGCAGATCTTCTGTTTCTGCTCTGTGTACCCACACAAATCTTCTGTTTCTACGATGCGTACCCACGCCGCTCTCCTGTTAAACACCTGCGTACTCCTGATTAGGACCAAAAAGGCAGTCCACCAGAGTGGCACAGATGCTCAGATGCCCAGTTCTGATCGTGCGCTCGAGAGATCACCCTTCACAGATTCACTTTCAACTTCATATAGATCAAGCTTTTAAGACCATAACCCAATATTTCAGATCTTAAGATATTCAATTGCAAAAAGATGCATAGCCAAGTGATCTCCTTTGCTTTATATAGGCAAGCTCCTCCTAAAATCATGGATCAATACCACGAGCCAAAACCATAGAAACATAAATACCGTCGGCTAGTTAAACATAAGAAACCCCACGTGTGCTTTTCTTTGCCTTGAAATGTGTGCACTGGGGTACGCATGTTGGGTCCCTATAATACTAGTGATTACCCCATTACTATTGTAGTTATACCCCTTATTTATATTGATGTACCCATGTAGTGCCCATATTGTTACTATTGTGCCACATAGAAGCCCACTATTGTTATTGTTGTGCCCTACAATATTATTGTTATGTAGGCTTTGATTGTATTGGGACCACTTAGACTCCTATATATAGAAAGGAGGTATTTTCATTTGTATCATCCAAGAATTGTTCATTTATGTAATGTAAAGGAGGTTGCCCCCTCGAAGAGGCTGAATTCTAAGGCGTGGATCTCTCTTTTCTATCTTTTTGTGAGCTGGTTTCATAACATTTGGTATCAGAGCTTTGGATTCTAGGGTTTCGTTGCTCCAAACAGGTGATCGTGGCATTTTCGCTATAACTTTTTTTCTGTGACGTTTCAGAAGTCGCAAAAAAAACCCATTTGAGAAGACATCGCGCTGAACCTGGGGTCCGAATTTCAGAGATTTTTGCACGATATTTTCGGAGATATGAGCTCAGGAAGTTGGTATTTTTGATGACTCTTGAATTACTCTCAAAACAGGTGACCTGGGGAAAATCGTCATAACTTTCTTTCTGAGCATCGGATTGAAGTTTCGTAAGAAGGTACAGAAAGAGGACGGACTGTAGTTTCTTGTGGGTGTTTTTCAGATCCAAAGGTCGAAACAGTGACTCGTGGCATGTCGTACAACTTCGCTCTACTGAACTAGTCTAAAAGCAAGTCACCGTGGGAGATTTAACATAACTCTTCCTTGGAGAATCCAATTTGGCTCAGACTTGTGGCATTGGAAAGAGGACGCAGAAGGCTACTACAAGTAGCAATTTCAGAATTGGATGATCCGAAATTACAGAGATACATCAGATTCAATATCAGGCTTCTATAAAGTGAAAAAAGGTGTGTAGTTTTTTTTTAATTTTTGTGTAAGCTTGGTTTAACGGAATTCAAAGGGCATAGTAAAGCATTATTATCGGTAACTGATGCCCCGAGGAAAGAAAATGCAAACACCTAGTAAGGAACCTGAAAGCTCTAGCATGACTCATGAAGAAGAGGAAGAAATGCTACATGATATATCAAAATTACAAGAACAAGTGCAACAAATGTCACGCTCACAAAAGCTAACAGAAGCTAAGATAAGTGGCGTCGAATCTAAGGTAAATGGCGTGGAATCTAAGATAAAGGGCATGGAAGCTAAGATGGAGGATTCAATGGAAAATTTGAAGATAGATTTGAATACAAACATGGAAGAGTTGAAGAAGTTGCTACAAGAAAGGGTCACTAATGGTGAAAAGGTAGTAAAGGAAACTCATGATGAGAACAAAAGAAATGTTAATCATGATTCCATAGACTCTAATGTTGGATCAAAGACTCACCATGTTCCAAAAATTGATATGAGGAAGTTTGATGGCAAGGATCCCGCCACATGGATATTACAGATGGAGCAATTCTTCGATCTCAATAATGTGCAAAACACACAAAAGGTACGTATGGCAACTTTATATTTGGAACCAAATCAGTTTGTATGGTATCAATGGCTTTGTTCTCGTAAACCATTTATCACTTGGGCCATTTTTACGGAAGAATTAATAGCACATTATGAGGATACAAAAAGCAACACTTTTTTTAGCCAATTGATAAGTCTCAAACAAAAGGGTTCAATAATGGAGCACATTGAGGAGTTCCAAAAATTGAACATAAGGGTAAAAAGATATTCCAGAAGATCATAGGATTGATGTGTTCATAGGGTCTTTAAGGATAATATCCAACATGATGTGCGCCTTTGGGAACCTGATTCATTAGAGAAGGCATTCAGGTTAGCAAGAAAAATGGAAAGCAAAATTATGGCAACTAGGAAGCATACCATTCACAACTATAAAGAAGGAAGTGTTGTTGCCCATAGTCTTCCACAACCTACAAGGTTGACACCACAACAATTGGAAGAAAAAAGAGCAAAAGGGCTTTGTTACAATTGTGATAGCAAATACACAAAAGGTCATAAATGTGCTGAGAAGAAATTATTCTACATAGATTGTGAAGAGGAAGAAGAAAAGGAGCAAGAAAGGTCAAAAGAAGAGGATATATTCCAGGAACAAAGCCTAGATGAAGAACAAATAAATCCGACCATATCTTGTAATGCATTGGTGGGAATTACCACTCCTCAAACCATCAAGATAGAAGGACAAATCAAGAAGAAAAAGGTAATAGTGTTGATTGATTCAGGAAGCACCCACAATTTTATTCATTGTAGGGTAGCAAAAGAATTGAATTGCTTCCTATATCCAGCTCCAGAGTGTCAAGTGATGATTGCAAATGGAGGAACAATAAATTGTTCTGGAAAGTGCCATAATATCAAGCTATCCATGGGAGAATATGTATTGACTAGCCCAATGCTTTCCATTCCAATGGGAGGTGCTGATGTTGTACTAGGAGTCCAATGGCTACAATCCTTGGGTACAATAGCTTTTAATTTTCAAGAACTTTTCATGAAATTTTCTGTGGAAGGAAAGGAAGTTGAATTAAGGGGTATTGCAGGGAAACCAGGAAAGATAATCAGCTCTAATGGAATGACAAAGCTTCTAAAAAAGGAGCAAAGAGGTGTAATTGCACAATTATGTTCACTAGATGTTTCCACATTGGAATCATCTATTTCTCCAGATCTCCAAAAAGTCCTGGACAATCATTCCAAGGTATTTGATACTCCCAAAGGTCTCCCACCTATGCGTGATCATGATCATGCTATTCATCTGATTCCAGGAAGTGTTCCTCCAAACATCAGGCCGTACAGATATCCATATGTCCAAAAAAGTGAAATTGAACGTATGGTTGCAGAAATGTTAGAGGCTGGTATAATTCAATCGAGTCAAAGTTCTTTCTCAGCTCCAGTAGTATTGGTGCACAAGAAGGATGGATCATGGCGCATGTGTCCAGATTATAGGGAGCTCAACAAGCTCACTATTAAAGATAAGTTCCCCATTCCTGTTATTGATGAATTACTGGATGAATTGCATGGATCAATTTACTTCACCAAGTTGGATCTTCATTCGGGATATCATCAAATTAGAATGAAGGTCGAAGACATTCCGAAAACAGCATTTAGAACTCATGAGGGTCATTATGAATTTCTGGTCATGCCTTTTGGCCTTACCAATGCACCTTCAACATTTCAAGGTTTGATGAATTCAATTTTCAAACCATTCCTTAGAAAATTTGTGTTAGTATTTTTTGATGATATACTAATCTACAGCAAGTCTTGGAAGGATCATGTTGAACATGTTGACAGGGTGTTACAACTATTGGAGGAGAAACAATTATATGCAAAAAGATCCAAATGTTTCTTTGGAGTCCAGGAGGTGGAATATTTGGGTCATATTGTATCTCATGAAGGAGTTAAGGTAGACCCTAGCAAAATTAAAGCCATTAAGGAATGGAAAATCCCCACATCCATAAAGCATCTGCGAGGATTTCTTGGGTTGACAGGGTATTATCGCAAGTTTGTTAAGAATTATGGGAGAATAGCTGCACCTCTAACAACATTATTGAAGAAAGATTCATTTTCATGGAATTCGGAAGCAACAAAGGCCTTTGAACATCTTAAAGAGGCAATGTGCCAAGCACCGGTCTTAGCTACGCCGGACTTCACAAAAACCTTTATTGTGGAATGTGATGCTTCAGGAAATGGAATTGGTGCTGTTCTAATGCAAGATGAAAGACCCATTGCTTTTGAAAGTCGTCCAATCAAGGGAAAGTTTTTAAGAAAAGCTATTTATGAGAAGGAAATGTTGGCAATACTCCATGCACTTAAGAAATGGCGACCCTACCTAATGGGAAGACACTTCAAGGTAAAAACGGATCATGATAGCCTTAAATACTTTTTAGAACAAAGATTATCCTCTGAAGAGCAACAAAAGTGGGTCACAAAGATGTTGGGTTATGACTTTGAAATCATCTACAAAAAAGGGAAGCAAAATGTGGTGGCAGATGCACTCTCAAGAAAGGATGAGGATGTGGAAGCATTGTTGTGTGCCATTTCTATTATCCAACCAGATTGGATAAACGAAGCAAGGGAGGAATGGAAGAACGACGAAGAAGTGTGGGCACTTATTCAAAACCTACAACAAGATTCCAGTACTTCTGATACATTTAGCTGGAAAAATGATTCGTTATGGTACAAAGATCGCTTATACCTATGTAAGAATTCCCAGCTAAAACAAAAGATTCTTATGGAATTGCACACTTCTCCCTCAGGAGGGCACTCAGGATTTTTAAAAACTTACCACAGGGTTAAGAAGGAATTTTTTTGGGATGGCCTTAAATCGGATATTCAAAAGTTTGTGGCGGAATGTTTGGTTTGCCAGCAAAATAAAGTTGAAACAATTAAGACACCGGGTCTATTACAACCTTTATCCATTCCAGGCCAACGTTGGGAGGAGGTTTCAATGGATTTTATCACAGGTTTACCCAAGTCTGAGGGAAAGAGTGTCATCATGGTGGTAGTTGACAGACTTACCAAGTATGCACACTTTTGTGCATTATCACATCCATTTAAAGCCAGTACAGTTTCTACTGCATTTATGGAAACAGTTCAAAAGCTACATGGAAACCCAAAGATTATTGTAAGTGACAGAGATCCCATTTTCACTGGAAATTTTTGGACAGAATTATTTTCTTGTCTTGGTACTCAGTTAGCTCATAGCTCATCTTATCATCCTCAATCTAATGGGCAAACTGAGATAGTAAACAAATGTTTGGAAGGATACCTTCGTTGCTTTATATCTGATAAACAGACACAATGGGTCAAATGGTTGCCTCTGGCTGAATGGTGGTATAACACTTCCTTTCATACAGCAACAAAAATGACCCCATTTATGGCACTTTATGGGTATCAACCACCATCCATCACATCATATTTAAGAGAAAATTCTAAGGTTCAGGCAGTGGAACATCACATCGAACATCAACAACAAGTCCTCCAACTCTTAAAGGATAACCTTGTGTTGGCACAGAATAGAATGAAACAACAGGCAGATCAGCATCGCAGTGAAAGAAGTTTTGATGTAGGTGATTGGGTATTCCTACGACTACAACCATATAAGCAAATGTCCCTCAAGCAAGCTAAGAAGGATAATAAATTATCACCAAAGTATTATGGTCCGTACAAGGTGTTGCAAAAGATTGGTACTATGGCATACAAATTGGAGCTTCCTGCAGCTTCTCGATTGCACCCAGTTTTCCATGTTTCATGCTTAAAGAAGGTTATAGGCGACAAGCTCCCAGTTCAAACAATATTGCCAGAAATTGACGAAGAAGGAAAAATTATATTGGAACCGGAAGCAGTTATAGAAACAAGAACTCGACAGCTACGAAATCGATCAATTTCAGAGTACCTTATCAAGTGGAAGAACTTATCCGCTGAAGATTCCACATGGGAGGACGAGAATTTTATGCAGAAGTATCCTAAACTACTCAAGCGTTGAGGACAACACTTTTTTGAAGGAGAGGGGCATGTTGGGTCCCTATAATACTAGTGATTACCCCATTACTATTGTAGTTATACCCCTTATTTATATTGATGTACCCATGTAGTGCCCATATTGTTACTATTGTGCCACATAGAAGCCCACTATTGTTATTTTGTGCCCTACATATTATTGTTATGTAGGCTTTGATTGTATTGGGACCACTTAGACTCCTATATATAGAAAGGAGGTATTTTCATTTGTATCATCCAAGAATTGTTCATTTATGTAATGTAAAGGAGGTTGCCCCCTCGAAGAGGCTGAATTCTAAGGCGTGGATCTCTCTTTTCTATCTTTTTGTGAGCTGGTTTCATAACAACGCACCTCCTGGACGGCTTATT
Organism: Pinus tabuliformis; assembly: GCA_031772625.1. NCBI lineage: Eukaryota > Viridiplantae > Streptophyta > Pinopsida > Pinales > Pinaceae > Pinus > Pinus tabuliformis. Next base: position 816,382,237 of record CM062820.1, on the reverse strand, counting down.
TGCGTATCAGGCCGCGGTCCCTTCACGGTGTACCTGCGGGTACGCACTTTCTGAACTGATCTCCTGCGTACTTCTTAATTTTCAATATATTGAGAGCCTTGCCATGGGGGTTGCCATCAAGTACAACATCTATAACATATAGCCATACCAGAAACATAATGCCAAATTTGGTCTTATGTTGTAATCCAGTGCTCCTTCGTCTTCTTGTCTAATGATCATCTTATCTCTTCAACTCCATATGTGTCTTCTAACATGTCCTCCTTCTCCATCTCCTTCTCCATCATCTTTCCATAGCATGATAGAGCTCCTTGATCTACACTACACTCATGTTAATATGAAATCAATATGATAAAACCCTACCCTAAGACGTTGCATGATGATCCACTAACTGAGCCAGAACTGAGTGGTAGGCTGAGGGAGAGGCTCAGTGATTGCGAAATTGTGCAGCTCAAGTAGTCAAGGGTTAGGCTTGAGCCTTGAGACTTCGCAATGCATAGTTCAGGCTTGGATTGAGAAAAAAGACTACGTAGTTTGGGAGCTCAAGGAGCCAAGCTGAGGGCTTGAACACCAATTTTTCCCATTGCATAGTTCTATAAGACTGAGGAACCTAGGTGATTGTGTAATTATGTAGTTCAAGAGCTCAAGGTTGAGTCTTGAGCCTTGAGACCACACAATGGGTAGTTTAGGATAGACTATGTAGGAATATTGCACAATTTTGAGGCTCCATGAGTTAGGTTGTGGGGTTTTGCATTGTTTCTATCAATTGCATAGTTCTGGGAGGCAGAGCAGACTTGGTGATTGATAGTTACACAATTCAAGAGATTAGGGTTTGGGATTAAGCTCAGAGATAGTGCAATGCGCAGTTGGGGCCATGCTGGAGGGTTAAATTGCACAATTTGCGAGGCTCGAGCTCAGGCTTGAGCACTAAAACTGTGCAGTGTGCATTCCTAGATGGAAGGAACTACACATTACGTAGTGTCAATAGGTAGGGTTGTGGCTTGAGGGATGGGACTACACAATGCACAGTTTAGGAAGGTCAAATGAGGCTAAGTTACTAGGATTGTTTTTTAAAATTTGGCTAAGTGTGGGATTAGTGAAACTGATGTGAATAGTGATAGAAATTGACTGTGATCACACACTTAGAGTTCATGACAACACAAAATAGATCATCTGGAACACATTAAAAACATGCTTCCCTTAGTGCAACAACATTTACGATAATTACAAGGTTATGGGAGGCCAAATGAGGAGAGGATGGAGTCGTGGATGGGAACCCTAGCGCAACCTAAACCTGACATGGGGTAGGGTCTCTGCAGCACAACTGGTACTACACGTCTACACTAGGCTAGGCTCATTCCCAGTAGGAATTTGGCTCCACTCCGGTTCACTCCTCCTGTTCGATGCGTGCCTTTTTACTCCTTGCGACCATGACTGAAACCCTACCGTTTATCGGTTATTCACAGTTGTTGGTCCCCTCCTGTGATGGTTACTCTAGGAAATGGTGGAACTGGTGTAACCCATAGGGCATAAATGGAGACCGACCTAATAGACTATTCTAAGGACCCCCTTGAAGGTATATCCATTTTCGGTAGGCACACAAGTTCTGAGGTTTTCTTCCCTTTCAGTAGAGAATTAACTGAAGTCATTGCTCCGCTCCCACTGCTCATGGGTCCATCTAGTGCAGTCATTGATCTGCCTAAAGTGTCGCCCTCTTGTCCACCCTATGACGTTCCTCCCCTGACACCGATCTCCAAACATTTTGCGGCCAGGAACACATGCCCTGATCCAATGGCTGGTTCATTCGAACTCTCATCCCTCCAACCCTCTGCCGCCTCACAGTCTCACTAGGGAGTGTCTCTGTCCCTTCTAACTCCCATAATTTTGACCACAGCTCTTGTTCCCCCTTTTGGCTGCTACACGAATGTCCCCCCTCTCCCAGATGCCTTCCCTGCTGGCCCTGACCTAACTCCCCCAAACCCTAACCCTAATCCTGCTAACCCTAATTTCGATGGAGCTCAAGGGTGCACAGAAGCTGCAGAGTTGAGACCTGGAAAGAGGTTAAGGTGTGTTAAACCCAAGGTGCAAGAGTTTTTCATAGACAGGTAAGAGGAATTTCAGTGGCAAGATACCATGGACATGGCTACAATAGTCATGGTGGGTAGAGTTAGGGGACGGAAATACTCTGTGACAAGACTAAAATAATGGGTCGCAGAAATATGGGGCCAACATCTAGCTGATTTTCTATTCATACAGACCTTTGTCTATGGTTGGTTTGCTCTGAAATTTGCACGAGCAGAACATACAAATTGGGTATTGTCCTCCTTCTGGCATATTGAGCAGGCCCCAATAATGCTAAGGAGGTGGAGTCCACTCTTTGACCCAGACAGAGAATAGCTTGGGGCTGGGCCAATATGGGTTCACCTCCCTGGTCTGCCGCTCCATTTCTAGACTAAGGACATCTTCAGGAGAATTGGAAACTCCCTGGGCACCTTCTTAGATTATGATAGATCATACCTCTCCACTGGGGTTATGGCTTATGCACGGATCCTGGTACATTTAGACATAAGAGGAGGGTTGCAGGAGCAAGTCACCCTGCATTGGAGGAACTACAATCGAACCCAGATCCTTGATTATGAGGGGGTCCCCTTTCGATGCAGACGATGCCACAGAGTTGGTCACCTCTACAAAGACTACCCTCTTCTAGGGAAATCGAAGACTGGGAACAAAGGGAAGTCATCTCCCTCATTGAAAACTCAGACATAGGCGGATCACTTGGAGGATGCAGAGCATACAAACACTGAAGCGGCTGGATCCAAGCTGGTCTTGGCAACACTAAAGAAGCGTAGGAAAACACCTCTCTAGCCTCCTTCACCTCGACTGACCAGGTCTAAGGCAACCGTTGGAGCCGCGCTATCTTCTGGTATGTCAAATTCTAAACCTTGCTCTGCAACATTTACAATTTCTTTAGCATATAATGATAAAGTTATAGGACCCCATCAGAGCCATGTTACCTTGCCATCCCACCCCAATCACCTTGAATGTCCCCTGATTCCCCCTCCTCCTACTATATCATGTACTTCCCCTTCTTTTCCAGAGGAGGTGCCATCTGATTTGAATCCTGGAATTGATCAAATTCCCCATCGTTACCACCTTCGTCACATTCTCGGTCCTAGGAACCTGGTGCTATTGGAATTTGTCTAGTACCTTCCCCCACCTTTTGGAAATTCCCTTGAGGTAGACCATCCTCCTTGTCAAAGGCTAAATAGCAGATAGGGATGGAGATTGACATGGGGATACAACTTACTCTTGATAGGGTCCTTAGAGCACAGAATTCCCTGGAGTTGTCTCCCCCATGAAGGTCCTCTCTTTCAACTATAGAGGGATTGCTAGTCCCAAGAAAAAACTAGCACTGCGAAGGCTCCTCCAAACTGAACCGACCGATATAGTCTTCTTACAAGAAACACTGGGTGCTACCGATGCCATTTCCCCTCTCCTGGAATCCATGATTCTTAGATGGAACCTTAAAGACATTGATGTAAATGGCTGCTCTAGTGGCATTGCCCTAGGATATAATCCACCCTCGATAAAGTTGATCAACACCTGGGGTGGCATTGGATTTATAGGGGCGGATACCTTCTCTACTGAACTGGGAACTGATATTAGACTGATAAATGTCTACGGACCCTACCACCATCGGGAGGACTTCTGGGAGCATCTTCTGACATCCAATATCCTACAACCAGATAACATCATTCTTGGTGGGGACCTTAACTTCTCTCTTGGTTTTTCTGAGTCATGGGGGCACCATGCCCAAGTCGATCCTCTATCAGCCTTCTTCGAACACCTCCTAGAAACCCACAGTTACATCGACATCCCCTCTACTAAGTTAGTCCCGACTTGGAGGAACAAAAGATGTGGGGAGAATAGTCTTGCCAGAAGGCTAGATCGCTTCCTCATTAAGGAGTGATTCCTTGAGAGAGGATATACATACTGCTAGTGGGTTGGCTTGGGAGGATTATCGGACCACTTGCCGATATACCTTGATATTCGGGGAGAAATAAGTAAACCATGAGCCCCCTTCAAATTCAAATCCACCTGGTTGAAGGATAATTCCTATATTCGCCTTGTCACAGAGTTTTGGAAGGCCCACCCACCTGCTGATGGAAGGAACATCACTGATGGTTTCATTGACAACCTAAAAGAACTGAAGAAGCTATCAAAGATTTGGGCTCATAACAAGAGGGTACAAGAAGAACAAAATCTAAGAGACATTGAATTCGAAAGTGTTGATTTGGAGGATGAAAGCGGGGGACTCTTCCCAACAAATGATCATAGGGATAAGCCCACCACTTTAATAACCAAGAGGGGGAAAATCCTTAAATAACAGGAGGAAACATGGAGATTGAGAAGCAGAGAAATATGGCTGAAGGAGGGAGATGACAACTCAAAATTCTTCCATAAATTTGCAAATGGAAGAAAGGCAATCAACACTATCTGGAAATTGACAAATGAGCAGGGTATTGTGGTGGACACCTTCCCTCATTTGGCTACTCTCACCACCTCACATTTCAAATAGGTCTATCAGGATCCTCTCAATACCACCCTAGCAGAGGTCATAAGAGTAGCACAACTTTTTCCTCGATTCGTCGATCAGGAGAAAGCTATGGATTTGAATAGAGAAGTCACTCTTGGGGAACTAGAGGCCACCCTGAAACGGTTTAAGAGAGACAAGAGCCCCGGTCCAGATGGCTGGTCGGTGGAATTTTATTTAACTTTTATTGATATCCTAGGAGAAGATTTACTCAAGGTCATCGAGGAATGCAACATATCTAGGCGAAGGGCCATCAATTCCACTTTCATTGCACTCATCCCCAAATCAGACAACCCATTAACTTTCAATGATTTTTGGCCCATATCCCTGTGCAACTGTGTTATGAACCAGCTCAAGAAAAGATAGAAAAGATAGATCAACGCCTTAGAATTCAGCCTCTTCGTGGGGGAAACCTCCTTTACATTACATAAATGAACAATTCTTGGATTATACAAATGACAAAACCTCCTTTCTATATATAGGAGTCTAAGGAGTCACAATATAATCCAGCCGACCTAACAATAATAATATAAAGCCACAAAAATAACAATAGAGGGATTCCATGGGGCACAGAAATAACAATATGGGGGTAATAGGGGCACAACAATATAAATAAGGGGTATAACTATAATAGTAATGGGGTAATCACTAGTATTATAGGGACCCAACATGCCCCTCTCCTTCAAAAAAGTGTTGTCCTCAACGCTTGAGTAGTTTTGGATACTTCTGCATAAAATTCTCATCCTCCCATGTGGAATCTTCAGCGGATAAGTTCTTCCACTTGATAAGATACTCTGAAATTGATCGATTTCGTAGCTGTCGAGTTCTTGTTTCTGTGACTGCTTCCGGTTCCAATATAATTTTTCCTTCCTCATCAAGTTCTGGCAATATTGTTTGAATTGGGAGCTTGTCACCTATAACCTTCTTTAAACATGAAACATGGAAGACTGAGTGCAATCGAGAAGCTGCAGGAAGCTCCAATTTGTATGCCATAGTACCAATCTTTTGCAACACCTTGTCTGAACCATAATACTTTGGTGATAATTTATTATCCTTCTTAGCTTGCTTTAGGGACATTTGCTTATATGGTTGTAGCCATAGGAATACCCAATCACCTACATCAAAGCTTCTTTCACTGCGATGTTGATCTGCCTGTTGTTTCATTCTATTTTGTGCCAACACGAGGTTATCCTTTAAGAGTTGGAGGACTTGTTGTTGATGTTCGATGTGATGTTCCACTGCCTGAACCTTAGAATTTTCTCTTAAATATGATGTGATGGATGGTGGTTGATACCCATAAAGTGCCATAAATGGGGTCATTTTTGTTGTTGTATGGAAGGAAGTGTTATACCACCATTCAGCCAGAGGCAACCATTTGACCCATTGTGTCTGTTTATCAGATACAAAGCAACGAAGATATCCTTCCAAACATTTGTTTACTATCTTAGTTTGCCCATCAGATTGAGGATGATAAGATGAGCTATGAGCTAACTGAGTACCAAGACAAGAAAATAATTCTGTCCAAAAATTTCTAGTGAAAATGGGATCTCTGTCACTTACAATAATCTTTGGGTTTCCATGTAGCTTTTGAACTGTTTCCATAAATGCAGTAGAAACTGTACTGGATTTAAATGGATGTGATAATGCACAAAAGTGTGCATACTTGGTAAGTCTGTCAACTACCACCATGATGACACTCTTTCCCTCAGACTTGGGTAAACCTGTGATAAAATCCATTGAAACCTCCTCCCAACGTTGGCTTGGAATGGATAAAGGTTGTAATAGGCCCGGCGTCTTAATTGTTTCAACTTTATTTTGCTGGCAAACCAAACATTCCGCCACAAACTTTTGAATATCTGATTTAAGGCCATCCCAAAAAAATTCCTTCTTAACCTTGTGGTAAGTTTTTAAAAATCCTGAGTTCCCTCCTAAGGGAGAAGTGTGCAATTCCATAAGAATCTTTTGTTTTAGTTGGGAATTCTTACAGAGGTATAAGCGATCTTTGTACCATAACAAATCATTTTGCCAGCTAAATGTATCAGAAGTACTGGAATCTTGTTGTAGCTTTCGAATAAGTGCCCACACTTCTTCGTCATTCTTCCATTCCTCCCTTGCTTCGTTTATCCAATCTGGTTGGATAATAGAAATGGCACACAACAATGCTTCCACATCCTCATCCTTTCTTGAGAGTGCATCTGCCACCACATTTTGCTTCCCTTTTTTGTAGATGATTTCAAAGTCATAACCCAACATCTTTGTGACCCACTTTTGTTGCTCTTCAGAGGATAATCTTTGTTCTAAAAAGTATTTAAGGCTATCATGATCCGTTTTTACCTTGAAGTGTCTTCCCATTAGGTAGGGTCGCCATTTCTTAAGTGCATGGAGTATTGCCAACATTTCCTTCTCATAAATAGCTTTGCTTAACAACTTTCCCTTGATTGGACGATTTTGAAAAGCAATGGGTCTTTCATCTTTCATTAGAATAGCACCAATTCCATTTCCTAAAGCATCACATTCCACAATAAAGGTTTTTGTGAAGTTCGGTGTAGCTAAGACCGGTGCTTGGCACATTGCTTCTTTAAGATGTTCAAAGTCCTCTATTGCTTCCGGAGTCCATGAAAATGAATCTTTCTTCAATAATGTTGTTAGAGGTGCTGCTATTCTCCCATAATTCTTAACAAACTTGCGATAATACCCTATCAACCCAAGAAATCCTCGCAGATGCTTTATGGATGTGGGGATTTTCCATTCCTTAATGGCTTTAATTTTGCTAGGGTCTACCTTAACTCCTTCATGAGATACAATATGACCCAAATATTCCACCTCCTGGACTCCAAAGAAACATTTGGATCTTTTTGCGTATAATTGTTTCTCCTCCAATAGTTGTAGCACCCTGTCAACATGTTCAACATGATCCTTCCAAGACTTGTTGTAGATTAGTATATCATCAAAAAATACTAACACAAATTTTCTAAGGAATGGTTTGAAAATTGAATTCATCAAACCTTGAAATGTTGAAGGTGCATTGGTAAGACCAAAAGGCATGACCAAAAATTCATAATGACCCTCATGAGTTCTAAATGCCGTTTTTGGAATGTCTTCAATCTTCATTCTGATTTGATGATATCTCGAATGAAGATCCAACTTGGTGAAGTAAATTGATCCATGCAATTCATCCAGTAATTCATCAATAACAGGAATGGGGAACTTATCTTTAATAGTGAGCTTGTTGAGCTCCCTATAATCTGGACACATGCGCCATGATCCATCCTTCTTGTGCACCAATACTACAGGAGCTGAGAAAGAACTTTGACTCGGTTGAATTATACCAGCCTCTAGCATTTCTGCAACCATACGTTCAATTTCACTTTTTTGGACATAGGGATATCTGTACGGCCTGATGTTTGGAGGAACACTTCTTGGAATCAGATGAATAGCATGATCATGATCACGCATAGGTGGGAGACCCTTGGGAGTCTCAAATACCTTGGAATGATTGTCCAAGACTTTTTGGAGATATGGAGAAATAGATGATTCCAATGTGGAAACATCTAGCGAGCATAATTGTGCAATTACACCTCTTTGCTCCTTTCTTAGAAGCTTTGTCATACCATCAGAGCTGATTATCTTTCCTGGTTTCCCTGCAATACCCCTTAATTCAACTTCCTTTCCTTTCGAAGAAAATTTGATGAAAAGTTCTTGAAAATTAAAAGCTATTGTACCCAAGGATTGTAGCCATTGGACTCCTAGTACAACATCCGCACCTCCCATTGGAATGGAAAGCATTGGGCTAGTCAATACATATTCTCCCATGGATAGCTTGATATTATGGCACTTTCTAGAGCAATTTATTGTTCCTCCATTTGCAATCATCACTTGACACTCTGGTGCTGGATATAGGAAGCAATTCAATTCTTTTGCTACCTTACAATGAATAAAATTGTGGGTGCTTCCTGAATCAATCAACACTATTACCTTTTTCTTCTTGATTTGTCCTTCTATCTTCATGGTTTGAGGAGTGGTAATTCCCGCCAATGCATTACAAGATATGGTCGGATTTATTTGTTCTTGATCTAGGCTTTGTTCCTGGAGTATATCTTCTTCTTTTGACCTTTCTTGCTCCTTTTCTTCTTCCTCTTCACAATCTATGTAGAATAATTTCTTCTCAGCACACTTATGACCTTTAGTGTATTTGCTATCACAATTGTAACAAAGCCCTTTTGCTCTTTTTTCTTCCAATTGTTGTGGTGTCAACCTTATAGGTTGTGGAAGACTAGGGCAACAACACTTCCGTCTTTATAGTTGTGAGTGGTATGCTTCCTGGTTGCCATAATTTTGCTTTCCATTTTTCTTGCTAACCTGAATGCCTTCTCTAATGAATCCGGTTCCCAAAGGTGAACATCATGTTGGATATTATCCTTTAAAGACCCTATGAACACATCAATCCTATGCTCCTCTGGAATATCTTTTACCCTTATGTTCAATTTTTGGAACTCCTCAATGTGCTCCATTACTGAACCCTTTTGTTTGAGACTTATCAATTGGCTAAAAAAAGTGTTGCTTTTTGTATCTTCATAATGTGCTATCAATTCTTCCGTAAAAATTGCCCAAGTGATAAATTGTTTACGAAATCAAAGCCATTGATACCATACAAACTGATTTGGTTCCAAATATACAGTTGCCATACGTACCTTTTGTGCATTTTGCACATTATTGAGATCGAAGAATTGCTCCATCTGTAATATCCATGTAGCGGGATCCTTGCCATCAAACTTCCTCATATCGATTTTTGGAATATGGTGATTCTTCGATCCAACATTAGCGTCTATGGTATCATGATTAACATTTCTTTTGTTCTCATCATGAGTTTCCTTTACTACCTTTTCACCATTAGTGACCCTTTCTTGTAGCAACTTCTTCAATTCTTCCATATCTGCGTTCAAATCTATCTTTAAATCTGCCATGTCTCTCTTCAAATCTGTCTTCGAATCATCCATCTTAGCTTCCATGCCCTTTATCTTAGATTCCACGCCACTTATCTTAGCTTCTGTTAGCTTTTGTGAGTGTGACATTTGTTGCACTTGTTCTTGTAATTTTGATATATCATGTAGCATTTCTTCTTCTTCTTCATGAGTCATGCTAGAGCTTTCAGGTTCCTTACTAGGTGTTTGCATTTTCTTTCCTCGGGGCATCAGTTACCGATAATAATGCTTTACTATGCCCTTTGAATTCCGTTAAACCAAGCTTACACCAAAATTTAAAAAAAAAACTACACACCTTTTTTCACTTTATAGAAGCCTGATATTGAATCTGATGTATCTCTGTAGTTTCGGATCATCCAGTTCTGAAATTGCTACCTGCAGTAGCCTTCTGCATCCTCTTTCCAATGCCACAAGTCTGAGCCAAATTGGATTCTCCAAGGAAGAGTTATGTGAAATCGCCCACAGTGGCGTTCTTTTAGACTGGTTCAGTAGAGCAAACTTGTACGACGTGCCACGAGTCACTGTTTCAACCTTTGAATCTAAAACACACACACAAGAAACTACAGTCTGTCCTCTTTCTGTTCCTTTTTACAAAATTTCAATCCGATTCTCAGAGAGAGAGTTATGATGATTTTCCCCAGGTCACCTGTTTTGAATGTAATTCAAGAGTCTGAAAAAAGGCCACCTTCCTTAGATCATATCTCCGAAAATATCTCTCAAAAATATCTGAAATTTGGACCCCAGGTTTAGCGCCACTTCTTCTCAAATGGGTTTTTTTTGCGACTTCTGAAACGTCACAGAAAAAAAGTTATAGAGAAAATTCCACGATGACCTGTTTGGAGCAGCGAAACCCTAGAATCCAAAGCTCTGATACCAAATGTTATGAACCAGCTCAAGAAAAGATAGAAAAGATAGATCAACGCCTTAGAATTCAGCCTCTTCGAGGGGGCAACCTCCTTTACATTACATAAATGAACAATTCTTGGATTATACAAATGACAAAACCTCATTTCTATATATAGGAGTCTAAGGAGTCACAATATAATCCAGCCGACCTAACAATAATAATATAAAGCCACAAAAATAACAATAGAGGGATTCCATGGGGCACAGAAATAACAATATGGGGGTAATAGGGGCACAACAATATAAATAAGGGGTATAACTACAATAGTAATGGGGTAATCACTAGTATTATAGGGACCCAACAAACTGCATATACAAAATCATCTCCAAAATCATTGAAAATCGCCTCTGTCCCATTCTTTCCACCCACATCTCCTCAGAACAATTTGCCTTGTTGCAAGATCAACAAATACATGAAGCTATAGGAACAACCCAGGAAGTATTGTACTCAATACAAAAAAAGGAGATCAAAGGTATGATTCTCAAAGATGATCTATCTAAGGCATTTGATTGGGCAAGATAGTTATATATCAGAATTATCCTAACACATTTAGGATTTCCTGTGGGGGTTATAAAATGGATAATGTGCTGCATCACAAATATATCATTTGGTGTCCTGATAAATGGAGCTACTTCTCCTTTCTTTCTCTCTAAAAGAGGACTTAGGCAAGGATGTCCCTTATCACCCCTACTCTTCCTACTAGTTATGGAAGGGCTCAACAGACTTATTAAGGATATGCATCTTAGAGGCAAGCTTATGGGAATTAGGATCACAAAGTGATGCACAATAACACACCTCCTCTTTGTGGACGATGTGTTAATATTTACCAATGGGGGAATAGGAGATCTAACTACTATACAACACTCTATCAACCTATTCCACACTACAACTAGTATGGCTATTAATAACACAAAATCCACCCTCACTATATTTGACTACTCCCCTCATGAGATTTAGTTTGCACTACATAGGTTTCCTTTCACCCTGTTACAGCTGGAAGAAGGCCTCTGGTACCTGGGGTACAGGCTGAAGTCACTCCACTATAAAATAGATGATTGGACATGGTTGATCTCTAATCTAGAAACGAGACTTAATATATGGTATCACAAGTATCTCTCTAGAGCCGGTAGACTAGTGCTTATCAAAGTTGTTCTTGAGGCCACCCTGGTGTACTAGATGTCACTAGCTTGGATACCAAGGGGCATCCTTACAAGAATACAAAATATTTGTTGTAGATTCCTTTGGAAAGGCAAACAAACAAGGAGGATTTTTGCATGGGAAAAATGGGATTTGTTGTCCATACCAAAGAAATGGGGAGGCTGGGGCATTAAAAAATTGGAAGATTTCTCCACAACACTAGCGACCAAGCTAGGATGGCAATTAATCACTTCTAGCAGTCTCTGGACCAAAGTAGCCTCCTCAAAATACATTGATCCATTAAGGCCGATGGATTGGCTGAGACAGACAAGCTGGAACAAAACAGGGATCTCAAACATTTGGAAAGCGGTACTGAAATCATTGTCACTGATCTGTGACGGGCTTACCTGGAGAATTCATGATGGGACATCTATTTGTATCGGCCTTGACCCTTGGATAGGATGTGGGAATGCACATTTATTACCACAAGGACTAATACAACACCTCAAAGAGTCTGGCATCACCCACATCAATCACATTGCTGACCTAGAGAGATCTACCTTCCTACATCAATCTTGGAAATTTACCCACAACTTGCACATACCTCATCAATGGCACCACCATTAGACAACTTACACAGTGGCTCTAACTGAATCTCATATTCGAATCTTGGAAGGGGAGGATGAGATTATATGGGAAATTGCTAAAAATGGCTGGTACTCTCCCAAAGCTAAAAATGGTCGGTACTCTCCCGAAGAGGGATATCTTCACCTTGCCAATAGATATAGACCGCAACATATTGATATATGGTGGAAAGGTATGTGGAAGCTCAAAACCCCTCTAGAACAAGACTACTCATGTGGACAATTCTGAAAAACAAAATCCCGACCAGAGATAACCTAATCAAGAGAAGTCAACATGGGCCCTTTTAGTGCTTCTTATGCAAAGATAGTTCAGAAACAGTGGATCACCTATTTCTCACTTGCCCCATCACTATTGACCTCTGGAATACTACGCTCTCACATACCCCTACACCTAACTCATGGAGAAGTCAAGCTGTTAGGGAGGTTTGGGCCAATTGGTGGACAATTGCATCCCCACCAAAAGCAAGGAACCCCCCCTCCTCATTAGCTGGGAAATTTGGATTGCTCAGAACTGCCTCATCTTTTTGAATTCCCCTCACTGGCCCTCCATCTCAGCCCGAATCCTAGCCGATTACAATAATATTCCTAAAGATGATGATAACACACCCCCTAGACATATCATTCCAGAAACCATAGATCACTCCCAACCTTGGGATTATTTTGATGGCTCAACACAAGAGGCAGGATGTGTGGGGGGGAGGTGGGGTGCTATACTTTACTTAACTAACTCCCATTACTATTACATACAAATGGGACTTGGAGGAGGCACAAACAACTATGCAGAACTCATCACAGCCAAACATCTCATTCATTTTGCTATTGAAAAAAACTGCAGGAATCTACAAGTGTTTGGGGACTCAAAAATTGTATGCAACTGGATAAACAAAACATCAACATGTCATTCTTACACTCTGTGACACATTTTGGATGAGGTCCATAGATATATATCATATTTTGATAGTTTTGCATGTTGTCATATCTATAGGGAATGAAACTCACTCGCTGACCAACTTTCCAAAGAGGCAGTGATTCGACCACGCGACATCTGGATGATATAGGAACAAAGAGATGGGGAGCACTACCAATATTATCACTGCCCTTATATGGACCATGCTACACAAGCTCACCAAGAGCCTGATATTATATGATATTTGACGTTTTTTTTCCTGTTTATATTTATTTTGCTTTTATATCTACAACTACATGTTACAGAAAATACTCTCTGTGTAGAGTAATCTAAATTTTGATCACTAAACAGTACATATCTAAGGAATTGTCTATATATATATATCTTCTTCTATATTTTGACAGGCTTACAACCTTTTAAAACTACATGTGCACACAACATTTAAAACATGTAATTTCCTTAATATTAATGAAAATTACGATTTTTCCAAGGGGAAAAAAACAACCTTTACAACAAGTGTGACATTAAATATACTCTTTGCGACGACCGTGACGACACTTGTGTGACAATGCTTAAAACTTTGGAATGAGTGCAACAGAGGTTTACATGGTAAGATCTACTCATTTACACAAGGAGAACCTCTTGAAACCACCAAAACAAGCTCATGTACATTGTGTGACACTTAACATGCCTGAAGACGACAAGTGCTAAGGTGTGAACAACACTTGAGATATGCAAACAACAGTGAAAGAAACATGTGCTAGAACAAAGATAACATGAAAATGACACTCACGAAAACAAAGGTGTGTGAAAGCGAAAATTTGCAAAAATCACCAAAATAAAAGTATAGACATAGTTAGAAGTGAGAAGCTATTGATGTCAGTGGGCACTAACTATTGGCATGGATTGGACATTACAGAGGAACGATCTTGATGGATCATGCTATGATTGTTCAAGCTTGTGTAAAAGAATGCGCTCATGAACTTGTTGCGGACTGAGCATGTGTGAGCAAGTACCCTCGACATTTCCAATTCAAGAAGGGAGCTCAAAATAATAAACTAAACAAGAAGTGACTACGATATGACCGATTGTAATATCCACAGTAGGCTCCAAAATTCAAGTGTAGGAAGCATTCTGGAGGGTTGACAACATATCCCTAATATCCCATCAGTAAAAGGAGCAAGATCTAACTAGATTTCATAAGGTGGATTGTAGAAGACAAAAGTTTTTTCATACATAACACAATCACAAAGGGAGTAGTCTCAGAAGCATATAAGAAGAAATGTTGAATGCAAGACACAACCTTTGACAGGCGGAGCTTAGTTTCAGAAAAACTAGTAGTAAGCAATAGGAGGAAGTAATTGTTTTGTTATTAATATCTCAAAGGGGGAGAATATGTATAGAAGACAAGGGTATCAGTTGTAGTCACTAAGAAAATTTTCATACAAAATAAGAGTTACAAATAAGAAGCACAAGTTCAGGGGGAGCATCCCTTTTCCATTGATTTCAAAGGGGAGAAAGTTGCAAGAACAATGAGAATTGCAGATAGGGAGAGTTATACAATATTATCACATAATTGACTAAGGGTTTCCATCAACGAAAATGGGGTATATTGTTGGAAATTGATGTCAAAGACAAGGGTAGACTACTTATGTCCAAGATAAATATTGGAAAATGGAGATTGTTGGAAATATTGTCTTTGGACCTTTGATGCCTTAATTGAATATCTTATATTTAAAGGAATTTGTACTCTAATTAACCAGATCAAATGGGAGAATAAGATATAGTGTTGGAAATATATTTTGATACCTTTATGGAGCTCTCTCTAGTTCCATAGGAATGAGGAGATATGAAATATTTTGTCAAGATGACCCAACCAAAGTACAAGCAAACCCCATTTGGATACCCTATATTTTATGGAATTTTTAATCTAATTACTTATCTCAAATGAGAGAAAGTATATATGATGGGAAATAGTATTCCAATACCTTTCCAATGGTATATAAAAATCCTTCTAATTCCACAAGAATAAGAAGATATGAAATATGTTGTTGAGATGATCCAACCAAAATACAAGCAGGATGACCCAACCATTTTTACAAGTCATCCGCATAAGCGAACATGAAAACACTTTAACTAAGGGAATATGAGTTTTTTTAAACATTAATTCATTGAATATAAAATCTAAGGTTACAAGAGGAACTAAGGAATAACTTTTCTGTTGATTCTTGGAGTCTAAAGGTGGAAGCACAAATGTGATTTATGGAGTGAACAAATCATCTTGGAATTTTCACTATATATTTTAGTTTGTGATGTTTCGGGCTATGAAACTTGAAGGAGCTATAGAGAATATATCCATGTACCTTTGGTTCAAGTTCCAAACCTTGATTCACTACCATTTCGTAGATAAGGAATTTAGGCTTCCTAAATGCTCTTGAAATCTTCTTCAAATAGGTTAGCTAGGAATTTTCACTATAATTTTTGTTTTGTGATGTTTCACATCATGAAACCTATAGGAGATATATAGAATATATTTATGTCCATATGGTCCAAGTTTCAAGCATTCATTCACTTTAACTTCATATATATGGTCAAAGGAAGTTGGGCTTCCTAAATGTTCCTGATGTCCTCTTTAAACAGGTCAACTAGTAATTTTCAGTATAACTTTTGTTTTGTGATGTTTTAGGCTGTGAAACTTGGAGCATATAAATATAAGATCTTCATGTACATGTGATTCAATTTTCATACCTTGATTGACTATAATTTTGGAGATATGGTTAAATAAATATATAAGCTTCTTGGATTCTCATAAAATATTCTTTAAACAACGAAAAGTAAAGTTTTGGGACGTAGACTTGGTGAAGAAGGAAATAGTAGGAAAACCTAGTGAAGTGTAGAAGCAACTAACAAAGCTAGTGAAGAAATAAGTAGAAAGAAAATTGGTGAAAGTAGATGCAACTAACAAACATTGTGAAAAATCAAGCAAGTAGGTTGGTGCCTACAAATATTATAGTAGAGGGGATTAGTGTCTCCTATAGGTTGGTGCATAAAAAGCGACAGAGGGGATTGGTGTCTCCTGTTGGTTGGTGCTTACAAATAATATGAGGGGATTGGTACCTATTGTAGTTTGGTGCCTATAACGGGGATAGTTATCTCCTATAGGTTGGTGCCTATAAAGCAATAAAAGGGATAAATGTCTCTTGTAGGTTGGTTCCTACAAGAGAAAAGGGGATTGGTTTCTCTTGTAGGTTAGTGCCCACAAATTGATGTAATAGTAGGTTAATTCCTACAAGATCTTTCATATTAAGATTTTTTGTGGTTTTCTCCCATAAGGGTTTCCACATATATCTTGTGTTACTTGTTCAATTTATGAGATTGGTGTTTTATTATGCTTGAATGGAACTAAATAAGTAAAAATTGTCATTATACCGATTCAATCCCCCTCTTAATATAATTATGAATTCCAACAAAAACCTCACTAAGAAATCTAGATTAAGAGAAAAAATGAGATTTGTTATCACAATAAACACTTCACTTTTTTTTTTTTTTATAGAAAATGTTGACATTTGTAGTGTTAGAATTTAAAATTGTAATAAACAGGGAAAATTTTCTGATAGCAGGCCTATCGAAGTTTTTTGAAATCTAATATGGTCTTGAGAAATAAATCACTGATAATGAGGGTAACAACATTTTTCAGACAGGCCAATTGTTAGTGCCAAAATGAGTTTAAATTTTTTAAAAATGGTGACTGTGCTGACCACATCAGCTTCATCGATTTTCTTTAAACATGTCTTCATTGTTTTCGAAAGGGTAAAGTACAAGGTTAAATCATGTTTTATCCATCGTAATTAGTAAAAGGGTCATAAACACGTTTTTTCATATGATGCAAATAGTATTTGCAATCATAACCAGAAAATGATTAGATCTTCCACTTACCTTATGTTACCTCGACCATCTGTTAAACCACCTCACCTGTTTACATCGACCATTATGTCAAGCCACCTCAATCTATCCTGTAAGCAGTTAGTTGGTGATTAATTCAAGATTTTTCACACTTGGCATTCAAATATATTTTCGTTGTAGGGTTTTATGATCAAATATTAGGGATAACATACACCGGAATGGGAAAAGGAGGTAAGCTAGACCATACTGAGCCCAAGAGGACAGATTTGATGGACATCTACCCTAATATTCTCTGTTTGTTTCAACAAGTGTGGTGGAGCAGTTTTATTTATCAGTGTTCTAACTACCACGACTTTGTGGCTCAATGTTTTGCGTAAGGGTTCGATTCGAACCATGTGGAGGTGGGAGGTCTATTGTTTGAAATCATAGATCACACCGTCACTGAAGCTATGACCTTACTGATGTACAGTGAGAAGATTTTTCACAGCCATGTTTTGGTAGGAATCAATGTTCCCTTCTTCTTCAAAGAGGAACACAAAGGGAAGACTGGAGTTTGAAAGGAGTGGCTACAGGACTAGTGGTATGTCCCCCTATGCCTTTGTCAACAATATTTTACCTATGAAGGTTGGTATAATAGAGTGAACTTGATTCATTTTTATTTTCTAGCTCATCTAGTCGGGCATGTCATAATTAATCCATGCTTTTACCTCCTAGAGAGCTTAAGACATATGGTTGCTAGATCTAGAGCCCGAGTTAATACTTCATCTCATTTCATATACCATAAGACATTAATTAAATTGTTGATAGAGAACCAATTAGCTAAATTAGGGAGAACATGGAATCATTTCCTTCTCTGGGGAGGTTTTCAACCTCAACCCATCAGGAGAAAAAGAGGCAGACAACAGACTGCCAAAAATGTAAAGAAAACAAGAGGCCAGGGTCCCATTGAACCCCCCACAAGTCACAAAACCCTTGGGATCCCATCTACTTCATCTAGTCCAAATATCCTTAAGGTTTATCAAATAAAGAGTGCCTGACTTCACAAAGAACATCCTTCATCCCTGGAGAACCTAGCAGTTGGTATTGACTCTTCCCATACTTCAGTCATACTCTTAGAAGTTTCTCCTACAGACATAGCTGAACCATAAAAGCCTAAGGGAAAAGAGCCAGAGGACTTGAAGTGCAAGGAACCAGAGGTAGAAAACAAAGAAGAGGGACCTTCACCTAGTGTATTCAAGAAGAAAAATAGAGATACCAAACCAACTAACAAATTGAGATATAATATTAAACTCAAAAGTAGCCGGAGTTGTCAAAAGAGGTAATGAATGTTGATAATATGCCCCTGAGGGACCTAAAAATTAAAAAAAAAATAAGAAGCCTACAGACTCTAGGAAGAGACAAAACACAGAAACTATGAAAATAAGACCCATGGAGACCAGGTAGAAGAGAAGCTGAGGTTGGATAAGGTAGATGTGTTTCTTGAAGCTACTGGTACCCTCAGCTAGGATACCAAGGTATTAAGAATCATATTTTTCTTACCTATTGAATGAAAACACACTTTCCACCTTATCATTGACAGTCCGTTTGGTAGTTTTTATACACAACATAATAGTCAGGAGAGTTGGCATTATCTTTGTTAGAATTTTTAAAAAATATTGACAGGGCCACTGTCAGCAATTTTGAACTAAAAACTATGAATATTGATTGATAAGAAAATGATACAAGAGAAAGGCCAATAGTTTGTCTGTCAGCAATTTTCAGGCGAGTAAGAAATGTTGAAATCCCCATTGTCAACAATATCTAAATAGGTGGAAAGGCTGACCTCCCTTTTATTAGCGAAAACTATGAACAGAAAACCAGTAACGCTGACATCTGCATTATCAGCTTTATTTCTAGCGGAACTGAAGGAAAACAGGATGAACAAAGGAGAAGTTTTGATAGAGATTGCAGAGGTACCTATTTACCAGAAGGAGGCTGAGCTATATTTTAGGCACATGTTTTACTTTCAAGGGAGGCATTTTACCATATATTTCATTTTTCCTAGACATAAGCATATTTTCCTATAATTATTCTAGGAAAGACATAATATTTTTAAGCTTATCTTTTGCATACATGAGCTTGAATGATATTTAAAATATATCAGTTTTTGTAATTATTGCATGACTATTATTATGCAAGTTGTTATGTAAGCCTTATATAAACAGTTTATGAATAATGAAACATGGTTGGAAATCATTGGAAAAACACTTGTAGTCTAAATATATTTGAGAAATCTTGAATGTATTTTCAGTGTTTAATGAGCAGTTAGTAGGAAATTCATGTGTTACATCTCCCTGTTAGTATTTCTCTGTTATATAATTATTTTCTTCCATTTCTGAGAATGTTATTTTATGAGATTGAATTTCATTGATGCTCCTCTCTTAAATTATAAGTCATTAATATTTGTCACTCTAGTAATTTATAAACTCTGTTTTCTTCCAGTCCTCCTTTCTTTTGAATCTCCCAAACAATCGAAGGACTTGTTTCTTTCATGCTTTGTACAACTTTCTCATTAGATATCTGATCTCATTTGTTTAATAGCTGGACTCCATGCCCAATGGCAGGCTTTGAAGATCATCCAATCGATTTATCCCAAGACCTAAATCTGGTCACTTGAACTCAATTGTAGAAAACCTTATACTACAATGACCATAGGGTAGTTGAGTTTTACAGAGAGATTCCTCTTCGAGTTGAAGGGCCATCTTCAACCTAAAATAGGTTCTGAGGTTACCTTACTATTTTTCCCGCAACTAGGGTTTTCCCTAATTGATAACAAGATTAGTCACCATTGTCATGTTAGCAACTACTCCCCTCATTTTTGTGATCGAATTCAATCCCCATAAGGGATGTTTCCCTCGTAGATATTAGTGATCAAGTAACCTAAAATAGAATTAGACTAAATTCCCCATAAATGTTCTACAACAAGATTGGGTCAGGGATAAATATACAATGATTAGGATTTTGGGTGATTTAAGGTTCAATTTTAAGAGAGCATGTTCAAAGGCCCATATGGCCAAATCTAGAGGATTTAGCTAGACCAAAATAGGCTCAAATTACTAACCAGATCAATGTTATCAGAACTAGACTGAAATTAGTTGAAATGGTTGGTCTAGCCATTTTCAAGACATAACTAATCTAATTGGTGAGAAAAAACTAGAAAAGGCATATTATGTACTGAACTTATTGGTTCTATACATCAGTAGTTTCAACTAAGGACCCTTGAAAAAATGAGTTAAAAAGAAAAATAATAAACAAAATGTGAGTGGGGAAGCATAATATTCAGCCTTGAGGCCATACTATTGTTTTGTAATTCATCGTAATGTTAAATTCTTAAAATAAAAGGGTGAAAATCATTTCACTTAAATTTTTAACTTTACCATTAATTGCTTTAGTATGTTTGAGAGTGGTTCCAACCTCATTAGAATTCATATAGAAAAAGTATAATTTTAAATATTACTCGAAATTCGTCAAACTTAATAGTTTTTAGGATTGGCAGATTGAAACATTTCCATTGGATTTTATCATGTATGAGGGTATGGAACTAGAATTTAATCAAGAACAAAAACCCTCTATATACCTAGATGATGGTGACATTTATTGTTGAACTCCTCCATCCTAACCCTAGTAAAAGTGTGCCCATCACTCTAACAAATTCTCAATTTGACATATTCGTTTTTCCGTATCTTAAAAGTGTGTTATTGATGATGATGGTCTTGATATACACAATTTTTTATGATATGTAGGTATTTTTCAGAGCATGTTCTTTGGACTCTGGAGGCCACTAGAGCCTCTTTATTGATGTATTTTGGTTTATACATATATTGCACTCAATACTATTTTCATTATATGCACCCTTACTTCCTATATATCAGAAATTTGCATAATTGTGTATAATGGCTTTAGATTCATATGGATGCACATAAATATGTGTGTGTTCTTCAAAATTTGTATATTTATGTATTTTTTGGTTGACCTTTTTTTCATATATATATATATATATATATATATATATCTATATATATATATATATATATATATATATATATAGGTTCTAGTCTAGTTATTGGTTTTGGGTTTCATTGGTTTAATGAACAATCCAATTCGGATAACATAGACACAAACACATGCAATCAAGAATTTATAATTTGCTATTATAAGTTAGTATTTTAATCATCAATTTGCAACATGAATTTTTTTTATAGAAACATTAAGGAAACATCCCCAAAACCTATGACAAACAAGTGTAAAATTAGGGTTGATTAATGAGTAAATAAGAGAAAAAATTATAGCATTTTTCAATGGCTAAAAGGACAAATAACAAGAATATAAACCCTATACACAATCCTTAATTAATGGCTAAAAAATGCATGTAAATAATATTTTTTCTTCTCCAAATGAATGTATATAATTTCTAAGCCCTTGACAATGTGATCCAAGAATAATGTTAAAAAATGATGATTTTGCTAGACCCTAACCCTAATTTACCCTAAAAATTGTGAAAGATAAAAGGTATGGTTTTATTTTAATTTACGGGATTGGTGAGAGGTGCTGAAATTGGCATCTTTTTTAAACCCATCCAATGCCTTTTTTGCATACCATTTTCTATTTCCAAGACATTTTATCGCCTATTCCCACAAGAATACACTTTTGATCAATACATAATTATCCTTTGATTATGCCATTTTAATATTTACTCTTGTGTATTTAGGGAAGATTGTACCTCTTTGTTTTACCTTGTGGAAAATAATGAGAAGAAATTCTAGGTAGGATGTGTAGGTGCAGTTCTTGCAATACTCCAAGTGTTTCATTAACATCACTAAGACCTATTGATGAAACACCCCTACGCTTCTACAACTCCCATGAGCACATTGTTGCAACATCGCTATGACCTAGAACCATGATGTAACACATTTATTGTTGTAATTCTCTTGTTGAAACATGCCCTAAAACCAATGCATACATACTAGGGAAGAAAACAATGCATACTTTGACACCTGCCCGGCAATGGCGCCAAAAAGTGATGAGCCCCAGTATTACAACAAGAATGATGCAACTCCCAAGGCTACCAGCTTTAATTATCAACCTGAGGTTCATACAAAATTAAGAGGTATTGACACTATATTTGCAACATAAAATGTGTCCTTATTTGATTGATATGTTGTTATGGAGTAAATGTCATGAAATCAAAGCCTAAACTAACTGTAAAAATGGAATTGTTACTCTATTTGTAGGAAATGGAAATGCTACTTGCTCAACTTGTAAATGCTAACTAATAAATTCATGAAAGAACAAAGGCTAATATACTTGTAGAAAGAACGTTATTTCATCTTGCATAATTCATTAAACTACCAATCAGAATTTCATGTACCATCTACCTAGTTCACACTTTCTTGTAAATCAGTAACCTACTTGCATCATACTTGTCATAAAGAAATTAAGCTTACTCTGTTTTGGTAGTGAATAAAAGGAAGGGTTTTAGTGGCTTAGGAGCTTCCCTTGATCATTAAATCATGGCTGGGGTTCATTATTCATCTAGACTAAGTCATAGTTGCAGTGGGGATCAAAACTGATGAAGGAAAGTGGTGTTACAAGTTTTCTACTGAGGAAGGGAACTATTTCCTACAAGAGAAGAGATAATTTCTACAGGAGGAGAGAACTCACCGAATAGTGAAGTAAATCAAATAGAAATGGGATGGGACAATTTTTTTTATTGAGTGGATGTCTTAGGCCTCCATTACAAGTGGAATCACTCTAAAATACCCTTGTTCACACGTGCTAAAAAATAGCATAAAATTACTAGTCTAAAATATCGAAATTCGAGAACTAGTGAGCTAGTTAACGTATCAAATTCCTAACCTAATTAAGTGAAAATGAAATGGGGTAATTTTTTAATTAAATTTCATGTTTTTATTATCTAATGCAAGTGGAATCAACTGAAATGAAGCTCATTTACATGTTCTAAAAAATAGCAGAAAAATACTACTATTTGCTACAAGGGACTTCTGGAAATTTTAGATTTGTGAATAAGTAGATTAATCCCAGTAGCTCAATGATGACTATGACCTTCCAAATCTGTTCCAAAGATGAAATTGTGCTTGTGAATCTATAAATAACCTATGGAAGAACTCACTTCAACCTTTTAACCCAATCCTACAGCAAAAACTCATCAATACTAAATGCAGAAATAGGAAAAACAAGAACAAGAGATGCATGTGAATAAGAAGTCAAAAGAAGAAAAGAAAAAATACAAAATGGCTCTGAGGCTCTTGGATAGCCAAGCCTAATGATACTCAGATTCTTATAAAGGAGACCAAGCTTTAGAAGCTAAAAATGGCACCAAAATTCATTATTTGAATCGATCCAGGTACATCCCTACTAGAAATGAAAGTGGACCTACAAAATAACACGTTTTCTCCACAATAAGACTAAAAAATACACTCCCTAGAGGAAATTTTGAATTGGTACTTATACAAAATGACGAGGAATTATTCTCCTTGAAAGGAGGAATATTTCCCCTTAAAAATCTCTCATATAGGGGATCTGGTTCCCAACACTAGGAATCTGCATTAAATGACATGGAACACATTCCTAGATTTTCTCAATCATTAGAGCTCCAGAATTTGTGCAATAATTTTATAATATCCTATCGATTTATGATCTAATCATTATCCTCCTATAGTAGGGAGAAAGTCCCTATATTGTCTCCTCTTCCAAATCTTCGTAATATTCCCAATATCTCACAATATTATTCAAAAATAAATAATATTATTCAAAAATAAATAATATTAGGCACAAATATGCAGTTATCCATAAACCTTCCTAATGAACATATTAAAATAAAAATATTTCATCTAATGGAAAAAGAGAGGTTTAATGTGTTGAAGGATGGTCAGATGGGCCTTAATTTATGTCTAATTTGGATGCCCATCATACCCCCCTGCGGAAAGTGTTTCTCACCCTTTGAGAAACTTAGTGACTACCTCATTCATGGCCTTGGTGGCCTTCCTCATCTGTCTTCTAGTTTTCCAACACTTTCCTATAGAAATTTTCTACTTTCCTGTAGAAACTTTCTTCCTTCCTGTAGCATCTTTCTGCCTTCCTGTAGTAGGGCATATTCTTCTTTTAGTTTTTTTTTTCATGGCTCCCTTGGTGCTTGGCTTCTTCTGAGAAGCTTGGGTCTCCTTTATTTTGGATTGGAGGGAGATCATCTCTTCGGTTTGCTTCTTATTCTCCTTTTATCCTTTGTTCTGATTTTCCGGGAAATTTTTCTTATGTTTCAACCTTTTATTTTTCTTTGCCACCTTCTTCTTCTTCTGCAGAGCCATTCCTGACTATCTCTTCAAGTCCAAAAAATCTTCTTTATCCATGTTAACAAAATTTTTCCATGTGTTCTCAAGGTTTGTGCAAGGGAGCCCTGCTGCCAGTTATCAATTTTCGAGCACTTAGTATTTCAACTTAGGACAAGAGGAGGAGTGCTTCCTATTGATGAGTGAGGTGAAAAATGGTATTCCAATTTCAAAACAAATTTATTCTCCCATCATAATTCTCATACTCACAAGAAAACCCACACATCAAATTTTTTATGGTTCTGCTACAGGATTTTTAGTGGAGGAATTTTGAAAAACTTCATAGACTTTTTGTTTGTAAGAGGTGATAGATCAAGTACTTACCCCTTCCTTGTAGACTCCTTCAAATTTCCATGGTTTTGTGGCCAATAATTCTCAACCCTATTTTTGTCTCTTGGGACAATCCTGTAGCAGGAAGACTGTCTCTTAGAGCACCTACCTGTCTCCCGTAGTAGCCCTGTTTCTTCCTGTAGCATGGTAGTTTGTGCTTTGAGATGCTTAGCTGGGGCTAATCTAGTGGTTGGCCTTCTCATGGATGTTAAAAGTTTCTTCCGCTTTGGTTGAAACCTCCCCCCATTTCTCCTAATGCTCCTTCTTGGGGCTACTTGAGTGTATTTTAAATTTTTCTCCTTAGAGCAGTCTCAGTTTCCTATTGTTCAATTGTCTATTACAGGCTACCAACTTTAGGCAGAATTTCTAATGCAATTGTATGGAAATTAAGGAGGGAGGAAGCCATTTACTCTTTTTCAAAATAAATTTCTATGTGCATGAGGGTTTGAAGACAATTTTGGGTCACTGTGGCCCTCTTTCACCCTTAAATTCCTCTTGTAGCTTCTTCTCAACCCGCTTGTAGCATTTTATACCTTCCTGTAGGTTCCTCCTATAGCACCTTCAAATAGAATTTGAAGCACCTTGGTGGCACCCTAAGCAGTCTAATAACACTAGATCGTCCTTCCTCCAACTATTTTTTAGAAATGAGCAATGGTGCAAATGAAGTGGAACCTAGTACGTAATATTTCCTTTATGGTAAGGGCTTAGAACACTTTGAACCATTGCCCCCACTCCTTTCAATCATTACCCTTATTAATTTGGCTTTTCCATGTCGCATCAGTGAGGGATTTAGATGTACTTGATTGGTTGAGGGTGGCCGAGACTGCTGACTCATCCTTAGCTTATAAAAGCTCATCTATTATGCATTGACAACAAATTTATAACCATAATATGCTCAAGAGAAGAGGTAATTAATGTTTCATACCTATACCTACCTATGGATCACATTGTTGGAGGTGATTGCATGTTGTTGTTGGGCCATATACATCATGATATCCTGGTGCATGTCCTCACAACTTGATTATACCTTGAATGATAGCTTTGTTGTGTGTGTGTAGGTTCCTCTCTGATGTCTAGGCAACTAGTGGTGGTGGAATGCCTTCCCAATGATGATGTGTCCCCCCCTGATTAGACCCATGCCTTCATCATGATTATGTTAGTGGAAAATTAAGATCTCATATATTTCTATTGTAACTGCACAAGTTGCTACAGGAGGAGTTTTCTTCCTGTAGAAACCTTTTAATCATCCCTTGAAGTATTTATATTACATGATGGTGTTGAGGGTAATGATGAAAATCCATGAGGATAGGATTGGAGTCATGACAAAGTAGAGTAGACATTGGAAATATAGAAAACAATGGCTTTTGTGTTTTTTCTCTCTTTTTTTTTTAGAGGTAGGACAGAGTGGAAATTTTGAACAAGTTTTGGTGAAATGGAATGGATAGGTGATGGATGGGTGATGATTGAATCATTGGATGACCTTTTTAAACCTTTCCTAAAAAACACATGACCTTTTGACCTCTTTCTTCAATCGGATCTTCCTCCTTTAGCAATTCTGGTCCCTCTTGTAGCATTTTAGGACAACCTCCTCTAGCAGAATTGATTTATCCATATCTCTCAAATGGTGGATTGGATTGACCTAAATTTTTTTGAACATGTAGCCATCATCCTTATGCACCTCCCCATAAACTATCTTGTCAAACATATGTACGAATCTTGAGAAAAATAAAAAATGGATGTAGGTGATGGAGGTCAATTTATCGAAAAGTGTGCGCTGGAATTTGCTGAAATTTCTTGAGCATGTTACCATAATCCATATGAATCTCCCCATGAAATAGATTGTTCAATGGATGCATGGTTGTCAAGATATGAAAAAAACAATTTATGCTTTATGTATTTTGGCCTCTTGTCGCAAAATAGAGCCCTCCTATAGCATTTTAGGACAACAAGGAAAATGAATAAGAAAAACTTGGAAATGATGGGTGGATGTTGGAAATGGATGAAGGTGATGGATTCACATGGCTTTGGTCCTATTGTAGCATCTAAGAAAAGGAGGAGAAATTCAAAGTTTGACTTCCTTTGACTAGATTTTTGACCAATTTTTTCTTTTAGTGCTAACTTGTTTTTGTTTCTTCCAAAGGTTGGAGAGCACCTGCATTAATCAAAGAGAGATACATGGAGCAAAGAAATTTTTTCATTTTTTCATTTTTTTTTTTAGGCCTACTAGTTGCCTCAATGAGGTTTTTAACTAGTAGCTCTGCCTAGGTGCCTCAAATGAGATTTTCACCTAGGCTCTTTTATTTTTCTCTTTTTTCAACCCATTGACCGTCTAATGGAGGTTTTCAATCAATGAGCCAATCTCAAGAACCTCAAAGGAGGTTTTCACCTAAGATTTTATTTTTCCTTTTATTTTTTCATTTTTTTTTCTATCCTACTCTACTTGAAAAAACAAAATCATTTTCAAGTGTAGGAATACTTCCAATGGAGCCATGTGCACATCAAGATGACAGATAAAATGATGTGTAGGCTTGAAATATATGCTTTGACATGTACCTAAATTTTAGATACCAAATGCTTTGACTTTGACAATATCAAACACAATTGAAGAAGAGAGTGATGATCCATCTTGTTGATTTTCTGAAACCAAACCTCAATATAGCTTTGATGCCCTTGGTTCTCTTGCTCATATGGATCATTCTTCATGTATTATTCTACCATGACATTCATATCTTCCTCTTTTTGCAGATTATTCTCTTGAATACATGGAGGATCTAATGGAAAACATGAGGGAACTTTCTCAATCTCTGATTCTGATGTCTGCTCTTCATCAAGTGTAACCCATGATTCTTTGGTCTTGTCATTTGAATCTTCTTTTTATGCATGTTGTCCTTCAATGGCATTAATAGAATCTCTTTTTTGCAATACTCTTCCTAAGCTAAGATGAATACCACTGATATCAAGAGGAGATGTTAGGAGGTGTTGTACCTTAGTATTGTAAGTGGTATGAACTACTTCCTTGTGTAGGTTCAGAAATGGTGATACAAGTAGTGGAGTGGGAGTGGATCTTTGAGATGGATGTGGTTGGGGTTTTGGTTGTGGTGGAGGTGGATGGTAGGGGTAACATGGAGTTCAGTATGGAGGATATTGAGTAAAATATTGAGGATATTGTGGATTTCTCCCATAAGGTCCTTTCCAACCTTGTTGCCAAGATTGGTTTTGGGGTTGAGATGGCCAAAGCTACCAAGGAAAGGGTGTGTTCCAATTATTTTGAGATGGATGTGCGTAACCTTGAAATTCTGAATTAGGTTCTTGCATCATACTAGGTTAACTAGGCTTCCATGGTTTGATTGGAGCTACATAACATAGTTGTTTTGGTCTTTGACTGGCTCCATTTTCCTCTTAGTAAACTTCCTTCAACCTTGGTAATGATGGGAAATATTTAATAGCATGTGATTATGCATGGACAACACAAATACCAACATCTTCTTTTTCCTCATATTCCATTCTTAACATTGCTACTTGTTCACTCAGATTGCTAAGAGTTTTTGTTTTAAAGTCATCAAACAAATTTCCAAGTTTAGCTGGACTTACAACCCCCCCATTTTTCACTTTTAAATCTCACATGGGGACCCTTTTAACTAATCGTTTGGTAATATTATTATTGTATTTTGAGAATGTGGATGAACTAAATGAGTTCGACGTGTCTTTATCTGTCTAGCTAAATATGTTTGAGCTCATTTGGAATAGATGCTTGTGAATATTTCTTGTTTGAAGATTGGATTTGTTCTAACTGCTTGACTTTGTGGCTTTTGCATGGCTCGATCATGTCTTGGTTGTTGCAATAGGTTCCTTGTGTGATTGGTGATTAGATTTTACAATCGTGACAACATTTTATTACTGGTCACGGGAAGGCAATGTGGCATCTCTAATATAATATATATAATAAATCAAACTTAAAATAAATAATAACAAAGTTATTGTTAAAGTGTATATATATTCAAAAACATATTTAAAATAAATAAATAGAACAATTAAATTCACCTTATAAATAATTTATACTCTTTTTACATACTTTAACTTAACGTATTATATTTATATATTTTCTTTATATACATTAGCTTCTCACACATTTTATTTTCACCAAAGGGAGGCAATACACAACACATTTATTATAAACATGGTTCTTTTGAAGTTTGGTTTGAAATTTCCATATGTATCAAAATTTGGTAATGTCAAAGTGAGTTTGTTCGCAAAGACACTATTTCCATTCCTGCATGCTGGTAAATTCCATCTCAAGTAAAACCAAGCTCTTAAAACAAAATCTTGAAGCATTGTTGTGGAATGTATTAAAAGCATACATTAAAAAAAATACACAATTTTGGCAAAACAATATCGGCGTTCATTTATCCATCACATTTCTCTTCACGCAAATGCGCATTAAATTGCATGGAGCGCAATATAAACTAACCCATGACAGGTCATATAGGTATCGCCCAGTCCATCTTATGCAGCACACATGGCAATTCTGCATTCATTCCAAATAGCATCAAATGCCAATTTATCGTCAAACTAGATCTCAGGGATGCATTTTAAAAACTGATTGCATTCATTTATTACCACATGATTTTGAGTGATTCTAAAGTTTTCTAAGCTGTTGAATGATGATTATTTTCTTATATTTCAAGTATGAGGATAAAAGCAATTTTTCTAATAAAAAAGGCATAGCAGCAAATTATCGCACCACATACATTGAAACTACCTCATACAAAGAACGAAGATTTTGGTGACTTCTAGTTTCGAAAATGACGAGAAACATGTAGTGGAAGGTACAGGGTGCGTCATTTGGAATGGGATTTGGCACGCAATTTTGGGTTTTGAAATAGACTCATGCCAAATGTTCCACCTGCAACCACGCAAGACCCACGCAAACATGAGGATTAATGGCACACTCCAGTTTCATTCTCGAAATGGAGTCTCATGATGAATGCCTAATTGACAGAACATCGATGGCAAGGATTTGCATGACATAATATCTGATCTGCCCCAATAATCAGATCCCATGAAATAAGCAACAACTATTGTCAATTGGAAACAAAATCAATTAGTTTTCCATATGCATCGCATCAAAACAGTCCATTTACAAGTCCGAAAAATGTGGAATTGGCAAGAAAAGAATGTCGGAACGGATGTTGACCCAAGGAAAGTAGCACAAATGACTGCCAATGTAAATGTGACAATGCGATGAAATTAAGATGCCTTCGGCATTCTTACAGTAACAATTTCAATCTTGGGATACAAGAAGATAATTTAACCACAACAGAACTCAAATATATTTCTGGAAAGTGAATTCTTGGCATAACAGATCAAGCTTTGGAAGCAACCTTCATACTTTTCAAAGAAAGCTATAAATTTAGTGATGAAAACGAGCGGCTAGACATGTCAAATACACCCTTTTCAATCAACTTTTATTTTTGTTTTTGTTTTTAAACTTAATTTTAAGTTAGAATTTATCTTCGTTATTACTATATTAGTTCTAGAATTTAATATAGTTATTTAAATTTAGTTTATATATCAGATTTGGATTCTATTTGATTTAATTAAATCATTTTTATTAAAAACTAAAATAAAAGATTTGTTGGTTTGAATTATAGGTGGAATGGAGGATTTGAAGCCTAAGCTCAAGGAGAAGGAAACAAACTTATATGGTTATATAAGAAGCATGGATACAACAGCAGTAGGGGATCCAAACACAAGAGTATCTACGCTATAGGAAGGATCGCGATTCAGGAGAGGGGATTCTTTACTATGATTCAATTTGTGCTTATGCACTTCTGTTTTGCACAGAGAGAGTGATTCTAGAGATTGAAAGAGGGTTTTTGGACCTATTTTATTGCTTAGCACTATTGCAGGCAGTAAGAGCATAGGTCTTAAATTCTCAAGGACTGCGTATTTTGTAAAAAGATTTGGCATTGTTTAAATGAATTTCCATTCATGTGTACTATTACTGGAATGCTAATTTTTTTATTTTTTTTTTCCAAGTTTTGTGATTGATTTCGATCTTTATTCTAGATAGTATCTCTTGTTGATATCTAACACTATTGTTGGTTCAATTTTGATATGTTATTGAAGCTTTACAGGAGCTGTCTCCAAGAGGCAGAACGTGATCAAATCTATAATGAATTCATTGAAGTATATATGAGATAAATGATAGCTATTTATCATTTAATCGCAAATGTATTTTACTTTTTATTCCATTAACTATTTCTTTTGGTTAATGGAAATCACATGGTGAATTCGCTCATAAACCAATCCTTCCCCCTGTTTTATTTCATTGGCTCTCGAATTAGGAGAGGGCCATCCCATTCTAGTTCGAGATAGGATTTTCGTTTTAAATTAGTTTTACATTTGTAAATTAATTCTTCATAAAAGTCATCTTTCGTTAGAGGCAAACATCTTGTTCCTCAGTGAAAAGATTGAGCCCTGATATTAATCAACCTCCATGATTGATTTTAATATTTATTCAAAACACTAAAAAATCAATCATAAGGATTAATGTAATATATTGTATATTAATTTATTTTTAATCAATAACACTTAACAATTGAAATTACTTTTCTTTTCCTTTTTTAGAGTTAACTTTAGCATACTAATTATTAATTAGTTTTCTAACATTAACTTTCAATAAATAATAATAACCTAAAAGAATTAGAATAATTTTAATTTTACTTAGGTAGTGTATTTAATTATATCTTATTTTAATTAAATGTTTCCTTAGAAAAATTATAACATTATTTAGTTTAATTGACATTCATTTTATAGTTTATCATAGATATATTATAATATTATAATAAACTGTTATCGGGAAATCTAGTGTCTATTCAGAGTTGCTAGTCCCACTAAGATGGGTAGCTATCTTAGAAACAAACGGATTAAAGTTACTTGTTTTTCCTTTACGAGAGAGAGAGATGAGAAAGATGTAGAGAGTACCAACCTCAGTCTTCCGCTTGGCTCCTTGCTTGTTTCCTTTCCCCTTTGACAGAATCTCGCCACTGCTTCTGTACTTGTCCTGCTTCAAAGAGCACCTGTAGATTCATAACAACATAATACCATCAAAGCATAGAGATATTTCACTGTAAACAATATAGGATCAGATATATATTGACCATACAAATACATATATCAACGCAATATTCAGAGATACACAAGAATATGAAGGAAAACTCAAATAGCTTTATTAGTAAAAGTAGTAGAATAGAGGATTACAACCACTTGGTCTGACCCAGCGCCATCCTCCCATCTTGAAAGCCCTCTTCACCTCACACAAAGCAAGATCACCCAACAATGCCTTCAAAGAGAAACCAGTAGCACCTCTTTTCAAATTATCAAATTCCAACCTTTGGATCTCTAGGATGAGGGATCCATTTATAGATATTTGCAGGGGGGTGAGTCAGCTTCTGGGATTTTGATTAGTGTCATCTCTTTGATAGTTCTTTGTTCCACTTGGAGATTTCATGATCTCTTACTCATCCTTGGGCGAACTCAGGGAGGCAAGTGTCAAATGAGAAGCTTCTAGAAGATTCTTAGGTTCTCCTTAGCAAACTTCTTGTGCCATTTGTCTGCTCTCCCTCATCGCACCCTATAGAAGGGCTTTCCAGTATGCATCACACTTTTTGCATGTAGCAGGTGAGATGCATCACACCCTTTGCACTGGGCAGGCTATATGGTCCTGCTTTGACTAGTTTTGAGTGGTTTCTCGTTGAAAAATTCTAGGAGATGATGTAATTAGCCGACCTTGCTCTTTTAGGGTATGAAACAACACTTTTAGGGACTTAGAGGCCCTTGGTTTATGGGCATATGTGATTGGGGTTGCAGTGCCCAAATATTTCTATAACAGTTGCCCCCTAAAGCATGAGGTCGTAAATATTTTGATGTCGGGTGAAATGCTTTAGAATGAGGATCTGAGGTTTTTCGCACTGGAAGGTGACCTGTAATAAGATACAATACAATACATTATCTTCATAATATTTTCATGATCTAGCTGAGGCAGGCATTCCCATGCTCAGCTTTGATAAATTCATTTTCATGTACATAGGACAGACAACCGTCTGTGTGTAGACTAATGATTCTAGTAGAGCCATCATCCATTAGTTTGGATGATTATCTGTGCAGCAATGATGTACATTTGATGTATTTATTTTCCTGAATATATCGCAGCCTGAATGGATGAAACTAGATCCAGGGTCTTCAATAACTCGTTCAATCTTCGCCCGAAAGTACAAGTTGATCCATGTGAAAAGATGTTCTGATGTCGAACATGGAAGGACATCACCTGATTACCAGCTAATGATGTGAGCTGTTAACAGGTGCGAGAGGAATCACCGATAATGATGATGACCCTCAAGGTACTGCAGTATAATTCACGTGGTGTGAATATATTAGTTGATTTCGAACACCACGCAAAATATTTCAGTCAAAGGCCATTAGTGTAAACCTGTTGCCGGAAGTGAGAAACTTACCATTGAGGCATGCAAGATTCAAAGTACTGGAAGGGTTGTCCCTAGGTTGGCTTCTTGGATAATGAGCTGACGTCGACAAGAAGTGACCTGTCATAGGAGGGCATTAATGGATCCCACATATATGACATGGAACTGAGCAAATGATTTTGTGGAGGTGAAAACGATCTGATGATACAAGGTTCAGGGTGGCGGTCATGAAAGAATGAAGCGTGAAGGTATTGTAGCGGATGAGACACAAGTTGGGTAGGTGAATTCTCTGAGCGACTTCTCTTGAACATATCGACGACATTGCAATGGATTGGTAGCGTTAAACCCAAAAGTGGATGGTACGGTGGACCTATGGTGGTACGACCGGTGAACGGAATAACCCAACCCGACTCAATCATGGTGATGGAGTGAAAGTGTCATGTTCAAGAGAGACCTGCTACCAATAAAGTTTCTTCAAGTTTTCTTCCCAATTTTCCCTAATCATTTCTGACCAGTACCTCTTTATTTTTGTCAAGCTTGAGGAGGATAACATATGCTTGTTCTATAATTTGCCCTTCGGGCAAACCCGTTGCTATGTTTTAACGAGCCTAGCAACAGTGAAACTCGCTCTTGTCTGAATGGACAAGTTTGTCGCTATTTTTTTAACGAGTTTAACGACAAGGATAACTCGGTCCTTTTCAATTTTAGAGAGTCTAAAAAGAGACGGAAAGAAGACTCCAATATTCCTTTTTCGTAATATAATCCCTTAAGTCTGAAAAAGTATAAAACAATGCGAAAGGGATGACTTTTCGATAGTTTTAACAAGCCGAACAAGACAAATGCTCGATCTTTTTGTGTAATAATGCCCTAGGTCCAAAAAGATTAAAATCTAGAGGAGGGATAGCACTTCCAATCACTTTAATGAGTTGGAGAGGCCAATTGCTCAACAATCTTTTCATATTTTACGAGTCAGATGAAAAGAGCTTAAAGGAGACTCGTTTTTTGAGGAACAAGTGATGTGTTCAGATAGCATTTGGTTCCAGGTAAGGTTTGGAACTTCCCAATCACGACAGTTGTAAAGAAGGTGGCTGATAGGATCACTCGTTGTAGCTGTTCCTCAAAAGGGGTAAACAATCAAATGGAGGCGAATGATCGGCTAAAACAGAGTGGAGGTGATGGTAAGAACACGACCAAGGCTCAAAAGCTGATGATAATCATTCACAATGGTTATTTACCGGAGGTGGGTTCATTTTTTAATGAGCTTAAACTCTGGTGGAACATATGCTCATTGCTAGGTTTAACTTTTAACGAGCTTGAACTTTGCGTAAAACTGCTCATGCTAGTCGTATAATAAGGATGTCTCATTGATAGGTTCATTTTTTAGGGAGCTTGCACCATTCGAAATTATGCTCCGACTCCTTTTATTATGTAAGCTAGGAACAACCAATTCTACGAGTTTAAAGGGTTAAGAACCTACAAACTAAGAAAATAAATGGTCACTTTTCACTTTCACGCAAAAAGTGTGGATGCCCACAGGTATAGTGAAGTAGAGTTTCCTAGGTTACCCCTCAATTTGTAGACAAAACACTTGTTCTATCGAGAAAGGCATACCTTTCCAGGTTACCCTTCAATTTGCAGACCAAACATTTGTTCTATCGGGAAAGGCCTACCTTTCCAGGTTACCCTTCAATTTGCAGAAAAAACATTTATTCTATTGGGAAAGGCTTACCTTCTAACAGAGGTATCTTATTCTAGTCCAATCCCATTTTCCTAAATGGATGGGTGTGTCAGACCAGTCATATATCCTCTTTGGAAACCTACCCTATGCCTAAAGTTTCCCTGCCGAAGCAGACCAAGGTGCATGCCCCCTGGGTTTCAGTCTTGACCACTGAATCACTCGCGCTCATCAGTTGGACGGACTGGAGATTGATGAGACATTCCTTGTGCAAAAAGACCTGTTAAGGATGGCATTTGACTATTAGCTATGCGTGAACCGGGGAATGAATGCTGGTCTAAGTGCCCTAGAGGTAGCTTGAGTAACCTCATTAGATTAGCCTTTGTACTTTGTAGTTACTTACTATAATTTGCTCGGCCTAAATCCCCAGCGGAGTCACCATTTTGTTATAGGGAAATCTAGTGTCTATTCAGAGCTGCTAGTCCCATTAAGATGGGTAGCTATCTTAGAAACAAACAGATTAAAGTTACTTGTTTCTCCTTTACGAGAGAGAGATGAGAAAGAAGTAGAGATTACCAACCTCAGTCTTCCACTTGGCTCCTTGCTTGTTTCCTTTCCCCTTTGACAGAATCTCGCCACTGCTTCCTTACTTGTCCCCCTTCAAAGAGCACCTGTAGATTCACAGTAGCATAATACCATCAAAGCATAGATATCTTTCACTGTAAACAATATAGGATCAGATATATATTGACCATACAAATGCATATATCAACACAATATTCAAAGATACACAAGAATATGAAGGAAAACTCAAATATCTTTATTATTAAAAGTAGTAGAAGAGAGGATTACAACCACTTGGTCTGACCCAGCGCCATCCTCCCATCTTGAAAGCCCTCTTCAACTCACACAAAGCAAGATCACCCAACAATGTCTTCAAAGAGAAACCAGCAACACCTCTTTGCAAATTACCAAATTCCAACCTTTGGATCTCTGGGATGAGGGATCCATTTATAGATATTTGCAGGGGGGTGAGTCAGCTTCTGGGATTTTGATTAGTGTCATCTCTCTGATAGTTCTTGGTTCCACTTGGAGATTTCATGATCTCTTACTCATCCTTGGGCGAACTCAGGGAGGCAAGTGTCAAATGAGTAGCTTCTAGAAGATTCTCAGGTTCTCCACTTAGCAAACTGCTTGTGCCATTTGTCTGCTCTCACTCATCGCACCCTATAGAAGGGCTTTCCAGTATGCATTGCACTTTTTGCATGTGGCAAGTGAGATGCATCGCACCCTTTGCACTGTGCAGTCTATATGGTCCTGCTTTGACCAGTTCTGAGTGGTTTCTTGTGGAAAACTTCTGGGAGATGATGTAATCAGTTGACCTTGCTCTTTTAGGGTATGAAACAAAACTCTTAGGGACTTAGAAGCCCTTGGTTTATATACATATGTGATTGGGGTTGCAGTGCCCAAATATGTCTATAACATAAACTAGATTAAATATTTAGTATTATTGTTAGAACTATATTAATAATATTTAGGAATATATTATAATATAGTTATTTTATTATAAAATAGTATTAGTATAGTATAAGGTAGATTTATTTATATAGTATAATTAGTTAATAACTATAATATCATATGATATATTATTTTAGATTTGGCATATGAGATAAATATGGAATATTTTAGTACCTAACATGACTTTAATGATAGTGTAGTATTAACTTAGCGTTACTTTAGGATTAATAAATAGTATTAAACTAACAAGTTTTATAGTAATAACATTATCATAGTATCATATAGGATTAACAATTAATACTAACTTAATACCATAAAGTTAGTTAGGTTAGAATAAGTTAGGCTAATTGTAAGTCATAACTTAGTCATGGCTTGGCTGAGCCCCATATCAGCTTAAGGATCACTTTATTGCCTAATCAACAAGAGGGTTGATCTGATGTCTCTTTTCCATTGGTGGATGAAAGTCATATTTTAAGTCATCAGAGATTGAGAGAAGGTAACTAGACCTAGTTCAACTAGTCGGAGCCACTAATCCAAATGGATAAGGGACGGTATTCAAGTCCTTGACTAGGTGGTTTTACCCCATGTTGTTGCAGTGATTTTTGAGGCATCAACAGATCCTTAAGCATCTCATCTTCTTTTTGGTTCATTCTGTTAGGGCCTAAATCTACCTCAGGCTAAGAAAGGCAGGTCTAGGGTAACATCAAACCACACTTAACCTGGTAGCTAGCCCTACCAGGTCGGGAGAGGGCTCTCTCCTTGTCAATCTCAAAGAAAATATGACAAGTAAGGCTTGAGATGACTGATATGAATTCTAATTTTAGGCTAGGTATGTGCTCAGTGGAGTTTGATTGAATTTAATTTTGGTTTTCTAGTTCAAATGTGAAAGGCAGATTTGGGTCCGGGGAATGGACACAGTCTTGCAGAGGTTTCTGTGGGGCGAGGTAGGAAAATGATTTAGTACTTTGAAATAAGTGAGATGGAGAGTCTTAAGGTTGGTGAGGAGTTGGAGAGGGCTTGAAAGTCTCAGGGATCCTCTTCAAACAGTTGAAAACATGAATAACTAAACAAACCCTAGGTAGAGCACTGCAACATCAATGAATTCTATCTTTATCCTTGATTCATTTAGTTAAGCTGAACAGAGAAAGATGATGGCATACATAAACACATCTAAAATTTCATTAGAGAAGAAAAAACAATACCAAATCAAGTTTCCACAAGAATCCCACAAAATGTTGCAAACCCTGATCTATTCCTTTTCCAAACTGCAGAGATGAATGTACAATAATGATCAAAGCATTCACAAGAGTCCAACCTTTACTAATAACTAAAAAACTACTAGATATAGGCAACAAACAACTCATGCTAGGTTTCAGGGGTCGAATTCATGAGTTTAGGAGCTTTTACAACAAGATCTAAACTAAGAACTGAAAAGTAGGCAGTGGAACAACTTGCCTCTAAAACCTAGGAAACTGATTCATTCAGTTTCAAACTACCTTTTCATGATGTAGCTACCTCCATGAGTGAATTTTTAGCATATTCACATCAAATTCCATAAATTTACATCAAATTACATTATGAGTTTGACTATGAGAGAGAAAAAAGTCAAACTGAGAAAAAACTAGGCAAAAAAACAAAGTTTTTTGGCAAAAAAGTCAATTTTCCATCTTGTGCGCCGCACCTATGTCCCTGTGCATAGCGCCTTGTTGCAGCTGATTTTGGAGGCCTTCCCATGCACCAAATTTGCTCCAAGTGGGATTTTTGGAAATTTCTATTTATCTACTTTCCAAAACATGTGGAATTTTTGAATTTGGTGTCCATTGGCCCCTCCAAAAGTGAGTTCTCCAACACTACTTCTTGTGTGGCCAAAAAGGGGCAAAAAGGGCATTTTTGAGGTGTTTTTGACCCTTTTGTAAGCTCAAATCTTGATAAAATTTCTTGGACATTTGTGGGCATTCATATTTTTGCATAAGGAATAAAAAATGTTGAGTTTTACTCCAAAGGAGGTCCCTACCAAAAGCGCGCGCTAGGTGACGTGGCGCACCAGGCAGAAAAACCTGTGTTTTGCTCCAAAAACTCAAAATTGACAAAAAGTATTCCAAATTTCTTGAAATTTGGGCTGAGTGTCCTGCATCAAGTGCTATGTTGGGCTAAGGAAGCCTCAATCAAATCTTGAGCTTGTCTTGCTCTTTCCTCTTCCTCAAAGATTTCTTCAACTTGGCCTTCAAAGTCCTAATTCTTGCTTTGCAACTTTTGTTTCTTGCCAAATAGTGATAGGCCATGTGCCTCAACATATTTTTCTCTTTTTTGGCCTTCTCCAAAAACTCTTCCAAATGCATGTTTGCCCTCTCAAGCCAAGATTCACGATCAGCTTCAATTTCTTGCTCAAGTGGTGTCAACTTGATTTTCCTCCTCTTGGCAGCTTGCCGGTTTTCTCTTATGTTTTGGAGCTCCATGATAGTTTGCTGATCTTCCAACTGCTTATTCCTTTCCTCAAGATAATTGATTATCCACTTGGCTCTTTCCAGTTTGAGAGACAAGTCATGAATGTCATCTTACTATTCTTGGATGATCTCCTTGAGCTTTGAGCTTTGGGAGCCCAAATCAGTGTCATCATCCTGAATGAGAATGAACTCCCTCTATTGACCTCCTGAAGGCCCCTCATCATGCAATGGCTACTTAATATTTTCTTGTACCTGCTTTGTTGTTGAAGGAAATGAGACCCCTTCCACCCCGGGTGGAGATAGTACTCATTTTGTTGCTGCAAACAATCTCCTTATGCCCTTTTGGTAAGTGAAAAACACTAGCACATTGGTAGTTTGGGTTTCATGCATCTCTTGTTGATGTGAAGGCTCTCCTACCTCATGAAAAACTGATGGTGGCTCTTAAGGACCTGTGAAGACTTCATGTGAAATGAAATCCTCCTATGAAACATTCAACAAACTAAGTTGATGCAAAACCACAATCTTGATCAATGCAAAGTGATAGATGTTGTTATATTGTTGATGAGGAGGTTTCCTTTGCACCAATGTGGTCATTTTATCAATATTCCGGCATATGAAATAGGGTATGTTCATCATCCTCACCCTAGTAAAGTGCATCAACAATCTGATACGATAGGTGTATAGGCGAGAAAATCTGCCTTCACAGCTGCAATATTAGATTATGAGTTTCATAAGGGGAGCATATGTGTCCTGTAGGTACCTGAAAGGGAAGACCCTATTGATATGCCTCTGAAAACCAGCCTTGATATAAGGCTCATAATGATCTCTATCCACCAGCTGTCCCTTGTTCCACTATTCACCTACATTAGGAATATCGGTTGCTTGAGCTATAGTCTCAGGTGTCAAAGTGAATGTCACACCTACCAAATTGACCTGGCCATTGTGAAGATAGAGCACAAAAAGTCTGGCAAGTTCATGGTGGTATTTGACTCTTTCCACCATCTCATAAAATTGGTAGCAAGATTGATGTTTGATGCATGCTACAGCAAGGGGGCAAGCCAACAACTCAGTAAGTGTAGTGGGATCCTCCCAAATATGTCTTCCAGTCTTGTGAGGTCTCCTTGGTGCATGAATTTCTTTGGAGGAGTCACTTATTGTTTCCTCATTTCTGTCATAAGATGAATCTAACTCCAAGTTTGCCATTGTTTGATGTTTCTTACATGAGTATGAAGAGATTTTATAGAGACAATAGGTATTTGTTGCTAAATGACATGGATTTGATGATAGGGATTGTGAATGAGGGGTTGGGATGCTGCTTGTAGCATTTTTGGGAATGGCAGGGTTTGGGGAATGATGTTTAGGGATTAGGGATGTTAATTAGGGTTTGGGAGAAGTGAGGTTAGCGATTAGGATTTTCCGTTTTGGGGATAGAGGGGATAGGTAAGTGTAAGTGAAATATGGGAGGAGAAAAGAGGTGAATGAAATTGTAGTGAGGGGATGTGAAAATGGTAGGATGGGAATTAGACAACAAAAACTGTAATTTTGCAAACCCTAGGAAACTTTTTCAGTTGACTGTGCAAGGAACTAGGGTTTTGTTTTTTACCTATTGAAACACCATAAACACTAATGAAAACCCTTGCAATGGCAATATGGAGATGTTTGACTTACTTGGAAAGAGGCATTTGCAAGTTTGAAGCTTTGGAGGAAAGATTTGGATGAATTTCAGGCTTTGAAGGTAGGTGCGCCGCACCTCACTATTTTCATAGTTTGGTTGCAAATTAACTCCTTAGGCTCGAAATGACTTGGCTCTTGTTCTCATTCACTCTTTGGACACAAATGAGCTCTTTGACATGAAAAAGACTTTATATACAAATGATTTTAATTTTTCACTTATAAAAACCCACTTTGTAATGTTTGGATTTCACTTGCTTTTTAAAACTCTGTTTTGGTAGTTTGATTTGTTCTTTTTCCTTTGATGGAATAAATGCTTTGAAATTTTGACTCTTTTGCAGGAACTGGAGTGCAGGAGCTTGGAAAGGTGACTAGGGCTGCATCTTGGAATTATTACATATAGGAAAAATGAAATTACATGAAATCTTGTATATAAAACATAAAAAGCTTTGTTTTTCCTCAAAACAATGTTTTGAGGAAAAATCAATCACTTAGCATGTGATTATTGAAATTTTTGTTGCTGAGACTTTATTTGATCTCCTCATGTGCCATCTGATCATTATTGAGCTTTTACAAGACCTTATTGACAAAACCCTAGACCTAATGAGACTTAAAACCCTAAAAATGACTTTTGCATATGTAATGGCAGAAAATAACTGTAAATGACCTGAATGTATAAAAATGGGCCAGTAGATAAAGATCATGAGGGAGAAATTATAATGTGCCACTACCATCAGATGATCCATGATCCTAATGGAATGCAGATGATCGGATGAGACACCTAACATGCAATGCAGCAAGAGTATTTTGATCACTGATGGAGGGTGAAGATACTAACACTAACATTGGCTCCAATGGGGATGGTAGCTCCTTGGAGGTGCCAAGAACTATAGATCTCTGGAAATCAGACAATGCCTTCTTCCATTGGGCTATGGAGTCAATAACTTCGACATGCTAAAACCAACATCTTGACTCAATTTCAGGACTGAAATCTGACTCAAAAACTGACTCAATTTCAAGACTAAAATCAACTGAACACTAACTCAAAACAATCCAAACCAAAACTGAAATCAAACCTTCAGTTTTATAGCCTTCACTTTGGGCCCCAAACTGAATGAATGATAACAGTACACACTTGCAATGAAGGAAATAAAACGGTATGTACAATTATACATATGATATCAAAAAACATTTCAAAGATGGTACCGTTTCAACAGCTGACCATTGACCAGCCCACTTGGACAATCTTCTCCATCCATTTCTTTCAGCAAGAAAGCATTTTGGCCTCGATATGCAGCAATTCTGAAAGGTCCCTTCCACAGATTCTCGAACTTGCCATGCTTGCCTTTGTCTTCATTTTGAGCATCCCATTTCAACACTATGTCTTCAATTTCAAACTTGTCCACCTTTGCCTTTCGATCATATATTTTCTTGATTCTCTCTTACAGCTTGAAGGTATTTTGAAAAACCTTCTCTCTAGTCTGCTATAAATGGATCGTTTGATTGATTCTTCGCTGCAAATGATCTTCCTCACTGCCAGCTTCCTGTAGAAGTTTAACAACCAAGACTACAAGAGATGTCGGGAACACTGTGTCAACACCATACACGATCTCGAAAGGGGACATTCCTATTGATTTTTTCTGACTTACTCTATCCGCCCATAGTGCATTGACCAATTTATTGTGCCAACTCTTCTTATTTGTTTCCAGCAACTTTTTGATAATATTGACTAATGATTTATTTGAGGATTCCACCAATCCATTACCTTGTGGATAGTATGCAGTTGAGTTCCCCAAGGTAATTTGATATTTATTACAAAAATCAATCATATTTTTAGATTTAAAAGCTACTGCATTCTCTGTAATTAGCTTGTTAGGACAGCCAAAACATGACAAAATATTGTTTTCAAGAAACTGAATTATTACCGAATCAGTGGCCTGCCGAGTGGGAATCGCCTCAATCCATTTAGTGAAATAATCCATCGCTGTGAGGATCCACTTATGCTGTGCTGAAGAAGTAGGATGGATCTTGCCAATGAAATCTAAACCCCACTGCTAAAACAGAGCACTTACTTCAATCAGTTTGAGTGGCGAAGGCTGTAATTTTCTCTTACCTTGAAAAATTTGACATTCGTGGCAGCTTGTAACAGTTTTTACACATCAGCAAAGAGGGTTGGCCAATAATATACCACCCTCAAAATTTTATTGGTTGTTGTCTTCCAAAATAGATGACCTCCACAATCTCCCTTGTGAAAATCATCCGTGCCCTGTTTTGCTTCTTCTTCAACCAAACAATTCAATAAGACACCGTCAGGATCTTTCCAATAGAGTGCATTATTCATTATAAAAAACTTGGCAGCCTTTAATTTCAGGGTCCTACTTTTGTTCTTAGCCATTCTAGGTGGTGGTGAAAGATGTTGGATCACATAAACAATATCTGAATACCAAGGAGAAAGAACAAAAATTTCAGATACCTGAACAAGTGAACTTTCTTCATCTTCTTCAGACATAGCAGAAATGAGATTTATGTCCAAGGAATGCAAATTAGACTCCACCATCAGTTTGGCCAGCCCCTGACCTTTGATGAGCTTTGTTGGTTTGATCTCCACATCATATTCTAACAAATCTATGATCCATTTGCCTCGTCTCCCTTCCGGATCTATTTGCACTAAGACATCTTTAACGGTAGCATTAGG
Source organism: Pinus tabuliformis (assembly GCA_031772625.1). Lineage (NCBI taxonomy): Eukaryota > Viridiplantae > Streptophyta > Pinopsida > Pinales > Pinaceae > Pinus > Pinus tabuliformis. The sequence continues at coordinate 816,338,965 of CM062820.1, read as the reverse complement.
GACATAAACAAGGATGTGAGAATGCAGAATATAGACTCGAAAATATTTCAATGCTTTTACCAAAGCAAGAGCTTGCTTTTCAATAATATTGTACTTTAAGGCTGCATCCCTTATTGTTTTGCTGAAAAAAACAATTGGCTTCTCAAGCTGGTCTCTTTTTTGCATTAAGACCGTTGTCATAGTATGATTCGAAGCAAATCAAAACAAAATGAAATCTTGGGAATAATCTGGGCTTATCAAAATTGGAGCTGAAGAAAGGGCCAACTTTACCAAATTGAAAGACTTGATGGATTCCTTGGTCCACTTCACTACACTATCTTTCCTTAACATGTTTGTGATTTCCCTCAAATGTTTTGCAAGATTTGGCACAAAACGATGTAAGAAATTCATCTTACCGTTGAATGCTTGGATCTCCTTTTTACTTCGTGGAAAATCAATCTTCTGAATGGATTCCACTCGATCTGGATCAGTTTAGATGCCCTCCTTGGATATGATATGACCGAGAAGCTTGCCTTCATCCATGGCAAACAAGATCTTCTTTGGATTGAGAGATATGCCATACTTTCTATACCACTGAAATACAATTTTCAAATGATAAAGGTTCTCTTCATCTGAATTAGAAAAAACTGTCAAATCATCAATATAAACAACTAAAAATACATCTTTCTCATTTGCAAATGTGATATACATAGCCCACTGAAAGGTTGCACCAGCATTCTTCAATCCGAATGGCATCTTGGCGTAATGGAAAGTTCCCCACGGAGTGGTGAATGTTGTTTTGTCTCTGTCATCCTCATGGACCAGAATTTGGTTATAACCAGAATACCCATTGAGTAGCGACATATGGGATGCTCTAACTACTCCTTGAAGTATGTGATCCATCTTGGGAAATTGATAGTTATCTTTCAAAGACACCTTATTCAGATTTCCGAAATCAATACATAATTGAATCTCACCCGTTTTCTTGCGCACAGGCACCAAATTAGAAATCCAATCTGAAAATCTTATGGGAACAATTATACCAGCTTTGTACAATCAATTCACTTCCTTCTCTATTGAGGGCAGCAGCTTTGGATTTATCCTTCTTAGCTTTTGTCGAAATGGCTTTTGATTTGGCTTGATTGGAATGATGTGCTGAATTATACTCTTATCATATGCCTTCAAATCTGAATAGTCCCATGCAAATACATCAGTAAATGAAGATAATAAACTAATGTATTTTTCCTTTACATCCTCAACTCCTTTCTTGGTTGGTACCAAGCTCGGTTTCTGAGCTACATCATCTTGATCAAAGCAACTCCTCTAAAGGTATTAGACCTTTAGGAATGACATTGTCCTTCAGCTACAAAACTTCCATCTGATTTACTTCCATATCTACTTCACCATCATCATGCTCTCAATTGATAAAAGTGTCTTTTTATTTGCCTTCATTTTGTAGAAATTCTTCAATCTCTTTATCATCTTGAAACACATGCCAATATATTTGATTATCAGGGACAGCAGGGCGATGTTTCACATGAATTTCAAACTTATTGTTTGAATTCATCGGAATTTTCAAATTACTTGTAGCTATTGCAAGAGAATCTGTAATAACATTCTATACACGAGGGACACATGTCAAAGTGTAATATGGAAACAATCTCAAAATATATAATACTGCATTACGGTAAGCCCATATATGAGGATGCTTAGCTTGGTATTCACCTTTCACTTGCTTGATAACTAACTCGGAGTCACCATATACTGAAATTCTTTTAGAATTTAACTTCTTAAGGATTTTCAAACCAGTAATTAAAGCCTCATATTCAGCCTCATTATTTGAACAATCAAAAGCCAATTTATATGAACAAACCCTTACATTACTTGGAACTTTGTTTGGAAGAAATGCAGGGCTGCGTATCCAAATGCCAATTCCAGCACCTTCCCTACCTACTGTGCCATCAAAATCCATGCTCCACAAACCAACTTCGTCCTCCAAATGTTGAAATTTTGTTTTCTCTTCTACTTTTGCTTGTTGTCCATCAATTTTTTGCTGTTGTCGGAAGGCTGATTGCTCAGCGGTACTATCAAGCTTTTGTCTTTCTTGATCTAGTACAGCTCTAAAATTTTCAGTGATCTCTAGAATATCTTCTACTTCAACTACTTGACTATTTACATCATTAAAACTATCAGAATATAGAACAAAAGATTCTAAATCAGTATGTACATAATTGATTGGATGATTTAGAGGTTTCTCCTTGCTAGTGATCATGTACTTCATCTTTTTCTCCCGGTATAATTTCCTCAACTGACCAAACACGGGAATAGTAGCATAGGAGAAATCAAGCTGCAATGTCCCTTTGAGTTTTGCTCCCCAAGATCTGGAAAGAAGCATGCCAAATCTAAGAGGAATATCAACCACAACCACATCCATCAAAACATTCTTTGCCGGAATCTGATCTAATGTGACAACCAAATCTTTAATAAGCCTAATGCACCTGACCCTACTAGAATCAAAGGAATATAGATCATGGTACTTGCGAGTGACACCTAAACCCAATTTTTCCATGATTTCTTTAGGCATGAGATTATGAGATTCTCCAAAATCAAACACGGCGTTTTGCAATACATAATCATGCAATCTAAGGCTGATGTAAAAAGGAGCTACATCACTATCCTCAGACTAACCTTCTAATGTTGGACCAAAGATATGTTCAAGCTGGTCATCCTCCACATTTACCATATCAGATAATGGATCCAAATTCAAAATTTTTGAGACATGACCTTTATAGTTGTTGTTCTTCATTAATTCAGTCAAAGGAATTAACACTTTTAACTTAGCAATTTCATTTTCTAAGATAAAGGATGATGTTTTCTCTACCTCTTTGACTGGAACATCCTTCTTTTCAGTCTTCTCCTTTGATACAATTGGCTGATTCAATCTTTCATTTGCTGATTGTGTTTTTCTGGTGGTAGCATCAACTGCCTCTGTTCCTTTTCTCTGCACCATTAGAGAATCGTTCTTTGGCGATGTCACTTCCTTCCTCTTTTGAATTGGATTGATGGGTACCTATCTACTCCTGAGTGAATATTGTCGCTACTGGGCTATTAAAGCATTCATGTATCCCCTCTGATATTCATCAGACTCTTCTTCAATAATTGTTTTGTTGGCCAAGATGAAATCTTCATCCTTTTGTACAATTGGGCTTTCTGAATACTCTTCATCTTCGGTAATATAAATGGGCAAATCATCAGGTGTAAAGAAATGGTTCTCCTCACCAATTATGTTCTCATCATCTTCAGATTCTAGACCATGTACAAAATTCTGTTGTAAGGGTGTCTTTACTTGCTGTTGTGTTGCTTGGTCTTGTACTCTTTGTTCTCATTTCTTGATTCTGAATTGTGGTTGTTGTTGACCACGGAAGTTTGGATTTCTGACTTGTGCTTCAGGCTTATCAGCAATTGTGAGTCTACCAAATATATTCTCAATCTTGTGAAGTAAATGATCTGAGGAAGAAGCTTCCTCCTTTATGGTCACCTTCTTTTCGGCCTTTGCTCTAGCTCTCTTGGCAAGCAGATTTGCCTCAACGCTGACTGCAATTTTCTGCATGTCCTCCAATGTGGTTGGATCTCTTTCTCTCAATTGATATGCCATGTCGGGATTGAAGCCATCAGGAAATTTAATCAAAGCTAGTCCCATAGGTGGCTTTATATCAGCAGGAATTGCATTGTAAACAGTATTGAATCTGACACAATAATCTTTGACACTCTCACCAACATTCCTATTGATGTTTTCATATTCAGAAATAATTTGAAGAGGGTTTTTCCTTACCTCCCAACGATCCAAAAATTGTCTCTGAAGAACAGCCAATGTAGTGATACTCGCATCCGGAAAAGCTCTGAACCACTACCACACATCACCTCCAAAAGTTTGCACAAATAGTCTCATAGTCACATTTTCTTCATCAATCTCATGAAGGTCAAAGAAATCAGTCATCCTATCCACATGTTTCTGAGCTATGATACCTTGGGGGGTGCCATCAAACAATGGGATTTTGCTTTGGTAGTCAGCGGGCATGGCAGTCAAGTTTTGAGGCAACACAAGGGGTGCATATCGAGCAGCCATTGTTCTAGGTGGATTTGAAACTGGCCTTGGGGATGTAGGAGGAGTTGGAACCACGATAGTAGCTGATGATGTGATTGGTGTATGAGGTGTCGAAGGAGGAGAGGAAATATGAGATGTTTGAGGTGTTGATGGGGTTGATGGGGGAGATGAGACAGGAGGTCTTTGATCTCATATAGTGGGTTGCACAGGAATGATGGGAATGAAAGGAGGTTCGGTAGGAATTTCTAAACCAAATGCAATAGCAGATGAACCAAGAGTTACAGATGCGGATTCTAAGAACTCAGGAATGTTTGAAGCCACAATGGAAGTTTGTAGATTCAAGATGTAATTTTTAATTGATCTATTGGCCTTTTCAGTTTCAAGATCATTAACAAACTCTGGATTTAGGACAGTAGAACCAACAACACTTTCAGATTTAGTCTCAAACAACGACAGATCAAAATGTTCGTCAAATTCATGATCTTCAAGATATTCAAAAACAATGGGACATGAACGAGATCTAAACACAAGAATCATAGAACTTTCTTGTCTGAGAATTCTTGGGATGAGATTTGGGTTTTCATACACAGGAGGAGGATCAGGATCAGGATTGGCCCTGGTGTATCGTCTGGAAGCCAGTGTGTTGAATAATTCCCAAAAATCAAATGGAAATTATCTACTTGTTCAGCCTATCAAATTCTAAACTCATCATCCAAAGTCTAGAATTGCTTTATGATGTTGGGGTAATCGTTTAGATCAGATGTTCAGTTTATAAACTAGACCAGAGATTGACTAAAGCAACATTAATCTACTCTCGCTAATGCAAAGCAAGAGCGTTTTGAAGGCTACCTGGCTAGTTTCAGGCTCCGTCTGTAGTCTACAAAGAAAAATAATGATAATAAACTTTTCTTCCCCAGTATGGTCACCACTATGTTAGGGCCTAAATCTACCTCAGGCTGAGGAAGGTAGGTCTAGGGTAACATCAAACCACGCTTAACCTGGTAGCTAGCCCTACCAGGTCGGGAGAGGGCTCTCTCCTTGTCAATCTCAAAGAAAATATGGCAAGTAAGGCTTGAGATGACAGATATGGATTCTAATTTTAGGCTAGGTATGTGCTCAGTGGAGTTTGATTTAATTTAATTTTGGTTTGTTGGCTCAAATGTGAAAGGCGGATTTGGGTCCGGGGAATGGACACAGTCTTGCAGAGGTTTCTGTGGGGCGAGGTAGGCAAATGATTTAATACTTTGAAATAAGTGAGATGGAGAGTCTTAAGACTAGTGAGGAGTTGGAGAGGGCATGAAAGTCTCAGGGATCCTCTTCAAATAGTTGAAAACATGAATAACTAAACAAACCCTAGGTAGAGCACTGCAACATCAATGAATTCTACCTTTATCCTTGATTCATTTAGTTAAGCTGAATAGAGAAAGATAATGGCATACATAAACACATGTAAACTTGCATTACAGAAGGAAAAACAATACCAAATTAAGTTGCCACAAAAATCCCACAAAATGTTGCAAACCCTGATCTATTCTTTTGCCAAACTGCAGAGATGAATGCACAATAATGCTCAAAGTATTCACAAGAGTCCAACGTTTACTAATGACTAAAAACCTACTAGATATAGGCAAAAAATAAATCATGCTAGGCTCTAGGGGTCGAATTCATGAGTTTAGGAGCTATTTCAACAAGATCTAAACTAAGAACTGAAAAGTAGGCAATGGAACAGCTTGCATTGAAAACCTAGGAAACTGATTCGTTCAGTTTCAAACTACATTTTCATGATGTATCTACTTCCATGAGTGAATTTTTAGCATATTTACATCAAATTCCATCAAGTTACATCAAATTACATCATGAGTTTGACTGTGAGAGAGAAAAAAGTCAAACTGAGAAAAAACAGAGTTTTTTGGCAAAAAAGTCAATTTTCCATCCTGTGCACCACACCTCTGTCCCTGTTCATAGCACCTTTTTACAGCTGATTTTGGAGGCCTTTCCATGCACCAAATTTTCCCCAAGTGGGCGTGTTGGAAATTTCTATTTGTCTACTTTCCAGAACAGGTTGAATTTCTAAATTTTGTGTCCATATGCCCCTCCAAAAGTGAGTTCTCCCAACACTTCTTCCTGTGTGGCCAAAAAGGGACAGAAAGGGCATTGTTGAGGTGTTTTTGACCCTTTTGGAAGCTCAAAACTTGATAAAATTTCTTGGCCATTTGTGCGCATTCATATTTTTGCATGAGGAATCCAAAAATGCTGAGTTTTCCTCCAAAGGAGGTCCCTAGTAAAAGCGCGTGCCAGGTGGCGCGACGCACTAGGCAGAAAACCTGTGTTTTGCTCCAAAAATTCAAAATTGACAAAAAGTATCCCAAATTTCTTGAAATTTGGGCTGAGTGTCCTGCATCAAGTGCTATGTTGGGCTACGGAAGCCTCAACCAAAATCTTGAGCTTGTCTTGCTCTTTCCTCTTCCTCAAAGCTTTCTTCAACTTGGCCTTCAAAGTCCTAATTCTTTCTTTGCAACTTTTGTTTCTTGCCAAATAGTGATAGGCCATGTGCCTCAACATATTTTTCTCTTTGATGGCCTTCTCCAGCAACTTTTCCAAATGCATGTTTTCCCTCTCAAGCCAAGATTCATGATCAACTTCAATTTCTTGCTCAAGTGGTGTCAACTTGATTTTCCTCCTCTTGGCAGCTTGCCGGTTTTCTCTTATGTTTTGGAGCTCCATGATAGTTTTCTGATCTTCCAACTGCTTATTCCTCTGCTCAAGATAATTGATCATCCACTTGGCTCTTTCCAGGTTGAGAGACAAGTCATGAATGTCATCTTGTTGTTCCTGGATGATCTCCTTGAGCTTTGAGCTTTGGGAGCCCAAATCAGTGTCATCATCCTGAATGAGAATGAACTCCCTCTCTTGACCTCTTGAAGGCCCCTCATCATGCAATCACTACTTACCCTTATCCTGTACCTACTTTTCTGTTGAAGGAAATGAGACCCCTTCCACCCCGCGTGGAGATAGTACTTGTTTTTTTGCTGCAAACAATCTCCTTATGCCCTTTTGGTAAGTGACAAACACTGGTACATTGGTAGTTTGGGTTTCATGCACCTCTTGCTGATGTGAAGGCACTCCTACCTCATTAAAAACTGATGGGGGCTCTTAAGGACCTGTGAAGACTTCATGTGAAATGAAATCCTCCCATGAAACATTCAGTAAACTAAGTTGATGCAAAACCACAATCTTGATCAATGCAAAGTGATAGATGTTGTTATACTACTGATGAGGAGATTTCCTTTGCACCAACGTGGTAATTTTCTCAATATTCCGGCATATGAAATAGGGTATGTTCATCATCCTCACCCTAGTAAAGTGCATCAACAATCTGATATGATAAGTGTATAGGCGAGAAAATCTGCCTTCACAGCTACAATATTAGATTATGAGTTTCATAAGGGGAGCATATGTGTCTTGTAGGTACCTGAAAGGGAAGACCCTACTAATATGCCTCTGAAAACCAACCTTGATATAAGGCTGATAATGATCTCTGTCCACCAGTTGTCCCTTGTTCCACTATTCACCTACATTTAAAATACCAGTTGCTTGAGCTATAGTCTCAGGTGTCAAAGTGAATGTCACACATACAAAATTGACCTGGCCATTGTGAAGATGGAGCATAAAAATTCTAGCAAGTTCATGGTGGCATTTGACTCTTTCCACCATCTCATAAAATTGGTAGCAATATTGATGTTTGAAGCATGCTACAGCAAGAGGGCAAGCCAACAACTCAGTAAGTGTAGTGGGCTCCTCCCAGATATGTTTTCCACTCTTGTGAGGTCTCCTTGGTGCATGAATTTCTTTGGAGGAGTCACCTATTGTTTCCTCATTTCTGTCATAAGCTGAATCTGATTCCAAGTTTTCCATTGTTTGATGTTTCTTAGATGAGTATGAAGAGATTTTATAGAGACAATAGGTATTTGCTACTAAATGATAGGGATTTGATGATAGGACTGTGAATGAGGGGTTGGGATGCTGCTTGTAGGGTTTTTGGGAATGGCAGGGTTTGGGGAATGATGTTTAGGGATTAGGGATGTTAATTAGGGTTTGGGAGAAGTGAGGTTAGGGATTTGGGTTTTCAATTTTGGGGATAGGGGGATAGGTAAGTGTAAGTGAAAGATGGAAGGAAAAAAGAGGTGAATGAAATTGTAGTGAGGGGATGTGAAAATGATAGGATGGGAATTGGACAGCAAAAACTGTAATTTTGCAAACCATAGGCAACTTTTTTAATTGACTGTGCAAGGAACTAGGGTTTTGTTTTTTACCTATTGAAGCACCATAAACATTGATGAAAATCCTTGCAATGGCAATATGGAGATGTTTGACTTACTTAGAAAGAGGAATTTGCAAGTTTGAAGCTTTGGAGGAAAGATTTGGATGAATTTCAGGGTTTGAAGGCAGGTGCACCGCACCTCACTGGTGCATCATGTCAGTTATAAATTCAGTGTAAAACCTGCGCTGTATGCGTCGCGCTAGCCAGGTGCACCGTGCCTTGACCCAGGTACGCAGCGCCTCACTATTTTCACAGTTTGGTTGCAAATTTGCTCCTTAGGCTCGAAATGACTTGTCTCTTATTCTCATTCACTCTTTGGACATAAATGAGCTCTTTGACATGAAAAAGACTTTATATACAAATGGTTTTAATTTTTCACTTATAAAAACCCACTTTGTAATGTTTGGATTCACTTGCTTTTTAAAACTCTGTTTTGGCAGTTTGATTTGTTCTTTTGCCTTTGATGGAATAAATGCTTTGAAATTTTGACTCTTTTGCAGGAACTAGATTGCAAGAGCTTGGCAAGGTGACCAGGGCCGCATCTTGGAATTATTACATATAGGAAAAATGAAATTACGTGAAATCTTATACATAAAACATAAAAAACTTTGTTTTTCCTCAAAACAATGTTTTGAGGAAAAATCAATCACTAAGCATGTGATTATTGAAATTTTTGTTGCTAAGACTTTATTTGACCTCCTCATGTGCTTGCTGACCATTATTGAGCTTTTACAAGACCTTGTTGACAAAACCCTAGACCTAATGAGACTTAAAACCCTAAAAATGACTTTTACAAATGTAATGGCAGAAAATGACTGTAAATGACCTGAATGTATAAAAATGGGCCAACAGGTAAATATCATGAGGGAAAATTTATAATGTGCCACTACCATCAGATGATCCATGATCCTAATGGAATGCAGATGATCGGATGATACACCTAACATGCAATGCAGCAAGAGTATTTTGATCATTGATGGAGGGATGAAGATACCGACACTAACACATTCTAAAAATTTCATCTTTAAGATCATGATCTTTATATATTCTAGAAATATCTTTCGCATATGATTCCATGATCTTATTGAATTAGTCCCTAAACTCATGAACCATGTAAGAGATCTATCCTTCAGACACAATCTCAACTTTTGATTGTTTAGTAAGTACTCATACGATCTACATAGGATTTAAAATTCAAAGAAAAAGGTTTTTGGAGCCTCTGACCTTAGACCATGAAAGTTTGGAAGAAAAGATGGATGGATGTTCTTCATGTGCACACTCACATCCGCATCTTGAATGGGAAATCCAAGAGGATCTTCCTCATTTTCATCATCTCCCTCAATTTCTCCTACCTTATTTGTCACCTCTTCTTCTTATATTTGCAAAAATGAATAATGATGTGGCTCTTACTACACCATATGATAAATGGGGGGAAGGTTGGTGTTGGAGATTTTTTTTTTTTTGAATAAGAATGCTAATGCAATGCAATTTTCTATTCTTGAAATGAAAGATGCCTTATGCGATTTTTTTTTTTTGCAGAAATAAAAAAGAAATGAATCAACTAGGGAAGAAAACAATGCATACCTTGACTTGTCCCCGACAACAACGCCAAAAAAGTGATGAGCCCGAGTATTGCAACAAGGATTATGCAACTCCCAAGGCTACCAACTTTAATTATCAACTCAGGGTTCGTACAAACTTAAGAGGTATCGACACTATATTCGCAACATACTATTTAGTTAATTTAATGTTCTTAAATTGTAAGCATAAATTATCGACCATGGAAGGTAAACTGATGAAGTGAAAGTGCCATGCATATGCTAGAAGTCTTTTATGTCGTTAAGGTGACTATGTTATTGTTATCTAAGTTAATGTCAAACTCTAGAATTAGTGTTGAGGTGATGTTATTATCTATACTAGGATGGTATTCCTAAGATTTTATTGTTAATTGATTATCCTCAATGTTATCTCTAGAATTAGTTCTGGTTGAATTGAGTTTTTAGAATGATTAAATAATGATTTTAACTCTTTTCAATAGATGTGCAATGTTAATATTCTTTTCAATTTTATCAATTGTTTTTGGATTTTTATTCTGCAACTAAACAAAGCTAACTATGAAAGAATGGCATGACATAAAGAAAATCCTAATTTATCAACTCAGAAATGAAATATGCTTGAATTCAGAAGCTGAGAAATACTGCCACTCTTATCTACTGCAACTTTATTTCAACGCAAAAAGAAAAACTGAAACGAAATTACTGAGCTATGAAATCACTAAACTGTTTTAGGCAAATGAATGAAACAAAATTACTGAGTTTATGCTAGATATTAAGCAAATGAAATGAATGATACAGAAGTCAATCAAGTGAACCTAGTCATGATCTTCATTGAATTTCATCTTAAAAACATGAAAACAGGGCATCCATGAATTAAATCTATGAAATAACAAGCGAAAAGGAAAATATAATTACCGTGAATCAAAGACCTTATCTGCGCACAGGGGCCCTCCACGAGACAGTCAGTCGCCTTATATCAACAACACATAAAATATATGAAATAAGAATTTTGGATTAAGTGAAAAAGAGTTCTACAAGATGCTCAAATTACATATGGTAGCACACCCATTACATAGAGCTGCCAATGTTTTTATGGAGTTCTTTTTAAAAATACGAGAAATTTAAGCCTATAGGACTTCACTATAGTCCTTATCAAAACTAGATCATATTGCTTATTTGTCGATTTGCTATTGAAAAAGCAAATCGATGAAGTCTCTTAAAATTCATACTCTATTCTAGTGCGTTGTCCTGCTGTTGACTGCCATGGTTGACTGTGTTATAGTGCGGATCTCTTGGTGAATTAGCTCAAGTAAATAGGAAGAAATCCATGACAGGATCATTCCATATCTACCCATATACTCATTTGTTGAGATGGTGCACTCGATCCCTATCAACAATGAAAGTAGTTGCAGATATGTCGATTAGTTGTAGAATCAGATCAATTCTGTAGATGCATGTAAACTTTAATAGAACAATAAGGCATATTGACAAAATATGAAAAATATGACATATGAATGTTTACCTTGTTAAAACCATATGTTTGCTACATTTATTTGGATGATAGTGGTAGGAAAAAGGAGGTAAATATGGACAAAAAGGATGTCAAGATAAAGTAGTTCTTGGACTCTACATTCCCCCACACTGGAGGTTTTGTATGTCCTCATACAACACAATATTTTCATTTTTTTGTATGTCTTTAGATACCTTTGCCAACACATCTAGGTTTCACTTTCTTCTTCTTCTTGGTAGTTACTGCCATCCTTGGCTTCCCCATAAGGATCTTGTATTTCAGGTTAATGATTTCTTTTTTCATGGCCTTTTTTTTCTTTCTTTAATTTCTTATTCTTTTTATACCATAGACTTAAGTGAAGAATGAGGTTATCACTTTTCGCAATTTGAATTCCATTTTGTGCCTTTAGCGTTTGATTTTCAGTTTTGAGGTACCTCTTTAATGTTTCAAGCTCAAAGATTTCTTGTTTCAAGACATTAGATACTGGAGGTTCTTTTGGCTCATTAAATTGGAAAATTTCTTCCTCTGGGCTCTGAATTGATATTTTGGCTGTTGTTTCCTTTATCTCTAATGATTCTATGTAATCATATATTGTTTGTTGTATAGGATCAATACCTGGGCTTTGTACTAGACTCTTTGGAGGTGAAATGAACAGAGGTGGTGATACCCTTGGTGATAGTCTCAATGATTCTCTTGGAGAGTCCTCGAGATCTTCAAATTGCTCGTTTGACTCAAGATCAATATGCTCTACAACTTTTGAGGTTTCCTCTTTCACTGTGCTCAATTTGGTGCTTCTTCTCAAACTTGTGGTCAGTATCCTTTGAATCATCTTTTCCTTAACTTTTGGAATTTCTTTCTAAGGCAGGGTTTTTATTTGGGGTAAAACCTATGTTTTCTTGCTGGCTTTCTTTCTTCTAAGACTTTCTATGTTCATTTTCTACAAAATTGCTACAATTGGTATATCATCCTCTGACAAATCTTGTTGATGTTGTGGTTCTCATTCTATTATTGTCTCAATTTTTCTCTTTCTTCCCCTTAGGGTTCTACTACCATTTGGTTGTTCAGGGGTTTTCTTTTCAAAGTGATTTCTCACTAGAAAATCTTCCCAATTATCACCTATTCTTTGAAGATGAAAGTCAATCAAAATTTTTACTAAACCATGATGGTACATTGTGTTGTCTATAAGCTGGATTTTCTTCTTAACACTTACTGGAATTTTCTTAAGGCTATTCAATAGAAAGTATGGAATATTTATTTGATGTTCTTCAAGGAAATTCATGAATAGCCCAATGTGATAGAAAAACATACACCCAAATCGGCCTTCACAAGTAACAAATTTTTGAAGGATAAAGAGAAAATTTCTCTACTTACTTTTGAGGGCAGAGCCAGGAATACATTTTCTGAAGAGAGTAGTATTCATGCTTGGGTTTTTTAAGAAAATTTTCCAGTATTCCCCTTCAATTCCTCTGTTCTTGAACCACTTTTCTTGAGCTCTAGGCAGTCCAGTGGCTGCTACAATCAGGGATTCTGTCATTACGAACTTGACATCGCCTATTTCGACTTCTGCACCATCAAAAGATCGTGCAAAGGTTTTTGTCACCTACTTGTGGAAACCATTAAACTTTTCTATGAAATATTACCACTGAGCTTTCTGTAACAATTCTTTGGTTTGGGGGTATCCTTCCAAAAATTTCCTTCCTGTTGGTTTTGTTCGAACAATAACGCCCATGGTGAGAAATGTTTTGTCTCATGAACTATTTTACTTGACAGGGAAAATAGTCTCAGTAGGGTTTCACTCTAGGATGGAGAGACTGTATGAATTGAAAGAATGAGAGAATGGGTAAGTATAATGAATATTCATGGGGATGAGTTAGCTGTTTGAATATATTTAATTCAATGGTTCAACGATCAAATCGATGGAACCAAATTGAGTATGAGATGGGAGTTAAAATGGTGGCAGATTATAATGGACTTGATAAGGGACTATCATCCATAAACTATAGTGATTTTGGTTTTTCAGTAATGTTATGTCCACATAATTCATATATGCAATATGTTAACCCCTATAGTAAAATTAAAGTGTTACATACCTTAGATTTATTTTCTAACATTTATTTGTCCTTTGATGTCATTTGTAGGTACTTTGCACTTGAAAGGAGTCAATCATTTCTTCAATTTGAGCCACCAAGTGTCCCTGTCAGATTGGCTGCAGACACTTTTTCAGAGTTGTAGAAACTTGCCAGAGCTGCAGAAAGTCACTAATTTTCTAGCTATTTTTTTTAAGAAAGAGATATTTAGAAAAAGGGATTTTTAGAAAAATGATTAAGAGAAAATTTAAGGTGCCAACAAGAGTCGGGTTTCACTTTAAATTTTCTGTATAAGTATGCCATCATGCCATCAACTTGTTGGTTTTCATGTTTATATATTATTATTATATTTTTTTAAATATATGTATATATACACATTTTTCTTTTTTTATTTTTTATTTTATATATGAAATAAAGAAAAATAATATTTCTAAGGTGGAAAAGAAGAAGAATTCCTCTCAACCATCTTCAATTCTGAGTTATCTTAGAACATTTTGACAAATTCCTCCTTTTTCAATGGCTTCTGATAATTTCTAAGTTGATTTCCATTCACTAAAAGGAGGAATTTTCTCTTCACCAATAGTCCTGATTCTGACTGCACCATTGTTAAAAACTTCTTCAACTTCATAAGATCCAAGCCAGTGAGTTTGGAATTTTCCTTGGAAGTTCTTGAACTTTGAATCAAAAAGTAATGCCCAATCTCTTGGATGAAATTTTATTTATTTGATTTATTTTTCATGCCATTTGGATCTCTGTTGTTGAATTAGGCTAGTCTTCTAGAAGGCATCTTGTCTTATTTCATTAGGCTCCTTGAGTTGTCCCCTCCTTTGCTTTTGTGCTTCTAATAAGTCAAGATCCAACTAGACTGTTGTTTTATAGGTCTGGATCTGGAACTCTATTGGAAGTAATACTTGCTTCCCATAAACAAGTTCATAGGGAGTATGTCATGTAGTGCTTCAACATGTAGTTCTATAAGCCCACAAAGCTTCTGGAAGCTTTTCTACCTAGTCCTTCCTATGTAAGTTTATAGTCTTGGTGAGAATTGATTCAATCACCTTGTTTGTAGACTCAACTTTTCCATTGGCTTGTGGATGATATGGAGTATATTTTTTATGCTTGATTTTGTATTGTTCCATGATCTTCTGCACTACTCTGGATGTAAACTGTGTTCCTTGATCTGTTACAATTTCTCTTGGGACACCAAAACGAGTGAATATATCCTCAAAAATAAATGAAACTATCAAAATTTTCAGTAGAAAAAGGAAGTGCTTTAGCTTCTACCCATTTAGTGGCATAATCAGTACATACCAGAATATACCTTTTTTTTTTTAAGGTGGATTCATTGGACCAACAAAATCTAGTGCCCATTTCTCAAAAGGTTCAATGAGTACCTTAGGTTGTAGTGGAATTTCATTTGAAGAGTAGATTTCCCCATCCTTTGACAATTGTCACCTCTCTTAACATATTCCTTGGTATCCTTGAAAATGGAAGGCCAATAATATCCTAAGAGAAGGATCTTATAATAAGTTCTTCTGTCAGAGAAATGTCCTCCACATGGTTCATCATGGCATGCTTTAAGTATTTCTGGTATCTCGTCTCAAACACATCTTCTGATGATGAGATCTGGTCATGTTTTGTACAATTCTTTTCTTATCCATGAGTAAGATGTGTTGTTTTGAATTATCCTCCTCTTTTCTTTAGGAGACAAATGAAATGGTACTTTCCCTGTAGCTAAATAATTAACAATAGCTGCATACAAAGGTGATTTAATAGATACTGCAAAAAGATATTCATCAGGAAATTTATCCTCTACAGGTTTATCATTGTTATCATTCTGAAGTCTAGATAAAAAGTCAACAATTGCATTTTATTTTCCGGGTCGATCGAGAATGGTGATGTTAAATTCTTGCAACAATAAGAGCCATCTGGTTACTCTCCCATTAGTGATTGGTTTATTTATTAGATATCTAATGGTGGAATGGTATGTGTGAATGAAAGTTTCATAGCCAGTTATATAATGTTTGAATTTATTAATGGCATGAACTACAACTAAAAACTCCTTCTCAGTTACAATATAATTTAGCTCTGATGGAGTTAAATTTTTACTAGTATAATAGATTGCATAAGGAGTAAGGTATTTTTGTCCTAACACGGTTCCTAAGGTTGTGTCTAAAGCATCGGTTGATAAATGCAAAAGGCCATTTCCAATTAGGTCCTTTTAAAATAGGTGGTTCAGATGTTTTCTTTTTCAAAGTTTCAAAAGAATTTTGACAATCAAAATCCCAACTGAATTCACAGTCTTTGCTAAGTAGTTTGAAGAGTGGAGATGAAAATTTTGTGAATTTTTCTATGAATCTTCTATAGTATCGAGTAAAACCAAGACAACTCCTAACATCTTGTTGACAATTTGGTACTGATAATTTAGAAATTACCTCTACTTTAGATGAGTCTACCTTAATTCCATCTCCTGAAATATGGTGACCTAAAATGATTCCTTCATTAAAAATCATAAAACATTTCTCATGACTTAACAAAATATTTGTTTCTTTACATCTTATTAGAATTTTTTCTAAATTTTCAAGTGCCTCTTTAAAATAATTTCCGTAAACTGTGAAATCATCCATATATACTTCCACACAATCATGAATGAGATCAGAGAAAATTACAAGGACTTCTCTTTGGAATGTTGCTGGAGCATTGCATAATCCAAAAATAAGTACTTGGTAAGAATAAGTTCCCCGTGGACAGGTAAATATGGTTTTATCTTGATCCTTAGGTGCTACCCGAATCTGATTGTATCCACTAAAACCGTCCAAAAATGAAAAATATTTTTTCCCTGCTAATGTGTCTAAGACTTGATCTATGAAGGGAAGTGGAAAGTGGTCTTTTAATGTTTCCTTATTCAATTCCCTGTAATCGATACATACTCTCCATTTCCCATTTTTCTTAGGAATGATTACTAGGGGTGAAACTCACTAACTGTCTGATACTGAATAGATGAAGTTTACATTCAACAGTTTTTGTAATTCCTCCTTAACATTTTCTTTCAAATTTGGATTCATTCTTATTTGTGGTTGTCTAACTGGTCTTGCACTTTATTCAATGTAGATATGGTTCATGCAAGTTTTAGGATTAATTCCTCTCATATCAGTGTATTCTAATGCATAAGAAGAAGAGTGTTTTTGTAAAATTTCTACCAATTGATTTTTCTGTAATTCTTCCAGGTTGTCATTAATGTTCAAAGTTTTGCCTGGAAAAATTTCTATTGAATAATTTCCAAATTTTTCCATATAGTGTAAAGACATTTGTCTAGATGATAGATATCCGATTTGACTACGGTCATAATGTAAGGAGGGTTCATTATTTTCCACTAGATTTAAAATTTGGTCCTCCTCACCTACTTGTTCAGTAGTGAAAACAGGTTGTATATCATCATCATCATCATCATCTATCCATTCCTCACTCTTTATTTCTATTTTTGTTTGTGCAGGTGGATACAATGTAAATTTATTTGTAGAAATTCCATTTGAGATAAACATGTCATCTGATATACAATTGATGAAAGCATCAGCTATAGCTAACCAAGGTCTTCCTAGGATTAATGGATGTCCTCCTAAATTATTCTTCAGTGTTAAAACCATGAAGTCAACAGGATATTCCCAAGAATCTAAGGACACACAAATATCTTATAACACACCATCAGATTTAATTACAAACCTATCTGCTAATTGCAACAATGTTGGTGTGTATTGAATATTAGGAAGCCTTAGTGAATCCATGATTTGTGTACTCATTATGTTTATGGATGCTCCTAGATCAATCAATGTGTTTGGTATTTCAATTTCAGTGATGTGATTTTTCACAATGGGGCTCCGTGGATCTAGATATTTTTGTACTGTTGCTTTCCCCATCATGATGTCTGCAATTTTCCCAATTAATTGAATTATTTTTATGTCTTTTATTTTTCTTCCAGATCTTTGAGTAATCAATTCCTCGATTATTTTTGCAAAAAATGGTATTTCTTTTATGGCTTGCAATAAAGGAATTTTTATACAAACATTTCTTAATTCATCCAACATATCATAATCAGGCAATGTGATTTGTTTTTCTACTTCTTCATGAATTTTCAACCGTTCAGGAAAAGGTGGTTTAATGGACACTGAGGGTTTTTCTACAATAGGAGTATCATCAAAGATTATAGGAACATTCTCTGTTTGGTTATTTTCTTTCTGAGGGAGAGAGATTTCTCCATCTTCAAATTGTTTTTCATATTTTTGAAGATTTTTCCTTGCTTCTTGAATGAAAACAAGGGATTTTCTTTGTAATATTCTACCAGATCTTAATTGAACATTATTTAGATCTAGTGGATTTATTACATAGGTTTGAGGATTCTGCCCTTCCATATTGTAAATAGGTTGTGACATTTTATTATTTGGATTCGGAAGTGGTTGAGCAGTTAATTGATTTTGTTTTTTTGAAAATGGTAGGGAGAGTTGTGGATTTTGATTTTGGATTTGAACTTGAGGTAATTTATTAGCTTGAGGAATTTGACTACGCTGAGGGATTTGATTAGATTGAGGTAAAAATAGTGGTGGGAAATTAGGATAGGATGGTGAATATTGTTGATATTGAGCATAAGCCCCATAAAGATTTTTCCATCCCTGATTCCAAGATTGTGGTTGTGGTTGAGCCCAGGCTTCCAAGATGGATTCCAATTACTTTGTGAAGACTGAGAAAACTGTTGTGATTTAAAGCCTTGTGGTTGATTTGCTTGAGAGTTCTGCCATGGTCTTTTTCCAATAAAACAAAGAGGAGCTACTTGTTCTGGAATTCCTTCATCATTAAATACAACCTTAATACCTGGTAGAGAAGGACATTCTTTAGTATCATGGTTATCTACACATATGGCACAAGTTTCTATGGTTTTTAAGTCTAAAGGACATTCTCTCAGAGCATGCTTCTTTCTACACTCAGAACAAAATACGTATAATGCAAAATTTTCGGCCTTTTGCTTGTTTTGTATTTTAAGGGTGTCAATTTGTTCACTAAGACTCCCTAAAGTATATGTCTTAAAAGCATCAAGCAATCTTCCTAATTCTTCCCTCCTAACTGACCTAGCTGCAAAATTATTGATTCTTGATAAGAGAGGATCCCTATGACTTTTCCAACTCGTGCTTTACCCCTTGAGATATGTACACATAGATCACAAATATTTGCAAATGGTAATTGAGAAATATATCCTTTTCCTATCAAGTTAAGGATATCAATCCACTCATCTCTGATATATTTTAGTATGAGGTATTTCAAAGTTTCATCATCCAAACTATCCATTTTTTCCCTGTTAAGATTATAAACAAATCTCTTGACTAAGTCTTCAAGATTCTCATCTTCTTTCTGTGTCATTTTGAATACTTCGTCCCTAATGCTGTGAGGCATACAATAGTCCCTATATTTATTTAAGAATGCTTCTTTCATTTGTGCCCACATCCTTATAGTATTCGTTCCTAGACTCATGAACCATTTCAATGTTGAATCCTTTAAGGTAGCAGGGGAAATTTTTAATTTTTGAGCATCATGTAAATAATCATATGATCGGCGTAATACTTCAAATTCAAAGAGAAATGTCTCTAGGTCTTCGCTTCTTTGTCCATGGAAATTAAGAAGAATAGAAGTTGAAATATTCTTCATTATGAGGGTTGTATCCTCATCAAAGATAGGAAATTCAAAAGGGTCTTGATCACCTCTAATTCTACCTCCTCATATGCATCTATCTCCACCTACTCCTCTACCTCTAACTCCTCCTCTGCCTCTATCTCCACCTCCTCCTCTACCTCTACCTCCTCCTCCAATCCTAGGTTGTTCAACATTGACATTGTGTAATTCTCCATATCTTTCTTCAACCATGATGAATTCTTTAGTATTTGATTCCTCTATGAATGGATAATCAAGATGAGTTTGTTGTTCCTCTTATTCATTGGGAATTTCTTATTCTTCTCCTAGAATTTGTTCACCAATGGAACATAGAAAAACTACTCCTATAGTTGGGGATGTAGGATCTTCTTCGATTATAGCCTCAGTAGATGAAGTAGGTGAAGTTCTGGATTGGATTTCAGATCTTAAGACTTTAGGAAGTCTTTGTTGGCCTATTGATGGAATTCAAGTTTGAGTGGGTGGTGTTGAACTTCGAGGATGTGGTGGATTGAGGGGAGTTATGGGAATTAAGCTTCTTCCTCTTCCTGCAAATATACCTCTAGAGTCTCTTTCCTTATGCATGTCATGTTTTTATTCGATTTTTTTTAAACTTCTATGTGCACTTCCCTGGAAATGACACCAAAATTTTTAATCAATTTAATGTTCTTAAATTGTAAGCATAAATTATCTACCAGGGTAGGTAAACTGATGAAGTGCAAGTGCATTGTATATGCTAGAATCTTTTATGTTGTTAAGGTGATTATGTTATCGTTATCTAAGTTAATGTCAAACTCTAGAATCAGTGTTGAGGTGATTTTATTATCTATACTAGGATTTTATTCCTAAGATTTTATTGTTTATTGATTATCCTCAATGTTATCTCTAGAATTAGTTCTGGTTGAATTGAGTTTTTAGAATGATTGAATAATGGTTTTCACTGTTTTCAATAGATGTGTAATGTTACTCTTCCTTTCAATTTATCAATTGTTTTTGGATTTTTATGTTGTAGCTAAACAAAGCTAACTATAAAAGCATGAAATGACATAAATAAAATCCTAATTTATCAACTTGGAAATGGAATGTGCTTGAATTCAGAAGTTGAGAAGACTGCCACGCTTATCTACTGCAACTTTATTTCAATGCAAAAAGAAAAACAAAAACGAAATGACTGAGCTATGAAATCACTAAACTATGCTAGGTAAATGAATGAAACAAAATTACCGAGTTTATGCTAGATATTAAGCAAATGAAATGAATAATACAAAAATCAATCAAGTGAACCTAGTCGCGATCTTCATTGAACTGCATCTTAAAAAACCTAAAAACAGGGCATCCATGAATTAAATTTATGAAATAACAAGTGAAAAGGAAATCTAATTACTTTGAATCAAAGACTTGATCTATGCGTAGGGTCCCTCCATGAGACAATCAGTTTCCTTATATCAAAAACACATAAAATATATGAAATAAGAACTTGGCATTAAGCGAAAAAGAGTTCTACAGGATGTTCAAATTACATACGGTGGTGCACCCATTACACAGAGTTGCTAGTGTTTTTATAGAGTTCTTTTTAACAATACGATAAATTTAAGCCTACGGGACTTCACTATGTTAGCACCTAAATCTGCCCTAGGCTGAAGGAAGGCAAAATTCAAGGTAACCACAAACCACGCTCAGTCTGGTAGCTAGCCCTACCAGAACAGGAGAGGGCTCTCTCTGAGTCACGCTCAGTGAATATATAAGCAAAAACGGTCTGAGATGACTTACAATGAAATATTGATATTAGGCTAGTAAGTGAATAGGGATATAAGAAACCATTTTCATGAATGACCGAGATTTTTGGATGGTATGGGACCAACGGTCAGCAAGGAATAGAGAATTTAATACAAAGGCACAGATTATTCCGTGAGGCAAGGCAGGTGGAAAATGTAGCAATTTAGTTTGAGGTAACACAAAATGAATAGATTGCTAAAGAAAGTGAAAAGGGCATAGTTACATGAATCCTTTTCAACAGAAGAAAAACATTGAACATGAAAATTTCCCACAGGCAAAGCAATAAAATTGAATTCTACCCAATCTCACTCAGAAAAATTCACTGGAAATGAACATGAATTGAATTATGAAACATAACAAAATACATATGAAAACATAAGAGACACATTTGCTACACTCACAACCACAAGAATCTCATGAAACAAAGCCGCCACCTTTCACTAATTCTCTGTCAAAAATATACAGTGAAGAAACAGAGTTTCTTTCCCACAGTCTCCCAGAAGTTACAAGCCAACCAACCCTTTGCAAATAGCTTACATACAATATATAGAATGTGCCATGAAGAGATAGAACACCCAAGGGTTGGGGAGTTACTCGAATCATTACAAAATGGAGATGAAGAGCCAACCATCAGCTACAGATGCAGCGCTACAAACATGACATTTGGCTTGGGTGACCATTTTCCTTCCTTCACCACTTGGATAGAAGCCAATCTGGAGAAAAAATACTTTAAATGCCACCTTTGGTGCCAAAAAACCGAAGTGTAGAAGAGCGGACCCACTTGGAGAAGTTGCGAACCGAAATTTCGCGAAACGGAAGCAAATTTGGCAATTTTTCCTCTGTGCGCCGCACCATTTTCTCTGTGCGTTGCGCTACTTTGGGGCCTGTTTTGGGGCACTTTTAGGTGTCCAAAATGTTCCCAAGTGGCCTTGCTGGAAAGCCTGTCCTGTATACTTTCTAACCCCACTGGAATTTTTGAATTTGGTGCTCATTTTCCCCTCCAAATCTCCATTCTCCCAAGACTGCTTCCTGTGTGTCAAAAAAGGGGTAGAGAGGCCATTTTTTGGGTGTTTTTGACCTCTTGGGGACTCAGATCTTGCTCAAATTTCTTGTTCAGGCACTAGTAGTCATGATTTTCCATGCTGAATCCAAAAATGCAAACCATTCCTCATTTGGAGCTCTAGAATTGTAGCGGGAGAAAACCTTGTGTTTTGCCCAAAAATTTGTCATGTGACCAAAAATTCCCCCAATTTCTTGAAATTTGGGGTGGAGGCTCTCTATGGGTTGTTATGATGGGCCAAGGAAGCCTCAACCAAGATTCGAAGCCGATCTTTCTCTTTTGCCTCTTTTGCCTTTCTTGTTGCTTTCCTCAATTTCGCCTTCAAGCTCCTTATCCGGGCCCTTGCACTCATATTTCGTGTCCTGTAACGATAAGTCATGTGTCTCAGCAAGGCAAAGTCCTGATCGGCCTTGTCCAGTAGCCTCTCCAAGTGCATTTTCATGCTCTCGAGATGGGCCTCCCGATCCTCATTGATCTCTTGCTCCAATGATGTGAGCTCAACTCTTCTCCTTTGAGTAGCTTGGCGATGCTCACGAATGTTTTGTAGCTCCATAATCGCCTGCTGATCCTCAAGCTACTTGTTTCTTTGCTTTAAGTACTTCATGTTCCACTTGGCCCTCTCCAAGTCAAGGGATAAGGCCTCAATCACTAATTGCTGCTCCTGGATGATCTCTGTAAGCTCTGCATTTGTTGGTTCTGTATCTGTCTCATCATCATTGAGGAGAATGAATTTGGTCTCTCGTTCACCTGATGGCCCTTCCTCCTGCACTGGCTCCTTACCTCTACCTTGCTCATGTGATGTCGATGTCGGAAGCGAGGCCCCTTCCACCCCGGGTGGAGATAACACTCGCTTTGCTGCTGCAAACAAAGGTCTACTGCCTTTCCGATAGGTGATGTATACTGGCATAGTAGCAATCTCATGTCGCTCATACTGATGAGATGGGCCACCTATATCATGCTCTGCCTCTGATACTACATGTGGGGTGCTGAAGAAGTCACGGGAGATGAAGTCCTCCAAAGCAATACCTTGCAATCCCAACTGATGGTCCACCAAAATCCGGATAAGAGCAAAGTGTTAAAAACTGTTGAGCTGCTCTCGAGGGGTCTTGTGCTACATGAAATTTTTCATCCTCTCTATGTTCCCGCAAATGAAAAATGGGAGGTTCATCATTCGTACCCTGGTAAAGTGCATGAGCAACCTGATGTGATAGACATAAAGGCGAGAAAACCTCCCCTCACAACTGAAGTATTTCCTAATCAATTTCATGAGCGGAGCATACTCATCTCTCAAAAATCTGAACGGGAAGACTCTTGTAAGCTGACTCAAACAACTGGCCTTAATGTAAGGCTCATAATGATGCCTCTCCACTTTCTTCTTCTTATGCCACTTTTCTCCAATGTTTGGTATGCCTGTTGCCACTAATACGGTTTCGGGTGTCAATGTGAAAATGACCCCAGCCAAGATGTTCTCCAATGTTTGGTATGCCTGTTGCCACTAATACGGTTTCGGGTGTCAATGTGAAAATGACCCCAGCCAAGATAGACTGACCTCCATGTAGGTGAAGTGCAAAAAGACGGGCCAACTCATGATGAACTCTAACATTTGCCACCCTTTGACAAAATTCAAGACATGCTAAATGCTAGAAACATGACATAGCAAGAGGGCATGCCTACAACTCAGTGAGGGTGTTTGGCTCATCCCTAACATGTTTTCCGCTCCTGTGATGTCTCCTGGGGGCCTGTTCTCCTGAAGTTGTATCACTGTGGGTCTCCACCTCATACTCTGATGAAACCTCAGATGCCATGACTGTTGTTTATAAACTTTATTTAGGTTGCCCCTTTGATGATGGTGAAGCTGGGTGTTGCTTTGATATCTGCCACCAAGGGGAACAATGAAACAAGGGAGTATTAGGAGGGGAGTAATGTAATGGGAATAGGGGTTATAGGGAGAAATTTGTTTAGGGATATGGGAGGAGTTTGGGTATTTCGATAGGGTAGGGTTTGGGGTTTTATGTTGACCAAATAGTGGAGGGATAGGTGAGAGGGTTTGGTAGTAATTTAGGGCAGGGATATTAGGAAAAATGAGAAAGGGAGGATAGGAAAAATGGTAGGTGAGGGGAAAATGATGGGTGGAATGGAACCTTGGCACTAACAACCCACTTTAGCAACCCTAGCCATCATGGTTTCTTGGTGATTTCTTATGGTTGATTTTATTGAATTTGGTTGCATTCAAACGTCGCTATAAACCACCATATCATTTATAAAACTTGATGAACCAATGATGTCAAAGAGCCTACCTTTTAATTTGACGGGTTTCACAAAAATTTGAAGGTGATTTGGCCTTGTTTCGGCCCTTGGTCTATGTGCATTGCGCGCAAAACCCAGTGTGTTGTGCCCTGGGTATGCGTCGCGCCTGTGGAAAATTTGAATTGCGGGCAAGCTCTGTGTGCACCGCGCCCCTGAGTATATGTGCCGCGCTCCTTCAAACTACCTCAAACACTCACGATGCACACTCACACCTTTTGCAACATTTCTCCAAGGCTTGGATTAGCACAATGCCTTTGATTTTGATGAAAACTTGTATATATAGCCTTGGAAGTGATGGGTTAAACTTTTGCTTCCTTGAAAACCCATTTTTCTAATGTTATGTTTTGACACTTTTTCACTGACTTTAGAACACACTGATTTTCACTTTCTCTTTGAAATTTTAGCTCAAACGATGACATTTTCGGCACTCTTTGCAGGGATTGCACGACAAGACATTCTGCCACGGAAACCATGACTGCATCTGAAGAAATCAACTGTAGACCCCTTTTGAAAATTTTGTCACCAATAGCACTGTTTGACTTTTCTTCAAAACAGAGTTTTGAAGAACAGTTGAAGTTTATCAATATGATGATGAAACTCTGTGGATCATTACTTTGCAAGAACATCACTCTAGCCTGCATGGCTTTACTGGACATATTTAAAGACCAAATTGATCAATCCCTAGACCTAATGACCAAAAATTACTTTTGTTTGTTAAAGGACCAGACCTTAACTGTTATGGACTTTTTGATTATTTGACACAAAGACATAAGCCAGCAGGAACCAGACATGAGGGGAAATGACTAACATGACCTTCTCCGTCAGATTATGGCATGCCCCTAGCAGAATGCAGCTGAGTGAATGGAGCGGGACACCTAAACTTGAAATGCATAAAGAGTTTTGATCTCTGACGGAGGACTGACCATATCGACTCTAACACACTATAGTCCTTACCAAAACTAGATTATATCGCTTATTTGTCAATTTTCTATTGAAAAATAAAATCGATGAAATCTCTTAAAATTTAGACTCTATTCCAGCATGCTATCCTGTTGTTGACTGTGTTAAAGTGTGGATCTCCTGGTGAATTGCTCGAGTAAATAGGAAGAAATCCATGAGAGGATCATTCCCTATCTACCCATATACTCCTTTGCTGAGCTGACACACTCAAACCCTGTCAACAATGGAAGTAGCTGCAGATATGTGGAGTAGTTTTAGAATCAGATCAATTCTGTAGCTGCATGTAAAATTTAATAGAACAATAATGTTAGGATATTCCGACACATAGGAAATAGTTAAGTATAACTTGGTCTAATGTAGATTTAGGTAAAGCGTGTCTCTTTACTATGTACTTTTGTAACTTACAATCTGACGGTCATGATATGTAGTGATCTGACGGTTCATTCTCTCCTCGGTGTTACCAACACTTGATCTGTGGCTTAACACCCAATTGGTCCATGATCTCTATTTAAAGAGCATGGAGGGTCATTTGTAGGGTAACTGTTCATGAGAGAAGCTTATATAATTTTTCATTCTTTTATTAATAAATTGCCTGAAGTGGCCGCGTTGGTTCAGGCCGTGGACTGTTTCCCTCTTTGAGGGTTTTAACCACGTCAACAATACTGGTGTATTGATCTGTGATATGTTTGTGAGTGGTGTCCTTTGGTGTTCTATTTGAGGAACTTGCCCTGTAAATTCCTACATGGTATCAGAGCTATTTGAGGGCCGCATCCATTAGTGATCCAAATCTCAAGTCGGTAGAACTACATTTGACTGCCGTTTCCTATATCTACTACTTCTGACTGCTTTCCGGCTAAGAGGATTGCTCTATTATGTTAGGAGCATCTGTTCCAATGAGGAACCCATTTTGTTTCACACAAAAAGGTTTCCGGTAGCCCTAGCTACGTCATTTTTAAGATTTGGAGATATACAGTGTTTATTTGCAGTTTCTAGTTTTTTTCTCTTTGTTTATTTCGGTTTATTTGTCTATTTGTTTTTTATTACCAGATCTACACCTTTCATTTCTACGTATGCTCTTTGCCCCATGACTTTGTGTGATCTAGGCAAACCAGAAACAGAAAGGAAGTTTGTTTTCTCATGCGTATTCTCTTTTCTGTCGCGCCTTAGTGTGATCTCGGAAAATCAGAAACATTGAGGAAAATTGTTAGTTTCTGGGTAAAGCTAACTTCAAACCATAAGGTTTGTTTTTTTTGTATCTCCATTTTGGGTTTTGTGGTTTTTGTTTTGTAGGCAAGAAAGAGCTTTCTCAAGTAAGCATGCACCCCAAAGGTTTGGTGGCTAAAAAAACAAAAACCCTCCTCTTTTCTAAAAATTACTAACCTTTTAAACTAGCTCACTTGATCCAAAGTTGCTTTATGATACTAGAGGTCTTGAGTTCAAGTCTTTCTCTTTGTTTAGCTAATTAGATTCAATTTGGAAAGGGGTGGATTTTTTTTTAAATATAACATTATCATTCATTTCCGCACATTCCTGCACTTCATCGGCATCTTCAACAACTTTTCTTCAAACAGTTGTAACTTCTTCATCCGGAAGTCGTTTTCAGAGCCGTTTTTTTTTAATTAGCCTAATTTTTCGAGATATTTCCATTGGAACACTTAGTTTCAGCATCTATAGCTTTAGTTTATATTAAAATGGAAATTCCATACCAAGTTATTCTTGACAGCACCAACTACTTCCAATGGTGGTCCTACATTGTGGATTTACTTAGAAGTAAAGGTCTTTATAGAATAGCCTCAAGCCAAGAAACCAAACGAAAAGATGAAGCTAAGGCAGCCAAATGGGAAAATAGGCAAGATCAAGCACATGGGTTGATATGGATGTCTATTTCTCTAGACCTTAGATTCCATATTGCAAAACTTGATACTCCTAATGAAGTAATGAAACAGATCACTAAAGTTTTTGGAATTAAAAATGAACTTAGAGCCCACCAACTCGAAAATGAGTTTTTTACATTAGATCCCAATAATTTTTCTTCCATTGAAGATTTTTTGTCCAAGTTCAAGACCCTTAGACTTCTCTTGGAAGGTGTTAAGGTTAAGAAAGAAGATGGTAACCTTATCTATTCCATTCTTACTAAGTTGGGACCAGCCTACTCTGTGTTTGTTTCCACCTTCCATTCTACAAGAGAAGCCTTCATTTCTCAAGGAAAAGACTACAAGTCCCCTTCCTTTGATTCCTTTTGTGATTCTTTAATAAGAGAACAAGAAAAACTCTTACACCTTGGTTTTCTTAATCTTGGAAACTCTTCTAAGAAAGCCTTAGCCACCCAACAAAAACCAAATTCAAATAATCCTAAGAAATCATATCCTAAAAAGAATGGTCCTAAACCAAAAAAGGGTCCTAAGCAATTTCATCCTCAAAATGAAAAATCTTTTCAACAAAATGATATGGCAAATAAAAACAAAGGGAAGAAGACTGATAGACATTGCCATTTTTGTAATCGAGATGGCCACTTAGAATCCAAATGATTTAAGAAGATGGAAGCCTTGGAAGCAATAATGAAGAAGCATAACATCCATTTGGAGCACTCTTCAACTTACACTTCATCTTCAGGAATAACACTTTCTGCATGTGGTTGTCAAACATCTCAGTCTGGATATGCATTAAATGTATCTTCTTCTTCTAATTCTCATGAGTGGCTCATTGATTTTGGAGCTTCTTATCACATGGCCAAAAACAAAGCCATGTCTTCTTCTTTAAATGATTGTAACACCAAAAATATATATGTTGGTGATGATAGATCTCTTAGTGTTATAGGGACTGGAACTGTTCGTATAGACAAGGTAAATTTAATGATGTATTATGTGTTCCAACCTTATCCTGCAACCTTCTATCTGTATATCAGATATCTCATTCAGGTGAAGGTAAAATCGTTGATTTTTCACCTCACGATGTTGTAATTAAGGACCTAAAAGATCCTAGATAGATTTTAGCTACTGGTATTGCCGATGATTCTACAAGGTTGTATAAGTTTAACAACTTTGGGTCATCAAATCTTCCCTCGGTATTTGTTGCTCATAATGATGAAGTGAGTAAAATTTGGCATGAGCGATTTGGTAACTTAAACTATCACTCACTTCAGAGTCTATGTAAAGAAAATATGGTGACAGGTCTTTCCATGGTATCTTGCAGAGATGGTGTTTGTTCCATATGTGTACTTGGAAAACATCATCGTGATAGTTTTGAAAAACGTGCCTCTTGGCACACCTCCGCCCCTTTACAGCTTTTGCATAGTGATTTATGTGGTCCACTTCCAGTTGTTTCATTCTCTAGCTACAAGTATTTCTTCACTTTCATTGATGATTTCTCCAGACGCACTTGGGTATACTTCTTAAAACTCAAGAGTGAAGTATTTATGTTATGAAACTAGCTCACAGAAAGATATAAAAGATAGATCAATGCCTTAGAAATAAGCCTCTTCGAGGGGGAAACCTCCTTTACATTACACAAATGAACAATTCTTGGATGATACAAATGACAAGGCCTCTTTTCTATATATATGAGTCTAAGGGGTCATAATATAATTAGAGCCAACATAACAATAATAATGTAAGGGCACAATAATAACAATAGTGGGCTTCTATGGGGCACAATAATAACAATATGGGGACTACATGGGCACAAAAATATAATAAGGGGGTTGTACTAATAACAATAAGGGGTTACACTAGTAGTATAGGGACCTAACATGCCCATCTCCTTAAAAAAGTGTTGTCCTCAACGCTTGAGTAGTTCTTGATGCTTTTGTATAAATTCTTGTCCTCCCATGTGGAATCTTCAGCGGATAAGTTCTTCCACTTGATGAGATACTCTAAAATTGATCTATTTTGTAGCTTTCGATTTCTTGGTTCTATGACTGCTTCAGGTTCCAATATGATTTTTCCTTCCTTGTCAAGTTCTCGTAATATTGTTTGAACTGGGATCTTCTGCAACTTTTGAATGAGTTCCCACTCCTTTGGGAATATGGATATATGTAAGGCCTGAAGTTTGGAGGAACACTTCGTGGAATCAAATGAATAGCATGATCATGATCATGAATAGATGGGAGGCCTTTGGGAGTCTCAAATACCTTGGAATGATTGTCCAAAACGTTTTATACATCTGAAGAAATACATGATTTCGATGTGGGATCCTCTAGTGAACATAATTGTGCAATTACACCCCGTTGTTATTTATTTAGAAGCTTTGTCATTCTGTTAGAGTTGATTATCTTTCCGGGTTTTCCTTTGATACCCCTCAATTCAACTTCCTTTCCTTCCCAAAAAAATTTCAAGAAAAGTTGGTACCCAAAGATTGTATCCATTGGACTCCTAGTAAAACATTAGCACCACCCATTGGAATGGAAAGCATTGGGCTATTCAATACATATTCTCCCATGGATAGCTTGATATTATGGTACTTTCTAGAGCAATTTATGGTTCCTCCACTTGCAACCATCACTTGATACTCTGGTGCTGAATATAGGAAGCAATTCAATTCCTTGGCTATCTTACAATCAATAAAATTATGGGTAATGCTCGAATCAATCAACACTCTTACTTTTTTCTTCTTGATATGTCCTTCTATCTTGATAGTTTGAGGAGTGGTAATTTCTTCCAATGCATTACAAGATATGGTCGGATTGATTTCTTGAGACTCGATGTGATCTTTCAATTCTTGAACATTTTCTTCTTGATATGTCCTTCTATATTGATAGTTTGAGGAGTGGTAATTCCATCCAATGCATTACAAAATATGGTTGGATTCATTTCTTCTTTCTTGATGTGATCTTTCACTTCTTGAACCTTTTTGTCCTTGATATGTCCTTCTATCTTGAGAGTTTTAGGAGTGGTAATTATTTCCAATGATTTACAATATATGGTCATATTCATTTATTCTTTCTCTGGGGTTGGTTCCTGGTGTATAGACTCTTCTTTTGACGTTTCTTTATCATTTTCTTCCTCCTATCCACAATAAATGTAAAATAATTTCTTCTCAGCACACTTATGACCTTTAATTTATTTGTTATCACAATTGTAACAAAGCCCTTTTTCTCTTTTTTCTTCCAATTGTTGTGGTGTAACCCTTGTAGGTTGTGGGAGGCTAGGAGAAACAACACTTCCATCTTTATAGTTGTGAGGGGTAGACTTCCTTATTGCCATAATTTTGCTTTCCACTTTGTAACAAAGCCCTTTTTCTCTTTTTTCTTCCAATTGTCGTGGTGTCTTTGTATCCTCATAATGTGCTATCATTTCCTCTGTGAAAATTGACCACATAACAAGTTGTTTACAAGAACAAAACCCTTTATACCATAAAAATTAATCTAGTTCTAAATATGAAGATGCAATACATACCTTTTGTAATAGTGGTACACCATGTAGATCAAAATATTTCTCCATCTGTAGTATCCAATTTACTGAATCCTTTCCATCAAACTTCATCATATCGCATTTTCTTCATTTCAGGAGATTGATCTTGAAATGACTATAACTATGTACTTTTAGATCTCAAATTTCTAAAATTGTCTCCTGAAGTAGCCTTCTAAGTCCTCTTTCTAACCCCATAAGTCTGATCAGAATTTGATTCTCTAAGAAAGAGTTATGCCCAATTTCCTAAGATGACATGATTATATAATGTTTCAGTAGAGTGAAATTGTACGACGTGCCACGTCCCACTCTTTCAACCTTCGGATCTGAAAACTATACAAAAAAACTACAGTCCATCCTCTTTCTGTAACTTCTTACGAAATTTCAATCCGATGCTCAGAGAGAAAGTTATGACGATTTTCCCAAGATCACCTGTTTAAGATGCAATTCAAGAGTCTATAAAAACCCTAACTTCCTTAGATCATATATCCAAAAATATAGTGAGAAAAGATCTGAAATCCAGACCCAAGGTTCAGGCCAATTTCTTCTAAAATGGGTTTTTGTTTTAGCTTTTGAAACTTTGTAGCGAAAACATTATAGTGAAAATTCCACGATGACCTATTTTAGATGAAATTCTAGAGCTTGCAAAAACTATAACTTCCTCAGATAATATCTTCGAAAATATAGCGAGACAAGCTCTGAAATTCGGATCCAAAGTTCAGCAATATTTTGTCTCAAATGGGTTTTCTTTTTGGCTTCTGAAACGTTGCAAAAAGAAAATTATAGCAAACATTCCACGATGCCTTGTTTGGAGTAGTGAAAACCCTAGAATCCAAAGCTCTGATACCAAATGTTATGAAACTAGCTCACAGAAAGATAGAAAAGATAGATCAACACCTTAGAAATAAGCCTCTTCAAGTGGGAAACCTCCTTTTCATTACACAAATGAACAATTCTCAGATGATACAAATGACAAGGCTTCCCTTTTATATATAGGAGTCTAAGGGGTAATAATATAATCAGAGCCAAGATAACAATAATAATGTAAGGGCACAATAATAACAATAGTGGGCTTCTATGGGGCACAACAATATAATAAGGGGGTTGTACTAATAACAATAAGGGGTTACACTAGTAGTATAGGGACCTAACAATTTAACATGTACTTGGCCTTTAAGGCATTTGTTGAAAAACAATCTGAACATCAAATTCTTAAGCTAAGATCTGATAATGGTGGAGAATATGTTAACAACAAATTCATCAACCTTTGCATTGAGAATGGAATTCAAATGCAACATACTATTCCATATACTCCACAACAAAATGGTGTAGCTAAAAGGAAGAATCGAACCTTAAGGAAATGGCTAATTGTATGCTTCAATCTAAAGGACTTAGTCTTAATTATTGGGCAGAAGTAATTAACTGTGAAAATTAAATAATAAATCACACCCCTATAAAGGTTTTAAAGAATATCACTCCAGAATAAGCATGGAGCTCAATTAAACCAGATGTAAGTCACTTTCGTGTTTTTGGAAGTGAAGCATGGGCCCATATTCCAGATGAGAAGCATAAAGCTTTAGAACCTAAGAGTGAAAAATGTATTTTTGTTGGATATTTTGAAGATGTCAAAGGATACAGACTTATTCCAATTAAGTCCAAAAATTTTATCATTAGAAGAGATGTAAAGTTTTTTTAAAATATATTGGCCTACGAGCCTAGTTCGGCGGATGGGCCACCTCTCTCTATCCCTTCTACTTATGAAAATATTTCTTCTTCAAATGATGACAGTGAGGATGAAAATCCTCCCCCACCTTCTCAGGATCCTCCTTCAGCTCCTCAGGTTCCAAAATGGGTCCATGCTACTCAGGATGCAGCAAGTGCTCTTGCCAATGATCCTATAGATCAGCAACGTAAATGTTCTCAGTTTGATAGAGCCTCTTCTTTACTAGCTCAAGCTTCAGCTAATTATGATCCTGACACCTTTGTAGAAGCTTCAGGCCATCCAAATTGGGACGCAGCTATGAATGAAGAATATCATTCATTATTGGCAAATGATACATGGGATCTTGTTCCTCTACCAAAGGGATGAAAACTTGTTAGATGAAAATGGGTTTACAGAACCAAGTATGGACTAGATGGAAAAGTTGATAAACATAAAGCTCATCTTTTTGCTAAGGGTTTTTCACAAGTTGAAGGCATTTACTATACTGAAACCTTCTCCCCTGTTGACAAAATGAAATCTATCCGCCTTGTTCTTTCCCTTGTTGCCTCTTTCAAATGGGAAGTCCATTAGTTGGATATTAAATCTGCCTTCTTGCATGGGGACTTGCATGAAGAAATCTATATGGAACAACCTACTGGATTTATACAAACAAACTCCAGCCTTGTATGTTGGCTTAATAAATCCCTTTATGGTCTCAAGCAAGCCCCTCGAGGTTGGTATGCCAAAATGGATAGCTTTCTTTTAGAAATGGCTTTTCTTGGTGTCATTATGACAATACTATCTACACCAAGAAAGTGGGCAAGTCCCTTATCATTCTTATTCTTTATGTTGATGATCTTATCCTTACTGGTAGTGATCCCAACCATATAAACCATGTGAAGACTAGCCTTAAAAAGAAGTTTGAAATGACAGACTTAGGACACTTGCATTATTTTCTTAGTCTTTAAATCTTGCAATTCAAGGAAGGTATTTCCGTTTCCCAGTCCAAGTATGCCTGTGATCTTATACACCATTTTCACATGGAAGACTGTAAGCCAACCCCTTCTCCCTTTCATTCTAGAGCCAAACTTTCAGTCACTTTTACTTCACCTGAAGTTGAAGCTACCTTATACCATCAACTTGTAGGAAAACTTTTGTATTTGACCCATACTTGTCCTGACCTTTCCTTTGTTGTTGTCCTTATTGCTCGATTTATGCAAAACCCACATGAAAGTCATTGGAAAGAATCTTAAAAAACACTTCGTTATGTTCGAGGTACAATTCAGATTGGGATTCACTATAGTGCCGAAGCATCTCCTCTATTGGTTAGTTTTACTGATTCCGATTGGGCTAGTGACCCTGATGATCGAAAGTCTACTGCAGGTTATGTGTTCACTCTTGGTTCAGGACCTATTATATGGGTTTGCAAGAAACAAAGTGCCATTTCTCTTTCTTGAGCAGAAGCAGAGTATCGTGGTGTCATAGAAGCTAGTAAGGAAGCCTTGTGGCTTCGTCAGATCCTATCAGAGTTTGGCTTTCAACAGCAACATCCAGCTACACTTGGTGTGATAATCAAAGTGCCATTCAACTATGCAAAGATCTAGTTCAACATTAGCGTAGCAAACACATTGAACTGCACATGCACTTCATCAGAAAGCTCATTCATGACCATGTTCTTGAAGTGCAATATTGTTCAACAGATGACCAAGTTGTAGACGTCTTTACAAAGGCTCTCATAGAGGCAAAGTTTACTAAACTTCATTTTATGGTTGGAGTTCACGAAGTTGTCACTAAGTGGGGATAGGCTCTAATGCCTCCTTCCTTCTCCTATTGTGTCATATTTGTACATCCTTCAATCTTATCAAGTTGTTCTTAAGGGGGGTTGTTAGGATATTTTGACACATAGGAAATAGTTAAGTATAACTTGGTCTAGTGTAGAGCTAGGTAAATTTTGTTTCTTTACTATGTACTTTTGTAACTTACAATCCAATGATCACGATATGTAGTGGTCTAACAGTTCATTCTCTCCTCGGTATTACCGACACTTGATCCATGGCTTAACACCTGATTGGTCCATGATCTCTATTTAAAGAGCATGGAGGGTCATTTGTAGGGTAACCATTCATGAGAGAAGCTTATGTAAATTTTCATTCCTTTATTAATAAATTGCTTGAAGTGGCCGCGTTGGCTCGGGCTGTGGACTGTTTCCCTCTTTGAGGGTTTTATCCACATCAAGAATATTGGTGTATTGATCTGTGGTCTGTTTGTGAGCGGTGTCCTTTGGTGTTCTGTCTAAGGAACTTACCGTGTAAATTCCTACAAATAAGGCATATTGACAAAATATGAAAAAGAGGACATATGAATGTTTACCTTGTCAAAACCTTATGTTTGTTGCATTTATTTGGATGATAATGGTAGGAAAAAGGGGGTAAATATGGACAAAAAGGATGTAAAGATAAAGAAGGTCTTGTACTCTACACATACAATGTGTCTTTCTTTTGTTGATATCCTATTATGGAGTGAATGTCATGAAATTAAAGCCTAAACTAATTGTATAAATGGAATTGTTACTCTATTTGCAGGAAATGGAAATTCTACTTGCTCAACTTGTAAATGCTAACTAATCAATTCATAAAAGAACAAAGGATAATCTACGTGTAGAAAGAAATTTATTTCAT
This sequence comes from Pinus tabuliformis, assembly GCA_031772625.1. Taxonomy (NCBI): domain Eukaryota; kingdom Viridiplantae; phylum Streptophyta; class Pinopsida; order Pinales; family Pinaceae; genus Pinus; species Pinus tabuliformis. The sequence continues at coordinate 816,303,831 of CM062820.1, read as the reverse complement.
ATTGCATAATTCATTAAACTTCCAATCAGAATTGCATGTATCATCTACCTAGTTCACACTTGCTTGTAAATCAGTAACCTACTTGCATCATACTTGTCATAAAGAAATTAAGTTTACTCTGTTTTTGAAGTGAATAAAAGGAAGGGTTGGAGTGTCTTAGGAGCTTACCCTGAGCTTTAAATAATAGATGGGGGTCATTATTCATCTAGAATAAGTCATAGTTGTAGTGGGGATCAAAACTAATGAAGGAAAGTGGTGTTACAATTTTGCTATCGAGGAAGGGAAAGATTTGCTACAAGAGAAGACATTATTGCTACAGGAGGAGAGAACTCGCCAAATGAACAAGTAAATCAAATAAAAATGGGATGGGATTTTTTTTATTTTTTATTGAGTAGTATTTCTTAGGTCTCCATTATAATTGGAATCACTCCAAAATACCCTTGTTCACATGTGCTAAAAAGTAACAGAACATTACTAGTCTAAAATCTAGAAATTCAAGAACTAGTGAGCTGGTTAACATATCAAATGCCTAACCTAATCATGTGAAAATTAATTGGAATAATTTTTTTATTAAATTGATTTTTTTATGATATAATTCAAGTGGAATCAACTCAAATGAAGATCATTGACATGTTCTAAAAAATAGCAGAAAATTACTACCATTTGCTACAAGGGACGTCCAGAAATTTTAGATTTCTAAATAAGTAAACTAATCCAAGTATCTCAATGATGACTATGACCTTAAAAATTTGTTCCAAATATGAAATCATGCTTGTGACTCTATAAATAACCTACATAAGAACTCACTTCAATTGTTTAACCCAATGCTACAACAAAAAATCATCAATAGTAAATGCAGAAATAGGAAAAACAAGAACAAGAGATACATGTGAATAAGAAGTGAAAATAAGAAAATAAAATTATACAAAAGGGCTCTGATGCTCCTAGGATAGACAAGCCCAAGGACAATCAGATTCCTATAAAGGATACCAAGATTTAGAAGCTAAAAATTGCACCAGACTTCATTATTTGAATCGATCCAAGTACATCCCTGTTAGAAATGAAAGTGGACCTACAAAAATACAAATTTTCTCCACAAGAAGACTAAAAAATACACTCCCTAGAGGAAAATTCGAATTGGTACTTATAAAAAATGATGAGGAAGCATTCTCCTTGAAGGGAGGAAGCTTTCCCCTCCAAATTCCCTCAAATAATGGATCTAGTTCCCAACACTAGGAATCTGTATCAAATGACAAGGAACACATTCCTAGATTTTCTCAATCATTGGATATCTAGAATTTGTGAAATAATTTCATAATTTTTTTTTGATTTATTCTCCAATATTCATCCTCCCGTAGTAGGGAGAAAGTCCCTAGATTGTCTCCTCTTCCAAATCTTCATAATCTGCCCAATATTCTCACAATATTCTTCAACAATAAATAATATTAGGCGCAAATATAAAATTATCCATAAACCTTCCTAATGAACATATTATTATTAAAAATATGTCATCTAATAGAAAAAGAGAGGTTTAATGTGCTGAAGGATGGTCAGATGGGCCGTAATTTATGTCTAAGGAGGCCCATCATTTATGTTGCTTTTATAACTAGTTCCTTTCCACCTCCTTAGCTAGATACTTCCTATAGCTATATAATTTAATTTCAATACTTCTTTATGTTTCAATTACTTTATAGCTATTTTATTTGATTACATCGTTGCAACTCATTAACTAGACAAGTACAAGTACTCCTATTTTAGGATTAATATTGTTTATTCTATTTTCAACTACTCTATCTACTTACTTTGTTTTTACAAGATTTGCAATTATCAGTTTTATTTGTATTTAGATTATTTATAGAATAATTTTGGTTTGAATCTTCTATAGTATAAATTTTAGTTTAATATTGTTCATATTACATATTTCTACCATTGCGTCTCATATGCATGTTTGTTATAGAATTCAGGATCATATACTCCTTGAGCAAGTCACTTGCGTGTTTCTAATGTGATACATTTCCTGTCATTATGGTGTGCTCTTCCTATGTTGAGGGTTACAACAATAAGCTTCCTATTCCCACTAGGTAGAGAAATTATATTTCCTTTCTTGCAACTTAGATTGGTAATTCTACCTATGTTGGGGGTTACAACAACCAACTTTCTAAGCCCTTAGGTAGAAGTGTTTCATTTGAATTCTGAAAGTGTGATTTTGATTGCAAGTGTGGTTTAGTTTTCTCATTGACTTGTGAAAGAAATTCAATATCTTTACCTATGATATTTATTTAGAATAATACAACCTCATCGACGATTTCATGATATTATATTAGCATATAAGGTGCATGACATTTTGCAATTTTATATGAACATAAGATTGATAATTAAATGAAAAGTTCCTCAATTATCTGATAAGTAATTAAAAGGTAATTGAAGATCCCATCATTTTTTGTGTTGTTTTTCAGGTAATTGTCAATGGTATAATTGTTGTTTTGTTGCTAGATTTAGTTAGCCTATGTAATATGATTTTATTCAATTTTCCCTTTTCAACAATCTATTTTATATAGAACGTCTTTTAAATTTTTCATTCCCAAAGTTAGAGATCAACAAGGTATTTATTAGTTCTACTAAAAACACCCATCAAACTAAAATTTCAAATCAATATCAAGAGAAAAAAGGGCACAACTAGAAAAAATACTTGACTCCCACAATAAGTTCCCTTGCAAGAAGAAACCTGAAATATCTAGCTAGGAATCCAAAATTGAACAAGCTTCATCATCTGCATCAACAAAAATTTCATTTACTGAAGATCCAATATGTGAACAGTGCCACTCCAGAGAGTTTATTTTTCTTGACTCTCCTAAACAACCTTTGAAATAAGAGAATTAGCCTCAAGAGGAGATGGCCTATGAAGTTAAGGAAGATATATCCACCTTCATATTACCTATTCAAGAATCAAATGGGGAACCAAAATGAAAAATATTCCTCAGTTAGCTCTTTCAAATTTTCATGGCCTATTAAAGGAAAACCCTGACACATTCCTCCTTGAATTCAATGTACTTTATGATTATGCGTTGGATGCTAAAACTTATAACTTTTCCTTGCCACACTCAAGGATGTTGTACTATGTTGGTTTTGTTGAAAACGTAACTAGTTTCTGTCTTCATAAATATATTTGAGATGTACTTATCAAAAGAATGAAGAAAATATTATTATTATTATTGTTATGACTTATTAAAGCATGGGTTTCATTCTTGGGTCATCACGTTTTAGGTAAAAGTCCCCATTAAGGACTTCTAAGATTTATTTTGAGTCATTATAGTCATTATACATTAAAATCGACCCTTATTAGGCTTTCGAATCATGTAAAAAGAATTATTTTTGAGTAAAAAATGAATTTAGTCTCCTCCACACCAAGTTGGCCTCAAGACAAGTAATTCGACCTCCCTAGAAGGCTATAAATACAAGGCAGTTTGAATTCTTTTGGAGTATCTCATTCTCTCTCACATAGTTCGATCTTTGAAGCTAGAAGATGGAAAAGTGCGAAGTTGGTAAAGGTATAGAAAATGAGCTGGAAAGAAGTGTGATTTTTTGAAAGGAGGTAGAATACCTCAAGATCAAAATTTTTGGAAAACTCTCACTCAATTCTAAGGTGTATCAAGGGACATCGAAGTCTTCCAAGTTTGGTCAAAGTTGTTGTTGCTACTGCTACTAAGTCGAAGTTGCCACTCGGTTGAAGTTGCTACATATGCTGCTAGTTCTAAGGTTCTTTGAAAGGGTTATCAACTGCAAGAAGGATTGAAGGATGACTTGGTGTGGAGGAAGTCTCTGTTTGGGTCTAGAGTATTGGATTATCTCGAGAAACTATTGAAGGAATAATTGTTGACTGTGTTTTCCCTAGATAGGGGTTTTTCCTTAGCTATCCGGGTACATTTGTTTTCCTCATGTTATTTTTTTGGTAATTGCTTGATTAACTCAAATATAAAAGAAGAACATAAATATAAAATAATCACAAGTAAATATCTATATAAGAAAATATTTCTGCCTTTCTGATTTTCTAATATGGTATCAGAGCGAATGTGAAGGAGGAAAAAGGAAGTCTTGAGTATCTACTAGAAGGGATCAAAAGGATTGATCAAGAGATCATATAAGGAGCTCTTAAAATAACATAAGCTCACTATCTTCAAGTATAATGTCTAACACAAGGAAGGATCATCAAACTATAGGTCTTGGAAGAAGAGGGTTGACTTCATTCTTTAAAAGAACAAGGTCTTAGATTTAGTCAAAGGAAAGGTGAAAAAACCTACTGACGAATCAAGTGATGCAGACAAGGTGAAGTCTAGGTAATTGGATATATTGGCTATGAAACTGATGGTAGAAAGTGTTGTCCTCTACAACATCCCAAGGATGAGAAAGGAGATTAAAGGAGGTAACCTTAGACCACTTATGGTTTAGAAGCTAGCCCTGCCAAACCAGAGAGAGCTCTATCTATGAGCTCATAGCCAATGATGACTAAAGTGGGAAAATATGTTAGGCTAGATATTTTCAGCTCTAAGATTTTGAATATTTTAAGGTTTTGCTGGATCAAGATTCAAAATCAAGGAACTAGGTTAAAAGATCAAATGTTTCAGTTGCAAGAGATATAAAGGAGCAAGGTAGGTATGCCTTTGTGATACTTTGGGGTTTTATTGATGTAGTGTAGGCTGGAAATGAAAATATAAAAATGAGAATGGCAAGCATGAATTCATTTATCAAAAGATAAGTGACATAAACATGAAGTTCCTCAAAAAACAAAGCTTAAAACTAAGAATTTTGTTTAAAAACTTTTAGGAATATCACTGAAAACATATACATGGAAAGGAGATGGAATTATCATTCATATAATACTATAATAGAGATAATGTTATGCTCTTAACCTGCAAAAATGATACCCAATACCGAATATGCGAAGAAAAGATACCCAGAACACAGAATAGCAATTATTTTATTATTCAGAGAGTAATGTTCACTTGCCTCTTTGAGGGGGCAACCTCCAATAGAGCAGAGCTCGATTACAAAATAAGACACGATACTCCTCGCAGGGAGTCTCTATCCTTTATATATGACTTATACATGCAATACCACAGGCCAATACCATGGGTTTTATTAATACCATCTATCTAATACTACGACCCATTTGCAACTAACTATGGTCCCGTCATTAATTGCGGGTTAACCACTTACAAATATTAATATGGGCTTTATTGACTCTTGACTATGACGTGATCCCATGACATAAATAAGAGGGTTAGGGTGGGACCCTAACATGCCCTCCCCCTTAAGACTAGCCTTGTCCTCAAGGATGAAGCTGCGGAAACTGCTGAAGAATAGTGGCTGGCTCCCAAGTTGCATCTTCCGGAGAGGTGTCTTTCCATTTGACTAGGACTTCCTTAATCACACAGCCACGCAGGTGTTTGTTTCTTGTGTCTAGAACCTATTCAGGTTGAAACCAGATTGACCCTTCTTCGTCCAATTCAGGTAGACTGGTTTGAACTCGGCAATTGTTCCCGATCACTTTCTTGAGGCACGATACATGGAAAACTGGATGGATTTTTGCAGTAGGTGGAAAAGCCAACTTGTAAGCCACTTCTCCAATGCGCCGAAGTACTTGGTATGGTCCATAGAATTTTGGAGATAGCTTCTAACAACCCTTGTCTTTGAGTGATGTTTGCTTATATGGTTGCAGCCTCAAAAAGACCTGATCCCCTTCTTGAAATTGGCGCTCTGGGCGATGCTGGTCTACCTGTTGCTTCATGCGGTTCTGAGCTTGATGAAGATTCTCTGTAAGATGGGCGAGCATGGTTGCGCGGTGTTGTAGGAGTTGATCCACTGCTTGTACTTTGGAGCACCCCTTGAGATAAGAAGTAGGGGAAGGCGAAAGTTGACCATATACTGCTTCATAGGGAGTCATTTTGGTGGTGGCATGGTAGTTGGTGTTATACCACCATTCAGCCAGAGGTAACCACTGTACCCAAAGGTGTTTCTTTTCTGAAGTGAAACACCTAAGGTAGGTTTCTAGACATTTGTTGATGGCTTCAGTTTGACCATCCGTTTGCGGATGATAGGAAGTACTGAGTTTTAGTTGAGTGCCTTGTATCCTGAAGAGTTCCTACCAAAAATTACTGGTGAAGATCGGGTCGCGATTGGACACAATAGAAGTGGGCATGCCATGCAATTTGAAAATCTGATCCATGAAATATTGAGCGACCAAAGTTGGTGTAAATGGGTGGGGTAGTGCGCAGAAATGAGCATACTTCGATAGTCGGTCCACAACCACCATGATGACTGACTTGTTTCCGGACTTTGGAAGACCTGTAATGAAATCCATAGAAATTTCCGTCCAAATGGATGTCGGAATGGGCAATGGTTGTAATGTGCCTGGTGTGTTGATTGTTTCCCCTTTGTGGCGTTGACAGACATCGCATTCTGCTACAAAGGTAAGGATGTCCTTTTTCATGCCTGTCCAAAAAAATGATCTTCTGGTGCGAGCATACGTCTTTTGAAAGCCCGAATGTCCTGCAATGGGCGATGAGTGCAATTCTGCCAAAATGCGACCTTTGAGGGTGGATGTTGGGGATATTACGACTCTGTCCTTGTAGCGAAGAATATCATCCAGCCACGAGTAGCCCTTGGTGGAATTTGGATCTACCTGCAATTGAGAAATGAGTTGGGATAGCCCGGGGTGTGAAAACCATTCCTTGTGAGCCTCTTCAATCCATTCTGGAATAGGCAGGGAAATTGCTAGCAGAGTACTTTCTTCCTCAAATTGGCGAGACAAGGCATCTGCTACACTATTATCTTTCCGTTTCTTGTAAATGATCTCATAATCATATCCCAGCATTTTTGCGAGCCATTTATTTTGTTGTGGGGAGGATAGGTGTTGCTCCAAAAAATATTTAATACTGTGATGATCTGTGCAGATTTGGAAACGTCGCCCCAATAAGTAAGGTCGCCAGGTCTCGACGGCATGTAAGATGGCCATCATTTCTTTTTCGTGGGTAGATTGGCCCAGATTCCTCCCACTTAGTTGTTGGCTTGTGAAGGCCAAAGGTCGCCCTTCCTGCATTAAGACCGCCCCAATACCGGTCCCCGAAGCATCACATTCAATGACAAAGGATTTGGTGAAGTCAAGTAGTGCTAAGACTGGATTGGAACACATGGCGTTTTTGAGAGCAGTAAATGCCTGTTGTGTTTCCTCATTCCAGAAGAAGGAATTTTTCTTTAGGAGTTGAGTGAGGGGCTTCGCTATGCGGCCATAGTTGCGGACAAATTTATGATAATAGCCTGTGATACCCAAAAATCCTCTCAAGCTCTTCAAAGTCTTAGGTTGAGGCCATTCTTGCATTGCCTGGATCTTTTTGGGGTCCACCTTGACACCTTCACGCCCCACAATGTGGCCCAAATACTCAACTTCTTCCATGCCAAATGCACACTTGGACATCTTGACAAATAATTTATGCTTGCGGAGTAGGTGTAAGAGTAGATCTACATGTTGAAGATGTGCAGCCTAAGTGCCACTATAGATGAGGATGTCATCGAAGAAGACAAGGACAAATTTCCTGAGATATGGTTTGAGAATGTGATTCATAAGGCTCTGAAAAGTAGAGTGGGCATTACAAAGACCAAATGGCATGACCAGGAACTCATAATGGCCTTCATGAGTTCGGAAAGCAGTCTTGGGAATGTCGACTTCCTTCATGTGAATTTGGTGGTAGCCTGAGCGAAGATCCAGCTTAGTGAAGAATTGAGCCCCATTGAGTTCGTCCAGCAGATCGTCAACCACCGGAATGGGAAATTTATCTTTGACTGTCAACTTATTGAGGGCCTTGAAGTCGGGACACATCCGCCACTCCCCATATTTCTTGAGTACCATGACCACTGGGGATGAATAAGGACTAATACTGGGACGAATGACACCTGCTTCCAAAAGTTCCTTGATGATTTTTTCTATTTCATTCTTTTGGGTGAACGGATATCTGTATGGCCGCACATTTGGGGGTTGGGCCCCTAGAACCAAGGTGATGCTATGATCATGTTCCCCTCGCGAGGGTGGAAGCTCATGAGGCTTGTCAAAGACCGGCAGATGGTTATTTAAAATCTGTTGCATCTAAGGATGAATTGGTAGATACTTGGTTTCGACGACCTGGATGGCATTAAATTGAGCTACCACTCCATGATTGCCCTTTTTTAACAATTTTTCCATCCGATGCGAGCTGATGATAGAGGGGGCTCCCGCCTGGAGTCCACGGAGGGTATGTGTGTAGTTGTTCTACTTAAAACTCATATATAACTCCTGAAAATCCATTGTGATTGGCCCAAGCGTGTGGAGCCATTCAGCGCCGAGGACAATGTCGCAACCCCCCATGTGTATGGCAAACATGTGGGTTTTCAACTGATAATCCCCCATTTGAAGTTTGACATTTTCACAGCGGCCTTCACATTTCATTGTGCCCCCATCCGCAATTTGGACTTGGAAGTTAGAAACTGCTCTTACAAAACAATGCATTGCTTCTGCGATTTTTTGATGGATGAAATTATGGGTACTTCCACTATCAATCAAGACTACTACTGGGCGATGTTTAAGAAAACCCCTAATTTTGAGAGTTTGAGGGGAAGAAATCCCTGCCAATGCATGCAGCGAAATAACTGGTTCGTCAGAGACATTCTCATTTGGGTTGTCTTCTTCTAGCGCCTCATGTTCCTCAAGTGGTGGATCTTCCTCTATTGAGCTGTAGTCAGTGGCATCTATTTGAAAAAATTTGGGCTCCTTGCATTTATGACCTGGGGAGTATTTTTCATCACAGTAGTAACATAGTCCTTTCTTCCTTCTTTCGGCCATTTCCGCTGGTGACACCTTTTGGACCTTAAGTGTTTGAGTCGTGTTGTGAGCCTGTGGGAGATGACCTTTAGTGGGGAAATTTGGGCGACTATATTGGGCTGCTAATGCACGTTCCACGTTATGGGCTACCTTTGCAAGCCTCTGCCCAAGTGGGAGGGTGGTGCAGTAAAACTTGAGCTTTGATGGCTTCTTTAAGACCACTGATAAAACATTCCGTGTAGAAATCATTTGAGAGACCCCAAGTGCGGAAGGCTAAGGCTTCAAAAGCTGTAATATATTCATCCACGGTACTTGTCTGTCGGAGCTTAGTAAGACGACCCAAAAAAGAGTCCTCCTATTCAAAGCGGTCTCGAAGAGCTTTGGTAAATTGGGTCCACATCTTAAAAGGTCCATTGCAACGTTGATGCCATTCCCACCATTGCCACCGTTCATTGTCCAAGTACATGCTCCCCAACATAAGCTTAGTCGCATCATCGAAGATATGATTCAGTTTGAAATACTGCTCCATTTGTGTTATCCATGCGGATGGGTGAGAACTATCAAATTTATGCATATCCAACTTGGGAGGTCGCTGTCTGGGTGGTGGGTGGGTGTGCCAGAGGTGAGGAGAGTGGCTAGACTCACCCTCATTGTATACATTGTCATTATACGCCTCCTCGTGGGCTGGCTCCTTGTCCTTCGGGAGTAATTGCTGGACCTGGAGAGATAGTCTATTAAGCTGCCTATTGATGGATTGGATGGATTTTTCAAGTTCGTCCAGTCTTTCATTGGCCATTGCTTGAGCTCTAGTTTCTACCATACACCAACCTGATGAAAAATTGGGACCGCCAAAAAATTTTCACTAATAATTGAATGGTACCATCGTGCTCAGCTCATCATCCTGATTCTGATGGTCTAGATCACAAATAAGCGCCCGGGAAGATCTCAGACTTTTTTTTTGAAAACTCCTAACGAAGTTTTACTCCTTCCTTATCAATACTTCAGTCGCCAAATCCTCAAAATGTCAATGTGGCCAAACTTCCTGTGAAAATTAGACCTCGGTATAGGAACCCTTCACAACAACTCCGATCTGGTGGATCTGAGAGATCTGAATGCAGATCGGCTGGCTCTAATAGATCGGAATGACTGATCTGCGAACTCGAGACTGCGGGACTGATGTCAGCTGCTTCTACACCCCTTTGCACCAGCGGATCTAGAATAGATGATGTGCGATCCCCCGAGAGAAAAGGGAACTACGATCTTGAGGAGTGTCAGATGCTACAGATCGCAATATACATAAGGGTCTGGCAGTAGTACTCGGCCCAATGTTTCAGGGCTCTAACTAAGGAGGATCGATCGTATCCTTAGCCGTACAACCCGACTACCTTATCGTACGTGCGAGTAATCTCTCCGAGTGCTGTTCTCGGTGTACTGTAGCCACAAGATGGCCGACGGTTTATCTATGGCAAGGTTTCAAGGGAGCCTAGGGGCTTCCGATATACCCAGAGGGTACGTGGAAGACAGTCCGTGTGCGGTTCTGTCTAATGCACTACTACTCGAAGGGGTACCCACAGGGGTTACAAGGGAGTCCAACAGACGTGACCACCTCTTGTATTTCCTGCATGCATGCCTCCCCAAATCCGCAGGTTTATGCGCTCAACGACAGATCCTGTGGTTTAAAGACGCCGGAACACGTCTCTAGCCAAAATTTTTTTTTGCTAAGAATTGGCGATCCCACCGGCCCTGGAAAGTGCTCTGATACCACTTGTTATGCTCTTAACCTGCAAAAATGATACCCAATACCGAATATGCGAAGAAAAGATACCCAGAACACAGAATAGCAATGATTTTATTATTCAGAGAGTAATATTCACTTGCCTCTTCGAGGGGGCAACCTCCAATAGAGCAGCGCTCAATTACAAAATAAGACACGATACTCCTTGTAGGGAGTCTCTATCCTTTATATATGACTTATACATGCAATACCACGAGCCAATACTGTGGGTTTTATTAATACCATCTATCTAATACTACGGCCCATTTGCAACTAACTTTGGTCCCGTCATTAATTGCAGGTTAACCACTTACAAATATTAATATGGGATTTATTGACTCTTGACTATGACGTGATCCCATGACATAAATAAGGGGGTTAGGGTGGGACCCTAACAGATAAAAAAATTATCACAAACTCACAACACAAGAATTCCTGAATAATAGTTGCAATTGTCCTTTGATTTCCTATAAAAGGTGATGAAGTACAAGCACCAAGAGTTCTACTCACTGATGTGCAACCTGTTCTCCGACTGAAAACCCTTTCTCTGACTAAAAAATAGATACATATAGACCAAATAATCATTTCCCCTCTCTTAGGGTCAAATCCTTTAGCTTAGGAACTGATTACATGAATTTCTCAACAAAACCCTAATGTCTAGGGAGGTTAAAACAAATCCTAAATTGGCCTTAAACTGATTCATTTGACCATGAACACATTTACAAGCATGAATATAGTCTTTTCTTACACTGGAAAGCATAATTACACTTGAATAAATCATAATTACATAAGAAATAAGTAATTACATCAAGAAAACTAGAAACTAGCTAAGCAAACTGAGAAAAGTGTCTTCCAGGCAAAAATGTAGCGAAAGTGGAAAAAAATGTAGCATGTAGCTTGCAAGTGACTTTTGGAGTGGTTCCCAAGCTCCAAATCAGGATCTTGATGGCTCATTGGAAATATGTGGATTTATAGTTATCATTTTAATCATCAAGAAAGTCATTTGGGCACTCAATGATAGAGAAAAATACATTTTCCCAAGACTACTCCGAGAAGTGCAACAAAAAGCAACAAAAACATAGTGAAAACATAGTGCCATCTTGCAGGGCACATTTTCCTACTTTCTTGAGCTCCAAATGTAGATAGGAAGGTACCATTGGAAATATTAGGATACCTAGTTGTTAATAGAGTACTTAATCATGAAAAATGACTTCTCCAAGATTTAGAAAAATGCATTCTCCCAAGGTCACTCCAAAAGTGCAGCAACTCTCCTATAGCAACTGTATTTTGGGAATTTCTCCCAAATAATAATACCTATGTATAAAATGAAGGATGTTTTCGTTCCTTAGTATATTATTGAATAAATAATCTTTCAAATTTGTAAAATTCATCTCCATTTGGTTAGAAACATTTGAAGAAACAATGTCCCTATGTGCAGCAAATGATTTGTCTCTTGGAATGATTTCTTGAGAAATGGTGGAGACATGATGCTATGTGCTAAAATGGGCTCATAACCAGAAATTTTCCCTCATTTATACTTCCTCTTGTCAATGTATGTGGTCTCTACATCCATTATGTAACCTAGCTCACTAGGAAAGGGAAATAGGGTTTAGTGCTAGAAAACAGGGGATTTAGGGCAGTTTTAGGAATGAAGGGAGATGAAGAGGTTAGGGGGCTCCTAAATTCTTGGGCAAATTTAGGGGGGTAGGGATAGATGTTAGGGAGTTTAGGGAAGTTACATTTTAGGGAATGGATGAGGGGAAATGGTGCAAAAGTGGAAAAAGAAGTCCTAGCCTAGGAAAGTGTCAAAAGTGTAGCAATAGGCTAGGGTTTCTGGGAAAGTAAAGGAAATGAGGGGAATGGGCATGTGAAAAGATTAGGGGAGAATTTTTGAGGTATTTATATGTGTTTTAAGGCTTAGGGAAATGAAAAATCACATAGGAGTGATGGGAAAGGCAACAAATAATTTTTACATAGTCCACACTACCCTTTCTGCTGAAAATGTAGCGTGGGGTCTAGGATTTTCCCTAGAAGCTATGAGGATTAATGAGAAGGGTTATAAATGATAGGGGAAATGTATATCAGTGTGAGTAAGGGTATGAAAATTGGGGAAACTAGTTTAGCCGTGTGCCAATTAACTCACAGAGTGAAAAACTGAAAACGTAGCGTGGAAACCTTAGGAGAGGGTTCCACACCTTCAAACTGAGAATTTGACTTTGCTGAGGTGTTGTTTTCCTTTGACATACCTGTACTAAGCTCAAAATACATTTACCCATTGAAGAAAATTCTTGGAGATGAGTTTCAAGCCACCCTTGCAAGAAAATGTAGTGTCCAGATGAAAATGTAGCTTGAGAGTTTGAGATGCACAATAAGAGTGAGATTCAATGCTGAATGAGTCTTTTGGGCTATGGATGATCAATTGGAGTCTTTTGTACATGTAAATGATGAAAAAAATGTTTGGAATGTCTTTAAAACTTACAAAAACACATTTTCTTGTATATGTCAAAGGATGACAATATACCCTTCCTTTTGCAGTAATATCTTCATAAATGTTGCTTGATACCTTTTATTACCTTTATTTCCTAACATGCTATCTCCCTTGGTGTGAAGACTTAAGACACATAACAATGATGGCTCTTTGCTTTGAATTTGGACATAGTAATGACAACACCGATGGAAACCCTAGACCAAGACTTATATGCTGACACCTTTAACTGATTCATGACCTATAATAGATGAATGATGACATGACCATGATGAATGATGATAACCATGAATGTTGAAGGGAGTAGCACTAACCTAGACTCAACAATCAATGATCAAATTTTCTTATTTGAAGACCTACTAAAACCATAAAAAAAATTGACCTAAGACCCTAACAAAAACTTTGAAAGAGCAGATTTGATCACTGGTGACTGGCAGGACTAACAAATACTAACATTGGCTCTAGCTAGGGATGGAAACTCCCTTAGGAGGTGTCAAGAAAACTGTAGACCAAGTAGCCTTATCTGTTGGGCATGGAGTGAAAAACAAAAAGAACAAACTCAAAATTGAAAACTGATGGACAAAACTTAAGAAAAACTGAAACCGACTTGACTTAACTCAAAAATTTGACTACTAACTGAACTTAATTACACATGGTAGCAGACCATCGGGATTACAGGGCCTTCACCTTGGACTTCAAATTTTAATGATAAAAATTCACTTGCTAAAGATATATATACAATCATGTGAAATGATCCCTCCAATGTAACCAATCCAACAAATGACTACTTATTTTAATTCTGCTCATACTTCATTGAGAAGATAGAAAAAACAAAAGATTGGCCACTCCAAGTGTCCATTGAACATGTGCTCATGATCCATAAATACAAGAAAGTTCATCTTCTCAGATGGCTTCAAAAAATTGGCAATAAGGTCTATAATATTATGGAACATTACCATATCTTGAAAGTCAAAAGAAATACAAGCACACTCTTCATTTTATGAATTTGGAGGAAGATCATCATGTGAAAGAGGCTCTAAACAACATCTCCTTTATCATTGGTGATGAACCTAATTATTGAGTAATTATATGGGCCTTAATTGGCCTTAATTCACCTCCTAGCTTAGGCAAACCAACTATTCTCACAACTTATTGCATACTTTTGATTATATTTTGTTTATGAAATGAGTTAGAGTTGGATATTTGGCTTTGTGGTCTAATGTGCATGTAATACAAGAATAAAGGATAAAAGCAAGGAAAAATGTAGGTATAAAGGATAAAATAAAAGAACTATGGCAAATAACTTGGTAAAGGCTCGAATGGGACAAGGGAAAGTAACTATAGGAGGTAAATCCTCCTGATTTACTACCCCTCCATTCGAATATTCCACCATCAGCTCGGAATGCACACAGCCATCACTTTGAGGACTAAAAGACAACCAGGCAAGGGAAAGGGATAGAAAATAGTTTATCTTAAGTTGGGAGCCAATCCTCCCTAATGGGAAGGAAGTCGTTAGAGACTTCAAATGTATAAATAGAGAGGCTTAGGACCTCAATAGGATTGGGACTTCTATTGTAAAACTTTGTTTTATTTTTGAGCTGAAAAGACTTGTGACAGTTTGCTCCATAATACATGGTTTTTCTAATAAGAATGGGTTTTGTTTAAGCCAACTCTGAGTTAACTCCAAGGGTTGAAGCTCTTGGGTTAGGGCCTGACCCAAGCAGCCAAAGCTCCTCTTCATTGTACATATCTGCTAGCATAAGAGCTCTGACCTATTTATTTACTTAAGTAGTTCCATGGTTTGTTGATTCATTCACTCAAGTAGTTTTCTGGTTCTAATTCATTTGTTTAAGTAGCATTTTGGTTCTGTTCATTTGTTTGAGTAGCTTCCTGTTTCTACTCATTTTCTTCCGTAGCTTCATTGGGTTTAAGTTTACTTCCATTTGTGTTTTTTTAATTCACAGGTTAGTTAGAGGAAAATATTACTATCAAGTTGTGCGTAGGTGTCTCGGCCTCATCTCCTCCCTCTGGGACCATGACTTGAGGCAGAGACCCTTCAACAGCCCCAAAAACATAGGTTTGTGGTTCTTGCATAGGCTATGGAGTTCGTTGTTTAAAGAAGTTGTTTTTTCACCCGCACTGGTTCTCTTTGTCATTTTCATTTGAAACCGCCTCCAACACGTTCCTCATGGATCACTTCATCGTCATCCGATCACCAAAAAACCTTCACAATCACCATCTGATTCACCATTTTCTCCAAATGCTGCCTCGCGTGGAGTCCACCACTCACTTTATGAACTTTAAGTCCCCATCATCGATCTTCCTCGCCTGATCTAATGGTAATTGCGTCACCACCACAGCTTTAGGCGCTTTAAACCCCCACCGTCAATTTTCCTTGCCTGATCCGACGACTGTCACTTCACCCTATCGCCAACTAGCTTAGTTGATCTCCACCATTGATCAGCCCCGCCTAATCCAACAACTATCATGAAATATCACGCAGATTAGTACATGAACATTATCCAACCTAGAGCACATGAGAAAAGTGGTTTTCTTGTGCTATGTGTCATGCAATAAATCTAATTGCGTGAAATTTCCAAAATTGCTTACAGCCTGAAGGGTGCATGAGAAACTACTTACCGCCTTAGAAACCCACTCCCTCATTTCCGCATGTTTCTTTTCCTCGCGATATGATCTCTACCATCCATCTCTTGAGTTCACCCACACGATAAGATCTCAGTCGTCCATCCCTCTTGTTAGCCTCGTCCGTCTATCTCTTGACTTCAGCTCCGTGATTAGATTTTGGCCATTCATCTCCTTTGTCAGCCTTGTTCGTCCATCCCTTGACTTAACCCACGTGATATGATCTCCACCGTTCATCATGTGCGTTCATCATGTTCATCCATCTATTGCTTAAGCCTTCGCGATAAGACCTCAGTCGTTCATCCTGTTCATTAACCTTGTTTGCCCTTCTATCTATGTAACCTCCTACGATCCAATCTCCTTCATTCATTTTCCTTTCATCTGACTGATCCAACGGTTCTTATGCACTATTTCTCCCTCACATCCTCCTTTCACTAATTTCGACCTCCGATTGCTTTTTTCTCTTGAAACCCGATTTAGCTTAAGTTTCTTTGTTACACCTTAGTCTAGTGTTGATGCTCTATACTTCTAAAACTTAGATAATTAGCATTAGGTTAGTGTTAATTTAGCAATTCTACTTAGCATAGTTGTTTAATTGGTAGTTAGGTTATGGTGTAAGTTTAGTATTTCATGCTATTTTCTTCATTACTGCAGTAGAGTAGTTCTCTCTTAGAATAGGTTTTCTCTCCTTCCATCAAATAATTAAGCTTCTTATGACCCAATAGAAGTTTGGCTTGGAACCCCTGGGGTCTCTCGCCAGAAAAAAAGTGACAACAATGAGGAACTTCACTTCTACTTGTGCATATAGCACTGTCACCTCCAAGTTTGTACAAACCCCGGGTTGATAAGTAAAGCTAGTAGCCCTAGGAGTTGCGACATTATTGTTGAAATACCTAGGCTCATCACTTTTTGGCACTGTTTCTAGGGAGGTATCTAAGTAGGAGTAATTACTGCTTTCTAGTCTCCAAACTTTATTTTCTTCTACTTCTAGTCTTCAACTTTCTTCCATTAGTTTATTTTTGCAAAAGTAGTCTAGTTTCTTTCTTTCTTTCAGTTGTCATTATCTGCTTTCCTTTCCATTTTGCAAGTACTTTATAGCCTTAACAATACAAAAACCAACCCAAACACATTTCCTTTCATGCCTCGTAGGATTAGGGACACTTCGGGGAAGTTCTTGTCAAATACCCCCACTGCATCCAATAGGCAACCTTCTCTCTTCTTCAGTGATGGTGAATTGGAAGACCCTTCAAGTGAGCAACCTTACCTATTTGAGGAACCTACAGAAGAAGAAGAAGAAGAGGAAGAACCCATTCCTACTGAACCAATGGTTGGAAACCAAAATGACAGGAGAGATAGAGAGAGAATTGAGAGTACCTTCCCCATCAGGGAAACCAATGGGGACACCAAGATGAAGAATATAAGCCCCTCTGCTCAACCTCATTTCCATGGCCTGACTACAGAGGACCCTGACACTTTCCTATTTGAATTTGTTGTTATAACCCGAACCTATGACTATACAGATGATGAGCAAAAGTTAAAACTATTCCCATCTACTTTCAAGGATGCAGCATTGTTCTGGTTCATGGGTTTACCTTGAGATATCATCACAACTTGGGCTCAGATGCAGAAAAATTTTAACAACAAATATAGGGACTATAGTAGGTCAAAGGACAACAAAGAATAGATTTTTACGATGGCCATAGGCCAGGATGAATCCCTAGAAGACTATGAAGAAAGATTCCAGCTTAGTTACAAAAGGGCCAGGTGCACACTTGACCCTGAGTCACTAAAGCTGGTCTTGCTCAGAGGAATAATGGAAGATCTTCTGGATACCTTAAATATGATAGTAGGAGGAGATGTCTACCAATTACCCTATGAGGATATTAATATTGTCTTTAGAAACCATTCTAGGGTAGCCAGGAAAAAGGGTAGGGGTGGTCAACCTATGGCTAGTACTTCATCCTCTAACTTATCCATCAAGGGTGAAATTGGAAATATGTTGGAAGATTTCAAAAGTGACATGATGCAAACCCTTTCCTTGTAATTGGACACCATGAACATCAAAAGGAAGCAAGAGGAAGCAGAGAGAGCCTTGACCATAATTTGTCCTAGATGCACCAAGAGGCATCCTAGGGACGAATGTCCACTGAATTGTATTAAGATTTGCTCAGTCTGTGAAGAAAACCACTCCACAGACAAGTGCCCTTCTTTACCTAGACTCAAATCTCTATATCAAGGAGTTGAAGGGGTCACTGAGCAACTTTGCTACATCAACCAAAGGATACCTCCTGGGCCTAGACCATACCAATAGGGTATGCAAGGGCCATCCCATGCATATTACAACCCCAACCAAACCACAACTATACCTTCTTGGGGAACCCCTACTCATCCTTCCTGGTCTACAACCCCTCCTTGGTCCTATCATCTCAGTATCAATCCTAGCCAACCAGCCAATCATTTCAACCTTATGTTCAGCCACAACATCAGTGGAATACCCCACCTCAAGGGTGGAGGCCCCAATTCAATAATGTTCCAATCCTATTGCCTCCACCACCTACCCAACCACAACTCCTACACACTGCTCCACCTAAGAAACCTCAGATGCTTGCCCAGCCAAATCCGAACCCAAAAAATAGGCAGTCTCAATAGGCATACAGTGGAGAGACATCATATCCAGATTATGCTGTAGAAATCTAGGAGATCAACCTAAGATCAGGGAGAATTCTCCATGATAACCAACCTCCCTCTCCAAATAGGGAGGTTGAGGAAGAAAAATAGGAAAGAAACCTTAAAGTAAATCCACCCTTTCCTGAGAGATTAATCCAACCACTCCAGCCTACCCCAGAAGAAACTGAACTTCTGGGAGAATTGAAGAATCTATGTGTAAAGATCCCCCTTCTCCAAGCAATCAAAGATGTTCCCATTTATAATAAGTTGATAAAGGAGAAGTGCTTCAAGCATCCAGGAAGAAGAAAAAGGGATGCCCCTACCATCAATGTCATTGGGAAGTTGTCTGACTTAATGCTGGGACAGGTAATATGTCCAAAATATTGAGATCCTGGAAGCCTTGTGGTAGATGTGCACATCAATGGCACCATTATCCCACACACTCTCATTGATCTTGGTGTTGCCATTAATGTGATGACCAAGGACACCATGCTCAAGCTCAAGCTCCAAGGGTCATTAAGGAAGACCGCAATTCTACAACTTGCATACCATTCCATTGTCACCCCTGAGAGAATTGTGGAGGATATATTGGTCTCCATTGACTCCTGGAGTACCTCGTAGATTTCCTAGTTCTACAGCCTAAGGCTAAGCTTACTAGTTACCTTCTCATCCTTGAGAGGCTATGGTTGGCCATAGATAATGCTTACATTAGCTGCAGAGCTGGGAATATGACCATCAAGAATGGGCATATGTCCAAACAATTAGTCCTATACCCTCTTGCTCAACCTACCCTAGAGCATGATTTACCTTTATGGTTTGAGGAGGAGGAAGAGGATGAGGTTTATTTTTCCCAACTTTATACTTTGAAGTAATCATAGGAGGAGGACAGCAAGATGAGGATGATTTAATTGAACACCTACTCCAAAGTCCAACTTATAGTTCACAGCCATTAGAAGAAGAAGTAATGGAAACCCAGAACAATCATCCAATTGACTTATGCTTGGCCAATTCCAACCCACTTCGTGTCAAAACCATAGAATTTGGCCCAAAGAAGACTTTGAACATTAACCCATCTCTTTTTGCTTTAGAAGAGGAAAATTTATGCCACATGTTGAGAGAGAACCTAGAAGCCTTCGCTTGGAGTTATAAAGAAATGAAGGGAGTACACCTCTCATTGTGTACTCACCACATATACATCAAAGAAGGTTGTAGGCTAGTTAGGCAACCACAAAGGAGGATGAATCCAGCTCTCAAAGACATAGTCAAAGAAGAACTACAGAAACTTCTAGATGCAGGATTCATTTACCCTATCTCAGATAGTGAGTGGGTCTCTCCTTTAGTGTTAGTTCCCAAGAAAAATGGGAAGTGGAGGATTTGTGTTGATTATAAGGAGTTGAAAAAATCCACAAAGAAGGATCATTTTCCCCTACCCATCATTGACCAAGTGCTAAATGGCCTGGCAGGGAAGAAGTTCTTTTCTTTCCTAGATGGATTCAGTGGGTACAACCAAATCTACCCAGAAGACCAGGATAAGACCACCTTCACCTGTCCTTGGGGCACTTTTGCCTATAGGGTCCTTCCTTTTGGCCTATGCAATGCTCCTACCACTTTCTAGAGAGCAGTACTAAGTATTTTTTCTAAATTAGTACATGATGCTATGGAAACCTATATGGATGATTTTACACGTTATGGCTGTGATTTCCAAGAAGCCCTTACTAACCTAGGAAAAGTTTTACACAAATGCATTGAAATGAATCTGTCTCTTAGTCCAAAAAAGTGTGAATTATTAATGATTAAAGGGACTGTACTAGGTCATTCAATATCTCAGCAAGGACTGCCTGTGGACCCAAACAAAATAGCAATCATTAAAAGGGTCCCACCTCCACAAAAGCAGAGAGATGTCAGAAGTTTCTTATGATTGGTTGCACACTATTGAAGATTCATAAATGACTTCGGCAAGTTGGCCTCTCCTTTGTTTGTATTGTTGGCCAAAGATCTTGAGATTATATGGTCAAAGAGTTGTCAAGAGGCCTTAGACATTCTAAAGGGTAAGTTAACCACTACACCAATCCTTAGAGGCCCAAACTGGACCCTCCCTTTTCATATTCATGCTAATGCCTCACACAAAGCCATAGGAGTAGCCTTAGGTCAGGAAGAGGAGAAATTGTCCTATGCCATCTATTTTAGCAGTAAGAACCTATCAAAGGCTGAGCTAAAATATATTGTGACTGAAAAGGAACTCTTGGTTGTTGTGCATCCATTGAACAAATTTAGGCATTACATTAGAGGCTATCAAACATTTTTGCATACTGATCATGCTACAATCAAATATTTAATGAACAAACCAGATGTGAATGCTAGAATCATAAGATGGTTGCTTCTATTACAGTAGTTTTATCTAACTATTGTTGATAAGCCTGGCAAGGAAAATGTTGTTGCTGACTTTCTATCTAGAATGAATCTACTTACAGGTGAAGAAGGAATGGTGGATGACCAGTTACTAGATGAGAATTTGTTTGCTATTTTAGTTCTCTTGCCATGGTTTGTTGATATAGCAAACTATCTGGTATCAGCACAATTCCTACCAAACATTCCCTCCAAAGAAAAGAGCAAGATAGTCAGAAAGAGTGCCCCCTTCACCTAGATTGGGGGCAATCTATTCAAACTTGGCCCATATCAAATCTTAAGAAGGTGTGTAAGGGAAGAGGAAGTCTTTGATATCCTTCTGACCTGTCATGATGGGCCTTGTGGAGGTCACTTTGCAACAAAAAGGTCAAATTCAAAGTGTTGCAAGTAGGCTATTATTGGCCTACTCTTCATCAGGATGTGAAAAAGTATATTAGTTAGTGTGATCGGTGCCAAAGGATGGGAAAGCCTACTCCAAGAGATGAAATTCCCCTACAACCTCAAGTGACTTTCGAGCCATTTGACAAGTGGGGCATGGACTTCATTGGGCCTATCAACCCTCCTTCAAAGCAAAAATAACACATCATTGTGTGCATTGATTATTTGACTAAGTGGGCTGAAACCAAGGCAATTAAGGCAGCAACAGAAGAGAAGGTGGGTGAGTTACTAAGGGTGAATATGTTCTGCAAATTTGGGTACCCTAGAGAGATAGTCACAGACCAAGGCAACTAGTTTACCTCTAGCATGATTGAAGAACTACTTAGCCATCACGAAATCAAGCATAGGACCTCCACTCCTTATTATCCACAAGCTAATGGGTAAGTGGAGGTGACCAATAGTGCATTGGAGAACATCTTAACCAAGGAAGGATTAGGCAGAGAGACTAGTTGAGGGCACCTGGGCCTATAATACAACATGGAAGACCACCACTGGATTTACACCCTATGCGCTGGTCTATGGTAAAAAGTTTGTGTTGTCCATAAAATTTGAATATAACACATCGAGGATGGCAGCCCAACTAGATTTAGATCTCAGCCATGCACAGAAAGAAAGGTTGTTACATTTGAATGGCTTGGATGGATTCAGAATGCAGGCCCTCCTACATACAGAGATAGTTCAACTTCAGAGGAAGATCTGGCATGACAAGCACATCAAGGAGAAGCAATTTCAAGAAGGAGATTGGGCATTGTTATATGATTTCAGGTTTAAAGACTTCAAGGACAAGCTAAGGACAAGATGGCTCGGACCTTATGTGGTGGAAAGATGCCATGACAATGGTTCAGTGCAAATCAGAACTATTGATGAAGAAGCCATTCCATTTCTAGTTAATGGGACACGTATTGAAAATGTTCAAGAGGAATTTATCCAAATAAGGGTTCATTGACAGTATCCATAAGAAAGTGATGATGGTAGAGCAAGTTCTAGCTCCTCCCTCATCAGGTCATTGAAAAAGGAAAAAACAAAAGAATAAGGATTCAAGTGAAAACCTCCATGAGGTGCCTAAGTCCCCTTTTTGGGTTGAAAACCTCATAAGGTAGCCCAAGGATGAGAAAAATGAAAAAGGGTAAGAATATCCCTAGGTGAAAACCTTCCTTGAGGCACCCAGGGCAGATATCTAAGGTGAAAACCTCTCTAAGGTAGCCTAGGTGTTTCTTTAAAAATATGTATATAATAATAAAAGGAGAAAACATAATTTTTATTTGCAAGTGGGTGAAAAAGACAAGCAAGGAGCAAATAGAAGATCCAAAGGGAACCCTGCCTCACATATATTCATCTCCTCCACTCCTTACCATGCATCCCTCCATCAATTCTATTGTTTTTCACTTCATTTCTTCAATTCAGGTGAAGATTATGGTTTCTAACAGAATCACCTCAACCATTACCATCGTCCTTGCATCCACATACACTCCTACTCCCTCCATCCATTCATTACAACATCCTCACAGCACCAGCCAGCAACATGATCAAGAAATTCTAAGGGAGACACCAAAAATTTCCAAGTGGTAATCCAGGAGCTCCACAACAGCAAAAACATCAAATCCAAGAGCTCCATAGGAGTAGTAGCATCAGATCCAAGAGCTCCACAGTAGCAACAACAACATCAAATCTTTAGTCAGAGACACATGAAAAAGCTAATAAATCATCAGCAGGAAGCAGAGGAGGAAGAAGAATAACCATCAACAGGAAATAGAGGAGGAAGAAGAATAACCATCAGCAACACCTCTGATCTTTGACAACTACAGCATGGCATCAAGACCACAGGTAAGTATCCCACTCACTCACTCATATGCATCATTTGATCAAAAGTTGTAAAGGTTAAGAGGTAGTTGGTTTATAAGAGAAAAGGTGGCAAAAAGGAAATTCTTTAATAAGGCAAAAGAGAATGCAAGAGTCCATAGATACAATATTGTTATGGCAACCATTTGAGAATGCTTGAAGAACTAAGATTTGGGGTAGAAACACCAGCACACCAAAGACTCAACATACCCTATTTCTTGATGCAATCACTCATAGACTCCAACAACAAAGTAAAGGAAGGAAATTCCCAACAGTTAGTTCACCATGGGTTGATCAGGATCCTCATTGAGGATTCCCTCCAAAACCTCAGGATCCCTATAAAATGGTCAGTCTTCAGAGACTTACCAGTAGAGGATGACATCAAAACCCTCATCTATGATGTTAGTCCTTCTGTCAGTGAGGAGAAGGAAAAACAAGAAGAAGATATAGAGCTAGATGGGATGAGATGAATAAAGAAGAAACTAATATAGAGGAACATGCTGAAACAAAAGGAGGATGATGCTGAAACATAAGAAGAAACTGATGGAGATGAGAAAGAACAACAAAAGTAAGAAGATAAGAAAAACAGAGAGGACAATTGTAGGAAAAGGAAAACTAGCTGGCATGTATGGCCAACCTCTCATTGGAGGCCATCCAGTGTAGGATGCCAGCTAAATCCTATACTCCTTACCTTAGAGAAAAATGGTTGCAATTGCAGATTAAAACACTAGCACAAAGGAGCACCATGCCATTTCGGGACTGCATGCAGTTTATTGATCTTTGTGATCAAAGTGCACTAGAAGATAGAGCCAAGATGGCTAAGTTTTACTTGCACAACATGGCCCTCATAGACATGAATATTTGGGAACTTAATGCAGAGCTAGGAGATCTACAATCAAAAGCTTTGGAATCATGGAGGAACCATGAGGAGTCAAGGGCCATAGAGATGAAAAGCATATTGGCCTGAGAGCAAAATGAACCTCTTTTCATCAGAGTTGAATAATCAAATCCCATGGCCCTAATTTGCACCCATATTCTAATTGAAAATAATCCCTAGGTAGCACTTAGATAACTTGCTGCCCAAGAGCAAGAAATTTCACATTTTGAGGATATGTTTAGGCTGCTAAAGAGATGATAATATACATGCCTTCTAAAGGAGATGAAACACTGCCACACAACTTGAAGATCAGAGAATATCACTTCCCTCAAAGGTTGAGAGAGGCACTAAACAAGACACCTATGTATAAGAAATCAATGCAAAGGTTGAAGTTCAATTGGATAGGCCTAAAACTCAGTCCACCACTACTACTAGGGATGCTAGAAGGGAGAAAAGAAGAAGAGGAATAGAGGTGTTGTGGGGAAAAATGCCTATGCAGGACGATCCTATCCACCTAAGGTGTGACAGTGCCTTAGAAACAAACAGAAACAACTATTCTAGTATTCTTCCTTTATGAATTAAGAATGAGTAGAGATGGATGGACTAACCGGTGTCTTCCGTTTGTCCCTCGATCCGGTTTCTCTTCTCTTTGAGAGTTCCCAGCTACTTGCCTTCTCGCTCGCCCAGCTTCAACAGGTTCCTGTAAGATCACAAGAAGGGAACACTACACAAAGACATAGATTCATATTCATAACTAGTTCAGGATTAGAAATAAACTAAACATACTAATGCAATCATACTTCAAAGATACATCAGTATATAGGAGAAGCCAAGATAGATTTATTGATGAATAACAAGGTTCAGGAGGAGATACAACCAAGAGAGTTCCAATCCAGCATCTACCTCCCAGCGAATGAAATCCTTTATTCACCTCCCTTCAAAGCATTAAGCACCCAATGATTCCAATCTCAAACCAACAACAATTCTTTACAATAACAAAATTCCAGCCTCCTGGATCTCATGGAGGAGAGATCCATATATAGATGTTTGGAGAGAGGATGAGTCAGCTTGAGATCTGACTAGTGTCCTCTCCCTCTGTCAGTTCTTGCTTCCACTTGGAGACTAAGAGCCTCTTACTCATCACTTATTCGAACTCATCAAGGCAAGTGTCATGGAGGAAGATTCTGGAAGCTTCCATAGTATTTACACCTCGCACAAAGGACCCTGCCATTTGTCATTTCCCGCTCAGCGCACCCTGGTAGTGCTTCCACCTATGTTGCAATGCAACTAGCCAGTGTAGCCTCTGCATTTCAATGCAGGCAGCTAGTGGAGCCTCTGAATTGATCCTGAATTGACTTGTTTTTGAGCAGTTTCTAGTGGAGAACTTCTGTGAATTGCTGTGGTTTGTTAGCCTTGTTCCTCTAGGGGTAGGAACAACATGTTTAGGGACTTTGGATCCCTTGGATTATGGACATTTCATGCTTATAGCTGTAAGGCACAAAAATGTCTATAACAGTTGCCCCCTAAAGTATGAGGCCGTTTATCGGGTGAAATGCTTTATTAGGAGGATCCGAAGTTCTTTCAATGCTGGGTGGAGACCTGTAATACAATACAATACAATACATTATTTTCATACTTTTTTCACGATCTAGCTGAGGCGGGCATTCCCATGCTCAGCTTTATAAATTCATTTTCATGTACATATAACAGACAATCGTCTGATGATAGACTGATGATTCTGATAGAGCCATCATCCTTTTGGTAGGATGATTATCTGTGCTGTAAAGTTGTACATTTCTATGTCTTTATTTTCTGAATATATATCGCAGCCCGGATGGATGAAACTAGATCTGGGGTCTTCAATCTTGTCCGATCTTCACTCTAAGTACAAGTCAATCCATGTGAGAATTGTTCTGCAGTCGAACATGGAAAGACATCGCTTGATTACCAGTCAATGATGTAAACTGTTAACAAGCGCGAGAGGAATCACCGATAATGAAGATGACCCTCAAGGTACTGCAGTACAATTCACGTGGTGTGAATAGAGGACTTGGCGTTGAACACCACGCAAAATATTTCGGTCGAAGGTCATTGATGTGTACCTGTCGCCGGAAGTGAGAAACTTGCTATTGAGGCATGCAAGCTTCAAAGTATTGAAGGGGGTGTTCCTAGATCAACTTCTTGGATAATGAGCTGATGTCGACAAGAAGTGATCCGTCAAAGGAGGGCCTTAATGAATCCCACATCAATGACACGGAACGGAGCTAATGATTTTGATGGAGGTGAAAACGATCTGATGACATATGATTCAGGGTAGCGGTCATGAAAGAGTATAATGTATGGTAGTGGATGGGACACAGGTGACTTCTCTGAACGACTTCTCTTGAACATATGGCGACACTTATGCGATGGATCGGTAGCATTACCACAAATATGGATGGTATGGCGAGACCATGGCGAGGTGACCGGTGAATGAAACAACCCAAGCCGATTGTGGTACGGAGGAAAAGTGTCATGTTCAAGAGCGACTTGCTACCATCAAATTTTTCTTGAGTTTCTCCCAATTTTTCCCCAGTCATTGCTGACTAGTACCTCTTTATTTTTGTCAAGCTTGAGGAGGATAACATATGCTTGTTCTATAATTTTCCCTTCAGGCAAACCCATCGCTATGTTTTAACGAGCCTAGCGATAGTGAAACTCGTTATCGTCTAAAGACAAGTTTGTCGCTATTTAATGCTTCTAACGAGTCTAACGACAAAGATAACTCGGTCCTTTTCATTTTTAGAGAGTCTAAAAAGGTACATAAAGTTAACTCCAAAAGTCCTTTTTCGTCATCTAATCCCTTAAGTCCGAAAAAGTATAAAACAATATAGAAGGGATGAATTTTCGATATCTTTAACGAGCCGAATAAACAAGCGCTCGATCTTTTTGTGCAATAATCCCTCAGGTCCAAAAAGATTAAAATCTAGAGGAGGGATAGCTCTTCCGGTCGCTTTAACGAGCTGGAAGGCCGAAACTCAGCAATCTTTTCATATTTTACGAGTCAGATGAAAAGAGCTTAAAGAAGACTCGTCTTTTGAGGAACGAGTGATAAAACGGGTTAGCAGCTAATTCCAGGTACGGGTTGGAATTTTCCAATCACGGCAGTGTCACAAGGATGGCTAGTGAAATCACTCTTCGCAACTGTTCCTCAAAATGGGTAAACAATCATATGGAAGTGAACGATCGGCCAATGGAAAAGTGGAGGTG
Organism: Pinus tabuliformis; assembly: GCA_031772625.1. Lineage (NCBI taxonomy): Eukaryota > Viridiplantae > Streptophyta > Pinopsida > Pinales > Pinaceae > Pinus > Pinus tabuliformis. The sequence goes on along the minus strand of CM062820.1, from coordinate 816,276,605 downwards.
ACGGTGCAAACACGACCAAGGCTTTAATGGCTAATGATATTACATTCACGGTGGTTATTTACCAGAATAGTTCATTTTTTAACGAGCTTAAACGCGGGCGGAAACATTTGCTCGATCTTATGTTTATTTTTTAACGAGCATGAACTATGCGCTAAAACTACTCGGATCTTGCGTTTATTTTTTAACGAGCATGAACTGTGTGCTAAAACTGCTCGATGATAATTTTGCATGCCCCCAGCATAATAACGCAAATCGAGGTGCATGTATATTGGTCACTATTTAAGCATAGTAACGCTTGAGGTACAACCAATTACGGGGTTGCGCCAGTGGAATTCCGTCATAATCCATTAACTCGTAGGCTCCTTTTGCTAATACCCTTTTAACAATATAGGGGCCCATCCATAAAGAATTAAATTTACCTGCTCCCAATTTATCGGATTCTTGGTCGTAAAGCAAGACCAAGTCGCCTTCTGAGAAGACACGGGGTTTGACATTTTTATCGAACTGCGCCTTGACTCGTTTCGTATGGGCTTCGTTAGCCAACGCGGCATCACGACGGGTTTCATCCAATTGGATTAATTCCAAGAAACGAGCCTCTTCTTCTGAAGTTTCGGGGAGGAGATCAATTGCGAGTTTAAGAGACGAGATTTCACACTGGACTGGTAAGACTGCTTCCAGGCCATATACCAGTTGGAAAGGTGCGAACCCGGTCACATTCCTTACCGATGTTCGGTAGGCCAACAAGGTTGAGTACAGGATTAGGTGCCACCTTCTTTTGTGAACTCCGATCATCCTTTGCAACATACGCTTCAGGACCTTGTTGATCGCTTCAACTTGTTCGTTGGCTTGCGGATAATATGGGGTAGAGCTGTCGTGAGATAGCCCTAGCTTGGCAGCTAATTCAACCATCATGTGATTGCGAAAATACGATCCATGATCCGTAACTATAGCCTGTGGTACGCCGAATCTGGCGACTACATGATTGAAAAAGAAAAGGGCAGCTGTTTCACCACTGTTATCTAATGTAGGCATCGCCTCGACCCATTTGGTAAAATAGTCAACGGCAACTATAATATACCCATGCCCCCCAGTCGAGGTGGGGTTACATGTCGTGAAATCGATGCCCCATTTGGCGAAAGGCCCAACAGCAACTATTGGTTGTAAAGGTGCGGGTGGTCTTCTAGTTTTGCTATCAAAAATTTGACAAGCGTGGCAACTTCTGACTGCGGTTATGCAATCTTTGAACATGGTTGGCCAGAAGTATCCTGCTCGTAAGATTTTTTTGTGTTGTAGCATATCCAGATTGATGCCCCCCACACGTGCCTGAATGACACTCATTCAGGGCTTTTTCGGCCTCCTCATGGGTGAGGCACCTTCTCAGAACTGTATCGATACCACGACGGTAAAGCGTATCACCGACGATCATGTAGTCTTTTGCTTTGTATCGTATACATTTCTATTCTGAGTGAGAGGTGTCAGGCTTGAACTTTTGGGTTTGGAGATAAATTATTATATCTCCATACCACTCATTGCTTGTAGATATCAGAAACAAATTCTCGTCCACGATTGATTCTTCATATGTTTCATTGTTGGACGACGATGGGAGATCGCACAATAATTCTGCGAAAACTAGAGATTTCTTTGATTTGGATTTTACGAATTCCAGATCAAACTCTTGAAGGATTGCTGTCCATTTTGAATATTTGCCCCCCAGCAACTGTCGCGACAATATATAAGTCATGGGGTTGCAATCAGACAAAATGGTAGTTTTCCGAAAGAGGACATAGTGTCGAAACCTTTGTATCGCTTGAACAGCTGCAAGCACAGTTTTTCAACATAAGAATATTTACTTTCTGTATCATTTAAGTTTCTACTTAAATAATATATAGGGTGTTCAATTCCATCGACTTCTTGAACTAAAACCATCGCAATGGTCGTATCCGCTGCAGCCAGATACAGGTTAAAATCTTTTTGATAGTCCGGGGCATACATTAATGATGCTTTTACTAGATAATCTTTCAGAGCGTCAAAGGAAGCTTGCTCCACCTGATCCCAGACAAAAGGTACATCCTTTTTCAAAAGACGAGTATAACCTTTAGCAAGTTCTCCGTAATTTGGAATGAACCTCCTCAGAAAGTTTTCTTTCCCTTGGAGTTTCTGAATCTGAAGCAAATTTGAAGGTGGAGGCAAATTGATGATTTCCTGAACCTTGCAAGGGTCGAGATGAATCCCATCCTTGGAGACTACAAAGCCAAGTAAACGACCAGAACTGATGCAAAATACACATTTGTGCGGATTGAGTCGTATCTTGTAGTGTCGGCAACGTAGAAATATCACTCTTAAATGTTGCGGATGATCAGTCCGCTTTCGCGAATGAGCCGGAAGGTCATCGAGGTATGGTTGAACGATGTTCTTGATGTCATGGAAGGCATAATTCATTTCCCTCTGAAACGTCACCCCTGCATTCTTTAAACCAAAGGGTAATTTTCAATATGCGAATGTGCCCCACGGACAAATGAATGCAGTCTTTGACTGGTCCTGTGGGCGGATAATTATTTGATTATACCCGGAGAATCCATCCATGAATGAAAAGATTTCACATCCGGCGCATTCATCAATTATCTGGTCAATGAAGGGTGTAGGGTAGTTGTCTTTTGGACAAGCTTGATTTACATCCCTATAATCAACACACACTCTAATTGTCCCTTGTTTCTTCATAACAGGGACAATATTCGATACCCAATCGGTTAGAGGAACCGGGTAGATGAAACCAACATGGAGAAGTTTTTCAACTTCTGCCTTAATTGCAGTGGCTTTCTTGGGGTGCACCTGCCGAAGCCGTTGTCTTACTGGTTTGACATCAGGATACATCTTAATTTCATGTTCAACGATACTTGAGTCGATGCCTGGCATTTCATCATATGACCAAGCAAAGACATCTCTGAATTCGCGAAAAAGAGCGTTATATATTTCCAGTTCTGAAGGAGAACAACCTTTGCCGACATAAATATTCTCTACAACATTTGTTTTAGTCGAGATATTTATGGCTATAGTCTCTTCAATATTGGATAAGTTTCGCTCGGAATCCACCGTGTTTACAGTATTTGATAGAAATTCAAAAACTGAAGGGTGATAAAGGTCGTCTTGAGTATCTTCTTCATAATCTAGAAGAAGGGAACGATGGTGGCAATCATTCCATGGTGCCCCTTCAATCAACATTGATTGTAGAATTCCTTCGTCGGTTCCATGCACTCGCGACCAAGGATCTAAAGGAGTACCATATTCTCTAGACCTATCTACCCAAATGCTTGATCAGCGTTGACTTGGGTTCGTCTCCCATGCCAGAAACATTGATTGCTACAAAATTTCTATTGGGCTTGGGGGCAAAACCATTGTATGATCCATGTCAATATCATCTTCTGAGATCTTCGTGGAAGATATCATATTGCAGGTACCTATCGACGCTACTTCCGCCAAATCGCTTGGCGGTGGAAAAGCGAAAGTTCCCATTAGTATAGGATCTTTTAGTAGGCCTACTCCAATATTTTGAAGCGAATGAGGGCTTCCATGGATCATGGGAATGCTTCTTGTAACTTGTGAACCATTAGGGAGGAAGTTTTGTTGGTCGACGATCGTAATCCCTCCTTGAAAGGGGAATGCAATCTTTCTAAAATAGGTCGACACAACAGCTGCCATGGCATAGATCCATGGTCTTCCTAGTAGGATGTTGTAATCAAGATTCCCATCGATGACTTCAACAACTATTTCTACTATTTTTCCCCCTAGTTCAACCTTCAAGTTATTTAGGCTACCATATGGGGTATATGTCCTTCCGTCTAATGCTTTTAATGATGTCGAAGATCGCGACAAGGTTGGAGATCCTAAAGTTTTCCAGCAACTCATCGACATAATACATGTAGATGCCCCCTCATCAATAATTGTTCGATGAACAGTTTTGTTGAGGGCTTTCACTTGGATAAGGAAAGCTAGTTGAGCTGGTAACTGAGGATCGTATCCTTTATGGTCAAAGGATACAAGATTGGAATCCTTAGGATCAACCCCACCAATGGCTGATAACAAAGCCTGCCTTTGGGATGGGCAATTTTGTAGTACTTCAAGAGTCGACATAGCAAACGGCGATTGGGCCAAATCTTCCACTATGTTATAATGTTGCGCTGCTCTGGCGCGAGGATTAAATGTCGACTTGTGTACTACTCGCTTTGGTGGTTTTATTGTTAATTCAGGTATTATTGGTGGCATTACAACTTCTGTCGAGGTTTTTGTCAAACTACTTGGTTGATCTTTATCCTTGTCGTTCGACAGCTGCGGATTCCCGTAATCTTTATTCCTTGTTGAAATCAAAGCATCATTTTGTTGCTTGGAAATCGACAACATTAGCACTTGCGACGGGGAAGCATTTCCACTACCAACCAGATTTTGTCCTGGATTTGGAAACGGATCAGTTAACACAACTGAGGTTTGCGAACTCTTAAAGAATCTTTTAAGCTCAGCTTTGTATGGACAATCTCCTGTCCGATGATCCTCATCACATATTTGACATGGATATTTTAGTCTCCTATTTCCAGGAGGGTTTGAAGAAGTTTTTTCAGGAGATGACTCTCCTTGTTTCTTCTTCTTCCCTTTGTTTTGCTTCTTCTTGCTTCCTGGTTGTTTGGTTTCTTTGCCTTTATCTGCTGATATGACATTTACTTCCGAAGCAATAATTTTGTCTTTTGCATTTTGATCTGAAATCTTATGGGCCTTCTTGGAGTTGGCCTTTGTTGATTTCGCGTTTGTCGTGCCAATGACGCCATCGCCGGCATGAGAGTCATTATTTGATTTAGGAGGAGGAGGAATTGAAAATTCCGGTCTAGGGGCGTCAGGTATTTTATCATAGAGCGTGCCAGACTAAGTATAGACCAAGTCTAGATATTGCGCACGAGCGATAACTTGCTCTTCCGTTATGACTCCCCCCTTTGCCACATCTTCCGTTATTGTAGGAAGTAACGACTTGATAAACCATTCAGCTAATATCTGATCGGGAATGTACGTTTTTACCATCCTACGACGACGCCGCCACTCATGTATATGATCAGATATGTGGGTGGCCATCGTGTGTTTGAAGTTGGTTAAGATTTCTGTTCCCGTTTCATACCTTATCGGTAATTGAAAATGGGTTAAGAATGTCGTGGCTAAGGTGCTGAAATTGTCGAACGAAGCTCTAGGCAATTCAATATACCATTTTGCCGCTGGACCCGTTAACGTCGTCTGAAAAAGGCGAAGCCTTATCGAATCATCGTTCAGGGTGTTTGATGAACACCATAGATGAAATGTCATCACGTGATTCGATGGGTCCTCACCTGGATTTCCATTAAATTTAGGAATGTCTGAAGGAAGTTTGTGAGGAATCGCTGGCCACCAAGGGGCGTAAGCAATTGGATCGTTTGTTAACCGGTGTAAATTGGGTAACTCTAAAGTTGCCACGAATGGTAACTGTTGATTCAGGTTAGGTGAAGCATACCCAGGATACGATGGAATTGCCTGAGTAGTTGGCCTTTGCATACCAGCATAATGTAATTGATGTTGGTATGACTGATACGGTTGGTGGACATGACCACCGTAAAGTGGTTGATTTTGACCGTTTTGAATGTACGGTTGTCCACTGTTCGCAAAGATCTGCTGCTCAGAACCTTGGTATACTTGTTGGAATTGTGGTTGTTGGTATTGCACCAACCATGGTTGCGAAGCCATGTTCTGTTGCGCTATACTAACCGTTGGACCAAGGTGTGGGGTAATTGTACCTGTTTGGACCTATGTCACCCCACCAGTAGGCGATTGTGGTTGAGTCACAGGGTCAAGGGGCTGTTGCATTACAACCTGAGAAATCTGAGGTTGACATAAAATAGGCAACGTTTGAACTTGCGACACTGTCACAATAGCCGGTGTGGTCGGGATGTTCGACATAGGTACACATTGTTGCATAGAATACACAACCCTTGGTTGTTGAGGTAGCATAGGCACCCAACCACTTGATGTAACTCCAGTATAACCTGAATACCGTTGTGAACTCCCGTATGGATATCCTCCCGGAGGGGGTAATGAAAGGGCATACTGCCCCCCATACGGTGGCAATCCGGAACTCAAGGGGATTGTTTGTCCTTGGGGACTGGATTGCCCAAATTGACCTCCAAATGAATCAATATGGCAAGTCTCAACATAAGAGTTGCCGGATATTATTCCGGAGGAACAAACTGGAAAGGACCACGCTGTCGAAATAGTCCCTGGGTGGTCTCCTTCTAGCGGTTGTGAGCCAGTCGGGACAGATGGTATGCCGGCAAACATTGTCGGAGTGACAGCAGGGAGTTCTGTTGTCGCTGTGTCATTCGACACAGTCCTAGATGTTGATGGTTGTTCAGACATTTTGAGTCTATCCAAGAGATTACCTAGCGATTCTACAGGAACTTCCACTGGTGGTAGACTAACTTCTGATGTCGAAGGAAATAGAGTGACCCCGACTCCAAAATGTGTTGGAGTACTTGCTTGCGGATCTTCTACAATTTCCTCTATCGCAATCAAACCAGGTGGAAGGGGAAGACCATCAGGTTCGTAAAATATTTCTGGTGCCGAAGAAGGGGTTGAATCAACAGCGACAGATGTTTGAAGAACAAGACTCTCTGAACCGGTTACAGATGGAACTGGTTCAGTAACACAAGTGTTTTTTCTCAGACTAGGATCAGTATCACTGTCCCTCTATGGCTGTTGAACTTCTTCTGTAGAGGCAGGGTTTCCAAAAATGTTTGGAGTAACCGAAATCTCAGATGTTGTTGGAACACTTGTTCTAACTTTGATAGGAGATTTTGAACCGGTTAAACGAGTTTTCTTTGTCCGTACTATTTTCGATTCCGGAGACAAAGACGGTTGACTCGTAAGCCTCCACGAACGACGGGGTTTCAATTGACTTTCTTCCACGATTGCGGATTACTCGATAAACCAAAATACAAAAGGGGAAAGTGTGTTTCCGAATTAAATGAATTTTTTAGACGCTTTAGACACAACTTGCTTTTTCAATTTTAAAGAGTCAAGAAAAAGCTAAAGATGACTCTAGTCTCCTTCGATGTTTTAACAAGCCCGAAGTGACAAATGCTCGGATGGAATTTTTCTGTTATAGAGTCTGAAAAAGGCCAAAAGGAACTGCTCTGGAGTTCTAGGTAGAGGGTGTGCCAAACTTTTTGCAAAACCGCAAAATACTTTTTAAGGTACGGGTCATCAATCTTCCTGAATGCTGTGTTCAGTGCATTGCGATCAGTAGGGTGGCCGACACGGCTTCCTAAGGATAAAGGTTTTATGCCTATAGGGGTCTCCCAATATATACTTGACGGTACGTGGGAGCAAAATCCGTACTGGTGCTATCGTCCCTCAGGAGGAATCACCCACCATCAGCGAGATCGACAGTCACCAGGCTTTATGACGCCGGAACACGTCTCTAGCCTAGACCTCTATGTTGTGCGTTAAGTTACAAAGCGTTGTTAAGTTCATTCAATTTATTTTAGGTTGATCTTCCTTAGAATTTTGCCTTTTTGGATCACCACGAGATGTATGATACAATTCCTAAATGCAGTCTAAAGATGATAAGCAAGCTTTATCTCTTTTTCAACAATGAAAATCCTAGCTACAAAGGGAAAAGAAAGACACCATCTTTTCTCAAAGAGCAATCAGCACATTCTAAATGCACTTTTCCTAAATCAAGCATGCAAACTATCAAGATGCAAATGCACAATGCAGGTGTTTGTTTTCCGCTCTCTTAATATTGATGCCTAAAAAGAAAGCTTTTTGTACAACTTTGAATTTGCTTTTAAATGACAAATACAAACAAGTTTACTTTTTCGAAATCAGAAAGGGTAGAAGAGAATACAACACTTCACGACTTTCGAAATGAACACTTATTTCGACACTTAAAAGAGACAAACTCAAACCAAAAGCAAAAGTAAACGTATAATCAACTGTCAATCAGACAATGAACTCTCTCCTAAGATCAAAATCAACAGATCTGAATCAAGGGCTACAGGTCGACTATTTCACTCCTGCAAAGGAAAACTGTAAATGACGCCAAAAACACATAAAAAACACTCACAGTCTTTTTGTACAAAAGGAGGCGGAATTAAAGCAGAGAAAAGGAGTTTCAGATAGGTATACTGACTGATAACAGGCTGCAAAAAACAGAGATAAAACTGAGCTAAAAGAAATAGAGAACCACAGCTGCACAAGGCAAAGACTGATCAGCGCACTCCTAACACAGAGGTTTTGACATTCAGCGCAGGTAGCCTTCACAGGACCTGCATTGAAATGCAGAACCTCTTCACAGAGTCTGCACTGAAGCACAAACGAGAGTTGTTTTTGGGTTCTGGGTTACGGTTTGCAGTTAAATCAACAGTTTTTTGGCCGGATCAAAGCTATCAATTAGGTACAATCAAAGGGATGATTTGAAGGAGGGCTAAGATCTATCACAAAGGATCATCAAATCATTTGTGAGTCCATTGTTCAGATCATAGATAAATCCAGTGATTGGATCAAAGCAGCAGCTGTCTACTTTGCATCTGAAAATAGCAGATGCAGTTCGATTGCTGCTCTTGAGTCTATGAAACAAACAATGATAGAGACACAAATAAAATGACTAAACAGATCTCCCCAGCGGAGTCGCCAATTTGTTGTGGGGAAAAATTCCTATGCAGGACGATCCTATCCACCTAAGGTGTGACAGTGCCTTAGCAACAAACAGAAACAACTATTCTAGTATTCTTCCTTTATGAATTAAGAATGAAGAGAGATGGATGGATTAACCGGTGTCTTCTGTTTGTCCCTCGATCCGGTTTCTCTTCTCTTTGAGAGTTCCCAGCTACTTGCCTTCTCGCTTGCCCAGCTTCAACAGGTTCCTGTAAGATCACAAGAAGGGAACACTAAACAAAGACATAGATTCATATTCATAACTAGTTTAGGATTAGAAATAAACTAAACATACTAATGCAATCATACATCAAAGATACATCAGTATATAGGAGAAACCAAGATAGCTTTATTGATGAATAACAAGGTTCAGGAGGAGATACAACCAAGAGAGTTCCAATCCAGCATCTACCTCCCAGCGAATGAAATCCTTTATTCACCTCCCTTCAAAGCATTAAGCACCCAATGATTCCAATCTCAAACCAACAACAATTCTTTGCAATAACAAAATTCCAGCCTCCTGGATCTCATGGAGGAGAAATCCATATATAGATGGTTGGAGAGAGGATGAGTCAGCTTGAGATCTGACTAGTGTCCTCTCCCTCTGTCAGTTCTTGCTTCCACTTGGAGACTAAGAGCCTCTTACTCATCACTTAGTCGAACTCATCAAGGAAAGTGTCATGGAGGAAGATTCTGGAAGCTTCCATAGTCTTTACACCTCGCACAAAGGACCCTGCCATTTTTCATTTCCCGCTCAGCGCACCCTGGTAGTGCTTCCACCTGCGTTGCAACGCAACTAACCAGTGTAGCCTCTGCATTTCAATGCAGGCAGCTAGTGGAGCCTCTGAATTGATCCTGAATTGACTTGTTTTTGAGCAGTTTCTGGTGGAGAACTTCTGTGAATTGCTGTGGTTTGTTAGCCTTGTTCCTCTAGGGGTAGGAACAACATGTTTAGGGACTTTGGATCCTTTGGATTATGGACATTTCATGCTTATAGCTGTAAGGCACAAAAATGTCTATAACAAGAGGCAGTGGGAAGAAGTAGAAAGGAAAGAAAGCTTCTATAAACAAGAAGAAGAGACCACAATAGAAGAATGGGATGTTAGAGAGGCTACCAGAGCCATGAAGGACATGGACATTGACTAAGTTGCTCAGAGGATGAGTAACACTTTCAGTAGGGGGTGATGATGAGCCTCATTATTGAGTAATTATATGGGCCTTAATTGGCCTTAATTCACCTCCTAGCTTAGTCAAACCAATTATTATCAAAACTTATTGCATACTTTTGATTATATTTTGTTTATGAAATGAGTTAGAGTTGGATATTTGGCTTTGTGGTCTAATGTGCATGTAATACAGGAATAAAGGATAAAAGCAAGGAAAAATGTAGGTATAAAGGATAAAAGCAAAGAACTATGGCAAAGACCTTGGTAAAGGCTCGAGTGGGACAAGGGAAAGTAACTATAGGAGGTAAATCCTCCTCATCTACTACCCCTCCATTCGAATATTCCACCATCACCTCAGAATGCACACAACCATCACTTTGAAGACTAAAAGACAGCCAAGCAAGGGAAAGGGACATCAAAAATATTATCTTAAGTTGGGAGCCAAGCCTCCCTAATGGGAAGGAAGTTGTTAGAGACTTCAAATGTATAAATAGAGAGGCTTAGGACCTCATTAGGATTGGGACTTCTATTGTAAAACTCTGTTTTATTTTTGAGCTACAAAGACTTGTGACAGTTTGCTCTGTAATTCATAGTTTTTATAATAAGAATAAGTTTTGTTTAAGCCAACTCTGAGTTAACTCCGAGGGCTGAAGCTCTTGAGTTAGGGCCTGACCCAAGAAGCCAAAGCTCCTCTTCATTGTACATATTTACTAGCATAAGAGTTATGTTCTCTTTATTTGCTTAAGTAGTTCCATGGTTTGTTGATTCATTTGCTCAAGTATTTTTATAGTTATGATTCATTTGTTTAAGTAGCTTTTTGGTTCCGTTCATTTGTTTGAATAGCTTTCTATTTCTGCTCATTTGCTTCAGTAGCTGCATTGGCTTTAAGTTTACTTCCATTTGTGTTTTTTTAATTCACGGGTTAGTTAGAGGAAAAGATTACTATCAGGTTGTGTGTAGGTGTCTCGACCTCATCTCCTCCCTCTAGGACCATGACTTGAGGCAAAGACCCTTCAGCAACCCCAAAAACACAGGTCTCTGGTTCTCACATGGGCTATGGAGTTCGTTGTTTAAAGCAGTTGTTTGTTCACCCACACTGGTTCTCTCTGTCATTTTCATTTGAAACCGCCTCCAGCACGTTCCTCATGCATCGCTTCATCATCGTCCGATCACCAACAAACCTTCACAATCACCGTCTGATTCACTATTTTCTCCAACTTCTACCTCGCGTGGAGTCCACCACTCACTTTATGAACTTTAAGTCCCCATCGTCGATCTACCTCACCTGATCCATGGCCATCGCATCACCACCACACCTTTAGGCGCTTTAAACCCCCATTGCCGATCTGCCTTGCCTGATCCAATGACTGCCGCTTCACCCAATCGCCAACTACCTTGGCTGATATCCACCGTTGATCAGCCCCACCTGATCCAATGGATATCGCACAATATCACGTGGATTAGTACGCAAACGTTATCTACCTGAGAGCACACAAGAAAAATGGTTTTCTTGTGCTACGTGTCACGTGGTAAATCTAATCACCTGAAATTTCCAAAAACTGCTTACAGCCTGAAGGGTGCGTGAGAAACTACTTACTGCCTTAGAAACCCGCTCCCTCATTTCCGCACTTTTCTTTTCCCCGTGATATGATCTCTGTCGTCCATATCTTTACTTCACCCACACGATAAGATCTCATCCATCCATCGCTCCTGTTAGCCTCATTCATCTATGTCTTAACTTCACCCCCGCGATTAGGTTTTGGCCATTCATTTCCTTTGTCAACCTTGTTCGTCCATCCCTTGACTTAACCCGTGCGATATGATCTCCATCATTCATCGTGTGCATTCATCTTGTTCATCCATCTAGTTGCTTAAGCCTTCGCAATAAGACCTCAGTCGTTCATCCTGTTCATTAACCTTGTTCGCCCATCTATCTACGTAACCTCCTATGATCCAATCTCCACCATTTATTTTCCTTCACCCGATTGATCCAACGATTCTTATGCACTGTTGTTCCCTCACATCCTCCTTTCACTAATTTCGACCTCCGATTGCTTTTTCTGCTTGAAACCTGATTTAGCCTAAGTTTTTTTGTTACACCTTAGTCTAGTTTTGATGCTCTTTACTTCTACAACTTAGATAATTAGCATTAGGTTAGTGTTAATTTAGCTATTCTGCTTAGCATATTTGTTTAATTGGTTAGTTAGGTTATGGTGTAAGTTCAACATTTCATGTTGTTTTCTTCATTATTGCAGTAGTGTAGATCTCTCTTAGAATAGGTTTTCTCTCCTTCCATCAAAGAATTAAGCTTCTTCTAACCTTATAGAGGTTTGGCTTGGAACCCCTGGGGTCTCTTGCTAGACAAACAGTGACAACAGGAAAGACCTTCACTTCTACTTGTGCATATATCACTGTCACCTCCAAGTTTGTATGAACCCTTGGTTGATAAGTAAAGTTGGTAGCCTTGGGAGTTGCAGCATTATTGTTTCAATACCTAGGCTCATCAGCTGGTCTCCTCTCCATAATCTGCTTGCAATGTTTGATGATTATTCTCTGCCATAATTACATTGTCTGAAACCTTCACACATGCCAATTCAAAATTATTATTTGCACGAATCTTCCCTTGTAATAATGCTTCAGAAAATGGATGAGCTAGAGAGACGTATGAGTGGTGAATGTCTAGAGATCCTTGTTCATACATTTCATCAGAAACCTCATCTTAGTCTTTACAAACCCGATCTTGAAATAGAAACTCAAAGAAAGAAAAATTTGGAAAAACAAGTGAATGATTATCTTCATACCTCTCATCCAAAAGACGATGTTTTGGATGCTCATGGAAAAATTTAAATGCAACAACCAGTTCAAGTATATTTGATTCCTCATGTGCTTCAACAGGAAGGATATCAATTTTATTGTGATAAGAATCAAGGAAAACAAATTCTTGTTCATTATTTCCTTACAAAAGTAGATAATCATTGCCATAAGATGGTTCACTGCTTAAGTTTTCTGTTCATGCATTTTCAGAATTCTGACTTGGACCAATTTCTTCTTGATTGTTAGGATGCAGATCTATTTCATCTTCAAGCAAAGGAGTTGATGTGTGTTGTGAATGATCATTTTTATCAAATCATCTAATCTCTATTATTTTCTGTTGGGAAGAAAATTCATAAAGGGTCTCTATGATCTCATAATCTAGACATTCTTCATCACCAAAGGTTTTTCAAGGTATTGAATGAAGTTTTCACAGGATTCACAACAATCTTCAAAAAACAAGAATGAATGATGAGATTTTCCATAAAACTCAAAGAATGTTGTGTAGAATTATTTATGAGAGAATAAGCTACCTGGCTTCAATCCTTCATACCATGATTTTGCTTTTCCTTCTAGGGTATCCATAAACATTTTCATCAATTAATCTTCATGAAACCTATTCCCAAGCTTATGTATATGCCAATGAAATTTTATTAGATGAAGAATAGCCTCATCCTCATTTCCATCTACGAATTTGGGAAAATTAGTTTGCCAATCTATCGAAGGAATTTGATTTGGAAAACTATGAATATGAGCATGATTCATAGGAGCATACCTTTGAGTAGTTGAATCCATATTGAGAACAATTAAGTCACCAACAAGTTCTTCAAACTACCGGTTTTTTGAACGATGGAGTTGCCATGAAAATTCTAAAACTTTGGATTCTTCGACACTGGAGTCGCTAGGTGAAAGATGCACAACCTTTCTTTGTGTGTGATCATTGTTCACCATCAAAAATCAAATATGATCCTTGTCATTATTTCCCGGGGAAGGATATGATCTTTCATTCTCTGGGAAAGATGCCAAAATGTTATCCTCCATAGTATCCAAGGCTGAGAAAGGAGATCGAAGGAGGTAACTTCAAACCACTTAGGGTTTAACAGCTAGCCCTGCCAAACCAGAGAGGGCTCACTGTATGAGCTCATAGCCAATGATGACAGGAGTGGGAAAAGATGTTAGGCTAGATATGTTTAGCTCAAGGGTTTTGAAGATTTTAAGGTTTTGCTGGATCAGGAGTGAAAATCAAGGAACTAGGTCAAAAGATCAAAGGTTTTAGTTGCAAGAGATATAAAGGAGCGGGGTAGGCATGCCTTTTTGATAATTTGGGGTTTTTCCCAATGTAGTGTAGGGTGGAAAAGAAAATATCAAAATGAGCATGGAAAGCATGAATTCATTTATTAGAAGATAAGTGACTTAACCATGAAGTTCCTAACAAAACAAAGCTTAAAACTAAGAATTATGTCTAAAACCTCTTAGGAAAAACACTGAAAGCATAGACATGGAAAGAATATGGAATTATCATTCATATAAGACTACAATAGAGAGAAAACACTATAAAAAACTCACAACATAAGAATTCCTAAATAATAGTTGCAACTGTCCTTTGATTTCCTGTAAAAAGTGATGAAGTACAATCTCCAAGAGTTCTACTCACTGATGTCCAACCCTTTCTCTGATTGAAAAATATATACATATAGAATAAGTAACCATTTCCCCTCTCTCAGGGTTGAATCCTTCAGCTTAGGAACTGATTACATGAAGTGCTCAACAAAATCCTAATGTCTAGGGAAGTTATAACAAATCCTAAAATGGCCTTAAACTGATTCAATTGACCTTGAACACCTATACAAGCATGAATCTAGTATTTTCTTACCCCAGAAAGCATAAGTACACTTAAATACATCATAATTACTTCAAACATAAGTAATTACATCAAGAAAACTCGAAACTAGTTGAGCAAACTGAGAAAAGTGACTTCCAGGCAAAAACATAGTGTGCAACTTTCAAGTGACTTTTGGATGGGTTCCCATGCTCCCAATAAGGATCTTGATGGCTCATTGGAAGTATGTGTATGTCTGGTTATCATTTGACTCATCAAATAAGTCATTTTGACACTCCATGACAGAGAAAAATACATTTTCCCAAGACTACCTCCAGAAGTGCAACAAAACGCCGCAAAAACGCAACGAAAACAAAGCGCCATATTGCAGGGCACTTTTGACTGCCTTCTTGAGCTCCAATTTCAAATATGAAGGCACCATTGGAAATATTAGTATTTATAGTTTCTATTATAGTACTTAAGCATGCAACATGGCCTCTCCAAGACTAAGAACAATGCATTCTCCCAAGGCCACTCTAGAAGTTTAAAAACTCTCCTATAGCAACTGTATTTTGGGAATTTCTCCCAAATCATAACATTTGTGTATAAAATGAAGGAGGTTTTTGTTCCTTGGTCTATTATTTACTAAAAAAAATTTCACCTTTGTAAAATTCATCTCCATTGGTCAGCAATATGCTTTGAAGCAAAATTATCCCTACGTGCAGCAAATGATTTGTCTCTTGGAATGATTTCTTGAGAAATGGTGGATACATGATGCTATGTACTGAAATGCGCTCATACTTGAAAATTTTCCCTCCTTTATACTTCCTTTGATCAGTGGGTGTGGTCTTTGCATCCATTATGTAACCCTAGCTCACTAGGAAAGGGAATTAGGGTTTAGTGCTAGAAAATAGGGGTTTAGGGAAATTTTAGGACTGGAGGGAGATGAAGACGTTAGGAGGCTCCTAAATTCTTGGGAAAATTTGAGGGGGTAGGCATAGATGTTAGGGAGTGTATGGAAGTGAAATTTTAGTGAATGGGTGAGGGAAAAGGTTGCAAAAGTGGAAAAAACAGTCCTAGCCTAGGAAAGTGTCAAAAGTGTAGCAATAGGCTAGGGTTTTTGGGAAGGTAAAGTAAATGAGGGGAATGGGCATGGTAAAATATTAGGAAAGGATTTAGGAGGTATTTATATGTTTTTTTAGGCTTAGGGAAATTAAAAAAGACATATGGAGTGATGGGAAAGGCATCAAATAAGTTTTACATAGTCCACGCTACCCTTTCTGCTAAAAACGTAGCGTGGGGTCTAGGATTTTCCCTAGAAGCTATGAGGAAGAATGAGAAGGGTTATAAATGATAGGGTAAATGTATATCAGTGTTAGGAAGGGTAGTAAATGTGGGGAAACTATTTTAGCTGTGTTCCAGTTAACTCATAGAGTGAAAAACTGAAAATGTAGCGTGGAAACCCTAAGAGAGGGTTCCACACCTTCAAACTGAGAATTTCACTTTTCTGAGGTGGTGTTTGCCTTTGACATACCTGTACTGAGCTAAGAACACATTCACCTATTGAATAAAATTCTTGGAGATGCATTTCAAGCCACCCTTGAAAGAAAATGTAGCGTCCAGATGAAAATGTAGCATGAGAGTTTGAGATGCACAATAAGAGTGAGATTTGATGATGAATGAGTCTTTTGGGATATGGATGATAAATTGGATTCTTTTGTACATGTAAATGATGAAATAATGTTTGGAATGCCTTTAAAACTTACAAAAACACCTTTACTTGTATATGTCAAAGGATGACAATATACCTTTCCTTTTGTAGTAATATCTTCATAAATGTTGCTTATTACCTTTATTTCGTAACATGTTATCTCCCTTAGTGTGAAGACTTAAGACACATAACAATGATGACTCATTGCTTTGAATTTGGACATCCTAATGAAAAAACCGATGGAAGCCCTAGACGAAGACTTATATGCTGACACTTTAACTTATTCATGACTTGTAACACCTAAATAATGACATGACCATGATGAATGATGATAACCATGAATGCTGATGGGAGTAGCACTGACCTAGACTCAACAACCAATGATCAATTTTTTTTATTTGAAGACCTATTGAAACAGTAAAAAAATTGACCTAAGACCCTAAAAAAAACTTTGAAAGAGCACATTTGATCACTGGTGACTGGAAGGACTAACAGACACTAATAGAAAGCATAAAGGAAAATATTGTCCCATACATCTCCAATATAGATCATTCTCAAGAAATGTACGATGCATTGTCAAAATGATTCACTATCAAAAATATTGATCAAGTAGCAAGTTTGAAGAATGAGTTAAGGACCACTAAGATGACAAAGGATGATAATGTGGCTTTATTCTTTGTGATCATATCTAGAGTTAGAGATGAACTTAAAGCCATAGATGAAATTGTACTAGAGAATGAACTAGTAATCACTACACTATTGGGATTACCACCTACTTGGAGTTCTTTTGCTTCAGGTCTCAGTAGTTGGAAAGAAGCTCCTACATTTGAAGAATTTTGGAATGCATGCAACCAAGAAGAAATGAGAATTTCATTAGCATCAACAACGAAGAAGAAAGGTGTCAAACACATACTCCACTTCTCACAAGAAAGGACACTCCAAGAAGTCAAGAGGGCCAAGAAGGAAAGTTGATATGTCCAAGATAGAATGCTACCAATGCCACAAGATGGGTCACTATAGAAGTGATTGTCTTGACAATATGAAGAACAATAAGAGAAGTAGAAGTCAAGCGAATGTTTCTGAGGAAGGACCTCTAAAGAAGACTAAGCCTGAAGAACTAGATATAAGGAACTTACACTATTAAGTCCTTTGATCTAAGCTTTAGTTATTTATTTTTTTGATTTATAATTTTTTTAGGTTTAACATATTTTGGAAAAACCTTTTTTATTTTTTCTTAAGGTTATAGATATCCCTCAAGATTGGAGGGATCCCTCATCAACCTCCAAATATAAGTATCTTATTACAATTTTAAATTTTAGTTTTCCTTATGTATCTAGTTTTTTTTTGCATTTAATACTAATCACATTTCTACTCTTAATTTCCTTGTTAGGAAAACTTGTTGAAGACTCAAGGAAGAAGGCCACACAAAAACAAGCAATTAAATTAAAATGTTTGTTAAGAAACAAGATGTATGTTTTGAATTACAAGTTTTTATCTTTCCATATTCATTCTTAATAAAGTATTACTAACATTTATGTGCCTAGATTTCCTAAATCTTAAAGATTTTTGATTGGGTGATTCATCATTAGGTAAATCTACACTCCTCATATTCTTGATTACTCTTGTGGAATCCTAGAAAGATTCATAGTGAAAACCATAACTTAAGGGTATGTTAACGATTATGTGTGGAACCCTAGCCTAATTAGGGTTATTGTTGAATTCTAAAGAAACTAGTTGATGCTTTGATGATGCTGTGTTTGGGATTTTGGTATGATTATCAAAACCCTAACTTGTTATGATTGAATGGTAATGTTTTAAATCTTGAACCTTTGAAGTATTGGTAATTTAGGGTTTTTTATGTTTTGTATTGAAACCCTAGATCATTAGGGTTTGGTAGGGCATATAAGAAAAACCCTTATAATGTATTAGAAATAAAATCCCTGTAAATGTGTTTGTCCGATCAAAAGCCTAGTCTGATCAAGTTTTTTATATGTCTAACTCTTATTTGTATTTGTGTAGTTGGGTTTGACTAACACATGTTATGATGATAGAATCCTAGATATATTAGTTAACCTAATTATTGATGGTCATGAGTCCTAGGATTTGGAAATAAGGCCTAGTCAAAGTTTGATTCTCTAGGATGATAGAATTTTTGAATTCTAGGGTTTTGTAATTAAACCTTAGTAGAAGTCCAAGTCTTTGATATATGATGAAAATTTGATAATCTGTGCTTTAGTTATGATGGATGTTTGATTTTTTGAGAAAATCTAAGGTTTACAACAAACCCTAGTGGAAGCTAGTCATGTTGTTACTTTGAATTGAGTTGTGATTGATTTTGGTTGTTAAAAGCTCATGTATGAAATCTAGGATCTCACATTAAATCCTAGTGAGAAGTCTAACATATGAATTCTAAAGTTGTTAGATACATTGTAGATGTATAGTTGCCTGAATTATTTCTACGGTTTGCAATATGATCTAGTAGGTTATATCATACCTCTGAAAGAAACATTGAAAACCTAGTGTAATGAAAGTTGTTATGAAATGATCAAAGCCTAGATGAAGTAGTCTAGGGTTTATGACAAAAACACTAGTAAGAAGTTGCAGTGTATGTGTCTCTTGTGTGTAACTATGTTTGAGTATTTTTATGTCTAAATTTGAATGCTTCCATGATTTTGATATGGTTAACTTCATGTTTCTATAGATTTGGTTGTACTTGTTATCTAAGTTGTGCAAGTACACAATTTTCAAGATGGTGAAGATGTTTATAAAGTAAGTTTATATGATACGCATAATGTGAATGATGATGGTCATGATAAATTTTATAAAAAGGATGGAATTCATGAAAGGTTCTTTGATGTCAAAGAAAAGAAGTAGAACTCCCTAAGTTAAGAGGGAGCCTGGATGAAATATCCTTAGGTTAAGAGGGAGCCTGAATGAAAGAAATATCCCTGAGTTAAGAGGGAGCATGGATGAAAGAAATCTCCCTAGTTAAGAGGGAGGTCATATCATAGTCATGATGGACACCTTGAAAGAAGAAATTGGAGAATTTATTTTGAATTTTGTTGAGATAAGAAGAGCTGAATCTATTTGTAGAATATGTTGTTGCATGAAAAATAGGAAAGGAAGTTGTATGTTTGAGGAATCCCTTGTCAAGAATCATTTGGAAATTTCTAAGTACTACTATGAAAAGTTGAGAAGAAACATCAAGTTGTCTGAAAGACCCCGAATGTGTGTATCTATTTATGTACATTTGAAAGTTATTTACTAATTGGGGTTGTGTTTGTATGGGTAAATCTCTCAGAAGTTTGATATCATGTTTTTACATGATTAGTGTTGTTGATTAGTTCACTTATAGAGATCTGTTTCCTATCTACTTGATCAAGGTAGGATTTGTTACCGATTGTACCAATCAGGAAGTTGAGGCTTTGTGAGTGAGACATTGTTTGGGAGGACATCTGGCTAACAATTTGTGTTGATGTCTAGTTCTCGAAGTAGGGAGGGTGGCATTGGTCATGGAGCTCTGACCTTAGATATGCACTTAGATCCTCGACTTGATGGTTAGTAAGTAATCTTGATGGTACCTACAGAGGCTGAAAGATTTAGTCCATCTTAGTCCCACTTGGATATATTTCCCTGGTCAGGAATCTAGTCCATGGCATTGTGGTGACTAAAATTCTTCATGGTTCATGTGTTCTGAGATGTTCCTTGTACTTGTACTAATGAATACCTCCCTAGTTAAGAAGGAGTGTTGAAAAATGTAACTAGGTTCGGTATTCATAAATGTATTTAAGATTTACTTATCAAAAAAATGAAGAAAATATTATCATTATTATTATTATGACTTATTAAAGCATGGGTTTCATGCTTGGCTCAGCATGTTTTAGGTTAGAGTCCCCATTGAGGACTTCTAGGATTTATTCTGAGTCATTAGAGTCATTGTACACTAAAAGATACCCTTCTTAGGATTTCAAATCATGTAAAAATAATTATTTTTGAGTCAAAAATGGATTTAGTCTCCTCCACACTGTTATCACCAAAAATTGATCATCTAGCCTTAATTTGTTAGATGGATCAAATTACACCATGCAGGGCTAATTTTACCATAGTAAAATTGATTTCACTATAAGAAATTACTTAATAAGCCAAATTTGTTAAGTTATTTATGATTAAACCCATAAAAAATAATTAAATATATCACTATTTATTTAATTATCTTCTAGGAATAATTAATTAAATCATTGTTTAACAGATATTCCTTGTCACATTTGACCCAGTTATGAGAAATAAATAGATAAATCATTAATTATCTTATTTTTCTCTAGGAATAATTAATTAACCACTAATTAGTTATATTCATTGTCAAGTTTGACTAAATCCCCTAGGAATACTTAAATAAATCATTATTTGTTTATTATTCCTTAACCGTATTTCTTGAGATGATAAATAAATCATTTATTTATTTATTATTTCTAAATAAAGTATTTAACCAATTTGAATACTTCTTCCCTCAGAACAAATATAATAAAATATTCCAAATGGTTAATTATAGAATTTGGTTAATAATATTTTATTATTTCCCATTATTCGAAAATAACCTAATATTTTGTTATAAATAGAAGGGTTTTACGTTCATTCTTCACTTTTGATCATTTTCATTGTTGCACCCACTATTGTAACTTTGGTTATTATCACTGTCGCACATAATTTTCTTTTCCATTTGAGTTCTCATTAAGTTCAAACATTTTGTTTGCTTGGTTTTACACATTATAGAGGAGAGAGACTCTACAAAAAGTTGAATAGATTGAGGATAGCCAAGAACCCATCCCATAGAGGAGGACTAGTAACATTATTTGTTCCCTTCACAAGTGTTTTTTAATAAAATATATTCTTTATATACTTGGTTTCCATTGGATTATTGGAGTTACTTACGCTCATCTTCTTATTCCATTATGTTGTTTAACTATTTCTGTTGCATAGACTAGGGCTTTGGCAGGTTTTATTTCTATCATTTCTTGTAGATCTACATTATTTAACAACGATTTTTACTGTTGAGGTTGTTTTTCATCCACAATCTAAAGTGATTTCCTTTCATACACTCTTGATAAGAAAAAGCCCCAACAGATGGCAACTCCACTGGGGAATTTCTGATTGTCGCCCACTGATGGAGACTCCACTGCGTTTTTAATTCTAATTCAAAAACCTGGGTGACCTTCAGTTTTCAGGTTAGGGTTTTTAGGTTTTTATTTTCTAGTCTCTTAATGTTTTTTACTAGCATTCTAACCCTAGATCAGTCAAATTTATAACTTCCACAAATTTTCTGGTTATTTTTGCAGGTCACAGGTTTTAGGCCTTACAATCTCTTAGGTTGAAAAGGAAATCGAGAAGGGTAACCTCACACCACTTCAGCTTAGTAGATAGCCCTACTGAAAATGATAAGGATCTCTCTAAGTATTTTATCACTGATATGAATTTAAAGAAAATGAATTTTATGCTAGATATGTGTATTTGTTTGTTTGTTTGTGAAAATTTGGTTTTTAGGGTTTGCTGAACTTAGAGTTTGGAGCCACAAATAGGTCAAGGTTGTAGGAGTGCAAGAGAAAATATGAGAAGGAGCTAGATATCAGAAGCCATGGTGTATTTTGAGTATTTTCAGTGTAGTATAGAGGATATAGTGTGGAAGAAACTAATGAGCATAAATAAACATGATTTCATTAGCTTAGGAAGACATACATATAACAATGAAAACCAGATAACAGAGCTTGAAAAACAAATTTTTTTTGTATTTTATTGTAAGACATTCATAGAAAGAAGAGATATAATTTAGATAAGGATGTTTAAACCATGATAAAACAAGTATAATGAAGTACAAGCACCATGAACTCATTGGGCTAGAGTTCCTTGAAAATAACTGCAACTTGTCTCTGTATCAGCTGAAAAGATGATTACATGCAAGCCTCCTTCACAAAAAGTTCACCCCTCTTCTCTTGCGGAGAAATGATACATATAGACTCTCCTAAACCACTTTCCCACCTTCAAGATTCGAATTCCTCGGTGGAGGAACTGACTCTAATATTTTCTCAACCAACAGGTGAGAGTGAGAAGGTGAAACTCAAACACTTCATGGAGAGTTTGTTTAGGAGTTTGTTTCTTTTATGAGGCCTAATAAACATAAAAAACAACCTATGATGCACATTTATTCATGCCTACATCACCTAGCCTCGAAACTAGTGCCATTACATAGATTTTCTTGACTTTTACTAAGTCAAACTAGAAACTAGAAATTTACACAGTGTAATTTACTATTTGAAACACAGAAAAGTGCAGAAGCGCAATGCCGACTTTGAGCTGACGTTTAGGTGCCTTCCAGAGGTCACAATGGAAAATGGAGAGAATGGTCAACTAGCCCTTCAAGTCTAGTTTCCAAAACAGCTTGAATTTCTAAATTTGGAGCATAGGAAGGCCTTCCAAAATCCATTCTCCCAATGTCACTCCAAAAGCATAGTGCCTCTCGAAAAATGGTCCAGAATGCTATTTTTTGCCACTTTGTTGCTTTTTTCTCCAAAACTGAGCCAGCTCTACAAAATGTGAGCAAATGGATTTTTAGAGGATGGAAAGAGCTTTCCAAAAATGTAGACTTTTCCTCAAATGGAGGCCTGAGGAAAAAGAACAGCGCCTTCTGGAGCAGCTGAATTTTTGAACTTGGACCAAAATTTCTCAAAAAACTCAAAATGATCAGAATTTGCTCAAAATTGGAGAGAAGGTGTAAAATAAGTTTTTTATAGCTTAGTTGATGCTTCAACAAGCATTTCCAAGTTTCCCTCATCCTTTTGGTCATTTTTGGCCTTCTTGAGCTTATTTTCAAGTTGCTTCACTTTGACTTTGGCGATCATGTTTTGAGCTTGATAGTGGTGCACCATGTGTCTGAGCAACTGATTATCCCTGTTTTCCTTCTCAAGGAGCTTCTCCAAGTGTTCATTTACCATATTTAGCCAATATTCCTTATCTTAATGAATCTCTAGGGAAATCCTATCTTCTAGGTCAGGGTCCTCATTCAACAGAATTTGTTCTTGCTCTTCTTGCAAAGCTTTCTCGAGGCCTCTTGTTCTTGGTCTTTTCCCTTTTCCTCTCCCCTTTGATGCTTCATGCTCACTTGATTCCATGATCTCCTTACATTTGTAAACTTGCTGCAATAACTTGGCTTTTTCCTTTTCTAGGATCAACTCCTTTGCTTTGAGTTGACTATTTTCCTGTTCAAGGAATGATATAACATAGTTTGCCCTTTAAAAATTGATTGCTAGCTCTTTGATTTGGCAGTCCTTATCCCTAATTGTCTGTCGCATGTTTGAGGTCTGATCTTCAATCTCTGGATCAACTAGTTCAAACTCATGCTCAATTGTGTCTTTCTCTTTTGATGTTGGTTCCTGATTTGTTGATGAAGAAGGCTTGGCCCCTTTCTCCCTGTGAGAAGAAAATACAAGCCTCCGCCATTTCTTATACACTTTAGTCACCTAAGGTTTTGGTAGCTGAGTATTCTACACTATTTTGCTAGATGACCCCACCTATGTTTGTTGTTTTGGCACACAAGGAGACTAAGATGTTGCATTTTTCTCATGCCATCTCAAGGCTGCT
The DNA here is from genome assembly GCA_031772625.1 of Pinus tabuliformis. NCBI lineage: Eukaryota > Viridiplantae > Streptophyta > Pinopsida > Pinales > Pinaceae > Pinus > Pinus tabuliformis. The sequence goes on along the minus strand of CM062820.1, from coordinate 816,252,748 downwards.
TCCAAAAAGGCTTCTGAAGCCATACCTTTCTCTCCTAGCTGGTGAAGGACAATGGTTTTGATGAGACTGTGATGGAACAAGCTTGGGGAATGCTCTTTTTCCTTTAATTTTATTTTTTCAGACATTTTGGAAATGCTCTTGAATAGATAATTACACATGTTGAGTGGATTTTGAGAGGTGAAATGCATCAGGAGGCGAATATGATAGGCATACAACCTAGAGAATCTACCTTCACAAGTGAAAAATTTGATGATAGTTTTCATGAAAGGGGCGAATTTCTCCAATAAATATATGAAAGGCATGAGGTGAGTATTTGTTTCTCTATATGGTGTCTTCAAGAAAGGCTTGTAGTATTCAAGATCTAGGCTCATTCCTTTGAACTAATATTCGCCATTGTTCAGTAAACCAGTTGAAATTGAGATGGAGGCCACTGAAAAACTGAACTCAACACCAACAATGATAGCGATTTCTCATTTTAGTTGAGTTTCCACCCAATCTGTTAATTTCTCATGAAATCCCACCTCACTCACCCTTTTGCAAAATTCCAGGCAATGGACATCCTCAAAGCATTGTTTGATGAAAGGATAGGAGTTGATTGTATTGCAGTCTGATGGTTCATATCTGAGGATCTTCCCTCCTTTATGTTGTCTTTTTCTTTCTGGCGAATATTTTGCCTCCATGATGACACAAAGCCCTAGCAACAAGCAGCGAAAAATAAAATGTGAGGTGTGAATGGAAATGAAGTGATATGAAGGTGATTTTTTGACAAAATGATGGAGGGGTCTTGAGAAAGGTGAAAGGACTTTGGAAGCTGATGAAAATGAGTGGAGAAATAGTGGGAGAATGATTTTCTTGTAGGCATAAACAACAGGGTTTATAATGAAACTTTCCCAAAAACCTCTAGCAATGAGCTAGGGTTTTGATTTTTGAGCATTAAAACTTTGTTTTGAGGTGGGTAAAATGGTTAACATGGCTTATTAAACATGTATGCAAGTGTAGGATATCATTTTACATGTTTTAGAAATAAAAAATAATGATGGCCATTTTCACCCTATCATTTCCCATGCAAATTTTGCTACAAACCCTAACTTGAAGAATCATTGACATGAGATGAAATTGAAAAATAAAAAGAGGGATTATGATGGTGTACTTACTTGTTCATTAGCTTAGAATTCAGTAAAATCAAGCTTGAAAATGAAACAATGAAGTTTGGGAGAGTTTTGAAAGATTTCGAGGCACTCTGTCCTGCGCAGCGCAGTGTTCCTGAGCGTAGCGCCAAAGCACAGTGCAGTTCTTTTGAGCGCAGCGCAGTGCCTAATTTTTTTTGCCAATTTCTCCTAGGAAAATGAATTTTTTGCTGTCTTGGATGGGATAGCTTGATATCAAAGAGTGAATATGATGTGAATGAAGGAGTTTGGGGGCTTTTGAGTTTATATAGGGAAAGCTTCTTCACTTTTTTAAAAATAAATGGGACCCACCCTCCTTTAAAAACTGATTTTTCACTTTATGAAAACAGAGTTACCTTTACCATTGAAAACCTGAGATGTCCTTTACTTTCCTGAGTGTTGGAGCTCCTTTTTCTGGAACTTTTGGAACATGAGAGCATGAGGAGTGTGTGAAAGTTCAAAATCAAATCCCAAAAGTTCTTTGTCATGTTTTATTCATTGTTGGTTTTATTCATGAAAATTATGGACGTTGGGAACCCTAGCGGCCTAATGGATGACATGAGACCAAATGGAATGATGATGATGACTGATCCATTTTTATTGTGACACCTCCATAAAGTGTGATTGGTGACCAGCATGAGTGAATTTCCAAGAATTCATCTTTAGACTGACCAAACAATGGCCAAATTTTGCTGTGTAAACCTAGTAACATGAAAAATTTGATTTTGAAAGTCTGGAAAAAACATAGTAAAAGCATATTTGATCTAGGTGACAGTGTAATAGGACTGAGACTAACATTGGCTCCAACTAGGGATGGAAGCTCCTTGGAGGTGTCATGAACACTGTAGACCAAGTATCCTTATTCATTGGGCAAATGGAGTTAAAATGCATAAAAACAGACTTTTGACTTAAAACTGACTAACCTTTCGACATGACAGAAAAACTGAAAAATAAAAACGAAAAAATTGCTGACTTAAAGAGCCTTAGGACCTTCACTTTGAGCTTCAAACTCCTTTAACAGCCATCTAAAATTCTGGAAGTAAAATAAACATCGGTATGTACAATGATGATGAAGTTTCAGGATTTTTTAGACATATTAGTGCTTGAGAAGCCTACCATTGGTCGCCCCTCCTAAATAATTTCTTCCATCCATTTCTTCCAACAAGAAAGCATTCTTTCCTATGAAGGCAAAAATTCTATAGGGCCCCTTCCATAAGTTTTCAAGCTTACCATGTTTGCCTTTTTCTTCATTTCTAGCATCCCACCAAAGAACCACATCTCCCAGATTGAAATTGTCTTCCTTGGTTTTGCGGTCATAAATCTTTTTAATCTTTTCCTAGAGTTTGGATGTGTTTTGAAGAACCTCTTCTCTTGTTTGCTGTAAATGAACCATTTAATTTATTATCCTTTGTATGTCATTAGTTTCACTATCCAATTCTTCTATAATTTTCATTAATGGGACAACAAGAGATGAAGGAAATATTGTATCAACTCCATATAACAGCTGAAAAGGAGACATACCTATTGATTTTTTAGTGTTCACGTTGTCCGACCACAAGGCATTGATGATTTTTTATGCCAATTCTTGTTGTTTACCTCTAGGACCTTCTTGATGATATTAGCCAAGGATTTATTGGAAGATTTGGCAAGACCATTCCCTTGCAGATGATAAGCCCTAGAATGTCCTAACACAATATGATATTTACCATAGAAGTCCGCCATTCTTTTTTATTTGAAAGCAGTAGCATTGTTTGTAATTATTTTCTATGGGCAACCAAATCTAGACAAAATATTAGATTCCAGGAATTGAATGATGATAGAATCAGTAGCTTTCCTGGTTGGGATAGCTTCAATCCACTTTGTAAAGTAGTCGGTGGTTGTTAATATCCATTTATGTTGTGCTGAAGATGAAGGATGGATTTCGCCAATGAAATCAAGACCCCATTGCTAAAGGAGATGGAATTAAAATAGGCTGGAGTAGTAATGGCAAAATTTTCCTCTTTCCTTGAAAAATTTGACATTCATGGCAGCTCATGACTGTTTTGTATGCATCAGAAAAGAGGGTGGGCCAATAGAAGCCAGCTCTTAAGATTTTATTTGTTGTAGTTTTCTAAAAGTGATGACTGCCACAATCTCCTTTATGAAAATCCTTCATTACATTTTTAGCTTCATTTTATACCAAACAATTCATTAGCACACCTCCAGGATCTTTCCAAAATAAAACACCATCTAGAATATAATATTTTGAAGCTTTCAGTTTCAGTGATTTGGATTTACCTTTGGGGACTTCCGGAGGGGAATTCAAGTGCTACAAGACATAGACAATGTCAAAATACCAGTGTGAGGACATGAACATATCGAACACCTGCAGGAAAGGGTCGCCTTCTTCTTGTTCTTCAAACAATGCAGCAATCAAATTGATATCTAGTGCATGTAGATTTGATTCAGCCATGAGTTTGGCTAACCCTTGTCCTTTGAGGATCTTTGTAGGCTTTATCTCCAAGTCATACTCCAGCATGGCTGCAATCCACTTTCCTCTTCTGCCTTTAGGACCTGGCTGCACAAGAATTTATTTTACCGATGCAGTAGGAACATAAGCAATGGTATGAGAATGTAGAATATAAACTCAGAAATACTTGAGGGCTTTTACCAATTCCAATGCCTGCTTCTCAATGATATTATATCTCAGTGCTACATCTCTTATAGTGAGACTGAAAAATGCTATAGTCTGCTCATTTTTAAGATCTTTCTTTTGCATTAGGACTACTGCTAATGTATGCTCAGAAGCAAAAGAAAAGATGATGAAATTTGAAGTATAATCTGGGCTAATCAAAATAGGAGTAGTATATAATGCAAACTTTACAACATGAAATGATTTCTTAGCCGCTAAAGACCACTTTACCTCATTGTCCTTCAATATGTTTGTAATTTCTTTCAAGTGCTCAGCTAGATTAGGAATAAATCTTCTCAAAAAACTAATTTTCCCATTGAAAGACTGAATCTCTTTCTTGTTCCTGGGGAAGTCTAGTTGCTGAATGGTCTCCACTCTTGCAGGATCAATTTGGATTCCATATTTAGAGATGATGTGTCCTAGTAGATTACCTTCTTCCATGGTGAACAAACTCTTCTTTGGGTTAAGTGAGATGCCAAATTTTTTGCATTTCTGAAAAACAATCCTTAAGTGATGCAAGTGATCTTCATCATATTTTGAAAACATTGTAAGATCATCTAGATAGATAACCAGAAATACATCTTTTTTCATTTGTAAAAGCTATGTCCATAGCCCATTGAAAAGTAGCTCCTGCATTCTTCAACCCAAAAGGCATCTTGGCATACATGAATGTATCCCATGGTGTTGTGAAGGTTGTCTTGAGCTGATCGTCCTTCTGTACCATAATTTGATTGTATCCAGAGTATCCATCTAACAGTGACATCCTAGAGGATCCACCACCATCTGTAGTATGTGATCCATCTTAGGAAAGGGATAATTGTCTTTCAAGGACACCTTATTGAGATTTCTAAAATCAATACATAGATGAATTTCCCTGGTCTTCTTTCTCACAGGTACTAGATTATACATCCATTCAGAAAACCGAATTGGGACTATGATTCGAGACTTATAAAGTCTATTTACCTCTTTTTCAATCGATGGCAGTTTTAGCACCTAAATCTTCCCTAGGCTGAAGGAAGGCAAAATTCAGGGTAACCAAAAACCACGCTCAGTTTGGTAGCTAGCCCTACCTGAACAAGAGAGGGCTCTCTCCGAGTCACGCTCAATGAATAGATAAGCAAAAAACGGTTTGAGATGACTTACAGTGAAGCATTGATCTTAGGCTAGTAAGTGGATAAGGATACAAGAAACAATTTTTTATGAATGACTGAGCTTCTGGGATGGTATAGGACCAATGGTCAGCAAAGAACAGAGAATTTAATACAAAGGCACAGATTACTTCATGAGGCAAGGTAGGCGGAAAGTGTAGCAATTTAGTTTGAAATAACGCGGAATGGAGAGATTGTTTAGGAGAGTGAAAAGGGCATAGGAACATGAATCCTTTTCAACAGAAGAAGAACACTGAACATGAAATTTTCCCACATGCAAAGCAATAAAATTGAATTCTACCTTATCTAACTTAGAAAATTTCACTGGAAATGAACATGAATTGAATTATGAAACATAACGAAATACATATGAAAATATAAGAGACACATTTGCTACACTCACAACCACATGAATCTCATGAAACAAAGCCGCTGCCTTTCATTAATTCTCTGTCAAAAATATACAGTGAAGAAGCAGAGTTTCTTTCCCACAGTCTCCTAGAAGTTACAAGCCAACCAACCCTTTGCAAATAGCTTGCATACAATATATAGAATGTGCCGTGAAGAGATAGAATGCCCAAGGGTTGGGGAGTTACTCGAATCATTACAAAATGGAGGTGAAGAGCCAACCATCAGCTACAGGTGCAGCGTTACAAACATGACAAATGGCTTGGGTGACCGTTTGCCTCCCTTCGCCACTTGGATAGAAGACAATATGGAGTGAAAATAATTTAAATGCTGCCTTAGGTTCCAAAAAATTGAAATGTAGATGAGCGAGCCCACTTGGAGAAGTCGTGAATCGAAATTTCGTGAAACGGAGGTAAAATTGGTCTTTTTTCTTGTATGCGCCGCACCATTTTCTGTGTGCGCCACGCCACTTTGGAGCTTGTTTTGAGGCACTTGTAGGAGTCAAAAATGTGCCCAAGTGTGCTTGTTGGAAATCCTATCTTGTCTAATTTCTAACCCAAGTGGAATTTCTGAATTTGGTGCTCATTTGCCCCTCCAAATCTTCATTCTCCCAAGACTGCTTCCTGTGTGTCAAAATAGGGGCAAAGGTAATTTTTTGGGTGTTTTTGACCTCCTGGAGACTCAGATTTTGCCCAAATTTCTTGTCCAAGCACTAGTAGTCGTGATTTTTCATGATGAATCCAAAAATGCAAACCATTCTTCATTTGGAGCTCCCAATTTTTAGCGCCACGGCACTGGAGAAAAAAACCTGTGTTTTGCCCAAAAAAATTTCATGTGACCAAAATTTCCCCAAATTTCTTGAAATTTGGGCTGGAGGTTCTCTATGAAGTGCTATGCTATGCCAAAGAAGCTTCAACCAAGATTAAACACTGATCTTTCTCTTTTGCCTCTTTTGCCTCTTTTGTTGCTTTGCTCAATTTTGCCTTCATGCTCCTTATCCGGGCCTTTGAACTCATACCTCACAACTGAAGTACTTCATGATCAATTTCATGAGTGGAGCATACTCATATTTCAAATATCTGAATGGAAAGACTCTTGTGAGCTGACTCAAGAATCTGGCCTTAATGTAAGGCTCATAGTGTTGCCTATCCACCTTCTTCTTCTTATGCCACTGTTCTCCAACATTTGGTATGCCCGTTGCCACTGAGATAGTTTCGGGTGTCAATATGAAGGTGACCCCGGCCAAGATAGACTGACCTCCATGTAGGTGAAGCACAAAAAGACAGGCGACCTCATGATGAATCTAACATTAGCCTCCCTTTGACAAAATTCAAAACATGCTAGGTGTTGGAAACATGACATGGCAAGAGGGCATGCTTGTAATTCAGTGAGGATAGTGGGCTCATCCCTAACATGTTTTCCACTCTTGTGATGTCTCTTGGGAGTGTTGTGGGGAAAAATGCCTATGCAGGACGATCCTATCCACCTAAGGTGTGACAGTGCCTTAGCAACAAATGAGTACAGCTATTCTGGTTTCTTCCTTTATGAAATGTGAAAGAAGAGAGATCAATAGACTTACCGGTGTCTTCCGTTTGTCCCTCGATCCGGTCTCTCTTCTCTTTGGGAGTTCACAGCTACTTGCCTTCTTGCTTGTCCAGCTTCAACAGGTTCCTGCAAGATCACAAGATAAAAGCTACTTGTGACAAGAGAACAGCTACTTGCGACAAGAGAAGAACACTACACAAAGACAGATATTCACATTCATAACTAGTTTAGGATTAGAAATAAACTAAACATACTAATGCATTCATACATCAAAAATACATCAGCATATAGGAGAAACCAAGACAGCTTTATTGATGAATAACAAGGTTCAGGAAGAGATACAACCCAGAGGGCTCCAATCCAGCATCTCCTTCCCAGCAAATGGAATTCCTATCTTCACCCCTTTCAAAGCATTAAGCACCCAATGATTCCAATCTCAAACCAACAGCAATTCTTTGCAATAACAAAATTCCAGCCTCTAGATCTCATGGAGGAGAGATCCATATATAGATGTTTGGAGAGAGGGTGAGTCAGCTTGAGATCTGACTAGTGTCCTCTCCCTCTGTCAGTTCTTGAGTCCACTTGGAGGTTCTTTCTTCCACTTGGAGATTTGGAACCTCTTACTCATCACCAGTCGAATTCCCTGAGGCAAGTGTCATTTTGGAAGCTTCCTGGGTTTTGACACCTTGAGAAATGAGCCTGCCACATGTCCATTCTCGTTCAGCGCAGGTAGCCAGTGTTCCATTTGACATTCAATGTAGGTAGCCAGTGTTGGCTTTGACATTCAGCGCAAACAGCTAGTGTAGCCACTGAAATGATCCTGAATTGACTTGTTTTTGAGCATTTTCTGGTGGAGAACTTCTGTGAATTGCTGTGGTTTGTTAGCCTTGTTCCTCTAGGGGTAGGAACAACATGTTTAGGGACTTTGGATCCCTTAGATTATGGACATTTCATGCTCAATGCTGTAAGGCAAAAAAATGTCTATAACAGTTGCCCCCTAAAGTATGAGGCTATTTATCGGGCGAAATGCTTTATCAGGGGGATCCGAAGTTCATCCAATGCTGAGAGGAGACCTGTAATACAATACAATACAATACATTATTTTTCATACTGCTTTCATGATCTAGCTGAGGTGGGCGTTCCCATGCTCAGCTTTATAAATTCATTTTTCTGTACATAGAACAGACAACCGTCTGATGGTAGACTGATAATTTTGACGAAATTATCATCCTTTGAGTAGGATGATTATCTGCTGCAATGATGTACATGTCAATGTCTTTATCTTTCCTGAATATATATCGCAGCCCGGATGGATGAAACTAGATCTAGGATCTTCAAACTCGTTCGATCTTCACTCTAAGTACAAGTCGATCCATGTGAGAAATGTTCTGAAGTCGAACACGGAAAGACATCGCTTGATTACCGGTCAATGATGTAAACCGTTAACAAGCGCGAGAGGAATCACCGATAATGATAATGACCCTCAAGGTACTGCAGTACAATTCACGTGATGTGAATAAAGGACTTGGCGTCGAACACCACGCAAAATCTTTCGGTCGAAGGTCATTGATGTATACCTGTCGCCGGAAGTGAGAAACTTGCCATTGAGGCATGCAAGCTTCAAAGTACTGAAGGGGTTGTTCCTAGATCAACTTCTTGGATAATGAGCTGATGTCGACAAGAAGCGATCCGTCAAAGGAGGGCCTTAATGAATCCCACATTAGTGACACGGAATGGAGTTAATGATTTTAATGGAGGTGAAAACGATCTGTGACATATGATTCAGGGTGGCGGTCATGAAAGGATGAAGGATAATGTATGGTAGTGGATGGGACACGGTTGACTTTTCTGAACGACTTCTCTTGAACATATGGCGACACTGATGCGATGGATTGGTAGCATTACCCCAAATATGGATGGTATGGCGAGACCATGGATGTGACCGGTGAATGAAACAACCCAACCCGATTGTGGTACGGAGGAAAAGTGTCATGTTCAAGAGCGACTTGCTACCATCAAAGTTTTCTTTAGTTTCTCCCAAATTTTCCCCAGTCATTGCTGACCAGTACCTCTTTATTTTTGTCAAGCTTGAGGAGGATAACATATGCTTGTTCTATAACCTGCCCTTCGGGCAAGCCCATCGCTATGTTTTAACGAGCCTAGCGATAGTGAAACTCGTTCTCGTCTAAAGACAATTTTGTCGCTATTTAATGATTTTAACGAGTCTAACGACAAGGATAACTCGGTCCTTTTCATTTTTAGAGAGTCTGAAAAGGTACATAAAGTCAACTCCAAAATTCCTTTTTCGTCATCTAATCCCTTAAGTCCGAAAAAGTATAAAACAATACAGAAGGGATGAGTTTTCGATAGTTTTAACGAGCCGAATAAAACAAGCGCTCGATCTTTTTGTGCAATAATCCCTCAGGTCCAAAAAGATTAAAATCTAGAGGAGGGATAGCTCTTCCTGTCCCTTTAACGAGCTGGAAGGCCAAGGACTCGGCAATCTTTTCATATTTTACGGGTCAGATGAAAAGAGCTTAAAGAAGACTCGTCTTTTGAGGAACGAGTGATAAACAGGGTTAGCAGCTGATTCCAGGTACAGGTTGGAATTTTCCAATCACGGCAGTGTCACAAGGATGGCTAGGTGAAATCACTCTTCGCAGCTGTTCCTTAAAATAGGTAAACAATCATATGGAGGTGAACGATCGGCCAATGGAAAAGTGGAAGTGATGGTGCAAACACGACCAAGGCTTTAATGGCTGATGATATTACATTCACAGTGGTTATTTACCGGGATAATTCATTTTTTAACGAGCTTAAACGCGGGTGGAAACATTTGCTCGGTCTTATGTTTATTTTTTAACGAGCATGAACTATGTGCTAAAACTGCTCGGATCTTGCGTTTATTTTTTAACGAGCATGAACTTTGTGCTAAAACTGCTCGATGATAATTTTACATGCCCCCAGCATAATAACGCAAGTCGAGGTGCATGCATATTGGTCACTATTTAAGCATAGTAACGCTTGAGGTACAACCCATTACGGGGTTGCGCCAGTGGAATTCCGTCATAATCCATTAACTCGTAGGCTCCTTTTGCTAACACTCGTTTAACAATATAGGGGCCCATCCATAAAGAATTAAATTTACCTGCTCCCAATTTATCAGATTCTTGGTCATAAAGCAAGACCAAGTCACCTTCTGAGAAGACACGGGGTTTGACATTTTTGTCGAACTGCGCCTTGACTCGTTTCTTGTGGGCTTCGTTAGCCAAAGCGGCGTCATGACGGGTTTCATCCAATTGGATTAATTCCAAGAAACGGGCCTCTTCTTCCGAAGTTCTGGGGAGGAGATCAATTGCGAGTTTAAGCGACGAAATTTCACACTGGATTGGCAAGACTGCTTCCAGGCCATACACCAGTTGGAAAGGTGTGAACCCGGTCGCGTTCTTTACCGATGTTCGGTAAGCCTACAAGACTGAGTACAGGATTAGGTGCCACCTTCTTTTGTGAACCCCGATCATCCTTTGCAACATACGCTTCAGGACCTTGTTGATTGCTTCAACTTGTCCATTGGCTTGCGGATAATATGGGGTAGAGCTGTTGTGAGATAGCCCTAGCTTGGCAACTAATTCAACCATCATGTGATTGTGAAAATGCGATCCATGATCTGTAACTATAGCCTGTGGTATGCCGAACCTGGCGACTACATGATTGAAAAAGAAAAGGGCAGCTGTTTCACCAGTGTTATCTAATGTAGGCATCGCCTCGGCCCATTTGGTAAAATAGTCAACAACGACTATAATATACCCATGCCCCCCGGTCGAGGTGGGGTTACATGTCATGAAATCGATGCCCCATTTGGCGAAAGGCCCAACAACAACTATTGGCTGTAAAGGTGCAGGTGGTCTTCTGGTTTTGCTATCGAAAATTTGACAAGCATGGCAACTTCTGACTGCGGTTATGCAATCTTTGAACATGGTTGGCCAGAAGTATCCTGCTCGTAAGATTTTCTGTGCTGTAGCATACCCAGATTGATGCCCCCCACACGCACCTGAATGACACTCATTCAGGGCTTTTTCGGCCTCTTCATGGGTGAGGCACCTCCTCAGAACTGTATCGATACCACGACGGTAAAGCGTATCACCGACGATCATGTAGTCTTTCGCTTGGTATCGTATATGTTTTTGTTCTAAGTGAGAGGTGTCAAGCCTGAATTTTTGGGTTTGGAGATATAATAAGATAAATTATTATATCTCCATACCACTCATTGCTTGCAGATATCAGAAACAAACTTTCGTCCATGATTGACTCTTCTGATGTTTCATCGTTGGACAACGATGGGAGATCGCACAATAATTCTGTGAAAACTAAGGCTTTCTTTGATTTGGATTTTACAAATTCCAGATCAAACTCTTGAAGGATCGCTATCCATTTTGAATACCTGCCCCCCAGCAACTGTCGAGACAATATATAACTCATGGGGTTGCAATCTGATAGAATGGTAGTTTTCCGAAAGAGGACATAATGTTGAAATCTTTGTATCGCTTGAACAGCAGCGAGTGCTAGCTTTTCAACATAAGAATATTTGCTTTCTGTATCATTCAAGTTTTTACTTAAATAATATATAGGATGTTCAATTCCATCGACTTCTTGAACTAAAACCATCGCAATGGTCGTATCCGTTGCAGCCAGATACAGGTTAAAATTTCTTTGATAGTCCGGGGCATACATTAATGATGCTTTTACTAGAGAATCTTTCATAGCATCAAAGGAAGCTTGCGCCACCTGATCCCAGACAAAAGGTACATCCTTTTTCAAAAGACGAGTATAACCTTTAGCAAGTTCTGCGTAATTTGGAATGAACCTCCTCAGAAAGTTTGCTTTCCCTTGGAGTTTCTGAATCTGAAGCAAATTTGAAGGTGGAAGCAAATTAATGATTGCCTGAACCTTGCAAGGGTCGAGCCGAATCCCATCCTTAGAGACTACAAAGCCAAGTAAACGACCAGAACCGACGCAAAACACACATTTGTGTGGATTGAGTCTTATCTTGTAGTGTCGGCAACGTAGAAATATCGCTCTTAAATGTTGCGGATGATCAGTCCGCTTTCGCGAATGAGCCGGAAGGTCGTCGAGATATGGTTGAACGATGTTCTTGATGTCATGGAAGGCATAATTCATTGCCCTCTGAAACGTCGCCCCTGCGTTCTTTAAACCAAAGGGTAATTTTCGATAAGCGAATGTGCCCCACGGACAGATGAATGCAGTCTTTGACTGGTCCTGTGGGCGGATATTTATTTGATTATACCCGGAAAATCCATCCATAAATGAAAAGATTTCACATCCGGCGCATTCATCAATTATCTGGTCGATGAAGGGTGTAGTGTAGTTGTCCTTCGGACAAGCTTGGTTTACATCCCTGTAATCGACACACACTCTAATTGTCCCTTGTTTCTTCATAATAGGGACAATATTCGATACCCAATCGGTTAGAGGAACCGGGTAGATGAAGCCAGCATGGAGAAGTTTTTCAACTTCCGCCTTAATGGCAGCGGCTTTCTTGGGGTGCACCTGCCGAAGCCGTTGTCTTACTGGTTTGACATCAGGATACATTTTAATTTCATGTTCAACGATACTCGAGTCAATGCCTGGCATTTCATCATATTACCAAGCAAAGACATCTCTGAACTCGCGAAAAAGAGCGTTATATATTTCCAGTTCTGAAGGAGAACATCCTTTGCCAACATAAATATTCTCTACAACATTTGTCTTAGTCGAGATATTTATGGCTATAGTCTCTTCAATATTGGATAAGTTTCGCTCAGAATCCACCGTATTTACAGTATTTGATAGGAATTCAAAAAATGAAGGGTGGTAAAGGTCATGCTGAGTATCTTCTTCATATTCTGGAAGAAGGGAACGATGGTGGCAATCATTCCATGGTGCCCCCTCAATCAACATTGATTGTAGGATTCCTTTGTCAGTCCCATGTACTTTCGACCAAGGATCTAATGGGGTACCATATTCTCTAGACCTATCTACCCAAACGCTTGATGAGCGTTGACTTGGGTTCGCCTCCCATGCCCTAAACATTGATTGCTACAATATTTCTATAGGGCTTGGAGGCAAAACCATTGCATGATCCATGTCGACATCGTCTTTTGAGATCTTCGTGGAAGATATCATGTTGCAGGCTCTTACCAACGCTACTTCTCCTATATAGACTGGAGGTGGAAGTGCAAAAGTTCCCATTAATGTGGGGTCTTTCAGTAGGCCTACTCCGATGTCTTGAAGCGAGTGGTTACTTCCATGGATCATGGGAATGCTTCCTGTAACTTGTGAACCATTAGGGAGGAAGTCTTGTTGGTCGACGATCGTAATCCCTCCTTGAAAAGGGAATGCGATCTTCCTAAAATAAGTCGACACTACAGCTGCCATGGCATATATCCACGGTCTTCCCAGTAGGATGTTGTAGTCCAGATTCCCATCGATGACTTCAACATCTATTTCTACCGTTTTTCCCCCCAGTTCAACCTTCAAGTTATTTAGGATACCGCATGGGGTATAGGTCCTTCCGTCGAATGCTTTCAATGTTGTTGAAGATCGCGACAAGGTCGGAGACCCTAAAGTTTTCCAGCAACTCATCGACATAATACATGTAGATGCCCCCTCATCAATAATTGTTCGGTGAACAGTTTTGTTGAGGGCTTTCACTTGAATAAGGAAAGCTAGTTGAGCTGGTAACTGAGGATCGTATCCTTTGTGATCAAAGGATACAAGATTGGAATCCTTAGGATCAACCCCACCAATAGCCGATAAAAAAGCCTGCCTTTGGGATGGGCAATTTTGTAGTACTTCAAGAGTCGACATAGCGGATGGCGATTGGGCCAAATCTTCCACTATGTTATAATGTTGCGCCGCCCTGGCGCGAGGATTAAATGTCGACTTGTGTACTACTCCCTTTGGCGGTTTTATTGTTAATTCAGGAATGATGGGCGGTACAACTTCTATCGAAGTTGTTGTCGAACTACTTGGTTGATCTTTACCTTTGTCGTTCGACAGCTGCGGATTCCCGTAATCTTTGTTCCTTGTAAAAATCAAAGCATCATTCTGCTGTTTTGAAACCGACAACATGAGCACTTGCGACGGGGAAGCATTTCCACTATCAACCAGATTTTGACCTGGATTTGGAAACGGATCAGATAACACAGCTGAGGTTTGCGAACTTTTGAAGAACCTTTTAAGCTCAGCTTTGTACGGACATTTGTTTGTCCAATGATCCTCATCACATATTTGACATGGATTTTTCCTATTTCCAAGAGGGTTTGAAGAAGTTTTTCCAGGAGATGACTCACCCTGTTTCTTCTTCTTCCCTTTGTTTTGCTTCTTCTTGCTCCCTGGTTGTTTGATTTCTTTGCCCTTATCTGCTGATACGGAATTTACTCTCGAAGCAAGAATTTCATCTTTTGCATTTTGATCCGAATTCTTACGGGCTTTCTTAGACGAAGCCTTTGTCGATTTCGCATTTGTCGAGCCAATCACGCCATCGCCGGCATGAGAGTCACTATTTGATTTAGGAGGAGGAGGAATTGAGAATTCTGGTCTAGGGGCGTCAGGTATTTTGTCGTAGAGCGTGCCAGACTGAGTATAAACTAAGTCTAGATATTGTGCACGAGCAATAACTTGCTCCTCTGTTACGACTCCCCCCTTTGCCACATCTTCTGTTATAGCAGGAAGTAACGACTTTATAAACCATTCAGCTAACAGCTGATCGGGAACGTATGTTTTCACCATCCTACGCTGACGATGCCACTCATGTATATGATCAGATATATGAGTGGCCGTTGTCTGCTTGAAGTTGGTTAAAATTTCTGTTCCTGTTTCATACCTTATCGGTAATTGAAAATGGGTTAAGAAAGTCGTGGCTAGGGAGCTGAAATTGTCGAACGAGGCTCTAGGTAATTCAATATACCATTTTGCCGCTGGACCCGTTAACGTCCTCTGGAAAAGGCGAAGCCTTATCGAATCATCATTCAGGGTGTTTGATGAACACCACAAATGAAAAGTCATCACGTGATTCGATGGGTCTTCACCTGGATTTCCATTGAATTTAGGAATGTCAGATGGAAGTTTGTGAGGAATCGCTGGCCACCAAGGGGCGTAAGCAATCAGATCGTTGGTTAACCGGTGTAGATCGGGTAACTCTAAAGTTGCCACGAATGGTAACTGTTGATTCAGGTTAGGTGAAGCATACCCAGGGTATGATGGGATCGCCTGAGCAATGGGCCTTTGCATACCAGCATAATGTAATTGATGTTGGTATGACTGATACGGTTGGTGGACTTGACCACTGTAAAGCGGTTGGTTTTGACCGTTTTGAATATACGGTTGTCCACTGTTCGCAAATATCTGCTGCTCAGAACCTTGGTACACTTGCTAGAATTGTGGTTGTTGGTATTGCACCAGCCATGGTTGTGAAGCCATGCTCTGTTGTGCTATACTAACTGTTGGACCAAGGTGTGGGGTAATTGTACCCATTTGGACCTGTGTCGCCCCACCAGTTGGCGATTGTGGTTGTGTCACAGGGTCAAGGGGCTGTTGCATTACAACCTGAGAAATCTGAGGCTGACATACAACAGGCATCGCTTGAACTTGTGACACTGTTACAATAGCCGGTGTGGTCGGTATGTTCGACATAGGTACACACTGTTGCATAGAATATACAACCCTTGGTTGTTGAGGTAGCATAGGTACCCAACCACTTGATGTAACTCCAGTATAACCTGAATACTGTTGTGAACTCCCGTATGGATACCCTCCCGAAGGGGGTAATGAAAGGGCATACTACCCCCCATACGGTAGCAATCCGGAACTCAAGGGGATTGTTTGTCCTTGTGGACTGGATTGCCCAAATTGACCTCCAAAGGGATCAATCTGGCGAGTCTCAACATAAGAGTTGTCGGATATTATTCCGGATGAACAAACTGGAACAGACCACACTGTCGAAATAGTCCCTTGGTGGACTCCTTCTAGCGGTTGTGAGCTAGTCGAGACAGATGGTATGCTGGCAAACATTGTCGGAGTGATGGCAGGGGCTTCTGTTGTCGCTGTGTCATTCGACACAGTCCTAGATGTTGACGGTTGTTAAGACATTTTGAGTCTATCCAATAGATTGCCTAGCGATTCTACAGGAACTTCCACTTGTGGTGGATTAACTTCTGATGAAGGAAATAGAGTGACCCTGACTCCAAAATGGGTTGGAGTACTTGCTTGCGGATCCTCTACAATTTCCTCTATCGCAATCAAACCAGGTGGAAGAGGAAGACCGTCGGGTCCGTAAAATATTTCTGGTGCCGAAGAAGGGGTTGAATCGACAACGACATTTGTTTGAGGAGCAAGACTCTCTGAACCGGTTACAGATGGAACTGGTTCAGTAACACAAGTATTTGCCCCCAAACTAGGATCAGTGTTACTGTCCCTCTGTGGTTGTTGAACTTCTTCTATAGAGGCAGGGTTTCCAGAAATGCTTGGAGTAACCGGAATCTCAGATGCCGTTGGAACACTTGTTCTAACTTTGATAGGAGATTTCGAACCGGTTAAACGAGTTCGCTTTGTCCGTACTGTTTTCGATTCCGGAGACAAAGATGGTTGACTCGTAAGCCTCCACGAACGACGGGGTTTCAATTGACTTTTTTCCACGATTGCGGATTACTCGATCAACCAAAATACAAAAGGGGAAAGTGTTTTTCCGAATTAAATGAATTTTTAGACGCTTTTAGACACAACTTGCTTTTTCACTTTTAAAGAGTCGAGAAAAAGCTAAAGATGACTCTAGTCTCCTTCGATGTTTTAACGAGCCCGAAGTGACAAATGCTCGGATGGAATTTTTCCATTATAGAGTCTGAAAAAGGCCAAAAGGAACTGCTCTGGAGTTCTAGGCAGAGGGTGTGCCAAACTTTTCGCAAAACCGCAGAATACTTTTTAGGGTACGGGCGGTCGATCTTCCTGAATGCTGTGTTCAGTGCATTGCGATCAGTAGGGCGGCCGACACGGCTTCCTAAGGATAAAGGTTTTATGCCTATAGGGGTCTCCCAATATATACATGACGGTACGTGGGAGCACAATCCGTACTGGCGCTATCGTCCCTCAAGAGGAATCACCCACCATCCACGAGATCGACAGTCACCAGGCTTAACGACGCCGGAACACGTCTCTAGCCTAGACCTCTATGTTGTGCGTTATGTTGAAAAGCGTTGTTAAGTTCATTCAATTTATTTTAGGTTGATCTTTTTAGAAGTTTGCCTTTCAAGGTTCACCACGAGATGTATGATACAATTCCTAAATGCAGTCTAAAGATGATAAGCAAGCTTTATATCTTTTCAACTTTGAAAATCCTAGCTACTAAGGGAAAAGAAAGACACCATCTTTTCTCAAAGAGAAATCAACACACTCTAATGCACTTTTCCTAAATCCAACATGCAAACTATCAAAATGAAAATGCACAATGCAGGTGTTTGTTTTCCGCTTTCTTAGTATTGATGCCTACAAAGGAAGCTTTTTGTACAACTTTGAATTTGCTTTTAAATGACCAATACAAACAAGTTTACTTTTTCGAAATCAGAGAGGGTAGAAGAGATTACAACACTTAACGATTTTCGAAATGAAGACTTGTTTCGACACTTAAAAGAGACAAATTCAAACCAATAAGCAAAAGTAAATGTATAATCAATCTGCAAACAGCCAATGAACTCTCTTCTAAGATTACAATCAACAGATCTGAATCAAGGGCTACAGGATGACTATTTCACTCATGCAAAGGAAAACTGTAAATGACGCCACAAACACATAAAAACACTCACATTCTTTTTGTACAAAAGGAGGTGGAATCTAAGCAGAGAAAAGGAGTTATCAGACTAGTACCTATGTTGGTTACAGGCTGCAAAAATCAGAGATCAAAACAAGGCAAAACAGACCAGAGAACCCCAACTGCACAAGGGCAAACTGGTTCAGCGCAACCTCAACACAGGGGTTTTGACATTCAGCGCAGGTAGCCTTCACGGGACCTGCATTGAAATGCAGAATCCCTTCACTGGGTCTGCACTGAAGGAGAAACTCTCGTTTCCCTCAGGTTCTGGGTCACAGATTGCTACTTAATCAACTGTTTCAGGCCAAATAAAAGCAACAAGCAAGGTACAATCAAAGGGATGCTTTGAGGGGCTACTAAGATCTATCACAAAGGATCATCAAATCATTTGTGAGTCCATTGTTCAGATCATAGACAAGTCCAGTAATTGTATCAAAGCAGCAACTGTCTACTTTGCATCCGGGAAAGATGCAGTTCGACTGTTGCTGTCAAGTCTATGAAACAAACAATGATAGAAACACAAATAAAATGACTAAACAATTTTCCCCAGCGGAGTCGCCAATTTGTTGTGGGGAAAAATGCCTATGCAGGACGATCCTATCCACCTAAGGTGTGACAGTGCCTTAGCAACAAACGAGTACAGCTATTCTGGTTTCTTCCTTTATGAAATGTGAAAGAAGAGAGATCAATAAAGCATCCCCCTGATAAATCATTTCGCCCGATAACTAGTTTAGGATTATATAGGAGGGTTTGGGGATTTGATAGGGTAGGGTTTTGGGGTTTTGATAAGGTAGGGTTTTGGGGTGTATATTTGACAAATAAGAGGAGGGGAAAGAGAATAGGGTTTGGTAGTGTTTTAGGGTAGGGATAATAGGAAAAATGAGAAAGGGAGGATAGGGAAAAATGGAGAGGAGGGAAAATATGAGAGGTGAAAGAGGAGCCTTGGCATCAACACCACAATTTTTCAACCCTAGCAACAATGGCTTTGGTGTTTTTAGGTGGTAGGGTTTAAGAGTTTTTGTGCAACCATAAGTCACCATGAACTATCATCATACTAACATAAAAATGGATGAAACACTGAGAGATTGACCCCAGCTGGAAAATTCAAGGATTGAAGGCAATTGGTTGCAAATTCTGAGAAAAATCAGCCTTGGCATCTCTATGGGCAGCGCCTTCCATGTGCGCTGCGCCAGTGTAAATTTACACTGGAAATTTTCTTCCAGTGCGCCACGCTCTCTATGTGCGTCACGCCCTTTTCCAGGTGACTTTTGTAGGCCTTCCCAGTGTCCAAATTGGGTGCGAGATAGCTATTTGGAAAGGTATTTGAGTCTACATTCCAACCCAACTAGAACGTTTCAATTTGGAGTTCATTTTCCCTGTCAAAAATCAACTCTTCCAAGACTGGTCAAAATGTTCCAAATGAGGTTGCCTAAAGGAAAAGTGTTGTTACAGTCAGCTTTTGAATGCCTTCCTCAACTCCAAATTGAGCTCATGATAGCTCATTGGAAATATATTTGTGTATAGTTATCATTTGGCTGATCGATCAAGTCATTTGGCCAACCGAGCAAGGCGAAAACTTGATTTTCCCAAGGTCACTTCAAAGGTGCATCAATTCTCCCGAGGTGATTGTATTTTTGACATTTCTCCAAAACCATGACACCTGTGTAAAATGTGAAGGATTTTTTTCTTCCTTGGCATGTTTTTGAAAAAAACCTCTCTCAGTTTTCAAAAATTCATCTTTTATTGCTCAAAAACATCATTTGAGTGAAGCCTATCCCGATGTGTGGAACAAGGGATTTGTCGAAATGAAGTGAAATGAAGGGGATAGGGAGATTATAAATTCTTGAGGAAATTATGGGAAGTAGGGAGGGATGTTAGGAAGTAGGGGAAAGTGTAATATCTAAAATTTAGTGATGGGAAGGGGTCCAAAAGGGCAAAACATAGGCCTAGCCTAGAAAATTGCCAGGTTGTAGCAAGAAACTAGGGTTTGTGCGAAAATGAGGAATTTGGGGGATCTCAGTGATGGGAAGTGTTTTATAAGGTACTTTAAGGATAGGGGAAGGTGTATGAACATCAGGATATGATTTTTGTTGATGATTTGACCGTCAAAGAGAAATTGCCTTCAAAACCCTAGAAGAGGGAAATGACCTTACCTAGGCGCAACTGAAGCATGAACAAGGTGTAAAATGGCCCAATGGAATTTGACATGATAATGAAAACCCTCTGAATGATGGTACACTCAGCTGAACGGTGACATGGACCGACATTTGGACAAATTTGACAGGAATAAAAGCTAACCCTAGATCTAATGCCTAGTGACCAAATTTTGCTTGAAGACTTACTGAAATGACAAAATTTGACCTCGACACTTTAAAATCACTTTGTAAGAGCATGTTTGATCACTGGAAGAAGGCTGCAAAGACTGACACTAAAAGGCAGCAACTTGGGATTGATTCTCCTTATTTCTGGTGAAATGGATTTTGATTGGGCTTAATAGGAATGGTGTGCTGAATAATACTTTTGTAATAAACTTTCAGATTTGAATAGTCCCAATCAAATGCATCAGCAAATTCCTTCATTAAAGACATATACTTACCCTTTTTTTCAAGAGATAAGGACTTTGATAACTTGACCATTTTAGGATTTTCAGTTGTGCCAATGTTTACATCTTCAACTCTCTTTTCTGTAGGAACCATGGTGGGCTTCTTGGCGACATCATCTCTATCAAATAACTCTTCCAAAGGCACCAAGCCTCTTGGAATGTTGTTTTCCTTGAGTTGTACTACTTCAATGTCAACAAAGTGGATGTTTGAATCATCAAAGTTGTATGCATCATCAATATGCGAATTTTGAAATTCTCCCTCCAATTGCGGAAAACTATCTATTTGCTTATCATCACCAAACACTTGCCAAAATCTCATGTTATCTGGGATAGTTGGGTGATGTTTGACATGGATGGAGTACTTATGATTAGGATGAATAGGGATCTTCACCATACTTTCTGTAGTGGCGAGTGAGTCAGCTATGACATTTTGAGTTCTAGGAATAAGAGATAAAGTATATTCTGAAAAAGTCTTGAGAATATCAAGTACATCATTGCTATAAGCTCTCATTCTTGGGTTTTTGGCTTGGTATTCCCCTTTGACTTGCTTGATCACTAATTCAAAGTCACCATAAACACAAATCTTTTTTGCTCCCAAATTTTTCAGAATTTTGAGGCCAGCAATCAATGCCTCATACTCCGCCTCATTGTTTGAACATTCAAAATCCAACTTGTAAGAGTTCATTCTCACATTCCGAGGGATTTTATTTGACTGGTGTAATGAACCATGTATCCAGACACCAATTCTTTCTCCTTATATTACTAATGCACCATCAAAATCCATGGTCCAGAGACCATTTTATTCATTCGAAAAAAGGATTTTTGAAGACTAAATTTTTTTCTTTTTAGGATTTTGAACAGTTATCTCAATTTTCTATTTTTTGCAATATTCTTTGAATTTCCTCAATAGAATTTGCAGACTGCATACATTCTTCACCAAGCTCTCTACCTTCTGCTGTAATAGCTTCATGTATGCTGCTCATTACCATGGCAACTTTTGAAATTTCCACTAGCTGAATTTCATCATCAACAAAAGTTATATCACTAAATAGAATGAAAGAATCAGGATCATTATGAACAACACGTATAGGATGATTGACTAGCTTCTCCTTACTGTTGATCATAAATTTCATCTTCTTTTCTCTATAAAGTTTCCAGAGTTGTCCAAAAACAGGGATAGTGGCGTATGAAAAGTCAAGCTGCAGAGTGTCCTGTAATTTTGCTCCCCAAGACCTTGAAAGCAACATGCCAAACCTAGGAGGAATATTGGAAACTACGACATCCATGAGTAAATTTTTGGCCAGGATTTGGTCTAAGGACACTACCAAGTCTTTAATAAGGCCAAGGCATTTCACTCTTACAAAATTAAAGGAATAAAGATCATGGTAAGGTCGGGTGATGCTCAGTCCTAGTTTATCCATGATGGCTTTAAGCATCAGATTATGGGAAGCGCTAGAATCTAGAATAGCATTATGAAGGATAAAATCATGAAGTTTAAGACTCAGATAAAAAGGAGGTATTTCACTATCTTCAGGAGCTCCTTCTAAGGCTGGACCAAAAAGGATTGTTGGCTCATCATCAGCCACATTAACTGTATCAGACATCTAGTCAACCTTAAGCATCTTTGCAATCTGAAATTTATATTTGTCATTCCTTACAAATTCAGTGAGGGGAATGGCCATTTTCAATTTAGAAATTTCCTTCTCCAAACTAAAAAGATTAGATTCCTTTTCTACCCCTTTTGAAGCGATGTCCTTGCTTTCTGTTTGGCCTTCATCTTGAATTTCCTTCCTGTGACTTTTAGTTTGTAATTCTTTATCTTTCCTCACATTGCTGGTGGAGACTTCATTTGTTCAATCCAAATTCAGTATGATAATGTCCTTGTCTTTATTCTGGCCTGCAGGAGTGGTTTCTTTGCTTGGTGCGTCCTTTTGTAGATTTTGTCTTTTCTGAGTTAGAGTGACAGGTACATTTCTATTCCTCAAATTGTACTTCTTTCAAAGATGACTAAGGGCATTCTGATTTCCTCTTTGGTAATCTTCTGTCTGAACAGCCCACAGATCTTCACTTGCGAACACAAATTTCTAATCACTTGGTATGAGAGAGTCTTTGGAAAACTGATCTTCCCTTGTTAGAAAAGTAGGTAGTTCATATTCTTGAAAGAAGTGATTCGCTTCTACGATTTCTTCTTCATCTTCTTCTTGAGCTTCAGTGTAATTTTGTTGGAATGGAGCTCTTACTTGACCTTGAGGATCTTGGTTTCTCTGCTCTTTCTGTTGATTTCTGAACTGTTGTTGTTGTTGTCCACAAAAGTTAGGATTCCTCACTAAAGGTTCAACTTGTCGATCAATTATGGATATTCTATCCATCATCCTCTCCATAGTTTTTATCAGATTGTCAAGCTTTGCATCAGAAGATGACGTAGGCTCTTCTTTGAAGACAACTTTATTCTCTGCCCTATCTGGTTTTGATTTTGACTTCTTAATGAGCAAATTGGTTTCGACACTAACCGCATTCCACTGCATTTCTTCAAGAGTAGTGGGGTCTCTTTCTCTGAGCTAGTAGTCCATGTCTGAATCGAAAGCATCAGGATAATGAATAAGAGCCAAACTAGGAGGAGGCTTCATATCATCGGGTATGGAATTGTACACTGTATTGAACCTTGCTGTAAATTATTGAACTATTTCATTTGGGTTCCTTTTCATTGAATTATACTCAGTCAATATCTATAATGGATTTTTCTTCTCTTGCTAACAAGCTAAGAATAATTCAATCACTCATTGAGAACTATTGATAGAATTAGCAACTATACTTTGAAACCATTTCTTAACATCTCCTAAGAAACTATGAGCTATAATCCTCATCTTGGCATTCTCCTCATCAATTTATTCTAAATCAATGAAATCTATTAACTTGTCAACATGGTGATGAGTTGTAATTTCTACACTTCCATCAAACAAAGGGAGTCTTTGACCATAATTCTAAGGCAAAGAAGCAAGTTGAGCAAGCAGTAAAAGAGGTGAAAATCTCACCATGAATGCTGGAGATAGTGGAGGTGCTACAATGGATTGTGTAAGGAAGGGTGATGATACTGATGAGGATGATGAAACTACTACAATTGGTTGTGGATGAAAAGATGGAAAGAATGGGGGAGGTATGAAAGATGATGATACTAAAACTTTGGGAGATGTAGCAGAAGGTGAAACAGCTTGGAGGCGAAACATAATATGAAGTTGTGGCCAGGTATTCAAGTTGATATTGAACAAAATCTCTTTTAGTAGTGATCTGGAGTTGGTCAGCAAGGCTTTGAATCTTATCAAAATTCAACCACAGTTCATGAACAGTTTTAGCAGACAAAGATTCTAAAGAGATAGAGTGAGTTTCAACCTTTAAAGGTTCTAATGTTATCTCAGAGATACATGAGTTAGACTTGGACCTTGTAAGAGATAATTCTATCTGCTCTTCAAAAGGAATTTTCTTAAAGGCAAACAAATTTTTAGGCAGAGAAGTTGTTCTTTTAATTTTACGAACTCCACTTTTAGAAATGGGTAATATAAGATTTCTGAGCTATCTTTCCGGATCTTCAGCAATAAAGGGTGGATTTGGGTCATGGTTTGACCTGGTATGCCTTTTGGAAGCTAGAATGTATACACCCTAAACTGATGGGATTTATGAATTCAACCTATCTTTGGATACTGGAAACTGAGAAGTACAGAACTAGTTCTTTGAAAGCTCTTTAGATATTTCCTAGGAATGATTTAATAGTCGTTCCCTGGCAACAACGCCAAAACTGTTAGTCCTTACAATCTCGTAGACTGAAAAGGAAATAGAGAAGGGTAACCTCAAACCACTTCAGCTCAGTAGCTAGCCCTACTTAGCATGAGAGGTATCTCTCTAAGTATTTTATCACTGATATGAATTTAAAGCAAATGAATTTTAGGCTAGATATGTGTATTTTCTTGTTTGTTTGTGAAAATTTGGTTTTTAGGGTTTGCTAAACTTAGGGTTTGGAGCCACAAATAGGTCAAGTCTATAGGAGTGTAGGAGAAAATATGAGAAGGAGCTAGATATCAGAAGCCATTGTGTATTTTGAGTATTGTCAGTGTAGTATAGAGGATATAGTGTGGAAGAAACTCATGAGCATAAATAAACATGATTTCATTAGCTTAGGAAGACATACATATAACTATGAAAACCAGATAACAGAGCTTGAAAAACAAGAATTCTGTGTATTTTATTGTAAGGCATTCATAGAAAGAAGAGATATAATGTAGATAAGGATGTTTAAACCATGATAAAACAAGTAGAATGAAGTACAAGCACCATGAACTCACTGGGCTAGAGTTCCTTGAAAATAATTGCAACCTATCTCTGTATTAGCTGAAAGGATGATTACATGCAAGCCTCCTTCACAAAAAGTTCACCCCTCTTCTCTTAAGGAGAAATGATACATATAGACTCTCCTAGAGCACTTGCCCACCTTTAGGAGTTGAATTCCTTGGTGGAGGAACTGACTCCAATATTCTCTCAACCAACAGGTGAGAGTGAGAAGGTGAAACTCAAACACTTCATGGAGAGTTTGTTTAGGAGTTTGATTCTTTTATTAGGCCTAATAAAAATAAAAAACAACCTATGATGTACATTTATTCATGCCTACGTCACCTAGCCTCGAAACTAGTGCCATTACATAGATAATCTTGACTTTGACTAAGTCAAACTAGAAACTAGAAATTTACATAGTGTAATTTGCAATTTGAAACACAGAAAAGTGAAAAAGCACAACGTCGAATTTGAGCTAATGTTTAGGTGCCTTCCAGGGGTCAAAATGAAAAATGGAGAGAATAGTCAATTAGCCCTTCAAGTCTAGTTTCCATAACAGTTTTAATTTGTAAATTTGGAACATAGGAAGGTCTTCCAAAATCCATTCTCCCAAGGTCGCTCTAGAAGCACAAAGCCTCTCAAAAAATGGTCCAGAATGCTAGTTTTTTGCCTTTTTCTCCAAAACTGAGCCAGCTCTGCAAAATATGAGCAAATGGGTTTTTAGAGGATGGAAATATATTTCCAAATCTTTGCAACTAAATTTCTAAACTTGGACCAAAATTTCTCAAAAAACTCAAAAATGATCAAAATTTTCTCAAAATTGGAGGGAAGGTGTAAAAATATGTTTGTTATAGCTTCATTGATGCGTCAGCAAGCATTTCCAAGTTTCCCTCATCCTTTTGATCATTTTTGGCCTTCTTGAGATTATTTTCAAGTTGCTTCACTTTGACATTGGTGATCATGTTTTGAGCTTGATAGTGGTGCGCCATGTGTCTGAGCAACTGATTATCCTTGTACCCTATATAGCCAATATTCCTTATCTTGATGAACATCTAGGGAAATCCTATCTTCTAGGTCAAGGCCCTCATTCAGCAGAATTTGTTCTTTCTCTTCTTGCAAAGCTTTCATGAGGCCTCTTATTCTTGGTCTTTTCCCTTTTCCTCTCCCCTTTGATGCTTCAAGCTCGCTTGATTCCATGATCTCCTTACCTTTGCCAACTTGCTGCAATAACTTGGCTTTTTCCTTTTCTAGGATCAACTCCTTTGCTTTGAGTTGACTATTTTCCTGTTCAAGGAATGATATAACATATTTTTCCCTTTCCAAATTGATTTCTAGCTCCTTGATTTGGTAGTCCTTATCCCTGATTGTCTGTCGCATGTTTGAGGTTTGATCTTCAGTCTCTGGATCAACTAGTTCAAACTCATGCTCAACTGTGTCTTTCTCTTTTGATGTCGGTTCCTGCTTTGTTGATGAAGAAGGCTTGGCCCCTTTCTCTCTGTGAGAAGAAAACACAAGCCTTTGCCCTTTCTTATACACTTTAGTCACCTTAGGTTTGGGTAGCTGAGTCTTCTCCACTGTTTTTCTAGATGACCCCACCTCTGTTTGTTGTTTTGGCGCACTAGGAGACTGAGATGCTGCATTTTTCTCATGCCATTTCAAGGCTGCTTCCAAAGAGGCTTCCCAAGCCATACCTTTCTCTACTAACTGGTGAAGGAAAATGGTTTTGATGAGACTATGATGGAACAATCTTGGGGAATGCTCTTTGTCCTTTAATTGTATATTTTTAGACATTTTGTAAATTCTCCTAAATAGATAATTAAACATGTTGAGTGGCTTTGGAGAGGTGAAATGCATCAAGAGGAAAATATGATAAGAATACAACCTGGACAATCTACCTTCACAAGTGAAGAATATGGTGATAGTTTTGATCAAAGGGGCATAGTTCTCCAATAAATATCTGAAAGGCATGAGGTGAGTATGTGTTTCTCTATATGGCATCTTCAAGAAAGGGTTGTAGTATTCAAGATATAGGCTCATTCCTTTGAACCAATATTTGCCATTGTCCAGTAACCTAGTTGCAATTGAGATGGAGGCCACTGAAAAATTGAACTCAACACCAGCAATGACAACAGTTTCTCCTTTCAGTTGAGTTGCCAACCAATCTGTTAATTGCTCATGAAATCCCACCTCGCTCACCCTTTTACAAAATTCCAGGTAATGGACATCCTCAAAGCATTGTTTGATGATGGGATAGGAGTTGATTGTATTATAGTATGATGGTTCATATCTGAGGATCTTCCCTCATTTATGTTGTCTTTTTCTTTCTGGCGAAGATTCTGCCTCCGTGATGACACAAAGCCCTAGCAGCCGGCAGTGAAAAACAAAATGTGAGGTGTGAATGGAAATGAGACACGAAGGTGATTTTTTGACAAAATGATGGAGGGGTCTTGAGAAAGGTGAAAGGACTTTGGAGGCTGATGAAAATGAGTGGAGAAACAGTGGGAGAATGATTTTCTTGCAGGCAGAAACAACAGGGTTCATAATGAAACTTGCCCAAAAACCTCTAGGAATGAGCTAGGGTTTTGATTTTTGAGTGTTAAAACTTTGTTTTGAGGTGGGAAAAATGGTTAACATGGCTTATTAAACATGTATGCAGGTGTAGGATATCATTTTACATGTTTTAGAAATAAAAAATAATGATGGCCATTTTCACCCTATCATTTCCCATTCAAATTTTTCTAAAAACCCCAACTTAAAGAATAATTGACATGAGATGAGATTGGAAAAGCAAAAGATGGATGATGATGGTGTACTTACTTGTTCCTTAGCACCTAAATATTTTTGCCAATTTCTCCTAGGAAAATGAATTTTTTCTCTCTTGGACGGGATAACTTGATATCAAAGAGTGAATAGGATGTGAATGAAGGAGTTTGGGGGCTTTTGAGTTTATATAGGAAAAGTTTCTTCACTTTTTAAAAAAGAAATGGGACCCACCCTCCTTTAAAAACTAATTTTTCACTTTATGTAAACAGAGTTACCTTTACCATTGAAAACTTGAGATGTCCTTTACTTTCCTGAGTGTTGGAGCTTCTTTTATGGAACTTTTGGAACATGAGAGTATGAGGAGTGTGTGAAAAGTCAAAATCAAATCCCAAAAGTTCTTTGTCATGTTTTATTCACTACTGGTTTTATTCATGAAAATGATGGACCTTGGAAACCCTAGCGACCTAATGGATGACCTGAGACCAAATGGAATGATGATGATGACTGACCCATTTTTGTTGTGACACCTCCATAAAGTGTGATAGGTGACGAGCATGAGTGAATTTCCAAAAGAGTGACTTCATCTTTATACTGACTAAACAATGACCAAATTTTGCTGTGTAAACCTAGTAACATGAAAAGTTTGATTTTGAAAGTCTGGAAAAAACATAGTAAAAACATATTTGATCCAGGTGACAGGCTAATAGGACTGACACTAACAACAGGAACCAGCCACGACAAAGACGTAAATTTTTTTCAAGACTTTCCATCCAAGAACTGAGGAGAAGAAATCACACTTTTCAGCCCCAAACCTATGATATAGAGGTCCATAACCCACTTTCTGGCCCAAAAAGTGTGATACCTAGAATTAGGTGAGTACCTGCGATTTTATGGTGTTTTGGGAATTTTTCTAATTTATTTTCTCTAGGTTTTGCTGAGGGAAGTTTGCTGGGTTGGTTGACCACTGTCTTAGCCTTCTTAGGCCTTGATCTACTCTGTTTCGCTTGTCGAAGTGGAATTTATCCCCTTAGGGCTTCCAGTATGCTTCCACCTTTATAAGAGGAGCTTAGTTGAGTAAGAAGTCTGAGTTTTTGCAGAGCTTTCAGCCATATTTTCCAAATTTGTACCTTCCTTTTTAAGATCTTCAAAGATAGGTTGTTTCAATCAAAAATTCCCTCTTGAACCTTGTTTGGTCATTTTCCTTGGGGTGCCACAATTCGCCCTAGGTTTCACACCTATCTCCCTATCTTTTGCAGTGATTTTCCTCACTGTTTTTTTGTTGTTGTTGAACCACTTTCTAGCAGCATAGTATGATTTGATTCCAGTCACACCGATGCTTAGATATCTTGGAAATTTTTGTGTGTTTCTAGTTGATTTCACCACCAACCAGCACAGTGTTTGCAAACTCAGTTTGGGTGGGGTTTACATAGTTGATTTGCTATTTATTTTCTATTTTTAATTTCAGTTTATTTGAGCAATCTTTTTCTTTTTTCAAACATGATCTGGGTTTAATTAATAAACACACTTGCACACACAAGCACACCTTAAAAGAAGGGTGCTTGGTTTACACCACCAAGCCAAGACTTAACTTCATTAATTTATCTCCCTACACAGAGACAAAGAGATTTTGTTTATCTCCCTTCACCATTTCCATGTCACTTGTGTCTTGCAACCATTGTACCACCAAGGCATTTGTCACAGATACTCTTAGTCCTTCATCCCCAGTTTCTGCTTGAGTGTATTACTCCTCCCCGCAGGGTTCAAGTTCATCCCCCCCCCCCCCAAGTCCCCATACTGAATCTTCTTCGGTTCATTTGATTCATCATCTAATTCTGAGCCTCCTTCATCACATACTTTCATCATGTTAGGACCCACTATAGGTGCAGGAAACAAACCTGGTGTTGGATTCGCTTCTACCCTAGTAGTCACATCTAGTAGAACCATTACAGGAACCATTCTGACAACTTTGTTGCTACCTTTCATGATTGTTTTAAGTCTCCCGGATTTTAGCCAATTGATTAACAACCCTATACACCACGATGTTGGTTGGCCAACTATTTCGACTAAGCCTCCCTCATAAATTCCCAAGTTTGAGGGTAACTATGGAGAGGACCCCACTAATCATGTCTGCTCCTTCTATATATGGTGTTCATCTAATTCCATCACCGATGCCTCCATTCATCTTCGGTTGTTCCAACGCACGCTCACTAGAGATGTTGCAAAGTGGTATGTTGACCAGCCCACCACTTCTCATTCCACTTTCACGATGCTTGCTAAATAATTCCTTTCATATTTTCAGTTGCCTCTCAAATACGACATCGATACAGAGCTCTTGGCTGCATTTTGTCAGTCCTCTGCCACCCGTCTTTTCGATCATGTCCAGGAATGACGTAGAAGGAGGAGCATGTGTCATGCTCCACCCTTTGAAGATTGTTTCTGCCTCGATTGGTTTCTTAGGACTCTTTTAGCACCTATTTCCAAAGATGTCGCATCTCACTTTCCTCAGATAGAGGAAGAGGCTCTCCAGACCACTTTGAGATATGACTTGATTTATGCTAAATCTGGTTATGTCTATACCGTTATACCATACCTCCCTCGTCTTGGTGATGCCAATGCATCGGGGGCATCTCACACTGCCGACAGTATCATTGGAGCTATTTCACATCCTTTACCATATACTCAGTAGAGTTATGGCTATCCGCATTGGGGTATCGATTCCTCTGACACTTATCCCCCTCCTGCCAGTAACGTGTATTTAGGACAAAGCACATCTTATGCATTCATCCAACCACATCAGTAGATGTCAGGGTCAGATAGTACTCAACCTTTCTACCAAACTATTGCCCCCTCACCATCTTACACCTATGCACCGCCGAGCGCTCCAGCCCCTCAAGCATTAGTGTCGTAGCCTCCCATGCATCCTTCGCCCCAGCAACCACCTCCCTCTCAAGGTCAAGTGTATGCATAGCAGAGTTCAACCAATCCCCAAATTTCGAAGAAAAAGAATAAGGGGAAGGGTAACAAGGGTAACCAGGGTAAAAAAGGTAATCAACCTAATTAACCCTAGGGGAACCAGCCTAACACCAACAACTAGCAAGAGGGAAACCAGTCTAAGAAGAACAAGGCTATTCATATGAGCAATCCTTATGCATGTTGTTGTGTACATATCCATTATAATCATGAGTGTCCCCTATTACGCTAGATGCGCCAAATGTGGGAAACCTAAGCATCTTCTAGAGGTCAAAATCCCATGCAGAAATTGCCTCAGAATCCTGTGCCATCTTAACTGTCCATGCTTACAAATATTTTCTCTCAGCAAGGATTCATTGCTGCTCAACCTCAGAAAGGTAAAGCAACCCACCCTCCCCAACCTTCTGGTCCTGGTGACTACCAGATCCTCATGATGAATTATGATGAGGTTAATACCTCTGATGTCAACTTGCAAAATCAGTCACATCAATACGACAAGCCATCATCTTCATCTGCAACTAAGACCCAAACCAAAGCTTCTACTGACCTCTTATGAGACCAAATGGTCTGTTACAGATCCCTCAGCCTAAAGTTGAGTCAATTCCCAAGATCCCCAAGGGACCATTATGATGTAACACAACCGAGCTGCCCATACATACAGTGTAGTAGATGACATGGCGCAATCACTAGCTTCCATGTCGATGTTGGGAGTCCTCCAGTCATGCCCATATCAAAACAAAGCTCTACTAAATGCTTTGGGCACAGTAGATCCTTCAGACGATCATTTGATTTTCTTTCATGTTGATGCGTCAATACATCCTCCATTACCTCCATCCATTGCTTTCTAGATACCAGTCTGAGTCCGTAATACCATCATCTCCCGATGCATTATCGATGAAGGCACATCCACGTGCATGATGTCCACTGCTGTTTGGAAGAAACTCAAGTCACCTCAACTATCCCCATCCACCATCACTTTGCATGCTTGAGACGGTCACCCCTCCCAGCCTCTCAGCATGTATCACAATTGTCCAAAGAATCTTGCAAGCAAGACTGTCCATGTCGAAATTGAGTTTATTGATGCCCCTCTAGATTACAACATTCTCTTGGGTCGTAGTTACAAATACGCCATGTCAGCCATAGCGTTTGCGACTTTCCGCAAGATGTGCTTCCCCCATGAAGGGAAGATCGTCATTACCAATCAGTTGACATATTATGAGACATCATCCTTAACCTCCCCCGATTCCATTATCTCATCGATGTCCTACAAGTAGTCTTCCACCCCTATCACTGGCGTTTCACCTGAAGTCTACAAAGGTTTCACCTTATTGGGTGTTTTCCCTGGTCCTCCCCCTCCCATCTATGAGCCTAGCTCTTTGAGTGTTTGCATGTTACAAGCATCATGGGATGCTCAAAAGTAGTCTAGTACCTCTATTCAACAACCATCTCCTTAGCGCCCTACTGTTACCATCTCAACCAAGCCATCCGAATCCACCCCCAGGACCTCCTCCTTTTGTGGTTGCCTCTCCTTTGTTCCCACCAGAAATTCCTCATTAGGGGACTTTTGAGGTCTAAAATGGGCCTCTTATGAAAAATGTACAACCAAAATAAACTTTGTAAGAACCAATAGGATTAAATATGATGATGTCAACCATGGGGGATGAGTCACCATTTTTGGAGTAAAAAAGTAAAAGAATTAAAATATAATAAAATAATAAAACTACTTTTTCAACTTATCTTCCTAATGTTTTACTCAAATTTCAAGGGGGAGTACTCGTTGGATAAAAAATTTAATTCCTCATCCAAATAGTACCCATGTTGCATACTTTCAATGGACACTATTACATGAAAAATGATAAATACATGATGAAACATGATTATAATCATGTTTTTCATGTATTTCTCATTTTTCGTTTAGTCGAGTCCGTAAAAAGTATCCAACATGGGTACTCAGATGAAGAATCAAAATTTTCATCCAACGAGTGTTCCCGCTCAAAATTTGAGTAAACCCATAGGGAGATAACTTGAAAATACGAATTGAAAAAGTAGTTTTTTCTTTTTTCCCTCTAAAATTTGATGATGTAATCTAATCTTATTTCATTATTTCCACTATTATTTTATAGTTTAATTAGGAGACCCATTTTAGACCTCAAAATTCCCCTAACACCAGGTCTCAACCATCCAGGAGTTGTTCCGTTGGGACATTACCCTGCAAGACATATAACTGTCTTGTTTCCTCCTCCTGAAATATTTTCTATCCCTGTCATGGCTTCGTTGAATCTCCCTATTATGACTTTGGGGATCCTAGGATGGTACATTGATCCCCCCAGTGAGCACTCCACTTGGTCATCTCAGACCATATCATGCTTTAACTCTGGTTCAACTAGTCCCTACGACCCCCGTTGCTGCTCCAGTTCCACCACAACCTCAACAGGAACCCACTCCTATTGTGAAAGCATCTGGATAGGAACGCAAAGCCAAGAATAAGGAACCTAAGGACAACGCTCCTCAAGCACCTCCAACTCTTAAGGCTCCAAAGTCAACCCCTGCATGCATTTTGTGTAATGTTGTTGGGCATGCCACCAATAACTGTCCTAAACTTCCTCGTCTCAAACCTTTGGTTCATGAAATGTTTCCTGAGTCTAATATCTCTAAGGTCCAAGTTACCTTACCAAATTTAGCTAAGAGACTTAAAACATTGAGCACAAATCACCCTTGTGACTTGTGCAATCATTATGGTCACTATTCCCATTGTTTCCCTTGTCTCGATGAATTTTGTGATTTCCTCCGTGTGCTTTGTGAATTCAAGGCCACTCTATCTATGGATTCTAGTACACCAAAACAGGGGGACTCTGGTCCCACCATCATGATCCCTCCCCCCGATGTCAAGATGACGAACTCCATGGCACATATCCTTTACCTATCATCATGCTTGAGTTCCTCACAGGAAAACCTTTCTGTGGTTTCTGCGTGCACTTCTATCGAACCTCCTTTATTGGAAATCTGGGTCTCAACATCGGTATATTTTCCATCTACTAGCTCATCGTCTCCCATTTCAGATGATGCATATGTGAACCTTCTCTCTCAGGATGATGCACCAGGTACCACCACTGCATCATGTAATTAATCTTCCTCCCGTCCGCCCATCTTCCAGTCCAATGAGGACATCATGGAATCCATGACTACCCTTGATTACCCTTGGGATTATATGCACCATCGTGCGTAATTCCTTCCATATTTTTGAACCCAGAAGTTTTCTCCCCATCTTACTCGTGATGATTGATGACGTATCTGATACTAGGCCCCTCATTATCTTCTCATTGACGATGAACTTTATCACCATGGTGTTGATTGTATCCTTCATCATTGCCTCACTCATCATTATGGATAGGACCTTACATAATTCGTAAGGACTTGGATAAGGGGGCATATCTTCTAGAGGATTTCGAAGGAAAACTTCTTCCTAATCCTCACAATGCACTCTACCTCAAGAAATTTCAGCCATAACATATCCCATTGATTTGTGTGTATTTATTTATGTCATGCATTTAGGTAGGTTGCATCATCTCATCTGTTGTCTTTTGCACCTTTTAGATGGATCCATGATCCACACTGTATATCGGTTATGCTGACGGTGTGAGTCTTTATGGTCCCCACTAGGCCTATTCTGTGTGGCGGTGTCATCGAGTCACCCTTGTTCAGAGCATCCACGACGAGTCATCCTTGCATCCATGGAGCCTATTTCACATCCCATTGTATCATGTCATAGTATTCCATCCATATTTGCATACCATTCATCTCGCATTGCCCATTTTTGCCTTCAGTCATATTTTCCCCCTTCCCCTCCGGAGTCGAGTTAGTCACTGTCAGGTCAACCATGCACTTTATACTCTGACAAGGGAAGTTGTATTTTAGTCCCTCAGTCACATTTTCCCCATTTCCCCTAGTGTTAGTCCATCAGTCACATTACTATTTTCCCTTGTGCCTTAGTTGAGGATCTTCATTTCCTCACCTGTGTTAGGCCCTATTCTGTCGACATTAGCACATATATTCCAAAATAATGACCTAGAGGGTGGTGTATATTGGTTCCCACTTCCCTTTTGGTTTGGTGCCTCAGATCAAACAAAGGGACTCGTCATTTCCCCTTTACTTGGTCGTGTCATGCTCGTGATTCATACACTTGATGGTCCAGTGATGCAGCAAATTATACTAATGATTCCCGAGTGTGTGTGAGATGTTTCAGACCTCATGAGGGGGTGGCCCTTCAGGTAGCCCCCCACATGCCTGGATGAATTCATATTATGCTATAGCCTCAAATGCAGTTATGTAGATTTGATGGGGTTCGATTCTTGCTGCTTGCAGTGCTCATAGAATGAATATCTCCTTTAGATGATCCATTCAATTTTGCAGAGCCCTTTTCTTGTTCAACAAGGCTTCTTTGGTTGTTATAACCTCCCTCCCAAGCATTTTTTGAGGGAAGGTCCACTATTTATTTAATTATCTTCTAGGAATAATTAATTAAACCATTGTTTAACTAATATTCCTTGTCATATTTGACCCAGTTATGAGAAATAAATAGATAAATCATTAATTATCTTAATTTTCTATAGGAATAATTAATTAATTACTAATTAGTTATTAATAAATCCCCTAGGAATACTTAAATAAATCATTATTTGTTTATTATTCCTTAACAATATTTCTTGAGATAATAAATAAATCATTTGTTTATTTATTATTTCTAAATAAAAGTATTTAACCAATTTGAATACTTTTTCCCTCCAACCAAATATAATAAAATATTCCAAATCATTAATTCTAGAATTTGGTTAATAATATTTTATTATTTCCCATTATTCAATAATAACCTAATATTTTGTTATAAATAGACGGGATTTACATTCATTCTCCACCTTTGATCATTTTCATTATTGCACTCACTATTGTAACTTTGATTATTATCACTATCGCAAACCATTTTCTTTTCCATTTGAGTTCTCATTGAGTTCAAACATTTTGTTTGCTGGGTTTTACACATTATAGAGGAGAGGGACTCTACAAAAAGCTGAAGAAATTGAGGATAGCCAAGAACCCATCCCATAGAGGGGGACTAGTAACGTTATTTGTTCCCTTCATAGGTGTCGTTTAATAAAATATATTCTTTATATATCTGGTTTCCATTGGATTATTGGAGTTATTGATCCAAGTGGATATCCAAACACTAGTGGCATGGAAAAAGCTCAAAATTCAAAGTGGTGGTGAGGCGATTAACTTGAGATCAAATCGAAGTTCTCATCGCCTTGATTCCAACGGTGCGAACAACACTCTAATCCAAGTTTGGATGAAGGAGATAAAGGCAGTCAAAGTTGGGTTGACTTTTTGATGACTAGGCAGGATTAATGAAGGCACAATTTGGACTTTTTCCGCTGGACAGAATCCGGCCAACTCCGGCCAGATTCTAGGTGAAATTGTCACCTAGTTAAAATGACTCCTTCAGTCAAAATCTGAATTTTCAAAAATGTGCAGTTTGTTTTATTTAAAAAAAAAATATATAAAAAAATGGTGGTGGGCCACCAACCCTGCCACCCCAACACTTATCTGCATAAATATATAAATATATATATATATATATATATATATATATATATATATATATAGATATATATATATATATATATATATATATATATATATATATATATATATATATATATATATTGGTGGAGGGGTAGGCCATGACCCCTAGCCCCTCCCATGGAACTATTGAAACAACAAATAAGCAGGGTGGGCAACCATGATCCCACCACCCCACAACCCATTAAGCGGAGCCCTTAAAACATTGCGTGGTGGGCCGACCCTTGGGGCACAGACCCAACCACAAAAACAACCCTGCCATTAATACTCATGACAACCAACGGAGCTGGCAGAGGTGGGGTGGGCGGGCCACCCAAGGCAGACCCATCCCGACCCTTGTTTAAAATTAAAAAATGTTGATGTATAAAAAAAGGAGGAGGTGGGGTTTGACTGCCCGACCTCCTCCATATTAACCAGATCTTCAACCAAAATGCCACAATGGACTTCTTATTAATTCCACCACATTTTTATTATTGAAATGTAGTTTATTAGTGTTTCTGGGAAAATTAGTGTCTTGTCGAACGACTAACCCTCTAGGTTTCGCAGCTACCCTAGAAACAATAGTTTAAAGCAATCTGATGATTTCTTCTATGTGTAACAGATAGGAGAAATATAATGGAACCAACCTGGAACTTCCGCTTAATCCCTGACTTGATCTCTCTCCCCCTTGATAGAACTTGCAACTCCTCTCCGTACTTAACTTGCTTGGAGAGTACCTACACAAGTACAGCAACAAAGAATTGTCAAAGCATCGTGATCTATTACAACATAAACATTACAGAATCAGATATATAATGAAAAAATGATAGCATTCACAAATGACAACATTCACAATTGCACAATCATATGGAAGAAAACTTGAAGAAATTTAGTAATAGAAGGGACAATTACAACCCAGTTGTCTGATCCAGCATCATCCTCCCAGCTTCAATCCCTCTTCTCCTCATGAAATAGCAAGATCACACCAACAATACAATGCCCTTTCCTCAATTACAAACTATCACTTCCTTGCAATTCACAACATTCCAACCTCTAGATCTCTTAGATGAGGGATCCAGTTATAGATGTGTGAAAGGGTGTGAGTCATCCATGGGGTTTGATTAGTGTCATTCCACTTGTTACAGTTGATTCCATAAGAGAAGGGATAACTGATGGTTTTAGATCCCTTATTCATCCTTGGGCAAATCCAGAGAGGCAAGTGGCACATGAGAAGTTTCTAGAAGATTCCATGAGCAACCACCTAGAAAACTGTCTTGGACATTGTCCATCCTTGCCCATCACGCCCTATAGAAGGCCTAAACAGTATGCATCGCACCCTGGCAATGTACCACTCAGTATGCATCGCACTTTGCCAGTGGAGCAGTAGTATGGTTCAGTTTAGGAAATTTCAGGATGGTTTCTCAGATGGAACTTTTGGAGAATGATGTAATTAGATGACTAAGGTCTTTTAGGGTATGAAACAAATCTTTTAGGGGTTGATGAGCCCTAGTTTATCGACATATAAGTTTGGGGTTTATGTGCCCAAATATGTCTATAACATTTGCCTCCTAAAGCACGAAGTCGTAAATATTGATGTCGGGCGAAATGCTTTATCATGAGGGTCTGAAGTTTCGAACTGGAAGGTGACCTGCATAAGTTACAATACAATACAACATCATACTATAAATTTCATGATCTAGCTGAGGTAGGCATTCCCATACTCATCTTTATAAATTCATTTCACGTACATAGATCAGATAGTCGTCTGCAGATGCAGACTGGTGAATCTTCAGATATAGAGTCATCATCCATGGTTCGGATGACCATCTGTGCAGCGCCTTTGTACATTTGATATTTTTGTATCCCTGAATATATCGTAGCCTAGATGGATAAAACTAGATCCATGGTCTTCAAACTCATTCAATCTTCGCACAATGTACAAGTCATTCCATGTGAAGAGATGTTTTGAAGTCGAACATGGAAAGACATCGCCTGATTACTAGCCAATAATGTAAGTTGTTAATAGACGTGAGAGGAATCACCGATAATGATAATGACCCTCAAGGTACTGCAGTAAAATTTACGTGGTGTGAATATAGGATCCAATGTTGAACACTACGCAAAATCTTTCGGTCGAAGGCCATTGATGTCAACCTATTGCCGGAAGTGAGAAACTTTCCATTGATGTATGCAAGCTTCAAAGAACTGAAAGGGTTGTTTCTAAGTCAACTTCTTAGATAATGAGATGATATTGACAAGAAGTGACCCATTGTAGGAGGGCCTTAATGTATCCCACATCTACGACATGAAACGAAGCAAATGATTTCTAGAGGTGAAAATGGACCGATGACACAAGGTTCAGGAATGGTGGTCATGAAAAATGAAGGTTGGAGGTATTGCAGTGGATGAGACATTAACTGGATTGTGGCTCCTCAATTGAAAGACTTCTCTTGAACATGTCAGCAACACTGAGATGAAGTGGTAGTGTTAACCCCAAAATATGGATGGTATGAAAGACCAATGGTGAGATGACCGGTGAACGGAATAACCCAACCCAACTTAATAATGGTGATGAAGTGAAAGTGTCATGTTCAAGAGTGACCTGCCACCACAAATTCTTCAATTTTTTTTCCCTTTTTCCCCAGTCATTGCTGACCAGTACCTCTTTATTTTTGTCAAGCTTGAGGAGGATAACATATGCTTGTTCTATAATTTTCCCTT
The DNA here is from genome assembly GCA_031772625.1 of Pinus tabuliformis. Classification (NCBI taxonomy): domain Eukaryota; kingdom Viridiplantae; phylum Streptophyta; class Pinopsida; order Pinales; family Pinaceae; genus Pinus; species Pinus tabuliformis. Next base: position 816,213,960 of record CM062820.1, on the reverse strand, counting down.
TGGGCAAACCTGTCGCTATTTGATGTTTTAACGAGTCTAGCAATAGTGAAACTCGGTCTTGACTAGAATGGACAAGTTTGTCGCTATTGTTTTAACGAGTTTAATGACAAGGATAACTCGATCCTTTCCATGTTTAGAGATTTTTAAAAGGGACGAAAAGAAAAAACTCCATAAATTATTTTTCGTAAAATAATCCCTTAGGTCCGAAAAAGGATAAAATAATACCAAAGGGATGACTTTTCCAATCACTTTAACGAGTTGAAAAAGACACGCGCTTGACTTTTTCGTAAGATAATCCCTCGGGTCCGAAAAAGTATAAAATCATATAGGAGAGATGACATTCCCCATCACTTTAACGAGCTAGAAAGGTCGGCACTTGACAATCTTTTCATATTTAATGAGTCTGAAAAGGGTTTAAAGGAGACTCGATTTTGAGGAACGAGTGGTGTCAAGGGTAGGAACTAGTTTTGGTGATTTTGGAACTTCTCAAAACATGTTGAATTCTGTGAAGAGGCTAGCTAATAAGACCACTCATTGCAACTGTTCCTCAAAAGGGGTAAAACAACCAAGTGAGAGTGTATGATCGACCAAAGGGATGGTGGTGATGGGATGTACACAACCAAGGCTCAAAAGGCTAATAGAATGGCAATCACAAGGGTTATTTAGTTGTAAATGGGTTCAGTTTTTGACAAGCTTGAACCATGGGGGGATTATGCTTGGATTCGGTTTCATTTTTACACAAGCTTGAAATGAAAAACTATGCTTGACTTCGTTGTCATTTTTACACAAGCTTGAAATGAAAAAACTATGCTTGGATTCAGTTTCATTTTTACACAAGCTTGAAATGAAAAACTATGCTTGAGTTGGTTTGCATGCCCCCAACATGATTAAAAGGAGAGTCTCTTGTAACCAGATGGAAGTCACTGCGGTGAAGTAGGATGGCTTCTTCCAGAATAGACAAAGGTGAATGGTGTGACAAACCAATCTCATAACCTATAGTGAAACTCATCTTTACTACTAGGTGCATGCCCCGCAAGCTTCATTGCATTCACCCGTCTACTCATGGCTATTATGTGGATGGAATGAAGGTTCAAGTGATACCGTTGATGTAAAAGGACCATTTAGGGATGATGATTGACTTGGAGCTATGTTTGGACCGGGAAATGAAAGCTGGTCAATGGTGACAATATTGCCTTCATGCGGGAAATGCATCACTCGGAAGAGTGTTGAAATAATAGCTTCCATGTTATAAACATAGTCATGCCCAAGAAGTAAATTGTAATCTAACGGTCCTAGGACTATCATCACGTTCATATGAATAGTTTTCCCTCCCAAAGTGATTAGTAACTTAGGAAGGATCCCTAACGGTCGACTGGTTCCTTTGTTAAAGCCTAACAGATTCTGTGTAACAGGAATAAGCAGTGGTGAACCAAGTGCTTTCCAAGCAGTTGAGGAAAGGATACTCACTGATGCGCCTTCATCTATAATAGTGCCAGACATGATCATTTTACAAACTTGTACTATGATCCGGAAAGGTACATAAGAAGGAAGGCGGGATCTTTCCAGTCGATTCCAATCAAAGGAAGTGACTAGACTACTTGGAGGGGGTACCGAAGGAACGAGAGAATTGACCCCTTGAGTTATGAGAACTGGAGGGTTTTCTTCCTGTCTAGATGGAACAGGTAGGTTGCCCCCAAGTTCATTTGGATCCAAAGTAACAAAGAGAATTTGAATGGTATCATTTCCACTCTCTTCGGGAAAGGTACGATTAGCTGAAGGTGAAATTGGGTCAACTGTTGCCTCGACCTATTGACTTTGGTTGGGTATAGACTCATGAGATTCACTTTCAGAGAGAGTGGTTTCGACCGACGGTTGATTTAAGTCAGTCGGTTTTTCAACTAGCGAAGGACTTAGGGAGAGTTTCTTGTAACCAGATGGGAGTCGCTGTGGTGAAGCAGGACGGTTATCCAACACTCTTTTGGCTTCATCCAAAAAGGGACAAAGGTGAAGGGAATGGTTACCTTCACATAACCTACATGGAAACTTAACCTTTCTCCTGTGTCCATGAACTTTACTATCACTAGTTGAAGATGTGTTACCAACATGATCTCCAGAAGTTGATGACACAGGATGGTGTGAATGGGGAGACCATTCTTTCAATATCTGAGGAAAGCAAGGACAATCTCGATGAAAATGGTCTCTCGCACAAATTATGTTGGAAATAATACTGAGAGGGGGGGGGTGAATCAGTATTATCAGATCAATAAAACTTTTCAAATTTCATGCTCAGAAACATATACGCTACTTCAGTTAAGTGAACCAGCGTGTACACGCTACTGTGTCTAAAGCAACTAGCGTATATCCATAAATCTTATGATTCAGTTAGCTTATCTTCAGTAAATGCATCAGAACATTATTAACCACATTGACAGTAAACAGGTGCAGTATAACAGAACAGATCATCACATAAAAGCCACACACATGAACACCATGATATAAGTTGGAAACCTAATGTGGGTGAAAACCACCTGCTGCAAGTCGTCTCTTTCTTTCTTTAATAAGAAACTTCAGTTTACAATCTTTTGTACTGGTGCAGCCTTATACCAGTACGCAGGCTACAACCTGCAGAGGGCTACAACCCTCTCTCGTTCTCTAACTACTTCTGGAAGGGAGCTACAACCCCCTCAGCTCTTGTACTAGCTGATCCACTTATTAGTACGTAGGTGCTGACCCTACAGAAGGCTACAACCTTCTTTCCTACAGGGACCACGTTTCATCAATTTTCAGACTGGATCCATGAGTATAAAACAAACGCCGCTGCAATACAATCATCAACTTATACTTGCATCATAATTCTCTAGATCACCCAATACTGAATCACTGAAACCCTGTCATCAAGAACACAGAAACACAAACCAGAGCCCAGAACTCTGCAACAACCACCAGAATCAACAACAACCTCAAAATATCAAATCTTATTATGCATACGCTACTTCGCTATACCAAAACCGCGTGTATACACACTTTCTCCAAAGGCAACCCACGTGCAGATCTAGAAATAATTACTTATACCTTCGCTGTCAGGTTCGACCCTTGCCAAGCGTCCCGAATAGATAACCAGCAATACCAGATCTTCTCACTTCATCAGACACACATTACTTTCTCCACTTTGCCTAATGATCTTCTCCTTATATAGCCTTAGGCACTTCACAATACCACGGACCAAAACCATAGTAACACAATACCATCAACTTCAAAACTAGGGATCGACACACCCGTTGAGACACCATGGTCCAAAACCATATGCACAACTTCCAAGGACTAACCGCCACGGACCAAAGGTACTTTTCACATGTACGCGATTTTACTGAAGCCAACCTGCGTGTACACGCTTGTTTTCCTTAATGAACCTGCGTATATCTCTTTCTTGTCCTGCTGTACTGAGATCTATCCTCTGATCAAGTTGCCATCACTTGTACCTATCTCTGAGTGAGTTGCCATCAAGGACAACACTTGTATCATAATGCCAACAATCTCCCCCTTTGGACTTGATGGCAACCACCACACCAAGTCACTCTCCCCCTTTGACATCAAGGGCAAAGGGCAGACCAAGATATTCTCTTCTTTGGTATACCTTCTGCTGTCCATACTCCCCCTGAGTACCTGCTGAAATCTCCAAATGTGCTCCCCCTTTGTGTATGCCAAAGTGTACCAATCTATCCATGCTCCCCCTGAGCAGATGCAGGTTCTAAGACTAGTAATAACTAACATTTATCATATATGATCTATACCATACGCATAAGCCTGCAATACCATTCCTTTGATCAAACAACAAGATGTATCATTTAGTTTCATCAGAAACTTCCAACCATAATGCCAACAATGAATAATTTGAAGTATATGCTCCCCCTGAGCGTGAGCCAACCATGACTGAACCATTTCCTGAGTCTGTTCTGCTACCCTTTATGCTCCCCCTGAGCCTGAGCCAACCATGACTGAACCATTTCCTGGGTCTGTTTTGCTGCCCTTTTTACATATACGCGACTTTGCAGCCTGTAACTCACGTATATACGCGACTTGTCTTCATTATATCAGCGTATGCAAGATGGAATACTGAAATTCATCACTTTCAGATTCCCCTGTGTCTGTTGTGTCAGCTGTCTGAGTTATGCCACACCTTTCTGTCTCTGTCTTCTTCAATTCCTGGAACTGTGATGATGTATGGTCCTCTTGTTTTGAATTTTGAAATCTGCTCCTGCATTCCCTTGCTTTATGCCCATAGTTGTTGCATGTATAACATCTTACATATTTCATGTTCCTTCTATCACAATCAATTGCTTTGTGTCCATATGCATTGCAGGCAAAGAAATATCCTCTGAAATACCTGGGATGCGATGATCTTTTGTAATGGTCTTGAACCATTCTACTTCTACATCTGGCTACAACATGTCCAAGATTATGACATACATAACATTCAACATTATTCAGAGGAGGAAATAATCGTCTATCACTTCCATAGTTAGGAGTAAAGGATCTTCCTTGAGGAATTTCTTTCCTTGGTTGTTCCTTGTTCAGCATTTCAGATTTCTCATTAGAGTTTCTTGCCTCACCTTGTGAACTAGATTCACCTTCAACATATTCATGAAAACCAAGACCAGTTTTGATAGCAGGAGACCTTTGATTATTAAGAATATCGTCCAAGACTTTAGTACTATCTTGAAATCGTAAAAGCTTATCCTTTTCTTCTAATTTACCTTTCAAGATATTTACCTCAACTTAATGTTGTTCTTTCTTTTCCAGATACTGATTCCTTAGGTCTTCTTCAGCTTTTCTTCCTTCTTCCACTTGTCGCTTTAGTTTGATCACTTCATGTTCTTGATCTTCAAGAGCTTCTCTGTTCTGTTCTCTTGATTTTTTAAGATCTTCTTTTAGAGAGAGGATCTTTGATTCAAGTCTCTGAATAGTTATGCTCTGATCCTTTACTATATCCTGCAATTGCTCCCTTACCCTGGTTTCTGTCTCCAATTGTTCATTTAATTTGGTAACTTCTTCAGTTTCTGCATTCTTCTGTTCATGTGCCGTGAGACTTCTAATATCTTCACTATTATTGGATGAAGCATTCTTCTTTTCATGTGCCATGAGACTTCTAATATCTTCACTATCATTGAATGAACTTTTAATATGGGTATAATAGCTTCTACCATCTTCTTCAGATATCTTTCCTTTGTTATGAGGGCATCTAGTAGCATAGTGACCAACTCTACCACATAGAAAACATTTGAAAGGTAGCTTACCTTTGAACCGTCCAGTTCCCCGTTCAAGATTCTTGACAAAATTTACCTCATCTTCTTCCTCTGACACTTCGAATGCGGCTTCTGATGGTACCTCTTGTCACATTTCAAAAGCAGTTAAGATCCCGTGAAGCTGTGACATGGTGATTTTCTGCACATTCTCCTTTTCTTCTATGGCAGATACTTTAGAATCAAATTTAGCAGACAGAGATCTCAAAACCTTTTCAACTAAGACAACTTCCTCAAATTCTTCACCCAGATCCCTCATACAATTTACAATCTCATCCATACGCAGGAAATAATTAGCTATGCTTTCATTACTATGCATCTTAAGAGTTTCATACCGGATTCTGAGAGTTTGAAGCTTTGCTCTTTTTACCTGATCATCTCCTTCGTAGCTTGTAACGATTTTGTCCCATATTTCCTTAGCTGATTTGAAATGCATGATCTTCATAAATTCTGATTGTGTCAAACTACTCAATAGGACAGTAATAGCTTTGGCATTGAGCTCATATTGCTTTTTCTCTGCTGGATCTGTAGGAGTTGCTGATGGGAATTTTTATCCTCCTTCTACGATTCCCCAAACTTCTGCTCCAAGTGATTGTAGATATGCAGTGGTTCTTATCTTCCAGTGGGTAAAATTGTTCCCGTCAAAGACTGGTGGCTTGATGTGTGCCTCTCTTTCTGGATTAGCCATTCTGATGGATCTTTTCCTTCAAGCGATCAAGCTTCCTCTGAAGGACCTGCTCTGATACCAATTGTTGGAAATAATACTGAGAGGGGGGGGGGGTGAATCAGTATTATCAGATCAATAAAACTTTTCAAATTTCATGCTCAGAAACATATACGCTACTTCAGTTAAGTGAACCAACGTGTACACGCTACTGTGTCTAAAGCAACTAGCGTATATCCAGAAATCTTATGATTCAGTTAGCTTATCTTCAGTAAATGCATCAGAACATTATTAACCACATTGACAGTAAACAGGTGCAGTATAACAGAACAGATCATCACATAAAAGCCACACACATGAACACCATGATATAAGGTGGAAACCCAATGTGGGTGAAAACCACCTGCTGCAAGTCGTCTCTTTCTTTCTTTAATAAGAAACTTCAGTTTACAATCTTTTGTACTGGTGCAGCCTTATACCAGTACGCAGGCTACAACCTGCAGAGGGCTACAACCCTCTCTCGTTTTCCAACTACTTCTGGAAGGGAGCTACAACCCCCTCAGCTCTTGTACTAGTCGATCCACTTATTAGTACGTAGGTGCTGACCCTACAGAAGGCTACAACCTTCTTTCCTACAAGGACCACGTTTCATCAATTTTCAGACTGGATCCATGAGTATAAAACAAACACTGCTGCAATACAATCATCAACTTATACTTGCATCATAATTCTTTAGATCACCCAATACTGAATCACTGAAACCCTCTCATCAAGAACACAGAAACACAAACCAGAGCCCAGAACTCTGCAACAACCACCAGAATCAACAGCAACCTAAAATATCAAATTTTATTATGCATACACTACTTCGCTATACCAAAACCGCGTGTATACGCACTTTCTCCAAAGGCAACCCGCGTGCAGATCTAGAAATAATTACTTATACCTTCGCTGTCAGATTCTACCCTTGCCAAGCGTCCCGAACAGATAACCAGCAATATCAGATCTTCTCACTTCATCAGACACACATTACTTGCTCCACTTTGCCTAATGATCTTCTCCTTATATAGCCTTAGGCACTTCACAATACCACGAACCAAAACCATAGTAACACAATACCATCAACTTCAAAACTAGGGATTGACATGCTCGTCGAGACACCATGGTCCAAAACCATATGCACAACTTCCAAGGACTAACCGCCACGGACCAAAGGTACTTTTCACATGTACACGCTTTTACTAAAGCCAACCTGCGTGTACACGCTTGTTTTCCTTAATGAACTTGCGTATATCTCTTTCTTGTCTTGCTGTATTGAGATCTGTCCTCTGATCAAGTTGCCATCACTTGTACCTGTCTCTGAGTGAGTTGCCATCAAGGACAACACTTGTATCATAATGCCAACAAATTATGCATGGAAATTTGGGTTTGGGATGTTTAATGGGTAGATTTTCTCCAGATTATGTTTTCAAAGCTATGGTTGCATGGTTGCCCCCTTGCTGAATTGGATTCTTCTTCTTCTCCTTCCCTTTCTTCTTCTTCTCAGCCACTTGGTTACTAGTATCACTACTTTCACCAAGTGAAGAGGAAGAAGGGGAGGGAGAAGCAAACGAGGAAGAAGGCGAAGGGTTAACTTCAGGATCAACTAGAGATGTATTCGATTACAGAGAAATCACGGCATTTTGAACCACAGAGGTTGAAAACAGTCATACTGGCAGGTGAATAGTAATTCCCAGAAGGGACAATGTAGCCATATAAGGAGCACCAATATTTCCCCAAGAAGGAAAAGGACTAGGATTCCCTTCAAAAGGGATTCCTTGATTGGTGGACTCCAGATTTGTCTCCATATATCTCAACCTAAGATTGACTAAGGAACATGGATGTTATTCTGAATTCAATTAATTCTAAAGATGCTTGGACACAACTTTGCTTTTCCAGTTTTTAAGAGTCGAGAAAAAGCTAAAGATGACTCTAGTCTCCTTCGATTTTTAATGAGCCTGAAAGGACAAGTGCTCAGATGGACCTTTTCTTTTAAAGAGTAAAAAAGGAACGAAAGTGACTACTCTGGAAAATCTAGATAGAGGGATTACCAAACCAATCGCAAAACTGCAATATACACCTTGGTGATAAATTAAAGAGAAATTACCAAGGACTTATGTATGACAGTCAATCTTCCCAAATGTTGTGTTCAGTGCATTGTGATCAATAAGGTAGCACACTCAGCTTCCTATGGATAAAGGATTTAAGCCTATTGTGGTCTCCCAATATATACGCGATGGTACGGGGAGCACAAGTCCATGCTAGCACTTGTCGTATCAAGGAGGAGGAATCACCCAACCTTCAATGAACGCGTCTCTAGCCTAGACCTCTAGATATGTTGCATTAAGTTCCAAAGCATTGTTAGGTTCATTGAAATTTATTTTAAAGTTGATCTTGTTTAGAGTTTTCCTTTCAATGGTTCACCGTGTGATGATGATTTGAAATTCCTAAAATGAAATCTACAATGGTAAACAATCTTTGTTTATTTTGAGCAATGAAAATCCTAACTATTAGGGAAAGAAGATTACAATTCTTTCAAACAAAGAGAACAGAGCACACACTAGTGAATTTTCCTAAATAATTTTTTTGCACACAAACCAAAAAATGCTAAATTCAAATGCATGTATTTGTTTTCATTCTCTTTAATGTGAAAAATTCCAAAAAGGAAAACTAAATGCAGTAAAGATTTGAAATATTTCTTTCAAAATGACATTTTTGACAATTTTTTCTTCAAAAGAGAAAGGAAGACTCAACGAAACTTTTCAATTTTGAATAAAAATGCTTTCGACACTTTGAATAAAAACTAATCAAATCAAATACATGAAGATAAGCTCAATCGATTATCAAGGGAAGGAAGAATCCATGACACTTCTCTTTTCGACACAAAATGACAATTACGACACTTTTTGTACCAAAGTGACAAATCAATTTAAAAAAAAAATTCAACAAAGGATTGTAAATGATGAACAAATACACAAAAACATTCACTAATCCTAATCTAATTGAGGCTGATCTATGTGATGCAAGTAGGCTTCAGTAAGGAGGCATTGTTCATATGCAGCAAATCAACCAAACAAAACTGAAAGCAAGGTCAAAAACCCTCAATTTCTAGATGGAAAAAGAGTTCAGTCAATCATCGCATGTAGACTTCACAGAAACTGAGATGCATCGCACTTACTAAACGCAGGAGGTGCTATGCATACTGAGTCACAGTGGAAGGCAGTGCGATGGTCCAAGGAGCGCAACAGAAATGGGTTTTGGCTCAAATGTGGAGTTATTTTCAATGAGTTAAGCTAGGTTTTGATGAACAATGAGGAGAAAAGTATGTTGGAATGTCTTTAGACGTTACTGGGCTATCAAAAGGGCATCTAGATGTGCTTGTAATTCAAATGTTTAATTCATAAACTAAACCAGAGATTGACTGAAGCAACATTCATCTACTATGCAATTGCAGAGCAAGAGCAGTTCGAAGGCTACCTGGCTGATTTCAGACTCTGTCTATAGTTTATAAAACAAACAATAACAACAAACAAACATTTGTTCTTCCCCAGTGGAGTCACCAATTTGTTTCTGGGAACACTAGTGTCTTGTCGAACAACTAGCCCTCTAGGTTTGGCAGCTACACTAGAAACAACAGTTTAAAGAAATCCAACAATTTCTTATATGTGTAATGGATAAGAGAAAGATAATGGAACCAACCTGGAACTTCCGCTTAATCCCTTTCTTGATCTCTCTCCCCCTTAAAAGAACTTGTAACTTCTCTCTGTACTTGACCCGCTTGGAGAGTACCTACACAAGTATAGCAACAAAGAACCGTCAAAGCATCATGATCTATTACAACATAAACATTACAGAATCAGATATATAATGAACAAATGATAACATTCATAATAGCACAATCATATGGAAGAAAAAATGAAGAACATTATTAATTGAAGGGAGAATTACAACCCAGTTGTCTGATCCAGCATCATCCTCCCAGCTTCATTCCCTCTCCACCTCATGAAATAGCAAGATCGCACCAATAATACAATGCCCTTTCATCAATTACAAACTATCAGCACTTCCTTGCAATTCACAACATTCTAGCCTCTAGATCTCTTAGATGAGGGATCCATTTATAAATGTGTGCAGGGGTGTGAGTCATCCATGGGGTTTGATTAGTGTCATTCCACTCGTTACAGTTGATTCCATAAGAGAAGGGATAACTGATGGTTTTAGATCCCTTATTCATCCTTGGGCGAATTCAGAGAGGCAAGTGGCAGAGGAGAAGTTTCTAGAAGGCTCCATGAGAAACTACCTAGCAAACTATCTCGGACATTTGTCCATCCTTTCCCATCACACCCTATAGAAGGCCTAAATAGTATGCATCATACCCTGGCATTGTGCCACTCAGTATGCATCGCACTTTGCCAATGGAGCAGTCAGTATGGTTCAGTTTAGGCAATTTCAGGATGGTTTCTCAGATGGAACTTTTGGGGAATGATGTAATCAAATGACTAAGCTCTTTTAGGGGTTGATGAGCCCTATTTTATTGACATATAAATTTGGGGTTGATGTGCCCAAATATGTCTATAACAATCAGTGCGCCCAGGCAGAGGAGGTAGTGCACGCAATCCGAGGCAGATTATTGCAGGAGAGTCGAATTTTCACTTTGTTAGGTTTTGACAAATTTTATATGGTTTCAACACTTCTTGATGCCATGAACGTAATGGCACTGTCCATTTCTCCATCATATTTCTGCATTTTTCGGCCATTTTTTAGTATAGAGGGCTCAGAGACATAGTCCAAGCCAGATGAACTCTGTTATCAAGTCTTGTTGTCTTCTTTAATTCTATATGTGTTTCTCCTCTTCTCTCATGTGCACATTAAATTTCTATGTTAAGCTACAATTTATGTTTGTAATTCTTTAATACATCCATAAGCAAAATATCTTGGATCAAGTGGTATCGCAGCAAGTCTTTCTAGATGTGAATTGCATGGTTGTATGCTAACAAGAAACAGGCTTTGAAGAGGCAAAGGGAAACTAAAGTCTTTCGATCCCAAAGCAGAGCGTGCACATCGAAGGAGCAGATGAAGAGGCTCATCATGAAGAGGAGCGCAATTTCTGCAAAACCTTCTTTACAATGGTAGAAAATGTCGGTCAGTTTCTTTCAAGGATGGAGAAAGCAGAAGAGAGAAATCTAGAAGAACAAGGTTCAGTGCATGGAAATAGTGGAGAATAACCCCCTCCTTCTCCTTCCATGAGTGAAAGTTCTTCTTCCTCTCATCACCATCGTCATATAAATTCAAGGGATGCATCTAAGAAACCTTTCTTTAAATTAGATATCAAATTTGATCTTCCCATGTTTAATGGTTAAAGTAATGCAAAAAATCTTAAAAACTGGATTAGGTAGATTGAAATCTACTGCAAGATTCAGCAGATCGAAAAGGACAAGGCAAAGATTCAGTTGGCCTCTCTTCGACCGAGTACCACTGCTCTCGTTTGGTGGGAGAGCAAATTTTGAAGCAGTAAGAGTGTGGGTAATCTTCTTTCCTCATGGCCTAGTTTCATTTCTGCATTAAAGGAACAATTTTATCCCTTGGGTTATAAACAAAAATATTTAATGGATTGGAAATACTTAAGGCAAGGTAGAGGTCAAGATGTTCAAAGCTTTATAGAGGAATTTAGAAAACATGCACTTAATTTGGGCATTACACTTGACTCACCTGAAGTAGTAACTAAGTATATTGGATCATTACATAGTTGCCTTAGACATTCATTATTATTGTTTGAACCAGCTACTATTGACTTGGCCAATGTAAAGGCCATTCATCTTGAGAACAGGGGAAAAAATGAAAGAGATGATCATTTCAAGAAACCACCTTTCAAACCTCCAAATGGAAAACCCAAAGTGAAAGGAAAAGGAAAGGAGAAGAGAATGGCATCAACCAAGAAGGATGAAGGAGAAATACCTTATTGCACTCACTGCAAAAAGGAAGGTCATGACGATGATCATTGTTGGAAACTGTACCTGGAAAAGAGACCAAAGAAGTATGGAGGAAAAGGAAAGCAAAAGATAGTGGCAACTGTGCAGTAAGACCTTAGATCTGATTCTAGAGATGAAGCATTGATCATACCAGCAGGAACAAAAGGTACTCTTACACCTCATGTTAATTCTGAATCACATGAAGGCACTAGTTCAATAGATGAGTGTCTTCCTAATGAATGAAAGAGAATTGAGCTATTTCATATTAGAGTTATCATAAATCATACAAAAGTAGAAACTCCATTTGATACCGGATCCCAAGCAAACTTAATTTCAGAGTCCTTGGTAAAGAAGCTAGACTTGGAAACCAAACCACATCTAAAACCTTACCCACTTGGATGGATACATGATAAAGTAAAACTGAATGTAACTAAGCAGTGCAAGGTTAAATTTGTGATCGCTTCTAAGTTAGTGGATGAGGTAAAACTTGATGTGATACCATTGGATATCTGTGGCATGGTGTTAGGGAGTCCATATCTATATGATAGAAAGGAAATCTTCTTCCGTCATGAAAACAAATACCAAATCACAAAAGATGGGGTAGAATATATTGTAAGTGCTCATCAAACTAAAATCAATGCCAACCTTGTAAGTGCAGGACAAATGAAGAGGTTGGTGAATTATAGAAAGGGTTGCATTCTTATGGTTGTAAGGGGGAAAGATGCAGAATTATCTGATTCTTTCTAGGGTTGTGATCATGTGCATAAAAAGGAATTATGTGAATTAATTTCTAACTATGATGAGATGTTTCAAGAACCAAGGGGATTACCTTCGAAGAGGGAAATCCAACATGAGATCCATTTGCAACATGACACTCTACCAAATATTTGCATGTACAGGATGTCGACCATTGAGATGGAAGATATCAAAAAAGCAAGTGCAGGAACTATTGAACCAAGGAGTCATCAGATCAAGCACTTCTCCATGTGGCTCACCGATTTTCTTAGTGCCGAAGAAAGATGGCACATGGAGGATGTGTGTAGATTATCGAGCACTAAACAAAATCACGATGAAAAATCGTTACCCTCTTCCTCGCATTGATGACTTACTAGATTAGTTAAAGAATGATATCTATCTGTTTCACCAAATTCGATTTGCATAGTGGTTATCACCAGGTCTGAATTGCAGAGTAGGATGTGTGGAAAACCACCTTCAAGACCAAACAGGGGTTGTTATAATGGATGGTGATGCCATTCAGACTTTGCAACACTCCAGCCACTTTCATGAGGGTCATGAATGATCTCTTTAGGCCTTTCATTGATGAATTTGTTCTCGTATATCTAGATGATATTCTTGTCTTTAGTAAATGTTGGAATAAACATGTATGCCATGTGAAGAAAGTGCTTGATGTATTGAAAAAGGAAAAACTCTATGTAAAATTGTCAAAGTGTGAGTTTGGGAAAAACTCTTTGGTTTACCTAGGTAATATTGTTGGTCATGGTCAGTTAAAAATTGATCCTTCTAAAGTTGAATCAATTGCAAATTGGCATAAGCCTACTAGTGTAACCGAGGTTCGCAGCTTTTTGGGTGCAGTATAGTATTGGAGGAGATTTATTGCCAATTTCTCTATTATTGTAGCACCTTTACATGCATTGACAACTATAAAGCAAGTCTTTCAATGGGGAAGAAAGCAATAGAAGTCCTTCAAAACATTGAAAGAAAAGATCAATACCACATCAGTCTTAGCCTTACCAGATCTCCAACAACCATTTGAGGTCGAGATAGATGCCAACGGATATGCCATGGGAGTTGTACTGATGCAACAAAAGAAGCCAATATGTTACCATTCAAAGAAGTTCTCTCAGGTTGTGATAAACTATCCCACTTATGACAAGGAGTTATATGCCTTGGTCCAGAGTGTGAAAAAGTGGAAACACTACCTAATTGGCAAGGAGACCATCATCCATACATATCATCAGTCCTTGTAGTATCTTCAGTCACAAACCAAGTTGCAGAAATCTCGTCATTTTAGGGGGATGGGTTTTCTTCAGCAGTTTCATCTGGAAATAAAGTATAAGAAGGGCACTAGCAACAAAGTGGTCGATATGCTATCTCGCCCTCCTATTTTTGCTTCTATTATTTTTCATAATGCTTCAATATCTTTTGAAAGTTATGCTAAACAATATGCTAAAGATGATGAATTTAAGGAGATTTATGCAAAACTAACCCATGGTTCACAAGTGGACAACTATCACTTGTAGGGGAAACTATTGTATCACCTTGGAAAATTGTGCATACCCATAGGAGAAAGGGTACATGTAATCTGGGAGGCCCACACCTCCCCTGTGTCTGGTCGTTTTGGTATTGAAAAAACTTTGTGTCATGTACAAAATTTTGTTTTTGGCCTCATATGAAGAACATTGTGACTCGCTATGTAAAGGGATGTGTGATGTGTTCTGTTTCAAAGCTCTCTAATAGAAAACTTTGGCTCTACACACCGCTCCCTATTCTAAGGCATCCATGGGTCGATGGATTTCGTAGGAGGTTTGCCTTTGTCTAGAAAAAGCACGCCTATTTGTATGTCATCGTTGACCTCTTTAGTAAGATGTGTATTTTAATGCCTTGTAAAAAGTAGATCACTACAGAGCAAACTGCTTATCTTTTCTTTCAACATGTTTGGGTCTATTTTGGGTTGCCCACATCGATTGTGTCAAATCGAGACTCTTGATTTCTCGGAGAGTTTTGGACCAGCTTGTTGAAGATGATGGACACCAAGTTGAAAAGAAGCATGAAATTTCATCCACAGACTGACAGACACACAGAGGTTGTCAACCGCACCGTGGTACACTTGTTGCGAGGCTATTGTGGGAAACATCCTAAGTTGTGGGATGAGAATCTTCCATATGTTCAACATTCCTACAATCGAGCATTGCACTCATCTAAGCAGCGTTCACCATTCGAGACATGTTTTGGCTACCTGACAAAAGACCCTTTTGATATGGTATTTGGAAGGGAAGATGACTCCAGTGGACATGAGGACAGGGACAAGGCACAACAGTTCATTCAGCGGATCCAGTTGATTCACCAAGTATTACAGGAGTAGTTGGAGAAAATTCAAGCCCGATACAAGGTTTGACATGACAAACACCGAGTCGACCACAAATTTCAAGTGGGTGAAAAAGTGTGGTTCCATATCAGCAAGGATAGGATGAAGGGAGAAGGGAAGAAGTTGCGACCAATCCAGTATGGTCCATTCACCATCTTAGAAAAGATTGGAAACAGTGCCTTCCATCTCAATTTGCTGATATATATGCAAATCCACTCCATAGTGAATGTGGAAAACTTAAAGTTGTATGAGCCACCATTGATTATGGACACCGAAGAGGTGGACAAACTTCCTATAGTTGATGACTTTGCACCATAGTATCTCGATGAGTTACCTGAAGACATCATCCTTCACAGAAGAACCAAGACTTCATGATGGGGAGATGTGGAATGCCTTTGAGTTGGTTTCAAGGGGATGCACCCTAGCAAGGCAAAATGGATGGAAAAGGAAAGAGTGAGGGAACAATTCCCTCACTTGCCAATTGATTGATAAAGCTTTTGGCGGTCCAAATGCTCCTCAATGGGGAGGATTGATCTAGGTGGATCTCGAGACACAAGTGGCATGGAAAAAGCTCAAAATTCAAAGTGGCGGAAAGGAAATTAACTTGACATCAAATCGAAGTGCTCGTCACCCTGATTCCAACGGTGTGAATAACACTCCAATCCAAGTCCGGATGAAGGAGATAGAGGCAGACAAAGTTGGGTTGACTTTTTGATGACTCGGTAGGATTAATGAAGGCACAATTTGGAATTTTTATGGCAGATGGAATCCATCCAACTCCAACCAAATTTCAGGTGAAATTTTCGCCTGGTTAAAACGATTCCTTCAGTCAAAACCAAATTTTAAAAAATGTGCAGTTTGTTATATATATATATATATATATATATATATATTGGTGGAGGGGTAGGCCACGACCCCCAACCCCTCCCATGGAACTGTTGAAACAACAAATAAGCGGGGTGGGTGGCCATGACCCTGCCACCGCACAACCCATTCAACGGAGTCGTTAAAACATTGTGTGGTGGGCTAGCCCTTGGGGCATGGACCCAACCAGGAAACCAACCTTGCCATTAATAATCGTGACAGCCAATGGAGCCAGCAGAGGTGGGGTGGGCGGGCCACCCAAGGTGGGCCCAGCCCAATCATTGTTTAAAATTAAAAAATTTTGATGTATAAAAACAGAGGAGGTGGGGTTTGACCGCCCGACCTCCTCCATATTAACCCTATCTTCAACCAACATGCCAAAATGGACTTCTTGTTAAGTCTGCCACATTTTTATTATTAAACGTAGTTTACCAGTGTGCCCAGGCAGAGGAGGCAGTGCATGCAATTCGAGGCAGATTATTACAGGAGGGCCGAATTTTCACTTTTTCAGATTTTGACAAATTTTATATGGTTTCAGCATTTCTCAATGCCACGAACACAATGGCACTGTCCGTTTCTCCATTAGAGTTCTGTATTTTTAGCCATTTTTTCAGTATGGAGGGCCCGGGGACATAGTCCAAGCCGGATGAACTCCATTATCAAGTCTTGTTGTCTTCTTTAATGCTTTATGTGTTTCTCCTCTTCTCTCATGTGCACATTAAATTTCTATGTTAAGCAACAATTTACGCATGTAATTATTTAATACATCTATAAGCAAAAGATCTTGGATCAATTACTTATGCTTATCTTCTTATTCCATTTTGTTGTTTAACTATTTTTGTTGCATAGGTTAGGGCTTTGGCAGGTTTTGTTTCTATCATTTTCTACATATCTACACTGTTTAACAACCATTTTTACTATTGAGGCTCTTTGTCATATACAGTCTAAAGTGATTTCTTTTTATACACTCTCGATAAGAAAAAACACCAACACACACCAATTCAGCCCCAAGAAGATCAAGTCGGCCTCAAGATAAGTAATTCAACCTCCCTGGTAGGCTATAAATACAAGGCAGTTTGAATTAATTTGGAGTATCTCATTCTCTCTCACATAGTTCGATCTCTGAAGTTGGAAGACGGAAAAGTGAAAAGTTGGTAAAGGGCTAGAAAAAGAGTTGGAAAGAAGTGTGAGTTTCTAAAAGGAGATAGAATACCTCAAGATTGAAATTTTGGGACAACTCTCACCCAGTTCTAAGGTGTACCAAGGGAGATTGAAGTCTTCCAAGTCTGATCAAAGCTACTGATACTAGTGCTACTTGGTT
This sequence comes from Pinus tabuliformis, assembly GCA_031772625.1. Classification (NCBI taxonomy): domain Eukaryota; kingdom Viridiplantae; phylum Streptophyta; class Pinopsida; order Pinales; family Pinaceae; genus Pinus; species Pinus tabuliformis. The sequence goes on along the minus strand of CM062820.1, from coordinate 816,196,697 downwards.
GAAGCTGCCACTAGGTTGAACTTGTTGTTGATGCTGCTAGGTCAAAGTTGATTTGAAAGGGTTATCATCTGCAATAAGGATTGAGGGCTGACTTGGTGTGGAGGAAGTCTTTCTCTGGGTCTAGAGTCTTGGATTATCTCGAGAAACTATTGAAGGAAGAATTGTTGACTAGGTTTTCCCCTAGATAGGGCTTTTCCCCTGGTTGTCCAACTACATATGTTGTCCTTGTGTTATTTTTTAGCTAATTGCTTGATGAACTCAAAGATAAAAGAAGAAAATAAAGATAAAAGAATCACAAGTAATTATCTATATAAGAAAATCTTTCTACCTTTTTTATTTTCTAATAGGTTCATGGCCTTAGAAAGGATATCATCTGCACATGGAATTAGATGAAACAAGAAATTATTAAAAATACAAATAAAGGAGGGAGGAAGTCTTCAAAATGACACAAAATGAATAAAAGATTCTTGAGGATTATGTTGAAAGACTCAACTATAATCTATAAAGAGAAAGGTAAGAAAAATTGGCACCTAGGACACTACATTTTAGGTTATTGATAAGGATCCAATATGATTTAATTTAAGTTCTCAACCTGATGCATGGAGGAGGTGTCTCTCAAAAATCCTTTAATTTCATCATTGAGTTGCGTCAAAGAAAATCTAGGGGTACTTCAAAAACCAATAGAGGAGAAAAATATGTATTGATAAGAGTTGGAAAGACTGTTGGAAATTGGGTTAAAATAGATTAAATTGGGAATATGTCAAAATACTTTAAACTGATATACACAGTTCATTAACCTACCAATTAGACACATTGCATATGAAGAAAATGAAACTTGGAAGCAAAGTTAGCTTTAGCAATTTTCTATCTAAAGTGTTGAAGGAAGCACCCATTGAAGGAATGTCCATTAGACCAAATTGAGATATGTGCAATATACAATGAGGACCATGCTAATAGAAAATGTCCATCCCTACCAGGATTGAATGTTATCTGTTGTCCTTTGAGATAACCTAAGGTCAATTAGTTATGCCAAGGCATCTATAATGTTTTATTGTTTTAAATGATTGGATGACCAATGAACTGTTTATAAACAGGTGCTTTACACTTAGATAGATTCTTAATAAAATAAAAGTTTGTTCTTTAAATGCACATGGTTATTTTGATTTTAGTGGAATGGATATGTAGAATATAAAGAAATTTAATTGATTTAATATTCAAATTGAGTATTTAACCAATTATAAGCAGAAATTAAGAAAATAGTGTTTTCTTAATCAACAAAATATAATCAGACTATCACAGAGAGCTAGTGCAATTTATACTAAAAGAGGAATTTACAATAACAAATATTTCTGTAAATTTATCTCTTATTTAAATTACAACTTCACAGAGGATCCAAAATGACATTGAAATTCAATTGAATTTTAAATCGAATAACTGCAAAAGACTTAATTTATATGAAGAAGACATAATGAATAAACAAGATGAAATACAACTCACTGAGAGACAGACCATATGAGGAAAATCCAAAATCTTTTATTATCTCAAAAATGCTCTAGCTTAGTACAAATCTGCTTGATAACTTGTTCAAGGGTTAAACCCTTAATACTTTGACAGAATGAAGTATTTAAACAAAATTAAAAAAATATTAAAAATAATGCCTGAGTGACACAAAATTCTATTATTAACTTTGAACTAACAGAAAAGAAATAATGCGATCAAAAGGAATGAATCTGGTGAAGTGATCTGGACATCTGGCCCTGCTTTGGAGGAGAATAGTTGCTGAGTGGCCACTATTCGGGTGCTGCACTGGTGAATCTGATCTGTCTTTTTAATCCTATAATTCACACAACTTATCCCACTGCTCTCCATTTGGAATATAAATCTTTGTTACCTTGCGGTAGATCTCATCTACCTCACTATACCAAGAAAAAGTGTGTTTTACTGCAAAAATTGTTTTATCTTGTGTTGGATAAAACCTATGTTGCTGATAGCTTCATAAAAATCTCTCCATGTCATAGAACCTTTGATGTTGGAAGACTTAGTTGTATCCTTTGCAATGTATTGAAGCTTCTTCTTGTAATCTTCCCTGGTCATCAATTTGTCATCGATCACAAATAGAGAAGGAAAACCTTTCTTGTTCAATGCATCTATTCTAGTGAAAAACTTGTTAATTGCTACCTGCAGAGTGTGACATTTCTCTATCAGCTGTACAACCAAGTTCTTCTTTGTTAGAACTTTCTTTACCTCCTGGACAGTTTCTATTCTGTCATCTTCTCCTAGATCATCCAACTCATATATGTTTTTGGAATTGAGGAACTTTATGATGATGTTGGCTATAGCAGGCATTTCTCCCAATTCAACATTGATCGTGGAAATAGTTTTCTTGGCTTTCTCCATCAATTCTTTCTGCTCGAATATAATCTGGATACATGGCCAAATTTCATCTATTTCTTCAATGATATTGTTCCATATGATTTCTTTAACATTGTCTAGTGTGTATCCAATAGAAGAGTCAGTTGCTGACTTCTTCCATGCCAATATCTGATTTTGAGCTCTCTTTAGCTTTGCTGCATGAAAAGTCTCAGTATTTGTCTAATGATCCTGTATAAGTTTGACTTGAGCCTACAACCTTTTGATCTCTTAGGTCTGGAGAGACATGTTTTGTACTGCATTGGCTAACTGATCTGCAACATCTCCTATGCTTGTTGTAGAAGATGTGACTATAGGAATGGCTGTGATAGGAAGTGATTCCAAAGGGACAACATTCATTTTCGTAGCCTGGTCCTTTTCTTTAATCATATTTCCCATCGTTGTCTCCATTTGCTTCAACCATGCACTCTGCTCCATGATGAGCTTCATCATGTCTACCTTTTGTGTCTCTGTTTCTTCAATATCCTTAGCTAGAGGATCCTCTGTAGTTAGCAATTTCAACTGCTTCCTTAATGCTTCTATGTCTAAATTATTTTTCTTTCCAAGCTCTTTTGTAGCATTGATGTTTGCAGGTTCATAACCCACTTTGATCACCAAGTCCTCCAGAGTTTTGATCCTGGTGTCTTTGGCAAGTGAAAATATCTTCTCCATCTTTAGTTGTGATTAAAAATTGGCTAATGTAATATGTAGTTTAGAAAAACTCATAGCAGTGTTAGTTATAGTGGAAAAAATCATTTCCCATTCTAGCTAGTTTTTGTACGTCTCTATCTCTGGTCTGGCTGTGTGAAAATAAGCAGTAGATTTGGTTTCTACTCTTAATTTAGAAATGATCCCTAATGGCTCATATGACCAGTGAAGCTAAGGCTGAAATGCATTTCTTTTAGTAGCTTATCTCCTTCTTCCCCTGCTTCCCTACTGTTGCAAATGAAAGGCCCAATGTGTGTCTTAATTTTGAATTGGTAATTCTTCTTGGTAGCTACAAAGTGGATTTCATCCATATTGAGCATCTGCCTTATGTACTCTATAGAAAAAATCGTCACTGGGAGGAATTTGAGTAGTTTGTAAGGTGCAAGCTCACACCCAAATATCCTCAATTTTGTATATTTTTTATAGAGGTACCACTCCCCTATCTAAACTTGGTCTAATAGCTGCAACACCTTTCTAATTTCCTCACTGATCCTCGGTTATGTTTTGCTGCTTAAGAGAATAATTGTTGGATGCACAAACATCTCTAGGAACTATTTTTATGTGTATTCCTTTTGTTCCTTCATCACCAAAGTAGTCCAAAAGATGACTAACTGTTGGTTCCCTTCTACATCTAGCTTTTGTAAAGCAAGCTTGATGTTGTCTCCCTCAAAATATAAGAACATATAGACTAACACAGAGGCATACTTGAACACCTCCTCAATCTGAAATTTAATAAACTGCTCATGAATTGAATCTGCAAGCAATTGGCTAAAGTTAAAGATGACGGAGGGCTTAGAATCAGTAGAGAAAATTGAAAGAAATCCTATGATGGCATCATCTACCCACTGATTTGAGTAGTAGCTAAGGAGGTAAGAGATGACTGTGATAATCTTCTTGGCTCTCTCAGGGGAAATAGAGGAGGGATAGGGAGGATTTTTCTTTGGCAATGAGGCATATTTTGTCAAGAAAAGTTCAAGGGTTTTAGCTCACTTGGAAAAGTCCAATTTCTGGTATAATTCAACAAGTGCTTCATAAGAAAAGGGGGTGGCATTCTCTTCTATGGGGGCTTGCATCATCTGGTCTATGGCTTGAGGAGTGATAGTGAACAAGATTTCTCTAGTGGGGGCAATGATGGCTCTTTGGCTTGGCAGATAACATGCATGACACTTCCTAACAAATTTTGGGGTGTTGTGGGTATGAGGAAAAATATAGTGGGGTAAATTGGATTCCCACAGTTGAATGTCATCGGATTTGTCTATGTATTTGTCCTCGAGCCAACAATACATCTCAAAAAGGTCAAATTCGCAGAGAGTTTCATGGATTTTATGGTCTCTATCAGCCAAAGGGATGTGGTGAAAATAAATGGGAGGATAGATCAAAGGATTGAAAGGTTCTTTTGGAAAGGTTCTTTTGGTCCCTTGTCCTTTGGATTGGAGGCTTCAATACACAGAGAGGATTCAGGATTTGGGGTCAAGAACAGAGGTAATAGGCTAAAAATGATTGAGAAAACAGTGTTGCTGGCGGGTGAAAATGTCGGAGTTTAGTCTAGCAAACCTGTAACAGAGCAATAACCAGTTAATGAGTGAAAGGGAGGTTTATATAACATTTTGGTTTTTCCATTGAAGGTGGCGTGGGTCTGTTGGATTAACGACTAAACTAATTCATTTCTTAACGATTTAATTTTAGAGGGATCGGATGTAATTGGTGGAGTTAAAGGGCAAATGACATGGTGGAAGATGAGTGGTGGGAGCGCAACGGGTACAAGAGTGGTATCAGGATTTGGGGAAACTGTTTTTCAAGCGGGGGGGGAAGAGGTTAACAGTTTTGCCTGAGGGGGGTTCGAAAAGCTGTGGTTTTGACATGTAAGGGCGGGTGGGGTTTTGAATACCGCCCATTTTGGAACCCCCCCGATGGTAAAGTTTAGATGGTGAGGGAGGGACGAAATACAGCATGGGCTGTCAGATCTTGGGAGATGGGCAGAGATGGAGTGAGAGGTGGAGGAGAGTTAACGTGACGTGATGGGGCACATGGTGGGGTCAACAGAAATTAATTTACTACATAATGGGGAATATTTGCAATGTATGGGGAGGTAATAAAACTTAGGAATAAGTGGGTGAAGGAAAATATGAGCAGAGGGTGATTTTTGGGTTTAAAATTTAGGAATAGGGGATTAATACACTAAATTAATTGATATATTCCTTACAACAAAAGTTTAATCCTTTTCCCTTTTCTTCTGCACATGAAGATAACATTTGACATTTCCCAATGTGGTGCATTTTTCCTAGCAACCTGTGCATTTATAAAAATATGAAATGAAGACATTCTTTTCTTTTTGCTTCCCTAACATTTTATTTTTCTTTTTCCTTATTTGTTTAGGGAAGCTAACACCTATCATTTTTTTGACATGCATGCCTATAAAACATTAAATTGGCCTAACATTTTAAATTTTCTTTCTTTTGCATCCATATCCTAGCTTAACATTTTAAAATTATTTTTGGCTAATATACTAACTTATCAAATGCAAATAATGCTACAACATCGGCTCCAGTTGGGGACTACTTCCTCATATGGGATGCAGAGAACAAGCAGGTCCAAGTGCCTTGTCCTCAAGCCGTGGAGTCTTTGCTGAAACAGATACTCACTTGCAATTTTTTTCAAAAATGAAATGAACTCTCCAGATATGTACAGATGATGAATGAATGGATGAAAAATTAATATTCAATGTAACGTTTCAAGTATTTTCGATTGACTGGCAATGAGGAATACTCTCCTTCCAAATTCTATAAGATGAATGTATTGTTCCCTTTGACTTTTGCAATGCTAAATGGACCAAACCAGAGGTTGTCAAATTTTGCATGCTTTCATTTATCTTCTCTCCTTGTATCCCATCTAAGAACTAGGTCACCTTTCTTTAAATTTCTTTCTCTAGCCTTTCTGTCAAATAGTTCTTTCATCTTATTTTGGTATTTCCTTAGCTTGTACTGAATTTCATCCCAGTCTTCATTTAAATCAATAATTTGATTAATTCTTCTTGAGAAATAAACATTTTCTTCATAGGATTCCTGAAGGAATCTCATAACGGATAAAGCTAAATGAGTAGGAAAAACTGCTTCCTTGTCATAAACTAATTGGAAAGGAGACTTTCCTGTTGATCTCTTAGGAGAAACTCTGTTTCCCCAAATTGCATGGATTATATGGTTGTCCCGACTCTTTTTATGGTCTTCAAGAGTCTTCTTAATGACCTTAACTAAGCTCTTGTTGGAGGACTCTGCTAGCCCATTACCCTATGGATAGTACGGTGTAGAATGGTGTAATATGATTGAATACTTTTGACAGAACTCAATCATTTTAAGACTGTTGAAAGTTGTTGCATTATCTGTAACAATCTTTTGAGGACATCCAAATCTTGATAGGATGTTTTCTTCACGAAATTTAATCACAATAGTATCAGTTTCATTTTTAACGAGTATGGCTTCTACCCACTTGGTAAAATAGTCTGTAGCAGTTAACATCCATTTGTGTTGATTACTTGATTGTGGATGAATTTCCACTCTAAAGTCCAATCCCCATTGTAGGAAAGGACCACAAACCAATACTGGAACCAAAGGAAGTGCTGATAGTTTCTGTTTTCCTACAAATAATTGGCATGATATGCAACTTCTTTAAAAAGTGTGGGCCAGTAAAAACCTTCTTTTCAAATTTTTTAGGCTGTTTCTCTCCAGGCATGGTGTCCACCACAAAACCCTGCATGGAACTGATCTATAATTCCCTCTATTTAATTTTCAGTTAAAAAAGAAGAAGGATATTAAGAGGGTCTTTCCATTATAGATTAGCATTGATAATGCAGTATTTTACTGCTTTAATCTTCAGGGCTTTGCACTGCTTCAAGTTAAGATCAACTGGACATTGAAAATCCCTAAGAAACTGCACAATATCAGAGTACCAATCAGAGAGTAGATATTTCTGATCTATGTGAACAAGAATGGCTTGATTTGAAGAAAGAGGTTCTTGTGGGTTCTTTGTTGGAAATAATACTGAGAGGGGGGGTGAATTAGTATTATCAAGTTCTTTTTAATAAATCTTCCTTATTTATACTTTGAATTATTCTTGTATGTCAGTACCATAAAACAATGAGCATGAACAAGAAAAACAGATAGTCACATCAAGGAACACCAGATATAAGGTGGAAACCCAATGTGGGTGAAAACCACCTACTGCAATATGTCTCTATCTTCTTTCAATTAGAAACTCCTTTTACAATGATTTTGTACTGGTGCAGTCCTTTACCAGTACGCAGGCTGCAACCTGCAGAGAGCTACAACTCTCTCTCGTTTTACAGTCTCTCTTGGAAGGGAGCTACAACCCCCTTCTTTTCTTTCAAGGACCACTTTTCATAAATTTTCAAACTGGATCCAAGAATATCAAATAATCATCAAGTACATGCAAATTACCCAAACTCCAAGAATCACCCAACTTCTTAGAATGTTGTAAACAGAAAGATAGTACCAGAAATATAAACCCAGAACTCTACAGCAATAAATAGAAGATGATCAACAAATGTTTTAGGACAGATACGCAATTTTTCTTTATCTGGACTGCGTGGCTTCGCACTTCACCTTCTGCGTCTCCGTGTATCCATGCAGAGAGCCTTCCACTACACCGCGTACCCACGCACTGTTTCTTCAATCACGCCGCGTACTACTATTGTGGCCACGCACCCTCAGATGTTATCGCGCCGCGTATCTACGCACCTGCGGCTTCTGTAGTGTCACGTACTTTCACTGTGCCTCCGCAACTGAACCTTGTGACACCGCGTACCTTTACTGTTCTTCCGCACCTGAACCTCTATCGCGTTGCGTACCCACACACTGTTTCTTCTTCTACTGTGCGTACCCACGCACTGCGCCTTCTTCTGCTGTGCGTACCCCGCACTTGCACCATTGATCACCTGCGAACCTCTGATTAGGGCCGAATTGGCAGTCCACCAGTGTGCCACAGATAGTCAGATGCCCAGATCTGATCTTGCGCCCGAGAGATCACACTTCATAGATTCACTTTCAATTTCCCTTTTATATAGATCAAGCTTTTAAACCGATAACCCAATATTTCAGATCTTAAGATATACAATTTGCAAAGATACTTTGGCCAAGTGATCTCCTTCTTTATTTATAGTCAAGCCCTTATCCACACCATGGGACAAAACCATCAATAACCAATACAAGGGATCCAAACCGGGGCTAAATTAGATCCTATACCACGGGCCAAAACCATAGAATCAAGAACGGCGGGCTAAATACCACGTGCCAAACATAAGAAACCCCACGTGAGCGCGCTTCTCTGCCTTGAAGAGAGTGAACTGGGGGTCCGCACCTCATGAACGGGTAACCTGCGGGTATGTATGCACTTTATCTATGATATTCCTGCGGGTCCGCAGTTTTTGTACGGTGTACTTGCGTACCTCTTATTTTCCAACATATTTTGAGAGCCTGAACAGAGCATTGCCACTTAAGAGAGTTGCCATCAAGTACAACACCTGTAACATAGAGCCATACCAGAATCATAATGCCAACATTCTTCCCTTCTATAAGAGGAGGAGGTTCTTGTGGATTCTCCCCAGATATTAAGGAAGGTTCTTGTGGATTCTCCCCTGATATTAAGGAAGGTTCTTGTGGATTCTCCCTAGATGAAATTTCAAAAACTAGATTTATCCCCAATACTTTGCAGTTTGATTCAACTAAAAATTTGGCTAGGCCTTGGCCTTTTACTAGCTTTGTGGTCTTAACTTCAAGGTCAAATTCAAGGATTTTAGCAATCCATCTCCCTCTTCTTCCATCAGTATCAAGCTGAGTCAAAACAGTTTTAACAACATGGTTAGGGACATAAGTTGTAATGTGTGAATGAAGGACATATGTTCTAAAGGCTTTGAGGGCTTGAATTAATGCATAAGCTTGTTTTTCAATAATATCATACCTAATTTTAGCATCCCTCATAACTTTGGAAAAGAAGGTTATAGGCTAGTCATCACCATTTGTGTTCTTCTATAAAAGTACAATAGCTAAGGTTGTCTCAGATGCAAAAGAAAATAAAGGTGAAGAGTAATCAGGGCTAGCCAATGTAGGCGCCTTAGATATAGAATTTTTGATCTGATCAAAAGCATATCTAGCAGAAATTTTCCATTTCACTTCATTGTTTTTCTTTAACATATCAATTATATCCTTAACTATCTCTGCATAATTAGGGATGAACCTTCTGAGAAAATGAATCTTTCCAAGGAAGGTTTGTATCTCTTTATTATTCCTTGGTAGAGATAAGGTCTGAATAGTTGAAACTCTCTTTGGGTTAATTATAACTCCCTCCTTGTAGACTATATGCCCTAGTAATTTCCCTTCCTTTACAGCAAATAAAGATTTCTTCATATTGATGAATATGCCAAATTTCTTGCACCTGTCAAAAAACTTTCTCAAGTGGTTTAAATGATTTTCATCAGAATTAGAGAAAACAGTTAAATCATTTAAATAAATGATAGTAAGTTTAGATGTTTTACCTACAAATGCTAAATCCATGTCTCTCTGGAAAGTGGCTCCAGCATTGGTTAACCCAAATGGCATTCTAGCATACATAAATGTAACACAAGGAGTGGTGAAAGCAATTTTGTCTTGGTTAGCTTGACTTACCATGATCTGGTTGTAACCAGAAAATCCATCTAGCATAGTGTTGAAGCCCCGAAAATCGGGTCTACAAGAAGGGGGATACCCACCCAGTCCAGACCTTGGTTAGCAGCTCCTTTTCCGTTTGGTATAGTGGGTCCGAATGGGGATATGGGACCAGTTTCCCAATTTATGTGTGTGTGTGTGAAGAATTGATATTTCCCTTCTAAAAGTTCATAAGTGAGATGGTCTAATTCTAACTCTAATCTAATAGCATGCAAATTTTATTCTAATAAACGGAAACATCTAATTCTACACTAAACTGGGGTGTAATCCTTATGTTATGCGATCTAAAATGATTTCAAATAACAATTGGTAATAAAGATCATTCAACTGCTATGAGAAAAGAGTTCAATAAAGATGAACTACTTTGTATAAAAAGTTAGACGAAACAGTTGTGAAAAACATATCGCATAATAAGCTATTCATACATTAAGCATAAATAAATAGCTATCACCGTACAAAAGTGCCAAATGATAACTCAAGCATTCACACATTAATATATAAACAACGGAACTTGAATATTACTTTTAACACAAAGGCAGAAATAGTTAAGAGATAGAAGTACCATTTATAACTAGTTCTACTCATGAGCTTCAAGTGATAATGATTTATCTCTTCTTAATCCAACATCCACTAAGAGTACAGAAGTACAACATCAGTAGCAGATATTAAATGCAGATATCAATAAATCCTGTTCCATTCATTCATCAAAACCTCCTCAGAGGGTACAAAAGTGCATGTTCTAGGGATAAGTTTTTGACAAATTTTAGGACCCTTCTCTAAATGCATGAGAAGGGTTTAAATACTACTAACTAAATCTAAAAATAAATTATTACAAAAATGCAGGATGCAGTTTAAATGGCCATCCTTACTTTGAGCAAAAATAAAACAAAATTAAAACTAAAATTACTAAAATTACTAACTAACTGTGCATCTGATCCTTGAAATCACACGCATTCAGCATCTGTTTGAGAAGAGTCGGCTGGCCGACTTCCGATTTTAGCTGTGCAGAGAAAACAAAATCGGTGAGAGCTGGCACCATATTCTCGGCAGAATTGATGATGCACTGGCTGTGTGGTTTTACCAAGTACATCCAGTAAGAATCCTAGTTTAACTTGGTTAACCTTTGGATTGATTCTGCCTTTTCGTGAGCCTTCTATCTCCAGTTTGTCTATAATTTCTATGCCTTTGGTAGATATCCTGGAGTGGTTTCTGTGATCAGGTTTTCTCTATGAAAATTTTCATTTATACAATCAATAACATTGTTAGCTTCCATGGCCGCTTCTTCTGCTACTTGTTCTGCTTCCCTGATTTGTGAATCCCATTTATTAAAAAGCATTTCTTTGTGATTGTCGTTGATCCTTGGTGCGCCTGCTCTTTTTCCCTCCTTTGTTTCTTCCCAAGTCAAATACTCAGTAACTCTTTTATCAATTAAATCATAATCATTTCGTAAATCTACGACTTGATTAGTGATTTTATCGCTTATTTCACAGTAAGAGTTCCACTGCAATATTCTTTGGCACAATGCTTCCTGTTGCTACAGTAGTTGATCATTCAAGGAAATGGATTCTGTGTTGAATTCTGTAATTTTAGGATCCTCCTTGTGCATCTCCTGCACATCTTGCAACTGTTTTTCTTTCTCATCCAAACTATTCTGGTAGCTTATTTGCATTCATTGGAAGTCTTGCTATAGTCTTTCAAGTTGTTTCTGTGCTTCGTTGTTGGCATTGGCTTGTTGCAACTGTTGTTGCAAAACTCGTATCTGGTCTTCCTTTTCTTTTAGTAGTTGTTGTACCTCAGATGCTTTATCAATGGTTGCAAAGGCATATGCTCCCACGATCTAAGATAATTTGGTGAGATACTCAGTGGGATCGGTAGTAGGATCTTGCCATAGGATGTCTAATTGTTCTACCTCATGAGAGAGCACATTTTCCAATTTCCTTTTCTTCCTTTGTCTTCTTACTACTTCCTTGTGTTTTGGACTATAGAATACATCAAGAGGAGGAATTTCTCCTATCTTGAGTATGAGTTCAGAGGATGGGGTGATGGGAATATATTCCATCTTTGGGGTATTGCTAATTGTTCATGTGATTATATCTTCTGTTGCCTGTACATCACTTGCAGGTGTCTTTGTACTTGGTCCCTCTAGATTGATCAATTCATTGGAGGTCTCCCATTCTTTATCTAGTTCAGTTCTTTTTGTTGATGGCTGAACGATGAGAGGGGCAGAATCTGTTTGTGGAGAGGTAAAAGCCTGTTGTTGTGGGAGCTCTTTTGATTGGGCGGTATCCTTTATTTACCCCTCGCTTTTACCATGGTCACTTTCTGATCTTTTGGAATGTTCAGATGTTTCTTTTCCGAACTTAGATTTAGACCTATCTATGCTTGAACTTCTACTGAGACTGATACTCGGAGTTGGTTCCCTTTCGGGTTCCAAGCGTAGTTTTTCTAAGGGGATACTAGCTAATCTCCTTTCCTTGTATATCTTAAACTCTTGAAATTCTACTAGAGAGAAACACATTTGGGCCGAAAGCATAATTTCTTCAAGTGTGTTTTTCTGTTGGAATATGTCATCAAAAAGATCATGTTTTCTAGAAAACACCTTTATCTCGAGTGCAGTAGTAAAATTCCTAGCAATATCATGAGGGTCGAACGGTCTTGCTGAAAATTTGAATAATTGTAAACAGGTTATGTTGTTTACTTCTGTGAATGCATGGCCTACATCAAATAGTGAAAAGGCCCCACAGGCTACAGGAAATTGTGGCCAAATAGCCTTCTTTTTATCTTTCAAATCTTTAGTCAAACCTCCTTCTCCGCAGGTTTGATAAGCAATTTCTCATGCCATGAGTTTATGAGGGACATACAAAGGTAAGACGTGAGGGGAACTAGAACTTCCAAATTCCCTGATATATGTAAACAGTTGTTCCCCAAACCATCTCGCGACAAGGAGTATGTCTACTTCTGCTTCAGGAGAACATCTTGGAGCATTCTTATCATACAACATTCTGTACAGGGGCAACATGATTCCATGACAAATCTTGTAGAAGTGCGGAGTGAACTTAGAGTCCCACAATTCTTTATGATAGATATGAATGGGTAAGGGGTCTTGAGTCGTCCATTTCCAACCCATCACAGGAAACTTAGAAACATAACATATCGCATCCATCACATAAGCAGATAAGTAAAAAGGGGGATAAATTCTCTGAGAAACAGTTCTTTTAGACCGGTAGTTTACAATGGCCGTGACTAGGTTATCAGACAATATTTTAGCCCAATCCACAATAGTAGCATCCGTGGCGGCATCCAATAATGGTAGCCATTCAGATGAAAATTTGTTAATGTTTGGCATTCCAAAAAGTCTACAGAGCATGGCAATAGCAAAGCAATACGGGGAGGTGAGAGAACCAGTACTATACATACCATGTTTATCCTTCTTTAGTGTTTCATCCCTCCTCGACCAGTCTTTGGTGGTTTCTGCTAGGTCTTGGTTTTCTTTTGCAAATTTCTCCATGAATTGTTTGTTATAAGTGGCCTGTGGCTCTGGTAAATGATACATGAGCCTCAAATCTTGTGCAGCGAATGAGCCAATGAGTCCTTGACCCTGAGTCTTAAACTGTCTGTTTCTGATATCCACATTGTCCAGTATCCATTTAACCATGTCCATATATGGAAGAATTTTCGGCCTCGCCACTATTCGGTGTAAGAACAAAAAAGCTAGCTCTGTAAGGGATGCCTCGGAGGAACTATGTGAGCCTGTAGTAGCCTTGACCTCCATTACTCTGGGATTCTCTTCCTCAAGTAGATTGTACATGCCTTTCTAGGTAGCAATACCAACATCTCAGTTGCAGGCGGTGTCTGTATACAAGGGCGCCATTTCCTTTTCTTTAGAGCTCGGGGCTTTGCCTTTATTTCCCATAGTATCCTGCGTATTGCTTTGTATCATTCTCTGTTCTTCGTTCCTGCAATTTACAAGTGAAGTGAGAATAATGATAAGGAAAGGTGACGGGAAAGATTTAAATGTTGAAGACATATAAAATACACCACCTTACGTGAAATTATTTTTTGATAAGCACGAAACCCTATTCCATTAATTACTGGAAACTAACTCATTAATTGGCATTAAAGCACATAACTAGGTCTTGGTTTATGGAAAATACTTTTTCGAACCACGAGCCCACAAGATCTGCGATGAAGCGATTTTGTGATTTGCTTCGCAATATCGCAAATCACAACATCGCAGAATCATGACATCGCTTGCTTGCTATATCGCAGATCGCAACATCGCAGAATCACGACATCGCTTGCTTGCTATATCGCAAACTCACAATATCTCATTATCTCATAATCGTGCTATCGCATTGCCGCTTTTATTGCAATATCATAGCATTGGTCTATCGCAATATCGCAATATCGGGATATTGTGGGAGCGTGGCATATGACAATTTTCGTTAATCTGTTTCCTGCGATTTGCGATATGCACCGTTGAATATCGGCAGTTTAAATTTTTTCAATGTAAGTGGTGTTTGACGCATGCGATGCGATATATGTCCGTAGTCCTGTATCGCGATTTCGTAATTTTAGAATTTGGCTTGCAAGGGGGTATTCATGATCCTTTTGCGATGCGATATTTCCTAAGGAATAATCCTACTTTATCATAAAACTTAGGCTTTTTTATTTTTTAAGGGTTTTCTCCTAAGTTTAAGATGGTAAGTTTTATTGAAAAAGGAAATATAAGCACTAGTTGATTTTTTAAACTTTTTACTAAGGGTCCCCACTTATTTAGTATTAGTAATAACACCAAATAAGAAGGGGGGTTTTTACTGGCCAAAACAATTGGCGATTCACTTGGAAGAACCAGTTATCTTTGTTTTTCTTTTGAATTTTCTAAACTTCCAAAACAGAAAATTTTCTAGGAAATTAAACTTTATTATAAAAAGACAAAGTGCAATATGATTTTACCTATCAACGATATTTTGTTTCTTATATTTTCAACTTTGATTATTTACTCCCTCAAGCTAGTCCTTGTATCTACATCAGTTATTACTTAGTTTATAAAGATAAAAACAAAGCCTTCTCTGTAAATCAGTTTTGAATATGCTCATTTGTCATAGGTAGAGCCTCTGCTGCCAGCAGGCATTCATAGCCTCGACAGGGTTACCTGTTACCTAGCAATGATCCTGTATCCTACTTAGAGAAATTTACAATTTTCAAATAGAAATCCATATCCACACTTTTCGCTTTCATTTTCTTTTTTATCCATAAAGAACAATGTCTTGGTTTGGTAGCCAATTTATGACACAGTCATTCATTGATTTATAACTTTGCTGAACAAGCTGGCTCGTAATGAGACCCCTTGTCTTTTGATTGCAACAATATATGAGACCTCTTACTCTTTAAGTTTAAAGTGTATCATTGGATCGTTCCCTGAACGTTGTAGCTTCCTAGGTGGGGAGGAAGTCATTGTTTCCTAAGATGGCTCTGGATGACCATAATAGAGTTTTTTGGAAAGATCTTTTCTACAGAGAATCTTCGTTTTATTATTGATACCTTTCATTGGACTGATGCAAAAAAAATTCTTTGATAAAAGGCATTTTTTATCAAAATTTATACAGTTGAAACTAGCAACATTTCTAGGCCTAGAACTTTTAACTGTATCTTTCAATAATAATGATCAATTTTCTAAAAGGAATTCTCTTTATACAAGTGAAAAACAAAATCTAAAAGAGAATTTATGTCTTTTTCATGAATCTCGAATGTAACCATTTACAACCGATTTTATTATGAAACTAAAACAACTATTCTACGAAATAGAAGAATGATCTCCTATGGAAAATATTTTTTGAGAATCTGACCATTAACAGGTAAAGAATCTCTTTTTCCTGTTAAATCCTGTAACATAAATGTAGACGGACCTATGACTTCTATGATTTGAAAAGGGCCAAACCACATTCGTTGAAGTTTTGTATGTTTCCCTTTTTCCTCATGAGCCTTGTCCCATTTTAAAACTAGATCTCCCATCTGAAAATATTTTCTGGATATCATGTTGGAATCAAAAGAGGCTTTTACTAAGGCTTGATGATGAGCGTGAGTTATCTTGGCCTGTTCTCGTTGTTCTTCTAACTTGATTAAATCATGTTGCCTTAGTTGTAAGAAAGAAGTCGGTGCTTCATCAATATATTGAACCAAGGCTAAAGACGGAATTTCCAAATGAGTTCGAAGAAACACTTCTTTCCCATAAACTAAATTAAAGGGAGAAAAGCTGATGGAGTCTTTCTGCGTTATTCGATCTGCCCATAAAGCATATATTAAAGACTTATGCCAGCTTTTATGATTCTGGTCAATGGTTCGCTTAATGATTCTGATTAAATTCTTATTTGTAGATTCAGCTAACCCATTCCCTTGTGGGTAGTAATTAGCAGAGTATTTGAGTTTGAAATCTCTTTTGAGTGAAAATCCGGTCATTGCATTACCAAAAAAATATGATGCATTATCAAACATTAAAGCAGAAGGCAACCCAAACCTGGGGATTATGAACTGATCTATGGACTCGATGATATTTTCAGCATTATCCGTCTTGAGTGGAACTACTTCTACCCATTTAGTAAAGTAATCTGTTGCTGTAAGGATATATCTATGCTGCTTAAAAGAGTGAGGAACGATCTCACCTATTATGTCCAATCCCCACTGATCGAAAGGTTGCTCAATGTTAACTGGTTGCAATGGCAAGGATGGTTTCTTTTGTCTCCCAGCAGCGGTTTGACAGACTTGACATTTCCTCACGTAGTTATGTGAGTCTTTGAATAATGTGGGCCAGTAATAGCCTGCGCGTAAGATTTTATGAGCAGTAGCGTCTCCAGCATAGTGTCCACCTGCTGGCCCATCATGGAGTTCCTGCAAGACTTTTTCAGCTTCAGATTTCTCAAGACATCTAAGGAGAACAAAATCATAATTTATTCTAAAAAGAACATCATTCACGAGCTGATATTGTTTGGCTTTCAACCTTAGAGCTCTTTTCTTGGTATGATCGAGGTTTGAAGGAGCATATCCATTCTTTAGATAATAAATGATATCAGTGTATAATGACTCAACATCATTTAGGCTTACCTCGTACATTTGTATCTCTGCAGATGGAATTTCGGACATCAACGATGCTCCGCCAGCATTTTGCAAAATCCTTGACCTTTTACAATATTTTCTGGTTTAATTTCTACGTCATATTCCTGTAAGGCAGTAACCCAATTGGCTCTTTTCTCTCCCACATCCTTCTGTACTAGAAGATTTCTTACCACTGGAAACGGTACTATGATTTTTGTATGTGTTTTGAGTAGAAAAGGTCTGAAATATTTAATCGCTTTGAAAACAGCATAAGCTTGTTTCTCCACATATGAATAATTCAACTCAACCCCTTGTAAATTAGAACTAAAAAAAGCAATTGGGGCTTCTGCCTTTTCTTGATTTACTTGAGTGAGTATCGCAACATATGATCTATCAGAGGAAAATGTATATAAAATAAAAGGATCGGAAAAATTAGGAGTTGCTAAAGATGGAGCATTAATGATTGCTTGTTTGATCAGATTGAATGCCTCATGTTCATCTTGGCCCCATTTAAAGTTTGAGTTCTTTTTAATCATTGCTTGTAAAGGAGACACAATTCTTGAAAAATATGGAACAAATCTCTTTATAAAGTTAATCTGGCCAAGAAAAGATTGCATGGCTTTCTTGTTGTGAGGTAGAGGGACTACATAAATCTCCTTGATTCTGTTAGGATCAATGTGAATTCTATATTTTGACACTATGATTCCAAGAAGTTTTCCTTCACTTAATGCGAAAAAAGATATTTTTGGGTTGAGTGAAATCCCATACTTTTGACAACGTTGGAAGATTTTTTTTAAATATCTAAGATGATTGTTTCATTTCTTGGAATATACAGTTATATCATCCAAATAGATTACCACTGATTTATTAACTAACCCTTTACATGTGATGTCCTTAGCTCTCTGAAATGTGGCACCAAAATTAATCAGACCAAATGGCATCTTTTGATATGCGTATGTGCCCCATTTAGTTCTCAATGTGGTTTTTAATTGATCATCGGGATGTACCAACACTTGATTGTATCCTAAGAATCCATCCAAGAAGGACATCAATTCTGAGCCCGCAACCACTTGCAGTATTTGTTCCATGGGAGGTAAAGGAAAATTGTCCTTTTGGCAGGCTTTGTAAAGATTTCGAAAGTCAATACAGATTCTAATGTGTCCGTTTTTTTTCTAATAGGGACCATATTGAAACCCATTTGGAATGTTGAACGGGAAAAGTTATTTTGGCTTTCAATAACTTATTGAGTTCAGATTTGATCTGGTTTTCTAAATTGGGATGGATCTTTCTCAACTTTTGTTGGACAGGTTTTTCATTGTCTATCATTGGAATAGTATGTTGGATGATGGATGTGTCGTACGTTTTGAGTTCATCGTAATTCCAAGCAAAGACACTTTTGTATTGTCTCAAGAGACGAATATATGCTATTTTTTCTTTAGGAGCTAGACCAAGGCCTAGATTGATATTCTGTGGTTTGGTATCAGTTCCTAGATTTACTAAATCATAATTCAATGTTGAACTTTGGAGTTTTGAATTGGTAGATCTTTTAAGCCAATCTTTTAAATCATAAAGATCTTCTAACTTGACTACTAACTTTGGTATAGCATTGTTAGTGCTATCTTGTTGCAATTGTTGGTCATGTTGGTCTTCGTCAATTATTTAATTGGTGTAGGATCCTTCAGATGTGAGGAAACTCACAATATCATGATCATCGTTGAAAATCCTCCAATTGGTAATGTTATCAGGAATAGATGGTCTAAAAATTAATTCAATTGAAAATCGATCAGGGCTAAAATCTTCTGAAGAAATGAGTTTGGAAGCTACGTTAGCTAAGAGGTCTGCACTAACATTCTGGAGTCTGGGAATTGATGAAATATTAAATACTATAAAGTGTTCAGTTAGATCTTGGACTAAATATTGGTAATGTTTTAAATGACCTGATAAACAATGTATAGTATTACGTACCTGTCTGATTACAATTTCAGAATCTCCGAAAACTTGAAGATATTTGACATCTAATCTGATTGCTTTGTACAACCCTTGGACTAAAGCCTCATATTCTGTTGTATTGTTCGTGCAATCAAATTTGAGTCTGCAATTTAGCATAGTCTTATCTCCCTTTGGACTTATTAACACGCATCCTTCTCCTGCTCCTTCGTTAGACTTAGAATCATAAAAAAATAATTTCCAAAATAAAGATTTATTTATAGGACTATCTATAAAATTGATACATCTAGAATTATCTGTTTGAGAGAAATTTTCTACTTGAGATAAAACAGAATGTTCTAAGTAAGGTGAAGTATGAGCATTAAAATTTCCTAGGAAAGAATCTACTGAATAGTTACCAATGATGTTAGAATTATATGCTACTGGTTCATTTTCTCCTTCGAGTTCTGTTACTATGTATTTATGATGTCTTTCCCACTCAACTTTTATCTGATTTGGTTTACCATTGTAAGGGAGCCACATGTGCGACCAGTCAGTTGCAAAGTATCCATGAAGCTTTTCTGACCAATCTCTGCTAAGAATTAAGCCATAAAATTCCGGAATATCAGCAACTAAAATATCGATTACTTGACATACCTTTGGGTTGGATGACAGCCTTATGGTGACCTGATTTAATTCGCCAATCACTTCGACTTGCAATTGATCTAGCTGAACTATGCGCACAACAGATTTCTATGGTTGAACGTTCAATTTTGCACATATTGACTTCGGTAAAATATTTGATGAAGCTCCAGAATCCACTAAGCAATTATGCACATTTTTATTGAAAATTTCATAAGTAAGAAGAAATGGGGGAGTATGAGATCTCGATCTTCCTCCAATTAAGGCGATATCGTTTGGATCAACTTTATTCATCACATTAGTTGGAGGTCTTCCCATGTCATGGGAAGCTTGAGAGATTACAGCGGCTGGTAAAGGTGCAACTGGTACAGCATGCAATTCTTTCAAAAGTACCTTTTGTTGGTGTTTTAACTTGCTCAATTCGAAAAAAGTAATATTGGCCCTAGTCTTTTTCATGTCTTCTATGATATTATACTCCATTTCATCTGAAACGATCAGCATTTTAGATGGAGTTGATGGGTCTGTTTGGACTGGGCTGGTTTGAGTCACTTTAGGTGACGTCTTCTTGGCTGCGACTTTATCCTTAGTCATTGAGCTTGCGCTCTTTGGCTTAGGTGTAGGTTGAGGAGGGTCAAGTTGATTTCTACTGCGAGTACTAACCGGGGATGCCTCTTGATCCTCTTCATCTGGGAGGATGAAATCCCACATACCTTGTAATTCTACAACTTCTTCTTCATCGGTATGTTCTTCAGTAGCGATTTCCTCTTCTTCTTCTTCGGATTTAGCACTTGTAATAGCATTAGGAGGTTTGGAATTGGTTGAAGGGTTTCTTTTAAAAGGTCTGTATGGCTTTTTAGAAGAATTTTCTGCCACTTGTTTCTTAATGTCGACCATCTCGTTAGACATGGTCTTCAAAACTTTTTGCAATCCTTCTAAATCGAATGGATCTTTCAATTGTTTTTTCTTGGGGTCTTCCTTGAAAGTAACCTTCTTGGATTTTCGTTCTTCTATTGCATTTTTCTTTTCTAGGGCTATAATACATTTCTCTACTCCTATTGCTTCTATCATATTTTCAACTAAAGTTTTTTTGTTAGCCCTATCAACAAAGATTTCTATGTTTGATGGTAAAGCAGTAATGTACCATTCACTTCGCACTTCTTCGCTAGGCTGGGAAGCAACAGGAATTTTATTTAAGATTTTATTGAAACGTAAATTGAAATCTTTGATAGGTTCTTTTGACTCGGCCCTAAGGTTAGTCAGGTCAGTGATCAGTGTCACTGTAGACCTATCATCACCAAATTTAATCAAGAATTTTTCTTGGAAAATCTCCCAACTAGTAATAGATCCAAACGGTAATGAAAAATACCATGATCCGGCTGTTCCTTGCAGAATATAAGTAAAAAGTCGAACAACAATGTCTTCATTGGTAACTCCCTTAAGATTTATGGATAGCATAAAGTTATTTATATGTTCTTCTGCTAGCATGTTTGCCTCAGGGTTAAACTTAGGCAGCCATTTTTCAGGATGGGTCGATAGCTGACTCAAAGGTGCAGGCATTAAGACTACCCCTGGGTTATTCCATGGAGATTGAGCCATTGCTGAACTACTAATAGAGGAAATTGCAGAAGATGATCCCTGCAGTTGAGAAGATGAGGATATTATGACTCCAGATGATTGAGAAGAAGATGTGGTAGTGCCGATGGACTGATGGACAATGATCTGAAGTGGAGGGGTGGATGGTTGACTTCGCGGTGAAGAGGTTGAGATGGATGATGATGATGAAAGAGTCTCACTATCGGACCCTTTAGGATATTTCCTTACTCTCTTCCTTGTAGGTAGAGGTAACTCGGTTGGCTGAACATCAAACTTTTCACTCTTTAATCTGGTAAGAGGATGAGTAGGGTTATATTGCAAAGTCACGTTGCTTTGAGATTTATCAGATTTCTCAGGAGATATAGAAAATCGCTGAAGTTTGTGAATCAAAGATTCAACTTCAGGAGGTTCAATAGTATACCGTTCTAAAATGTCAGGGTTTGCAGCAGCGGCTATTACTCCAACATCTTCTGGCTCTGGATTTAAAGATCCTAAATGTAATGGAGAAGTCGGGGGAGAAGGTGAGGGCGATATACTCTCATAATGGTATTTATATTTGGATTTACTTGCCATTCATAGTTCAGGCCCTCCTTCTAGCGCCAAATATGTTGAGGCCCCGAAAATCGGGTCTACAACAAGGGGGATACCCACCCGGTCCGGACCTTGGTTAGCAGATCCTTTTCCGTTTGGTATAGTGGTTCCGACTGGGGATATGGGACCAATTTCCCAATTTATGTGTGTGTGTGTGAAGAATTGATATTTCCATTCTAAAAGTTCCTAAGTGAGATGCTCTAATTCTAACTCTAATCTAATAACATGAAAATTTTATTCTAATAAACATAAACATCTAATTCTAGACTAACCCGGGTTGTAATCCTTCTATTATGCAATCTAAAATGATTTCAAATAAAAATTGGTAATAAATATCATTCAACTACTATGAGAAAAGAGTTCAATAAAGATGAACCACTTTGTATAAAAAGTTAGAAGAAGCAGTTGTGAAAAACATATCGCATAATAAGTTATTCATACATTAAGCATAAATAAATAGCTATCATTGTACAAAAGTCCCAAATGATAACTCAAGCATTCACACATTAATATATAAACAACGAAACTTGAATATCACTTTTAACACAAATTCAGAAATAGTTAAGAGATAGAAGTACCATTTATAACTAGTTCTACTCATGAGCTTCAAGTGATAATGATTTATCTCTTCTTAATCCAACATCCACTAAGAGTACAGAAGTGAAACATCAGTAGCAGATATTAAATGTAGATATCAATAAATCATGTTCCATTCATTCATCAAAACCTCCTCAGAGGGTGCAAAAGTGCATGTTCTGGGATAAGTTTTTGACAAATTTCAGGACCCTTCTCTAAATGCATGAGAAGGGTTTAAATACTACTAACTAAATCTAAAAATAAATTATTACAAAAATGCAGGATGTGGTTTAAATGACCGTCCTTACTTTGAGCAAAAATAAAACAAAATTAAAACTAAAATTACTAACTAACTGTGCATCTAATCCTTGAAATCGCATGCATTCAGCATCTGTTTGAGAAGAGTCGGCCAGCCGACTTCCGATTTTAGTTGTGCAGATAAAACAGAATCGGTGAGAGCTGGCACCATCTTCTCGGCAGAATTGATGATGCACTTGAGAGTCATGCACTGGCTGTGTGGTTTTACCAAGTACATCTAGTAAGAATCCCAATTTAACTTGGTTAACCTTTGGATTGATTCTGCCTTTTCTTGAGCCTTCTGTCTCCAGTCTATCTATAATTGCTGTGCCTTTGGTAGATATCCTGGAGTGGTTTCTGTGATTAGGTTTTCTCTATGCAAATTTTCATTTATACAATCAATAACGTTGTTTGCTGCCGTGGCCGCTTCTTCTGCTACTTGTTCTGCTTCCCTGAGTTGTGCATCCAATTTCTTAAAAAACATTTCTTTGTGATTGTCGTTGATCCTTGGTGCGCTTGCTCTTTTTCCCTCCTCTGTTTCTTGCGAAGTCAAATACTCAATAACTCGTTTATCAATTAAATCATAATCATTTCGTAAATCTATGACTTGATTAGTGATTTTATCGCTTATTTCACAGTAAGAGTTCCACTGCAATATTCTTTGCACAATGCTTCCTCTTGTTGCAGTAGTTGATCATTCAAGGAAATGGATTCTGTGATGAATTCTGTAATTTTAGGATCCTCCTTGTGCATCTCCTGCACATCCCGCAACTGTTTTTCTTTCTCATCCAAACTATTCTGGTAGCTTATCTGCATTTGTTAGAAGTCCTGCTGTAGTCTTTCAAGCTCTTTCTATGCTTCGTTGTTGGCATTGGCTTGTTGCAACTGTTGTTGCAAAACTCGTATCTGGTCTTCCTTTTCTTTTAGCAGTTGTTGTACCTCAGATGCTTTATCAATGGTTGCAGAGGCATATGCTCCTGCGATCTGAGATAATTTGGTGAGATTCTCAGTGGGATCGGTAGTAGGATCTTGCCATAAGACGTCTAATTGTTCTGCCTCATGAGAGAGTGCATTTTCCAATTTCCTTTTCTTCCTTTGTCTTCTTACTACTACCTTGTGTTGTGGACTATAAAATACATCAAGAGGAGGAATTTCTTCTATCTTGAGGATGAATTCAGAGGATGGGGTGATGGGAATATATTCCATCTCTGGGGTATTGCTAATT
Source organism: Pinus tabuliformis (assembly GCA_031772625.1). Classification (NCBI taxonomy): domain Eukaryota; kingdom Viridiplantae; phylum Streptophyta; class Pinopsida; order Pinales; family Pinaceae; genus Pinus; species Pinus tabuliformis. The sequence continues at coordinate 816,172,925 of CM062820.1, read as the reverse complement.
GTTCCTGTGATTATATCTTTTGTTGCTTGTACATCACTTGCAGGTGTCTTTGTACTTGGTCCCTCTAGATTGATCAATTCATTGAAGGTCTCCCATTCTTTATCTAGTTTGGTTCTGTTTGTTGATGGTTGAACGATGAGAGGGGGAGGATCTGTTTGTGGAGAGGTAAAAGCATGTTGTTGTGGGAGCTCTTTTGATTGGGTGGTATCCTTTATTGACCCCTCGCTTTTACCATGGTCACTTTCTGATCTTTTGGAATGTTCAGATGTTTCTTTTCTGGACTTATATTTAGACCCGTTTGTGCTTGAACTTCTACTGAGACTGATACTCGGAGTTGGTTCCCTTTCGGGTTCCAAGCATAGTTTTTCTAAGGGGATACTAGCTAATCTCCTTTCCTTGTATATCTTAAATTCTTGAAATTCTGCTGGAGAGTATCGCATTTGGGCTGAAATCAGAATTTATTCAAGTTTGTTTTTTTGTTGGAATATGTCATCAAAAAGATCATATTTTCCAGAAAACACCTTTATCTTGAGTGTAGTAGTAAAATTCTTAGCAATATCAAGAGGGTCGAACGGTCTTGCTGAAAATTTGAATAATTGTAAACATGTTATGTTGTTTACTTCTGTGAATGCATGGCCTACATCAAATAGTGAAAAGGCCCCATAGGCTACAGGAAATTGTGGCCAAATAGCCTTCTTTTTATCTTTCAAATATTTAGTCAAACCTCCTTCTCCGCAGGTTTGATAAGCAATTTCTCGTGCCATGAGTTTATGAGGGACATACAAAGGTAAGACGTGAGGGCAAGCAGAACTTCCGAATACCCTAATATATGTAAATAGTTCTTCCCGAAACCATCTCGCGATAGGGAGTATGTCTACTTCTACTCAAGGAAAATTTTAAGGATGGAAAATTTTCTTGAAGTTTAAAACATTGGCGAATCTCACTAATCCCTAATATGAAAATTATAAATGTTTATTGATATATTTGTAAAATTAATCAAATTTATAATTATTTTATATATAGTCTCTATATAATGTTGGCGATTTTTAAGGTAAAATAATTTTATAGTCTAAAATTTGGGCGAATCATCTTTTATAAAATTGGAAATTGGCGAATCTTTTTTGTGGAAAAATCCTGGAAAATTAGCCCACTGGGCGAACATTAGCCCCTAAAATTTTCCATGCTTCTACTTCAGGAGAACATCTTGGAGCATTTTTATCATACAACATTCTGTATAGGGGCAACATGATTCCATGACAAATTTTGTAGAAGTGCGGAGTGAACTTAGAGTCCCGCAATTCTTTATGATAGATATGAATGGGTAAGGGGTCTTGAGTCGTCCATTTCCAACCCATCACAGGAAAATTAGAAACATAACATATCACATACATCAAGTAAGAAAATAAGTAAAAAGGGGGATAAATTCTCTGAGAAACAGTTCTTTTAGACCGGTAGTTTACAATAGTCGTGACTAGGTTATCAAACAATATTTTAGCCCAATCCACAATAGTAGCATCTGTAGTGACATCCAATAATGGTAGCCATTCAAATGAAAATTTGTTAATGTCTGGCATTCCAAAAAGTCTACAGAAATATGGGGAGGTGAGAGAACTAGTACTATACATACCATGTTTATCCTTCTTTAGCAGTTCGTCCCTCCTCGACTAGTCTTTGGTGGTTTCTGCCAGGTCTTGGTTTTCTTTTGCAAATTTCTCCATGAACTGTTTGTTATAAGTGGTCTGTGGCTCTGGTAAATGATACATGAGCCTCAAATCTTGTGTAGCGAATGAGCCAATGAGTCCTTGAACCTAAGTCTTAAACTATCTATTTCTGATATCCACGCTGTCCAGTATCCATTTAACCATGTCCGTATATGGAATAATTTTGGGCCTCGCCACTATTCGATGTAAGAACGAACAAGCTAGCTCTGTAAGGGATGCTTCGGAGGAACTATGTGAGCCTGCAGTAGCCTCAACCTCCATTAATCTGGGATTCTCTTCCTCAAGTAGATTTTACATGCCTTCCCAGGTAGCAATACCAGCATCTCGGTTGCAGGCGGTGTCTATATACAAGGGCGCCATTTCCTTTTCTTCAGAGCTCGGGGCTTTGCCTTTCTTTCCCATAGTATCCTGCATACTGCTTTGTATCGTTCTTTGTTCTTCATTCCTGCAATTTACAAGTGAAGTGAGAATAATGATAAGGAAAGGTGACGGGAAAGCTTTAAATTCCGAAGACATATAAAATACACCACCTTACGTGAAATTTTTTTTGATAAGCATGAAACCCTATTGCATTAATTACTGGCAACTAACTCATTGATTGGCATTAAAGCGCATAACCAGGTCTTGGTTTATGGAAAATACGTTTTCGAACCACAAGCCCACAAGATCTGCTATGAAGCGATTTTGTGATTTTCTTCATAATATCGAAGATCGCAACATCGCAGAATCACGACATCGCTTGCTTGCTATATCATATATCGCAACATCGCAGAATCAGGACATCGCTTGCTTGCTATATCACAAACTCACAATATCGCATTATCGCATAATCGTGCTATCGCATTTCTGCTTTTATCGCAATATCACAGGATGCTCTATCGCAATATTGCAATATTGCGATATCGCAGGAGCGTGGCATATGACAATTTTCGTTAATCTATTTTCTGTGATTTGTGATATGCGCCATCGCATATCGATAGTTTAAAGTTTTTCAATGTAAGTGGTGTTTGACGCATGCGATGCGATATATGTCTATAGTCCCGTATCGCGATTTCACAATTTTAGAATTCAGCTTGCAAGGGGGTATTCATGATCCTTTTGCGATGCGATATTTCCTAAGGAATAATCATACTTTATCATAAAACTTAGGCCGTTTGATTTTTTAAGGGTTTTCTCCTAAGTTTAAGATGGTAAGTTTTATTGAAAAAGGAAATATAAGCACTAGTTGATTTTTTAAATTTTTGACTAAGGGTCCCCACTTATTTAGTATTAGTAATAACACCAAATAAGAAGGGGGTTGTTGCTGGCCACAACACATAGAAATCCTATTTGCACCTAAAACTTTCTGAAGTAGATGATCCATTTTCGACAATGGATAGTTATCCTTTAAATATGATTTATTCAGATTTCGGAAATCTACACATAGCCTAATATCAGCATTTTTCTTTCTAACAGGAACTAGGTCGGCTACCCAATCAGAATACCTTAAAGGTACTATGATATGAGCATCAAGCAACTTTTAAAGTTCTTTCTCAATGGTTGGAAGTAGTATGGGATTGATTCTCCTTAGTTTTTGTTGAAAGGGCTTTGCTTCTAGTTTCAAAGGAATCTTATGCTCAATCAAAGATGTATCATAAGTTTTTAACTCATTATAAGACTAGGAAAAAACATCTTTGTAATTATTAAGAAGATTCAAGCATTTGAATTTTACATCCAAAGGCAAGGTTGATGACAATTTAGCATTTCACACATCATTCAAAGTCCCAATATTTCATTCTTCGGATTCTTCTTCAGGTGATTTAAACAAGGGGTTTTTAGAGACATCGTTATTGTCAAATAGTTTTTCCAATAGAACTAATCCTGTAGGAATAAAGGTATTAGATAATTGGATGATATCATGATCAAGAATTTTAGGACTGAATGAAGTTTCTGGATTTTGGTGATTTGCTTCTTGAACATCTTTTTGATCTTCTTCAATTTGCATATTCAAGAATTCATCAATAACTTGAAGGAAATATTTTAATTGTTCATCATCTTCAAAAATCTGCCAATGTTTAAGGTTATCAAGAATTGATGGTTTATACTTGAATTGAATTTGGTACTCTAACAATACTGCTTCAGGGATTTTGAATGAGCTTGTTGAGACAACTAGTGAGTCAGCATGCATATTTTCATCTCTAGGAATAACGATTATGTTAAATCCTTGGAAGAAATTTTCAATTGTGTTCCAAGCTTCATTTCTATAGGATCTAAGCCTTGGGTGTTTCGTCTGACACAATTTCTAACCTCATTCACTATAAGCTCAGAATCAGAAAAGACACCCAAGTTTTGAACCTTTAAACTCTTAACTAATTCAAGACCAAGAAGAAAAGGCTCATACTCAACCACATTATTGGTGACCTCAAATTCAAGTTTATAAGACTGAGTTATGTTTTCTTTATTTGGTGAAATTAAAACAATTCCTGCTCTTGCTCCTTCTTTTGATCAAGAGCCATCAAAATAAAGTTTTTTGATATCTGATTCTACAATTTTAGGCTTGGAAACTATATTTTCAATGGAGATTTGAGTGTTTGATGCATTTTGTGAAGATAACTGAAAGCAACCAAAATCCTGATCTATTGCATAGATAGGGTGGGTTTTTTATTGATCAGACCTACAAATAGTATGAAGGAATATGACTTCCCTATATAACCTTAAATGTTCACCTCCATAGATTGGAATAGTAGCAAAAGACATGTCCATTTGAAGTGATCCTCTAATTTTGGCATAACATGATCTGGATAGGATCATGCCAAACTTGGCAGGAATATCAATGACAACTATGTCTAAAACTATACTCTTGACAGGTATTTGAGCTAAGGTCACAACTAGGTCTTTGATCAATCCTAGGCATGGTACTTTCTTTGAATCAAAGGTGTAAATATCATGATAATAACGAGTAACTTGTAACTGAAGTTGGTCCATAATTACCTTTGGCATAAGGTTATGAGAAGCTCCAGAATCCAACATGCAGTTATAGAAAAGAAATTCATGAGCCTTTAAGGTTACATAAAATGGTGGAACAATTTCATCAATCATATCAGAAATAGGGCCAAACACTAATGAGGGCTTTTCATCTTGAAAACTAATAACATCTCCCTCAACATCTAAAGTAGAGGACTATATCCATTTAGACACTCGATTTTTATAACTAGGGTTTTTGGAAAGTTCAGCCAAAGGTATAGGAATTTTAACCCTTTCCAATTCGTTTTCAATATTAAAAGTTGTCAAAATAGTAGACTTGTCAGATGAAAAGGTTTCAGTGGATGACTCTGTAGTCTGAGGTGTTGGAGTTTGTGTTTAAATTGATTTTATTGTAGGTTCAATTATAGTGGTATATTTTGAAGTTCTACCAGGACCTAATCTAGGTCTTAGATCATACCTCTTATTCAATTCTACAATAAAAAATTCAGAGAATGCTAGGTATTTTTAAATTTGAGCATCTCCTTGTTCTTGTTCAAAAGGCTGAGTTGAAGATGAAGGAAATATTGCCATTTGTACTGTTGAATAATCAATATTATTGATATCTTCATTGATTAAAGGGTCTGTATCTTGTGGTTGTTGATCATCAATCAACAAAGGTGGTTGAATGTTTTGATCATAACCTGGTCTTTGAAGAATCTGCATTTGAGGATTTCTTTGGAATTGAGTTTGAGCTTGAGCTCTGACAACAGTTTGCTGAGCAGTTCTAGGTTGTGTTTCAATTTTAGAAATAATATTAGAAAGGTTTCTAAGTAAATATGTAATTTCATCAATTTTCTGATCTTCAAGTTTAGATTTGGAAAAAGATGAGTCATTAACCCTAGCTTTTAGTTTTCGTTCTTCTTTCTCTGCTTTAGCTTTAAGTTTTCCAGAAGCTAACCTATTAGCTTCTACCTCTATATCATTTGTCTGCACGTCTTCTAATGTATTACAAACCCTTTCCCTTAGCATGACTACAAATTCATCTTCAAATGCTTTGGAAAATATCACCTTTGCAGCTGCTACTAGTGGTTTACAATCAGCAGGCATTTTATGATAGAGTTTGTTAAATCTTTTCATGAATTTTGCAACTGGTTCACCAGGGTTTCTCTTCAATTCTTCAAATTTAGTTAGTTAGCTCTAAGTTGCATAAACCAGATCCTAACATTTGCTTCTAAATATTGTACAAATAATCTCATATAAACATCTTCCTATTCTATCATATTGTCAGCAAAATCTAGGAAAGCTGATACATGATCCTCTGCTAATGGACCTATTTCTCCATTAAATATTGGTAGATGTTTTAGATATCCATTAGGAAAATTTTCCAAGTTTGTAGGGAGAAGTAGAGCAGCATACCTTTCTTGCACAATGGGTCGAAAAGCCATAATAATAGGAGGAGTATGGAGTGATTGAGTGGATGATGATGAGGAAGAGGAAGATGATGAAGATGAATCGGTAGGGGTACTAGTATGTGGAGGAGAGAAAGAGGGAGGAGACCTCTTTGATGATTTGAAAGGGATTTTAATAACCATCTTCTAAACTCCTGGTGGAAAGTCTTCCTTATTATCAAACAAAGGATTTGAATAGACATAAAATGTCTCTTCAATATTAGTAGAGGTTGATGGAATAGAATAAGGAGTTGGAGTAATGAAGTCTGCAGGCTTGAATTCAAGTAAATGTAAACCCAATTCTTCCTCAGATGAAGGTGATTTGATAGGAATGGATGGGACTTGATATGACTCAAGTGATTGTATTAGAAAGGCTGATGGAAGATCTACTCCTCTATAATGGAGTTCAAAAACCCTAGGAGGTAGTTCAGTCCAATCAATATGGGATGGCACATGTTAAAAAGGATCTACAGATGAGATGTCTTGAGGGTGTAAAGCTAAAGAAGAAGAAGGGGTTCTATGTCTTCTCCTTGAAGAGGCTCCCCTAATAAGTCTTTCTAGATCTGGTAAAGGGTTAACAATTTTAGAATCAGAATGTGATCTAGTATACTTAAAAGGAGCCAGCTTGGACCAGTGGAATCGCCAGGTGAAAGATTTTGACCTATATCCTTATCGTTTATTCACCTTAAAGGAAAGGGAGAATCATTGCCCCAGGGAAAATTTAGCTTTCAATCCTTCACTCCTCGATAATGATGCCAATCTAATGTTGTCGTTTGAGATAACTTGAGGTCAATTAGGTATGCCAAAGCATCTATAATGTTTTGTTGTTTTAAATGATTATATGACCAATGAACTATTTATAAATAGGTGATTTAAACTTAGATATATTCTTAATAAAATAAAAGGTTGTTCTTTAAATGCACATGGTTATTTTTATTTTAGTGGAATGGGGAAGTAGAATATAAAGAGGTATAATTGATTTAATATTCAAACTGATTATTGAACCAATTATAAGTAGAAATTAAGAAAACAATTTTTTCTTAATCAACAAAATATAATCATACTATCACAGATATATGCAATTTATACTAAAGAGGAATTTACAATAACAAATAGTTCTGTAAATTTATCTCTTATTTAAATTAAAACTTCACAAAGGATCCAAAATGAAACTAAAATTCAATTAAATTTTAAATCGGATAACTACAAAAGAATTAATTTATATGAAGAAGACATAATGAATAAACAAGATGAAATACAACTCACTGAGAGACAGACCATATGAGGAAAATCTAGAATCTTTTATTATATCAAAAATGCTTCAGCTTAGTACAAATTTGCTTGATAACTTGTTCAAGGGTTCAACCCTTAATACTTCGACGGAATGAAGTATTTAAACAAAATTACAAAAATATTACAATTAATTTCTAAGTGACACGAAATTATATTATTAACTTTGAACTAACATAAAAGAAATAATGTGATCAAAAGGAATGAATCTGGCGAAGTGATCTGGACATCTGGCCCTTCTTTGGAGGAGAACAATTGTTGAGTGGCCACTATTTGGGTGTTGCACTAGTGAAGCTGATATGTCTTTTTAATCCTGGAATTCACACAACTTATCCCACCTCTCTTCATCTAGAATAGAAATCTTTGTTACCTCGCGGTAGATCTCATATACCTCAGTATACCAAGCAAAAGTGGGTTTTACTGCAAAAATATGTTTTATCTCATGTTGGATAAAACTTATGTTGTTGATAAATTCGTAAAATCTCTCCCAGTCATAGAACCTTTGATGTTGGAAGACTTAGTTGTATCCTTTGCAATGTCTTGAAGCTTCTTCTTGTAATATTCCCTGGTCATCAATTTGTCATTGATCACAAATAGAGAAGGCAAACCTTTCATGTTCAATGCATCTATTCTAGTGAAAAACTTGTTAACTGCTACCTCTAGAGTGTAACATTTCTTTGTCAAGTTACAACCAAGTTCTTCTTTGTTATAACTTTCTTTACATCCAGGATAGTTTCTATTCTATCATCTACTCCTAGATCATCTAGCTCATATCTGTTTTTGGAATTGAGGAACTTTATGATGTTGTTGGTTGTAGGAGGCATTTCTCCCAATTCAACATTAATAGTGGAAATGGTTTGCTTGGCTTTCTTCATCAATTCCTTCTGCTTGAATATAATATGGATACATGGCCAGATTTCCTCTATTTCTTCAATGATATTGTTCCATATCATTTCTTTAACATGGGCTAGTGTGTATCCAATATAAGACTCAGTTGCTGACGTCTTCCATGCCTCTATCTAATTTTGAGCTCTCTGTAGCTCTGCTGCATGAAAAGTCTCAGTCTTTGTCTGATGATCCTGTAGAAGTTTTACTTGAGTCTGCAACCTTTTGATCTCTTTAGTCTGGAGAGACATGTTTTGTACTGCATTGGCTAACTGATCTGCAACATCTCTTGTGCTTTGTTGTGATAGGGAGTGCTTCCAAATGGACAACAGTCATTTTGGAAGCCTTCTCCTTTTATTTAATCATATTTTCCATATATGTCTCCATTTTCTTCAACTGTGCACTCTGCTCCATGATGAGCTTCATCATGTCTGTCTTTTGTGTTTCTGTTTCTTCAATACCCTTGTCCAGGGGATCCTCTGTAGCTGGCAATTTCAAATGCTTCCTTAATGCTGCTACGTCTAAATTATTTTTCTTTACAAGCTCTTTTGTAGCATTGATGTTTGTAGGGTCATAACCCACTTTGATTACCAAGTCCTCCAGAGTTTTGATCATGGTGTCTTTGGCAAGTTCAGAGACCTTCTCCATCTTTAGTTGTGATTGAACATTGGCTAATGTAACCTGCAGTTTAGACAAACTGATAGCAGTGTTAGTTACAATGGAAAAAATCATTTCCCCAGTCTGCTTGTGTAACTCCATTTGGTCAATGGGATGTATGTCTTTTATGCCAAACTCAAATGATGTATTCTTGTAGTCAGATGCTACCTTGGGCTGGGGAACCTATTCCTGGAGGAATGCCATTTTCATTTTAACTTTCTCTTAATTAAAGGCTGATAGAAGCCTGCTTTGAGAACTGGAAATCTACTTCCAGAACTGATTGTAGGTGTTAATTTTCAAGGCCTCATTCCTTACTTTTATTTCCTTTAAAATGTCCATTATACTTTTCTTTGTCTCCCCTGTACTAGGTGTGCTCGTCTGTATTTACTGTTGAGCTTGTGAAGTTGTGGAGGTGGTGGGAGACAGTGTAGTATGATCACCCATTAATGATGAAACAAGTGGCTCATTAGTGGTGATAATGTTCTCCTACTCTGAATCCTTGTTGAGGCTTAGTTTGGAACTAAGCTTGGCCTTCTTTCTATACATAATTTTGAATCCTTCATTGAAAATTTCAGTCCCTGAAGGGCAATCTTCTTCTCTACTTCTCTTAGCTATTTTCTCCTACATGGTAGGAGTCTATACTGTAGAGGATGATACGAGCTGCTCTTTTGCCTATTGTAGGGTATTCTCAACCCATTCTATTTGGTTTTTGTACTTCTCTATCTCTAGTTTAGCTGTTTGAAAATAAGCAGTAGATTTTGTTTCTACTCTTAATTTAGAAATGATCCCTAATGGATCATATGACCAAGTGAAGCTAAGGCTGAACTACATTTCTTTTAGTAGCTTATCTCCTTCTTACCCTACTTCCCTACTGTTGCAAATGAAAGGACCAATCTGTGTTTTAATTTTGAACTGGGACTTCTTCTTAGCAGCTACAAAGTGGATCTCATCCATATTGAGCATCTGCCTTATGTACTCTAGAGCAAAAATCCTCATTGGAAAGAATTTGGGCAGTTTGTAAGGTGCAAGTTCACACCCAAATATTCTCAATTCTATATAATTTTGATAGAGGTACCTGGTGGGCTCCAGTATTGTAGCAATAATGCTACAACTCCTAGAGCTTCCTATCTCTAATTTTATCAACCCGGTAGTTCGTACAAACTTGGAAGCGATGGTGCTGTATGCACAAGTACTAGCTCTTGTCGCAGCTGTCACTTGGTCAGCTGGCACAAGTCCGCTAGGGCTCAAGCCAACTTCTATATGCTCACAGAAGAAGCTTTATGAATGATGGACGAAAGCTAACTCAAAGGAGACCAGTCTAATTGCAGGAAGAAACTGAAAGCCAATAAAGCATGAAAACCCTAGTAAACCCTAATTTGACTAGCGAGACCCTTACAATGCAAAACTGTGAATGAAACTACTACCGATAATGCCATTACTTGCAGTGAACTGAAATACATGCATCTAAGCTACTTGCATCTGAAAAGACATGTTTTTGTATTTTTTTCATTAAGTGGTTGGATTTATTGTGATGATACTTTTGATTAGGGTTGGTTGTGCAGGAGCGGTTGGAATGGAAGGAAAGCATGGGCAAGGTCAGGATGGCTAGGGGAGGTCCCAGAGGGTCTCTAGCATCAGTCCACAGAAGTCTACCACGTTCGGATGCTCAGCAACCGAGTTTGCAGGCTTCTATAGGAAGTCTGCAGGGGATCCTACAGGAAACTCAGGGATTTCTACAGGAAGTCTGTGCAATTCTACAGGATGTTTGACCGAGGAAGTTTTGGGAGATGGTGAAGTGTTGGAGTGGTGTGGGAGGATAGGTGAGATGGAGATGGAGCTGGTGATGGCTCAGGAGCAGAGAAATTAGATGGAGAAAGAGTGCATGCAGTGGGTTGATGGCTGGAAGGACGGGATTACGAAAGGTTAAGTAAATGAAGCTACGTGGAAATGGATGAGTTGGAGGGTAAATGAGCTGGACAGAGGCCGAGTAGGGCTTGAGGAGAGATCAAGAAGAAGAAGAAGGAAGTGGAATGATATGGAGCAGCGTAAATGAAACAAATGACTTATGCACCAAAAACGAGAATTCATTAACCTATGATAACTGTGCCATGAAACCTATGAACAGCAATGGAAAACCAAGAAATGAAACTCGTGCATGGAAGTGGAATGTAGGAGTATGGTTCAATATCAAAAGTGCATGGATGGATCTTCAACGAAAATGTCTATGTTGCAGCTTGCATGGAAGTGAGAAGAACTGCGTTTCTTTTCGGGGGTTGGTTATGGACTGCACCCCAATCCCTAAGAGAGATGGCAGTGAGCCTTAACAACCTTTTTCCGGAGCTCCAATAAATTATAGCTATCCTCCTATCGAATCTAAGCAACTGAAAGCAAATTCACCATAAACTAATCCTATTCAACCTCATGAAAAAGACTAAACTAACAGACTGTAAATTCAAATTGCATGTCAAAGTAAAGACTCAAAGTGCTGGAACGAAATGAAAATAACATTACAACACCGAGGAGATCTATTGCTCTCAGGTTGGGCCCTAACCTGAGAGCTATAGCTCCCTTAGAAACTCAGAATGAGATCAAAATCTGCCTGCCTTTATTCATAACCAAAAATCTGATGTCATGCCAAAACTGGCTTACAAAAGGAACAAACACCGAGCTGTAGCTCGTACTTCCAAATTACAAGAGCAATACAAAAGTTCAAAAAGCCTCTATCCAAGGCTACGGCCTCAGTATTTATGCAAAATGATCATCCAACAGGTGTCCTTGATTTGTGGAGCTCGGCTGTCCAACTGAAGGTTAAACTGCTGATCCTGTAGAACAGTTATAACTGCTGTTCCTGTAGGACAGTTGTAACTGCGGTTCCTGTAGAACGGTTGGCTGCCTCTAAGCTCGGTGGGGAGATTGGTTGGAGCTCGGAGCTATGGTGGGAATCACGAGGAAGGTCCCCAAGACTGTGGACATCCTCTCCTAAAAACCAGCAGTGCCACCTTACTGTCTCCTTGTCTCCTTTCTCATGGTCTTTGCTCCCTTTTAATGCCAAAAACTTGAAATCATCATGTATTAGTCACGTAGATAGAATTCCTACCCTTCTTCCTACAAACAACACGAATAAACCAAGAAATGAATGCATAAGCAATAAGAAATGAATGGTTTGAGCAGAGCAAGTAGGCCAAATGAGCCCAAATTGTACCAAAAATTGGGGCTCATCATCACCCCCCAGCTAAACTATTTGCTCATCCTTGAACAACTTTGCCATGGCTCCTCGTCTTTGGCCGAGAACTAGATCCCGGAGCATGCTTTTCCTTTCCTGTTTTTGGCGGCCCTGCCTTTTCTGCCCTTGGTGGTGACGAAGGTGGTGCTTCTTCCTTTCCTGGTTTTGGCGGCCCTGCCTTTGCTGCCCCTGGTGGTGACGAAGGTGGTGCTTCTTCCCCCTTTCCCATTTCCTTGAGCCGGGCTTCGGAAGACGATTGGCCTATTTTTCGTGTCCAGGAAGTTATTTTTGGGCTTCCCTTCTCGGGGGTGGCTGATGTTTTAGAGGGGGTTCTTGCACTGGGTGAAGTAGGGGCATCCCCTGAAATGGTTTGGCTGCTGGGTGGAGGCTGTGGCTTGCCCGTGTTTATCCTCTTGCTTCTTCTGGCTTCAGATGGTAGAGGGGTCTCCCTCTCTCTCTTCTCCTTCGGCTTTGGAGGTGTACTGAGGGCGGCCAGCGCTGCTGCTGCCTCCTTTTCTAGAATACCAGCCTTCTCTTTCTTGCATTTTGCTCTCTCAGAGCTCCTTGTAGAGGGCCCCTCCTTTTTAGATTTCGGGCTTCCTGTAGAAGACCCAGCTTCGCCCACTTCCGGGCCTCTTGTAGAAGATTCTTTCTTTCCCGATTTTGGGCTTCTTGTAGAAGACCCGGCTTTAGCCACTCCCGGGCTTCCTGTAGAAGCCCCTGCTTTGGTAATATTCGGGCTTCTTGTAGGAGCCTGTTTCTCGATGACTTTCGGGCTTCCTGTAGAAGCCTTTGTCTTTGTTTTTGGGCTTCCTGTAGAAGCCTGCTTCTCAATGATCTTCGGGCTTCCTGTAGAAGCCTTTGTTTTTGTTTTTGGGCTTCCTGTAGAAGCCTGTTTCTGCTTCCCTGTAGACACAGGTGTCTCCACCTCTGCTTGCTTGCCTGCCTGAGTTTTGCTTTTTGCTTTGGTTGCAGGTGTTGTTGACATACTTGGGCTGACGTGGACCACCTCAGCTTTGTCCATTCTGCTCTTCATCCTCTTTTCCCTTGCTGACAAGATAGGTGTGCCACCTTTTTCTTTGTCCTCCTTTTCCTCATGCTTCTTCCTTTGTTCTCTCTTCTGTACTGTGGTCGGGGTCTTCTGGCCTTCTTCTCTCTGTTCCTCGGCCACTGCTTCTTGTTCCTCACTGCTGGAGGAACCCGTTTCTTCGATCAACATTTTAATTTCCCCATCTTTTGTCAAATTCCGGAAGGATTCCCATGAGAGGGGAACCTTATATGAGTGCAGCGCATCCTCCACAAGAAGCTTGATCAACCCATGGTGAGCTATCTGATCTGGTATGCCCTCTTTCAGCTTTGTGGCACACTCCATTAGAGACTAAAGTAGGTAATAAGGGATGCTCAGTTTTTTTTCTACAGGAAGATCAATTCGGTGCCTCAATTCAGTGAGCAGCCGAAAATGATATGCATATACGATGCTAAAACGGCCTTCACAAGTGATATATTTCATGATTTGCAAACTGACTTCATTCCAAGGTGGCAACAGGCTCGTTCTTCGCACCCCATTTTTGTCCTCCGAGAATTCTTCCTCAGGTGGGAAGAATTCTTTCTTTGCCTGCTGGCTCAGCTTTCTTTCCTCCTTATCCCACGGCAAACCCATAGGGAGTTCTGTGATCCGACTGATATATTCCGGGGTGAGCTTGAGGCTTAGACCTCTGAAGTTTACTGTGGCCAGTGTCTGGGATTTCGGCTTCAGAGCCTGCAAGAATTCTTCGGCCACTTCATCATCGTAGCCCTGCAGCTTATCACAAAAAGACATCCACTGTGCTTTTGTAAAGAGCTCTACCACTGCCGGGTTTTCCCTTAATTTGGCTGAATCAGTGGGTTCTCGGCTTATAAATCCACCTGGCATGATGAACACGGTTGTTTTAATTAAAGGTGGCAAATGCGAATGAGATTTGGTCTATTAAGACAGAGCATGCACATAATCCACAAAATTCAACACAGTCTACCTATACTGCCATCCTGTAGAACGACAACATAGGCACAGCAAACAACAATTTCACCAATATCTTTATGACCAGACTGTGGACGATGGTCTTGCCACTCTTACTAACCAGTTGCATGAAGAGTTCAGGGTTACCTCTTTAATTGGCCACCTTCTTTCGTGAGGCACCCGCTTCCCTGTAGAAGACTGCGATCCTGTAGAGACTGCGTTCCTGTAGAACTGCGTTCCTGTAGAAACTGTGTTCCTGTAGGAGCAGTGCGCAATTTTCGGGGAGGACTGTAGTTGGCCTGCGCGCGAGGTGTGCTTCACCGGTGTTCTGGTAGCCAAAATCTCGGCGTATCAAAGCGCAGAGGAGATCAGAATAGCCACTCGAGTTTGAAGTGGTGGTTGATAAATGCATGTGCATGATCTAGCCGATTAGATTTTGAATCGGTGCAATCCGTGGCGCGGGGGGTGAGCTGTCCCCGCCGGACCGTTGGGCGACGTCATCCATCATTCGCCTGCGTATTCACTTGCTGCCACATCCATTCCCACAGATTTTCCGCCACCTTTTCCTGCTAAACTCATTGTTTCCGATGGGAGTGTTCTCACGTGCGTGCCGCTCATTCTCTTTGTCATGGCCGCCACCCAAACATCTAATTACACCATAACTAGCCGACGTGGCCAGTCGACTGGCCATACGGCCACTCAACCATTCACTTTTACGCCATACAAACAATTCAAAGTAAAATTCATGCGATTTGATGGAAGGAAAGGTCGACACACTTACCTACGTGGCTGCACACGATTTTTCTAGTCTTTGGACGATGATGAGTGGATCTACCTGTTGCATGCGAACTTACACAGACCTGGAGGCTCGTGGTTACAGGCTGCCGACGATGGAGTGGATGCTTTGGTTGCATGCACCCGCGTTTTATTGCAGATGGCGGTGCTGTGAATGGTATCCACTCGAGCAGGTTGAACTGTTACAAGATTCATGCAGGGTGTCTCGTAACAGTTCTTCCTCCTTGGGTGCATGCTGCACGACGGAGGATCTGGCCTTTCAATCACGTTCCCGGAGCTTCTAATGCCTGTGGTATGAGATCTCAGCATTTGTTTATCTTCGAAAATGGCTTTTCCCGCGAGAACTCATTGATCTTCTTTGTTGGTGCAGGGAACTTGGTTGCATGTCGACAAGGATGGTGGAGCAAGGTGACAGCAATGTGCAAGGGTGCCAACAGAGGCTTGCATGCATCCAAACCAATCCATAGTTGCTAAATCTCCTTTTAAGATGAATTCTGGGCTGTCCCAAACTTCTACAGGAAGTTTCCTGTAGAACACAGAGCTTCCTGTAGAAAGTTCGGGCTTCCTGTAGAAAGTCTGCACTTTCCTGTAGAAAATCCGCGCCTTCCTGTAGAAAGACTGCATCTTCCTGTAGAAAGACTGCATCTTCCTGTAGAGGACTCAAACCATGATAGAATTGCACATACCTTGACAAAACATGGGTACCCTTTGGAGGAGGTGCTGGTGAGGTCCCTTGACAGCATGATAATGACCCTTGGCTTTGAGTTGAAGGCTTCCTCTCCTCCATAGAACATCTTCAACCTGCATGCAATTTTACCATATTTTGCTTATTGTTTTTTTTCTTTTTTACTTTTTTCTCTTTTTTTTTGAAAGATAATAGGGGCGCCTCAAAGAGGTTTTCACCCGTGCCATCTGCCCTGAGCGCCTCAGAGAGGTTTTCAATCAAGGATCTTTTTCAAACCTTTTTTTTTTTTTTTTTTAAAGACAATAGGGGCGCCTCAATGAGGTTTTCACCCCTACTACTTGCCTTGGGCACCTCAGAGAGGTTTTCACCCAAGGATTTTTATTTTTATTATTATTATTATTATTATTATTTTTTTATTTTTTTTATATCCTTCAGGGTATGCCAAAAGCAGAGGCAGAACCCTTCTCTATGACCAATACAGATTTCTCCATAGTTTTGATGAACTCTTGTCTTGAGAGAGGTCTCCTGTAGATCTTCAAACGATGCCCATTGACAAGCATGGGAATGGCTTCCTCATCAATGGTTCAAATGAGGACAGATCCATTGTCATGGCATTTCTCCACTGCATATGGTCCTAGCCATCTGGTTCTCAGCTTCCCCTTGAAGTCTTTGTATCTGGAGTCATACAACAAGGCCCAATCTCCCGGCTGAAATTGCTTGTCATGGAGATGTTGGTCATGCCACACCTTTCTCTGAAGTTGAACCACTTCTGAGTGAAGGAGGGTCTGCATTCGGTGCTCATCCAGGCCATTCAGCTGCAGTAGCCTTTCTTGTTGTGCATGGCTGAGATCTAGGTCCAGTTGAGCTGCCATCCTCAAAGTGTTGTATTCAAACTCAATGGACAGCAAAGCCTTCTTCCCATAGACCAGCTCATACGGTGTGAAGCCGGTGGTGGTCTTCCAAGTGGTATTGTAAGCCCATGTGGCTTCAACCAGGCGATCTGCCCAGTCCTTTCTGCTGCTGCTCACCACCTTAGTCAAGATCCCTTCTAATGCTCTATTGGTGACTTCCACCTGCCCATTTGCTTGAGGGTGATAAGGGGTGGAAGTCCTATGCTTGATCTTGTGATGAGCTAGTAGATCTTCAACCAGGTTGGAGGTGAACTGGCTCCCTTGATCGATAACCAGCTCTCTTGGATAGCCAAACTTATAGAAGATGTTTTCTCTTAGCAACTCGGCCACCTTTTCTTCTGTTGCTGCTTTGATTGCTTTGGTCTCTGCCCACTTTGTCAAATAGTCAGTACACACAATGATGTAAGTCCTTTGCCTCGAAGAGGGGTTGATTGGGCCCACAAAGTCCATGCCCCACTTCTCAAATGGCTCAAGAGTCACTTGAGGTTGGAGAGGAATCTCATCCCTTTGGGTCGGTTTCCCCATTCTTTGGCATTGGTCACACTGACTGACATATCTTCCGACATCTTGATGAAGTGTGGGCCAATAGTAGCCTGCCTGCAGGATTTTGAAGGCAGTTCTCTTTGCTGCAAAATGTCCTCCACAAGGCCCATCATGACAAGTGAGGAGGATATCAAAGACTTCCTCCTCCCTTACACAACGCCTTAAGATCTGATCGGGGCCAAGCTTGAACAGATTGCCCCCGATCCAAGTAAATGAGGCACTTTTTCTGATGATTCTGCTCTTCTCTCTTGAAGATAGGTGTGGAGGGAACTGTGCTGAAACAAGATAGTTCGCTATATCAGCAAACCATGGAGAGAGTACTGAAATAGCAAACAGATGTTCATCGGGCATCTAGTCATCCACTGTTCCATCCTCATCTGCAGACAAATCCAATCTAGATAAAAAGTCAGCAACAACATTTTCTCTACCTGGTTTGTCAACAATGGTCAAATCAAACTGCTGCAATAAAAGTAACCATCTAATAATACGAGCATTCACATCTGGTTTATTCATTAAATATCTAATTGCAACATGGTCAGTATGTACAAAGGTCTGGTAACCAGTAATATAATGTTGGAACTTGTTCAGTGCATGGACCACAGCCAAGAATTCTTTCTCGGTTACAGTGTAATTCAGCTCAGCTTTGGACAAGTTTTTGCTAACAAAGTAAATGGCATATGGAAGTTTTTGCTCAACTTGTCCTAAAGCTGCACCTATGGCTTTGTTCGAGGCATCAGTGTGGATGTAGAAAGGTAGGGCCCAGTTTGGACCTCTCAGGATTGGGGCTGACACCAACTTGTCCTTCAATTCATTCAAAGCCCTCTGACAATCGTTAGTCCAATTAAACTCCACATCTTTTGCCAATAGGCCAAACAATGGCGAGGCTAGCTTGCTGAAATCTTTAATGAATCTCTGGTAGTATCCTGCTAATCCCAAGAAACTCCGGAAATCCCTTACCTTTTGAGGAGGTGGAACCCTCTTGATGAGAGCAATTTTGTTAGGATCCACCTGCAACCCTTGGCAAGAAATGGTATGGCCTAGCACGGTCCCTTCAGTCATTAGGAATTCACATTTTTCAGGACTAAGGGACAAGTTCATCTCGGTGCATTTGGTTAGGAATTTTCCCAGGTTGGACAATGCTTCCTGGAAGTTGGCCCCATAAGGAGTAAAGTCATCCATATAGATTTCTACTGCATCATGGACCAGCTCCGAGAGGATGCTCAAGACAGCTCTCTGGAAGGTAGCAGGAGCATTGCATAGCCCAAAGGGAAGGACTCGGTAGGCAAAGGTACCCCAAGGACAAGTGAAGGTGATCTTATCTTAGTCTTCCGGGCTGATTTGGATTTGGTTGTACCCGCTAAACCCATCGAGGAAAGAGAAGAACTTCTTTCCTGCCAGTCCATCCAACACTTGATCTATGAAAGGTAGAAGGAAATGGTCCTTCTTGGTAGCTTTGTTCAGTTCTCGGTAGTCCACACAGATTCTCCATTTCCCATTTTTCTTGGGAACCAACACTAGAGGGGACACCCATTCACTATCTGAGATGGGGTAGATGAATCCGGCATCCAACAGTTTTTGCAATTCTTCCTTGACAATGTCCTTAAGGGCTGGATTCATTCTCCTCTGAGGTTGCCTAACCGGTTTACAATCCTCTTTGATGTATATATGATGGGTACAGACCGAAGGATGGACTCCTTTCATTTCCTTATAGCTCCAAGCAAAAGCATCTAAGTGATTTGCCAACAGACTACACAGCTCCTTTTCCTAGGAAGGAGATAGGGAGGAGCTGATCTTCAATGCTTTCTCAGGGCCGAACTCCACATTCTTGACTCTGGGAGTAACAGGGTTGGTTGTAAAAAGATCCACTAAGGTGCTGGCTTGGGCATCCTCCACCAATCTCTCTAAGGGTAGTGCACTGGAAGGTGGATTCTGGATCAAGGTCTCAATCAAGTCATCCTCGGTTGGGGGGTCTCTTCTAGTGGTATCTAAGGTGCACAGAGGTGTTGAGTACACCTCGTCTTCCTCTCCTTCTTCCAACCAGAGTGGTAAGTCATGCTCTAAGGAGGGTTGGGCAGGAGGGTATAGGACTAGCTGCTTGGACATGGGACCATTTTTAATGGTCATGTTTCCTGCATGACAACTTATGTAAGCATCTGCAGTAGCTAACCAAGGCCTTCCCAAAATGAGAGGATATCCAGTAGCTTGGCCTTTGGTTGCAGAACCAGGAAGTCTGCAGGGTATTCCCAAGATTCAATAGAGACCAAGACATCCTCCACAATCCCTTCGGGAGTCACGGTGGAGCGATCTGCTAATTGCAGTACTGTCGAGGTCTTCCTCAAGGAACCCTGAAGATTAAGTTTAAGCATGGTATCCCTGGTCATCACATTAATGGCAGCCCCCAGATCAATCAAGGTGTGAGGTATAATGGTGCCATTGATGTGAACATCTACTACAGGACTTCCAGGATCTAGGTACTTTGGGCAGATGACTTGTCCTAACATAAGGTCAGACAGTTGTCCTATGACATTGATAGTTGAGGCATCTTTCTTCCGTCTGCCTGGGTGTTTGAAACACTTCTCCTTAACCAGTTTGTTGTATATTGGCACATCCTTGATGGCTTGGAGAAGTGGTATTTTTACACACAACTGCTTGAGCTCACCCAGAAGCTCATCCTCCTCTGGGTTGGGTTGTGTGGTGGCTGTTAGTCTCTCAGGAAAGGGTGGAATAGCCTTTGGTTCACTTTCCTGTTTATCTTCCTCATCCTCTGGGGGAGGAGATTGGCGATCTGGTAGAGTCTTTCAAGATCGAAGATTGATCTCCTGGATCTCCACAGCATAGGTAGGACATGAGGTCTCCCCAGTGTATACCTGCTGGGCCTGTCTATTGTTGGGGTTCGGGTTCGGTTGAGCAGGCATTTGAGGTTGCCTTGGAGGAGCAGGAAGTAATGGCTGAGGTTGAACTGGTGGTGGAGGCAAGATGGCAGGAGGAGTGTTGTATTGGGGCCTCCACCCCGACTAAGGTGCATTCCATTGAGGTTGTGGCTGGGCATGTGAGTGATATGAATGAGAAGTAGGTTGAGTGGTGTACTGAGGTGGATAAGACCATGGAGGAGGCATGGACCATGAACGATGAGTAGGGGGACCCTAGGAAGGCATAGGAGTCGATTGGTTGGGGCTGTAATAAGCTTGAGATGCCCCTTGCATCCCCTGCTGATAAGGTCTAGATCCTTGTGGCCTCCTTTGGTTGAGGTAATAGAGAGGCTCTGTGGGAGCTTCTGTCCCTTGGTACATGGCTTTAAACCCAGGTAAGGTTGGACACTGATTTGTGGGATGGTCCTCCTCACAAACGAAACACACTTCAACCGAATGCAATGGACATTCGTTCTTAGGGTGTCTCCTTGTGCACCTAGGGCAGAAGACAGCCAAGGCTCTCTCAGCTTCTTCTATCTTTTGTTGAATCCTGAATGTGTCAAGCTGCATGGCAATGGTCTGTCTCACCTCACTCTTAAGATCTTCTAATTGATTTGCAAGCTCATGTTTGGAGAAAGGGACACTAGTTGAGAGGTGGTTTCCTCTACCTCGTTTCCAAGCTGCCCTGGAGTGGTTTCTAAACACAGTCTTGATGTCCTCATAAGGCAGTTGGTAAATGTCCCCCCCAACTGTCAAATTAGGGTTGATTAAGCAAGCAATGATACCCATTGAACTAATAAGCAAGGGATAACACATGGCAGTAAGATCATGAGAGTTTCCAAATGATGATATGGATGCAACAACCAGAGCTGCACAGGAAGATTCAGCATAGGACCCAAATAGATCTGATCCCATACCAGGGATATCTCCAACATTGTCACCAACATTATCAGCAATGACAGCTGGGTTGCGTGGATCGTCTTCAGGAATGTTCCTCTCAACCTTGCCAACAAGATCATCACCTACATCTGCTGCTTTGGTGTAAATACCACCACCTACTCATCCAGGCCATTCAGCTGCAGTAGCCTTTCTTGTTGTGCATGGCTGAGATCTAGGTCCAGCTGAGCTGCCATCCTCAAAGTGTTGTATTCAAACTCAATGGACAGCAAAGCCTTCTTCCCATAGACCAGCTCATACGGTGTGAAGCCGGTGGTTGTCTTCCAAGTGGTATTGTAAGCCCATGTGGCTTCAACCAGGCGATCTGCCCAGTCCTTTCTGCTGCTGCTCACCACCTTAGACAAGATCCCTTCTAATGCTCTATTGGTGACTTCCACCTGCCCATTTGCTTGAGGGTGATAAGGGGTGGAAGTCCTATGCTTGATCTTGTGATGAGCTAGTAGATCTTCAACCAGGTTGGAGGTGAACTGGCTCCCTTGATCGGTAACCAGCTCTCTTGGATAGCCAAACTTATAGAAGATGTTTTCTCTTAGGAACTCAGCCACCTTTTCTTTTGTTGTTGCTTTGATTGCTTTGGTCTCTGCCCACTTTGTCAAATAGTCAGTACACACAATGATGTAAGTCCTTTGCCTCGAAGAGGGGTTGATTGGGCCCACAAAGTCCATGCCCCACTTCTCAAATGGCTCAAGAGTCACTTGAGGTTGGAGAGGCATCTCATCCCTTTGGGTCGGTTTCCCCATTCTTTGGCATTGGTCACACTGACTGACATATCTTCTGACATCTTGATGAAGTGTGGGCCAATAGTAGCCTACCTGCAGGATTTTGAAGGCAGTTCTCTTTGCTGCAAAATGTCCTCCACAAGGCCCATCATGACAAGTGAGGAGGATATCAAAGACTTCCTCCTCCCTTACACAATGCCTTAAGATCTGATCGGGGCCAAGCTTGAACAGATTGCCCCCGATCCAAGTAAATGAGGCACTTTTTCTGATGATTCTGCTCTTCTCTCTGGAAGATAGGTGTGGAGGGAACTGTGCTGAAACAAGATAGTTCGCTATATCAGCAAACCATGGAGAGAGTACTGAAATAGCAAATAGATGTTCATTGGGCATCTGGTCATCCACTGTTCCATCCTCATCTGCAGACAAATCCAATCTAGATAAAAAGTCAGCAACAACATTTTCTCTACCTGGTTTGTCAACAATGGTCAAATCAAACTGCTGCAATAAAAGTAACCATCTAATAATACGAGCATTCACATCTGGTTTATTCATTAAATATCTAATTGCAGCATGGTCAGTATGTACAAAGGTCTGGTAACTAGTAATATAATGTTGGAACTTGTTCAGTGCATGGACCACAGCCAAGAATTCTTTCTCGGTTACAGTGTAATTCAGCTCAGCTTTGGACAAGTTTTTGCTAACAAAGTAAATGGCATATGGAATTTTTTGCTCAACTTGTCCTAAAGCTGCACCTATGGCTTTGTTCGAGGCATCAGTGTGGATGTGGAAAGGTAGGGCCCAGTTTGGACCTCTCAGGATTGGGGCTGACACCAACTTGTCCTTCAATTCATTCAAAGCCCTCTGACAATCGTCAGTCCAATTAAACTCCACATTTTTTGCCAATAGGCCAAACAATGGCGAGGCTAGCTTGCTGAAATCTTTAATGAATCTCCGGTAGTATCCTGCTAATCCCAAGAAACTCCGGACATCCCTTACCTTTTGAGGAGGTGGAACCCTCTTGATGAGAGCAATTTTGTTAGGATCCACCTGCAACCCTTGGCAAGAAATGGTATGGCCTAGCACGGTCCCTTCAGTCATTAGGAATTCACATTTTTCAGGACTAAGGGACAAGTTCATCTCGGTGCATTTGGTTAGGACTTTTCCCAGGTTGGACAATGCTTCCTGGAAGTTGGCCCCATAAGGAGTAAAGTCATCCATATAGATTTCTACTGCATCATGGACCAGCTCCGAGAGGATGCTCAAGACAGCTCTCTGGAAGGTAGCAGGAGCATTGCATAGCCCAAAGGGAAGGACTCGGTAGGCAAAGGTACCCCAAGGACAAGTGAAGGTGGTCTTATCTTGGTCTTCCGGGCTGATTTGGATTTGGTTGTACCCGCTAAACCCATCGAGGAAAGAGAAGAACTTCTTTCCTGCCAGTCCATCCAACACTTGATCTATGAAAGGTAGAGGGAAATGGTCCTTCTTGGTAGCTTTGTTCAGTTCTCGGTAGTCCACACAGATTCTCCATTTCCCATTTTTCTTGGGAACCAACACTAGAGGGGACACCCATTCACTATCTGAGATGGGGTAGATGAATCCGGCATCCAACAGTTTTTGCAATTCTTCCTTGACAATGTCCTTAAGGGCTAGATTCATTCTCCTCTAAGGTTGCCTAACCAGTTTACAATCCTCTTTGATGTATATATGATGGGTACAGACCGAAGGATTGACTCCTTTCATTTCCTTATAGCTCCAAGCAAAAGCATCTAAGTGATTGTCCAACAGACTACACAGCTCCTTTTCCTGGGAAGGAGATAGGGAGGAGCTGATCTTCAATGCTTTCTCAGGGCCGAACTCCACATTCTTGACTCTGGGAGTAACAGGGTTGGTTGTACAAAGATCCACTAAGGTGCTGGCTTGGGCATCCTCCACCAATCTCTCTAAGGGTAGTGCACTGGAAGGTGGATTCTGGATCAAGGTCTCGATCAAGTCATCCTCGGTTGGGGGGTCTCTTCTAGTGGTATCTAAGGTGCACAGAGGTGCTGAGTACACCTCATCTTCCTCTCCTTCTTCCAACCAGAGTGGTAAGTCATGCTCTAAGGAGGGTTGGGCAGGAGGGTATAGGACTAGCTGCTTGGACATGGGACCATTTTTAATGGTCATGTTTCCTGCATGACAACTTATGTAAGCATCTGCAGTAGCTAACCAAGGCCTTCCCAAAATGAGAGGATATCCAGTAGCTTGGCCTTTGGTTGCAGAACCAGGAAGTCTGCAGGGTATTCCCAAGAGTCAATAGAGACCAAGACATCCTCCACAATCCCTTCGGGAGTCACGGTGGAGCGATCTTCTAATTGCAGTACTGTCGAGGTCTTCCTCAAGGAACCCTGAAGATTAAGTTTAAGCATGGTATCCCTGGTCATCACATTAATGGCAGCCCCCAGATCAATCAAGGTGTGAGGTATAATGGTGCCATTGATGTGAACATCTACTACAGGACTTCCAGGATCTAGGTACTTTGGGCAGATGACTTGTCCTAACATAAGGTCAGACAGTTGTCCTATGACATTGATAGTTGAGGCATCTTTCTTCCGTTTGCCTGGGTGTTTGAAACACTTCTCCTTAACCAGTTTGTTGTATATTGGCACATCCTTGATGGCTTGGAGAAGTGGTATTTTACACACAACTGCTTGAGCTCACCCAGAAGCTCATCCTCCTCTGGGTTGGGTTGTGTGGTGGCTGTTAGTCTCTCAGGAAAGGGTGGAATAGCCTTTGGTTCACTTTCCTGTTTATCTTCCTCATCCTCTGGGGGAGGAGGTTGGCAATCTGGTAGAGTCTTTCCAGATCGAAGATTGATCTCCTGGATCTCCACAGCATAGGTAGGACATGAGGTCTCCCCAGTGTATACCTGCTGGGCCTGTCTATTGTTGGGGTTCGGGTTCGGTTGAGCAGGCATTTGAGGTTGCCTTGGAGGAGCAGGAGGTAATGGCTGAGGTTGAACTGGTGGTGGAGGCAAGATGGCAGGAGGAGTGTTGCATTGGGGCCTCCACCCCGACTAAGGTGCATTCCATTGAGGCTGTGGCTGGGCATGTGAGTGATATGAATGAGAAGTAGGTTAAGTGGTGTACTGAGGTGGATAAGACCCTGGAGGAGGCATGGACCATGAAGGATGAGCAGGGGGACCCCAGGAAGGCATAGGAGTCGATTGGTTGGGGTTGTAATAAGCTTGAGATGCCCCTTGCATCCCCTGCTGATAAGGTCTAGATCCTTGTGGCCTCCTTTGGTTGAGGTAATAGAGAGGCTCTGTGGGAGATTCTGTCCCTTGGTACATGGCTTTAAACCCAGGTAAGGTTGGACACTGATTTGTGGGATGGTCCTCCTCACAAACGAAACACACTTCAACCAAATGCAATGGACATTCGTTCTTAGGGTGTCTCCTTGTGCACCTAGGGCAGAAGACAGCCAAGGCTCTCTCAGCTTCTTCTTTCTTTTGCTGAATCCTGAATGTGTCAAGCTGCATGGCAATGGTCTGTCTCACCTCACTCTTAAGATCTTCTAATTGATTTGCAAGCTCATGTTTGGAGAAAGGGACACTAGTTGAGAGGTGGTTTCCTCTACCTCGTTTCTGAGCTTCCCTGGAGTGGTTTCTAAACACAGTCTTGATGTCCTCATAAGGCAGTTGGTATATGTCCCCCCTAGCTAACATGTGAAGGGTATCTAAGAGGTCTTCAAGGACTCCTCGGAGCAGGACCAACTTGAGGGATTCAGGGTCAAGTGTGCACCTGGCTCGCTTATAGCTTAGTTGGAACCTCTCCTCATAATCCTCTAAGGACTCATCATTTCCCATGGACATCCAAAAGATTTCCCCCTTTGTTTCCTTGGACCTACAGTAATCCCGGTACTTGGTATTGAAAGCTTGCTGCATCTGAGCCCAAGTGGTGATACTATTCCCAGGTAAGCCCATGAACCAGCGTAGTGCTGCATCCTTAAGAGTGGAAGGGAAAAGTTTCAACTTTTGCTCATCTTCAGTATAGTCATAGGTTCTACAAAGGACAGCAAACTCAAACAGGAAGGTATCCGGATCTTCAGTGGTCAGCCCATGGAAGTGAGGTAAGGCGGAGGGGCTAATGTTCTTCATTTTCATCTCTCCATTGGTCTCTCGGATGGGGAAGGCACCTTCTATTCTCTCATCTTCTCTTCTATTGTCAGCCATAGCTTCAGATGGAGTGGTCTCTAACTCTTCTTCTACTATAGGATCTTTGTATATCTCAGGATGTTCACCTATAGGTTCTTCTGGGTCACTGTCACCAAAGAAGAGAGAAGGGTGACTCAGTGATGTGGTGGGGGTGTTTGGTAGGAATTTGCCTGATCTATCTCGGTTCCTACGAGGCATGAAATGGAAAAGACTTTCTTTTTCTTTTGATTGTTTTTGCTTTGCTTTTCTTTTGGTACCTGCAAAACTGAAACAGATTGATCTAGACTAACTATGAAAGATGCAGAATTAAACTGAAAGCAGGAAAGAACTAATCTACTTTGCTCAAATGAAATTGCAAGAATGGAAATGCTAGTTTACGCTTGCAGAAAGGAAATGCTAATCTATGAAAGCAGGAAATGCTAATCTATGAAAGCAGGAAATGTCTATGCTACTTTTGCAGAATGGAAACGAAGTAAACTACTTAGCAGAAGGCAAGAGTAAGAAAGTAGAAGAAAAGCAACAATTACTAATACTCTGACGCTTCCCCGGAAACAGCGCCAAAAAGATGGTGGGCTCCAGTATTGTAGCAATAATGCTACAACTCCTAGAGCTTCCTATCTCTAATTTTATCAACCCGGTAGTTCGTACAAACTTGGAAGCGACGGTGCTGTATGCACAAGTACTAGCTCTTGTCGCAGCTGTCACTTGGTCAGCTGGCACAAGTCCGCTAGGGCTCAAGCCAACTTCTATATGCTCACAGAAGAAGCTTTATGAATGATGGACGAAAGCTAACTCAAAGGAGACTAGTATAATTGCAGGAAGAAACTGAAAGCCAATAAAGCATGAAAACCATAGTAAACCCTAATTTGACTAGCGAGACCCTTACAATGCAAAACTGTGAATGAAACTACTACCGATAATGCCATTACTTGCAGTGAACTGAAATACATGCATCTAAGCTACTTGCATCTGAAAAGACATGTTTTTGTATTTTTTTCATTAAGTGGTTGGATTTATTGTGATGATACTTTTGATTAGGGTTGGTTGTGCAGGAGCGGTTGGAATGGAAGGAAAGCATGGGCAAGGTCAGGATGGCTAGGGGAGGTCCCAGAGGGTCTCTAGCATCAGTCCACAGAAGTCTACCACGTTCGGATGCTCAGCAACCGAGTTTGCAGGCTTCTACAGGAAGTCTGCAGGGGATCCTACAGGAAACTCAGGGATTTCTACAGGAAGTCTGTGCAATTCTACAGGATGTTTGACCGAGGAAGCTTTGGGAGATGGTGAAGTGTTGGAGTGGTGTGGGAGGATAGGTGAGATGGAGATGGAGCTGGTGATGGCTCAGGAGCAGAGAAATCAGATGGAGAAAGAGTGCATGCAGTGGGTTGATGGCTGGAATGACGGGATTACGAAAGGTTAAGTAAATGAAGCTACGTGGCAATGGATGAGTTGGAGGGTAAATGAGCTGGACAGAGGCCGAGTAGGGCTTGAGGAGAGATCAAGAAGAAGAAGAAGGAAGTGGAATGATATGGAGCAGCGTAAATGAAACAAATGACTTATGCACCAAAAACGAGAATTCATTAACCTATGATAACTGTGCCATGAAACCTATGAACAGCAATGGAAAACCAAGAAATGAAACTCGTGCATGGAAGTGGAATGTAGGAGTATGGTTCAATATCAAAAGTGCATGGATGGATCTTCAACGAAAATGTCTATGTTGTAGCTTGCATGGAAGTGAGAAGAACTGCGTTTCTTGGGGGTTGGTTAACTGCACCCCAATCCCTAAGAGAGATGGCAGTGAGCCTTAACAACATTTTTCTGGAGCTCCAATAAATTATAGCTATCCTCCTATCGAATCTAAGCAACTGAAAGCAAATTCACCATAAACTAATCCTATTCAACCTCATGAAAAAGACTAAACTAACAGACTGTAAATTCAAATTGCATGTCAAAGTAAAGACTCAAAGTGCTGGAACGAAATGCAAATAACATTACAACACCGAGGAGATCTATTGCTCTCAGGTTGGGCCCTAACCTGAGAGTTATAGCTCCCTTAGAAACTCAGAATGAGATCAAAATCTGCCTGCCTTTATTCATAACCAAAAATCTGATGTCATGCCAAAACTGGCTTACAAAAGGAACAAACACCGAGCTGTAGCTCGTACTTCCAAAATGATCATCCAACAGGTGTCCTTGATTTTTGGAGCTCGGCTGTCCAACTGAAGGTTAAACTGCTGATCCTGTAGAACAGTTATAACTGCTGTTCCTGTAGGACAGTTGTAACTGCGGTTCCTGTAGAACGGTTGGCTGCCTCTAAGCTCGGTGGGGGAGATTGGTTGGATCTCGGAGCTATGGTGGGAATCACGAGGAAGGTCCCCAAGAATGTGGACATCCTCTCCTAAAAACCAGCAGTGCCACCTTACTGTCTCCTTGTCTCCTTTCTCGTGGTCTTTGCTCCCTTTTAATGCCAAAAACCTGAAATCATCATGTATTAGTCACGTAGATAGAATGCCTACCCTTCTTCCTACAAACAACATGAATAAACCAAGAAATGAATGCATAAGCAATAAAAAATGAATGGTTTGAGCAGAGCAAGTAGGCCAAATGAGCCCAAATTTTACCAAAAATTGGGGCTCATCAGTACCAATCCCCTGTCTGTACTTAGTATGATATCTGCAACACCTTCCTAATTTCCTCATTGATCCTCGGTTGTGTTCTGTTGCTTAAGAGATTAATTTTTGAATGCACAAACATCTCTACGAACTGTTTGTATGTGTATTCCTTTTTTTCCTTCATCACTAGAGTAGTCCAAAAGATGACTGACTGCTGGTTCCCTTCTGCATCCATATTTTGTAAATCAAGCTTGATGTTGTCTCCCTAAAAATATAAGAACATATAGACTAACACAGAGGCATACTTGAACACCTCCTCAGTTTTAAATTTAATAAATTGCTCATGAATTGAATCTACAAGACATTGGCTAAAGTTAAAGATGATGGAGGGCTTAGAATCAGTAGAGAAAATGGACTGAAATCCTATGATGGCATCATCTACCCACTAATCTGAGTAGTAGCCAAGGAGGTAAGAGATGATTGTGATAATCTGCTTGGATCTCTTAGGGGAAATATAGGAGGGATAGGCAGGATTTTTATTTGGAAATGAGGCATCTTCTGTCAAGAAAATTTCAAAGGTTTTAGACCTCTTGGAAAAGTCCAATTTCTGGTATAATTCAACAAGTGCTTCATAAGAAAAGGGGGTGGCATTATCTACTATGGGAGCTTGCATCATCTGGTCTATGGCTTGAGGAGTTATAGTGAACAGGATTTATCCAGTGGGGGCGATGATGGCTCTTTAGCTTGGCAAATAATAGGCATGACACTTCCTAACAAAGTCTAGGGTGTTGTGGGGATGAGGAAAAATATAGCGGGGTAAATTGGATTCCCATAGTTGAATGTCATCGGATTTGTCTATGTATTTGTCCTCGAGCCAACAATACATCTCAAAAAGGTAAAATTCACAGAGAGTTTCATGAATTTTATGGTCTCTATCAGCCAAAGGGATGTAGTGAAAATCAATGGGAGGATAGATCAGAGGATTGACAGGTTATTCTGGTCCCTTATCCTTTATAGGCATCTTCGGATAAGGCTAAGGACAATAGTGAAAACTGGATTGGAGGCTTCAATACACAAAGAGGATTTAGGATTTGGGGGCAAGAATAGAGGTAATAGGCTGAAAATGATTGAGCAGACAATGTCGCTGGTCGGTGAAAATTCTAGAGTTTAGTCCAGCAAACCTCTAACAAAGCAATAACAGTGATAGTGCATGAATTCAATAACCAGCAAATGAGTGAAAGGGAGGTTTATATAACAGTGTGGTTTTTCCATTGAAGGTGGTGCGGGTCCGTTGGATTAACGACTAAACCAATTGATTTCTTAACGGCTTAACTTTGGAGGGAACAAATGTAATTGGTGGATTTAACGGGCAAACGATGTGGTGGAAGATGAGTGGTGGGAGCGCAACAGGTAGAAGAGTGGTATCGGGAGTCAGGGAAACTACTTTTCGGGGGGTGGGGGGGGGAGAGGTTAACAATTTCTCCCAAGGGCGATCTGAAAAGCTATGGTGTTGACACGTAGGGGCGGGTGCAGTTTTGAATACCACCCAATTCGGACCCCCCCCCCCTCCCGATGGTAAAATTCGGATGGTGAGCAGGGGCCGAAATACAGCGTGGGCCTTCAAATCTTGGGAGATGAGAGGAGATGGAGTGAGAGGTGGCTGAGAGTTAACGTGACGTGATGGGGCACCCGGTGGGGCCGGCAGGAATTAATTTACTGCATAATGGGGAATATTTGCAATGAATGGGGAGGTAATAAAACTTAGGAATAAGTGGGTGGACGAAAATATGAGCGGAGGGTGATTTTGGGGTTTAACACTTAGGAATAGGGAATTAATAGACCAAATTTAATTGATATTTTCCTTAGAGAAAAACTTTAATCCTTTTCCCTTTTCTTCTGCACATGAAGATAACATTTGACATTTCCCAATGTGGCACATTTTGACTGTCAGGATGTGCATTTATAAAAATATAAAATGAAGCCATTCTTTTCTTTTTGCTTCCCTAACATTTTATTTTTCTTTTTCCTTATTTGTTTAGCACAGCTAACACCTAGCATTTTATTGATATGGATGCCTATAAAACATTAAATTGGCCTAACATTTTAATGTTTCTTTCTTTTGCATCCATATCCTAACTTAACATTTTAAAATTATTTTTGGCTAATATACTAACTTATCAAAACCAAATGATGTTACAACATTATCTACCAAGAAGCTGAGAAACTAAAGAAGTTATGTTTTGCCTCTCATAAACAATTGTGGCAATTAAATCCTCAAGGAATGGTTCAAGACCAATCACATTATTTTAATTCATATTGGACTAACCCTTCTATAATTTTTTCTTCTTGTGATGCTTTCCTACTCAACCATGGATGGCTCCTCCTTCTCCAAATCACTTTTGGAAATAAGGATGGATTGTAACACCCCAACTCGACCCCTGTATTATAAATAACATGTACATACAAAGTATAGGTATGTGAGATGGTACATATTAATAGGTTGGTGAGCCAAGAATTAATTTTAGGGGTTAGTGTGCCCATGTGCATATATGTGTATATGTTTTGGGGCCAGAGTGTCCATGTTCATATTTTATTTATTTTCTTTGAGGCCAGAGATCCTAGCTTTGTAAATATGGAATTTCATGAATATTTAAAAAAATGTACTACTATTGTAGAATGATTCATATGAAAAGAGTATGGGGGGAATGAGACTCCATGTGTATTAAAATGGGGCTTATATTAATTAATATATATGAAAGTGCACCACTTTTAACAAATATTCCATGAACTAACTTAAGGGATGACATGTATCAAAGAGGAGGCATGAAGATAAAAGTGACGATGTCGATGTTATGAGGGGATATTTCTAGTATGGTACAACAAGCAATCCTAGAGCCATAGTGCTCTAGATATCCTTGGATGACAATTTAGTTACCCTGGAGGTAGTGGCATGGACCAAGGGACTATGAGTGCAGAGAAGGGTGTGCACTACTTGTTAATTTTTGCAACTATCGTCAAATTCCACCTTGGAAAACAAATGACCACGATAATGATTACATTAGATTCCTCTTTTTGAGAGGACCAAAATCGACCTAAAGATAACCCAATTTGGTTAAGCGAAAGTTGAGTTAGGAATTATTTTATTCATACATGTATTTTGGAATGGGTTAGCCCTAACCACATGAGTAGTTGCTTGGGTCAGTCTTAACCCTAAGTGAACCCTCAGGAAAGCCTATAAATAGAATATACCTCAAGGTCATTTGGACACATCTTCTCTTCCCTCTTTTCTTGGTTCCCTACGTTCGACGAAAGGAGTTCGCTCAAGGGCCCAAAATCACAGGCGAAAGGTTCACTCTAGGTTAAGGTCTTCTGGATATCAAACACTGGCACAAAACATGGCATTTTGGTCCTTGGACACTGGAACATAAGCCTATGAGAGCGAATAGAGACCCTTGGACAACCGCACATAGTATTATGGGAGTGACAATGACTTCATAGGCATATCTAGAGGTATTGGTCCCTGGTCGCTTGCACATAATGGTCCTGAGAGTGACCAGGCTATCCCGAAAGCATGCATAGTAGATTCAAGAGAGTGACCAAGGGTTTTAGGTGCATTTCACCCCAGTCACACACAAAGAGTCTTTCTAAGAGAGATCGAGCAGTCACAATTTCCCTCACATAGTATCCGAGAGACCAACTAAGGAGTTTTGGTTCCACACAAACAATTCTGATGAAAGCGACCAAAGCTTAGATCTAGGGTTTGACATCTTGGCTTCAGTTGACTTCAGTGATCTGGTAGATCTGGGTTTCTCTCTACTATTATACATATATGTAGATCTGATTTGTTAATATCCACTGCAAACATGTGTATTGGGCTCATTAACAGTGACAATAGTGCTCAGCAGTGTTCAACACAGTGACAGTAGTATACAACAGTTGACATCAATTTGTGAAAACACATTACAACCATTAGTATGAGGGTTTTGATTCCTAACATGATTATATATGTTTCATAGATATCATTATTTTTTTATTGGATAGATAAATTTATGGATCATTGTACTCTCTTTTTCTGCATCATTTGATGATGATCTAAGAAGAAGAATATTTGCAAGGGTTTTTCCCATAGTGGGTTTTGCCTTGGTATCAGACCAATATTGGTGTCTCTATGTGTGTGTATTCTTCTCTTCTACTATTCATTTTTGTTCCATTGCATTGATGATGATGGTGATGTTGTTTCTTTCTGTATAATTGGATATGTTGATGTACAATGGTGTAGATTTGAATAATGTAATGATGATATGGGGTGAACTTAATGTATTAGTGATGAAATGCAATTATCATAGAAAATAACAATGTCGCCCTAAGAAAATTTAACACTACTTAGGTTTGGGGATGATGGGAGCTGTAAGCCTATAGGTTGGAGGTTGCTAGGATTTGGTATGAGGGCTTGGAGGGTACCTAGATGCCCTTGAGGGAAATAGTAACTCCTAGAGCCTCAAAACTCTAAGACATAATTGTTTGATTGAGTTAGACACCCTGGAAGTAGTAGCACAACCCAAGGGACTACAAGTGCAAAGAAAGGGTTTCATTACTTTGGTGTGGAATTATGTGTGATGTAAGCTAGTAGGTTGGAGGTTGCTAGGATTTGGTGCCTTGGCCTTGTTTATTAATGGTACTTGTTGGGATAGGGTCCCTAGGGTCAATTTTGGGGTTAGTTAACCCAAGTTTTGTATAAATTTTTGGTAAAAGATGTAAAGTCTCCACGAAATTTGGATGCAGATCACGTAGGTATATAGGAGTCAAATGGGTCTTAGCCCCTTGTTTAGATAAGTAGATAAGTCGGTTTTGATTCTCGCCCATGGTCTGCGAACCATGGTATTGTATGGAAGAAAGATATCAATAGTTGAGTCATATCAAGTCTTAGGGATAAATTAGAAAAAAAATGGTGAACTATGAATGAGTTTTGTTGTTTTGGGTGAGTGCTAAGGAAGGAAGGCTCTGCTTCCTGCACATAGGCAAGAAGGGGAAGGCTCCTGTAGCTGAGTGCACAGGAGGCCTTGGTAAGTCCGTAGTTGAGTTCGCAGACCCCTGTAGTTGGGTGCACAAGGAGGATAGGTCTATAATTTGAATGCTGGAATCGAATAAAGGTTGATTTTGAAGAATTATTGTGCAATCTGAATATTTCTGTTGAATTATGTTTATGTTATGAATTTTCTCCTATGATGTTTTTTCTATAAAATAATGAATAAATGTTTCATGAAACCACTGAATATATCTTATTTATGCATGAATTGAGTAGTTGTCTAATTTTTTGCGAAGATATGGGCTATTTCTGCTACGTTTTCTAATAAACTAGATAGATCTGCGCGAAGTCAGATCTGAATTGTCAGAGCCTAAGAACTACTTATCATGCGTCGTTGGATGCAGAAACCTGGTTCTAGCATCTCGTAATACTTCTTTGGGTGAGACTGCATCCTGTGCTATGTAGGTTGTTGTTGAAAGGGCCAGCAGTTAGGGTTTTGTTGGTTGGCATGAACAACTCTGAACCTGGGTCAGGCCCCCTTAAGCCAACAAATGGTTCCATTTCTAGGACTAGAATACTTTTAAGAGGTGTGCGACAAATGGTTCCCTATGAAGAAAGAGCTTGACAAGTGGATTGATCGAAAATCACACAAGTTTGCGACTCATGAGAATAGGAGCCCTAAATTATCCAAGGAATAGTGGTTACATATATTTTTTTACACTGACAAGATGACACGTTCTTTTGTTTCTTTCATGAAGAACTACACGAGTTGTTGTCCAAGTTGGCTGATAGTTAAGTAACGTGGAGGTTCAAAAGCCCTATAGTGTGGACTCCTGAACTGGTGCGACGTTTGGAAGCATCAGAAAGCAATATTGTGCAGGCCATGGAGCACTAGGTTGAGCACACATTGGGAAGTTTTGTGACCTATTTCGCGATTGATAGAAACATCAGCGATAGCGAAGGATCTTTAAAGGGTTACGAGGTAAGTATTTGAAATCATTGAAGACTTAGATTAAAATGTTGTTATGTGAAAAGAGGGTTATATAGTTACCTTGATGTTTTGGGCTACACGAAGTGGGAGATTGTTTAGAAGGAATGGAGGATCCAGCCCAGAATACAGTCTTCTTATTGAACCCCCCTCAAGTGATGACGAAGGGGTAGTGCTGACTACACGACGAAGTGCAGTTTAGTTAATTACGCAGGGTATTTCGAGGATACCTCATCCATCCACTCCACCTCTACCTCCACCCCATACACCTACGCCTTCACCCCCTCCACCTCCATTTCCACCATTCAACATGGCGAACGTGATGAAGATGTCGATTTTTAAAGGGACATGTAGCAAATATCCAGGACAGTTTTGGTTTGTCGCAGATGTTGTTTGGACAAAACAACAGATCATGGATTGACATGGTATATCAAGTATTGCACTGATAACCCCAATGCGTCGTTGGCAGATACCCATCTAGCTTTGATTAAGGAGTTCAACAAGCCTAAGTCAGAGACATAGTCAGTAATTGAATTTAAGGAAACCCGACAGAAGGTCGATGAGACACCTTGGGACTTTGATCAGAGGTTAAAATGCTAGATCATGCAGGAAAATATGCAAATATCAGATACCCAGCATCGTGACAGGTTTATAACATCACTCCTGCCACATTTAAGAATACCTCTATCACAAAAGAAAATAACAACACAAGCAGAAGCCTTGGAGATTGCGATGAGGATAGATGCATCACCTATTCAGGATACGAACCTTGGGGTACAATATATTCTTTCACAGCGGGAAATTCTGCACTTGGAGTTGCAAAGCTTGAAGAAAGGAAGGAAATATTAAATAGAGGTGTGCGTTGAGATCTGGTGTCTAAAATGTAAGAGTCATGGACATGATAAGGATCATTGCCCGGTCTTTAATAATTATCTTTAAGGATGAGCACGGGAGCTGCTTTTTGGTGTGCTATCTATCAGGTTACTAGTCAGCATGCTATTGATAACTGCCATCTATTGCAGAAGTTTGTACATATCCCTCAGTAGTTATTTTTCAATTTTTATAAGTCTATAGGACATGATGAACGCCACTGTAGGATTTATGATCTAATGATGGATAGAAACTCTACCTACAGAATGCAGGTAGAGAACCGACCTCAGGATCAAGGTGTAGGAGCAGCACGCGGAGGATTCCAAGGCCAAGGACAAGGAAGGGGCCCTGGACCAGGTCGAGGGCATGGGCAGGTAGTTTTCTATAACTATGGTGAAGCAAGGCACTTCGCATGAGATTGTACAAATCCCACACACCCCTCATGTTAGTATTATCGAAAGTTTGACCATGTCATAGAGGGTTGTTCGGTCCTTATGGAAAATATGCAAGATAAGAAGGCATAGCCCCAGCAGTCTATGTAGAACATTCAGATGATGAGGGCTGAGCCCTGCGAGGAGGATCAGAACATAAATATTGTGTTGAGAAGTGGTATGACGATTGGTGAAGATAGAGTTAAGAAGCCTGAGGAAGACAGATGAGTACGCAAGGTTGCTGAGAAGGAAGTAAACTTTGATCTTAACCATGATAAAGAGACCTTCCTAGAAGCAAAGAAGAACTTCGTTGAGGCCTGCACCTCAGGAATTCAAGAGAAAATGCCAGAAACTAATACGACACAAGCAGTAGATCCTTCAATACTAGCTACCTTTCTGAAGAGTTGTATGAATATTTTGCATGATCAGAAAGCAGTCGAAGGATTGCAAGACTTAATAGACAAGTGTGCCAATAAGGAGAAGACTCCTACTGAACAATGCATGGTAAGAAACATTGGTAAGCACAAGGCACGAACAGGATGCGAGATGAGGCTAACTGCGCATATAGATGAATATGAAATGGACCAAGTAATTTTGGATTTGGGGTCTAATGTGAATGTCTTGCCTAAGCAAACATGGGAAAGGATGGGGAGACATTTGCTATAGTGGTCTCCTATTTAGTTGCACATGGAAAATCAACAGATTATTATTTGAATGGGCCGCTTATATGGTGTAACATTGGATATTGAAGGTGCAAGTGCATTGGATGACTTTGAAGTCATTGAAATAGTGGATGATAGTAGCCCATACCCCGTGCTGCTAGGAATTCACTGGGCTATTGATATGAACAAGGTAATCAATTTGAGGAAGTGGAAGATGTCCTTTGAGAAGAAGTCACTCAAGATTATAGTGCCACTAGACCCTGTGGAAGGAGCGCGTTATACTGAACCAATGCATGACTATGTATAAAGTGACGATGATCTAGATTAGATATACAAGATAACAATGTGAGATGAGGATTGGATCAATCATACAACCAATGGATGAATTGCATGGGACAAGGATTGTTCATGTGCCTTAGATTTAGATGAAGAGCTTGAACACTGGCATAATAGGTTGCATGAAGTATCTACGCTCCGATGCAACATGATGACCAAGTCACTAAGGTGTGTTTCGACTAAGGTAAGAAACCTTCAGCATTATGATGGTTGGAATGATGTGGAAATGTTTTTGGATGAATTTGTGATCGGAATTTGGATTAGGGACCAAAATTTGCTCAAAAATGAAAGTGCCTGGAATCACTCAAAAGTTGAATGACCATGTCCGTATCGAAAAAATGACCCCAACGCAACTCATTTTGTCCAAAACAGAGTTCGTATGAGAAATTTAGAGCCCACCGATCATTTCACCAAACAGGCAAAATTTAAAAAAAAAGTTGACTGGGCAATCTATACAGCCTAGTCAGCAAGGATAATATTCCTTGGAATATTCCATAGAATATTCTTTGTAATATTCTCTAGAATATTCCTTGGAATATACTTGTACAGGTGGGTGAATCATAGATGGAAAAGTGGCATCATTTCATTGGGTTTTAGGTGGTGTGTGCACGTTTCTATTGGTTTGTTTTGGGCCAATGACAGAATACCACATGGCAAGCCCAGAGGTTGCCACGTGGCACTTTCAAAAGGTCTTGACAGTCTCAAAAGTGGAACAAAATTTTATGGTGGAGTTCGGGGTCAAACCCGTGACCTCCGACATACCATTCGCATGTCTTAACCGCCTCAACTACACTGTGGTTCTTACCCCATATGCTTTCCACTTTTATTTAAAGTTAAGCGATGTTGGGACAGGGAGTTAGGAGGTCCAGTCGCAAGCCAGCCCTCTGCATGTGATCACATCAAACTCTGCAATGGTTGGGTAGGTGGTTATGTTAACTATGCCCCAAACAAACCTCCAACCGTTCAACGTACCCCATGTCAACGCATTTATTGTTAAATACAATCACGGTTGATGTTAACCCCGATGGCTAGTTCCATAAGCGTTAGTGTATATAGTCTCCACATGTGAATGTAAAGGATGTAACACCAAATGGTTACGTGGCAGGCTCCAAAACTGTGCGGGATAATTAACACTGCATGTGACCACTACATTGAGACCGTCGGGGTTTTCGTTAACACTAATCGCGGGGTTATGTTAATTAATCTAGGTTTAAAGCTAATAAGCAAAATTAAACAATAGTTAACTCCAAGTTTAGTCTGGTGGAAATTCTGGCGGTGCCACCAATTTCAGGCCCACTTCCACATTTAGCACGCTAACTAGATTCATTCCATATTTAGCAGAACGTTTCTAGGTCGAACTGGAGAAGAGCCTAGATCACTCAGATTTCGACCAATTTTGGCAAATGAATAGTCAATTTTGGATGATTTCGACCTTCGGAACATAATGGAATATGTTTAAGAGGCTATGAAGCACTTATGTATGTGATTTTTCCACATTGAAGTTTTATGAAGCCTAGGGCCACCAAGGAGGAGGTCATGCCCAGATCAGCCAGAGTCAGTTTTCAGAGATATAATAGTCATTTTTGGGGTTTTTGGGTCCTCTGAACCGAATGGTATAGTCTACAAAGCCATTGGAGCTTATCAAAAGATTTTAATTAGACATTTGACAAATAATTCAAAAGAGGGCCTAGCCATTGAAGGAGGTCCTAGGAGATATAGCCTAGTACTGGAGGGTGAACTCCTTGATTAGTTTTGTGTTGTGAGTTTGTTGTGTATTATGTCAGAAATTTTACTTGTTGTTCATGTGATTTAATCAGCTAATTAACTCATTAAATCATACTCTAAAGACACGTGAAACTTGACACCTACACCCTTGTACACCTGGTTAAAATGAAACTATGCTATACATATTTTAACTAATGAGGGAACTTGCAAAGCATTAACAAGTTTGCCCAAGATTTTAGATCAAGTTAGCATCAGAGCAAAGGTTTAACAAGTGATGTCTCTAATCTCTCTTCCTTAGCAAGATTCTTTGATGAAGAGATGTTGCAGGAGTTTTTCATCATGAGAGTTATGGTGAAAGAGATGATTGAAGATAGGAAGGAGAAAAATATACTTCAAGAGGATTTGATGGCCATGAAGGAGGAGAAGAAAGAGCTTCTTGAAAAGATGCATGAAATGGAGATTTTACTCTATGATGCCAAGGAAACCCTAGCCAAGTATGTGCATGAACATGAGGTATGAAATTCAAGTTTATCTTCAATTTCCTCTCAAAATGAATGTTTTGGTGCTTTTTAAAGGCATACTAGAGGAATAGGGTCCAAATTATTGATGAAGATGGTCTCTGAAGGTAGAGGGTTAGGCAAACATGCACAAGGCATGGTTGAGCCAATTGTTGTTGATGAAAGGCCTAGGTATTTGGGTCTTGGTTATGAACAACATGATGGAGAATGCTCCAAAGACAAGGATGCACATGAAGATGTTCCAAGAGGGATTTTCATTACATGTTCATACCTTCAAGCTTGTGAAGATTGTGTTCATGAGGAATGCAAAAGTTGTATACCCACTTTGCAAGAAAATGCTTATAAGCATGCAAACAATGGTTTCAATGAACAAGAAGATGTTATATCTCTAAGTTTATTAACACCATTGCTAGTATTCCAAAGCGAAATACTACCTTTTCAAATTCACCTCCTCAAGAAGGAAACAAAGGTAAATTTTTAACTTATAAATCTGCCTTTAACAAAGTTTCTTCTGATTATGTTAAATACGGTAAATCTTCACATAAGAAATGGAGAGAATCGAAATGTTATTTTTTTGGTTTGAATAACCATAGTGTTTAAATATGTTAGAATAAAATGGCCACCTATAGGAAACTTTTGAAGCAAAAGCGACAGAAAACCATAGGTCCATTGGATAATGGAAACCATGTTGAAAAGAAGATGCAACTGTTTTGCACTCATTGCTATAAGCAAAGTCATCTCATAGACAAACGTTGGACTTTGTATCCAACAACTCATCCATGACATTTGAAGATGGTTGACAGAGATTTTGACAAAGATGGAAAATAGGATTCCATTATTGAAGTTGGTCAAGATGATTCACAAGATGATGTGCAACTAAAAGAAGCGCCATGTAAATGGTTTGGTAAGAGGTAGATTGATTTCTTATCCAAATAAGGCTTGCATTTATTTTGTTGATAGATGAAATTCTTTGCCTTAAAAATGATTTCTTTGCCTTATGAATGCATTAATTTTCTGTTGAAATTATGCTGCAACTTGTTGTTGAGTCTTGAAAATGTCATTCATTTCCATTACACTTTCACTATTATGTCCATTATATCACCTCCATTTCACCTCCATTTCACTACTATGTCACCACATTCATCCCACTTTCATTATCATTGGGCCACCTTTATGTTTTTCCAATCTTTATTATTTCTAAGCCTTTTAAGTGAATTTGTGGTTAAACATTAGAAAATAATGTGCATATGCGTATACCTAACAAATGGGTTGAGATTGTTGACATGTGTAGGTTGAAAGGAGGCTTCTAGAAGACTCTTATGTGGCACTCTAAGGCCAAATTCGAATTTGAGTGGAAAGAATCATGGGATCATGAGGATATGTGTCACATCTCCTAATTGTATTGTAACTCTAAGAAGACATGTGTCTTATCAGTTCCTATTTTGATTAGGACTCTAGAGGTAGAGGGAGAGATTCATGGACTCTCATTAATGAGATGGCTTCTCATCTTTTTGTATAAATAGGAGATATCTCTCCTTCATTTGTTAGCTTAGAGTTTGGAGTTCTTAAGTCTTTTAGCTTGTGATTTCTTTAGCTTGGAGTTTGTAGTTCTTCCTTGATGGCTTTTGAAAGCTTTGGAGAGCTTTGTTGTACTTTGTAATATTGAAGAATGTGAATAAAGCTTTGATGTTCTCAACATGGAAGGAGATGTGAAGTAGATTTCATGGAGCATATTAGAATGTAAGGTAGAGTAGATTTCATTTTGTAATTTTGCTTTGATTTCATTATGTCATTTAATTGCTTTCAAGTTTGATAGATTAGATTTTTCATTCATGCAATTTTAATTCATGCAAGTGTGTTCAACCGGTTGATTGTAGGTTAGTAATGCACATAGCTTTTTAATGACTAATGACATGACGGAATCATCTTGTCCTTCTGCTGATTTATTTTTTTGAGTTCTAATTCCAGCATTGTTATTTCAATCAGTTTTGTTTTGCTCGTTTACTTTCCTGCAATTTAGATATCATATTGCTTAACTTGTTCATGATTGCTTCCCATAAGGTAGATTGAGCTGAAGGGTAAAGGATCAGAAGAGTTGAAGTAGTGTGATTAGTTTCCTTTATGCAATTTAAATTTCTTGCAATTTAGATATCATATTGCTTAACTTGTTCATGATTGCTTCCCATAAGGTAGATTGAGCTGAAGGGTAAAGGATCAGAAGAGTTGAAGTAGTGTGATTAGTTTCCTT
Source organism: Pinus tabuliformis (assembly GCA_031772625.1). Lineage (NCBI taxonomy): Eukaryota > Viridiplantae > Streptophyta > Pinopsida > Pinales > Pinaceae > Pinus > Pinus tabuliformis. The sequence goes on along the minus strand of CM062820.1, from coordinate 816,131,635 downwards.
TATGCAATTTAATTTCTTGCAATTTAGATATCATATTGCTTAACTTGTTCATGATTGCTTCCCATAAGGTAGATTGAGCTGAAGGGTAAAGGATCATAAGAGTTGAAGTAGTGTGATGAATTAGTTTCTTTGCTTTTAGTCTTTGAGTTGCTTTAAGTTTAGTTTTTACTTTCTTTTTCATACAGCAATAAGGATACTGGGTTTCATAGTCACTAGCTCATTGATTGGTTGTTGCATTCCATTTTGATTGAAGTAGCTGCATATTTACACTTTTGTTCAAGTACTAATTCCACCAATAACATGTTTTGAGATCTTTTGAAGTGCTAAAGTTTTGGAAGTTACCATTAGGGACTTAGGCCTTGTCTTGAAATCTCTATCCATACTTGTCCTTTAAAAGTATTCTTAAGACCTTAGAATAGGATTTCCATTTGCATTAGACACTTTAGGAAACCAACAAAAACAAAACCCCAAAACAAAATAAAATCTATAAAACAACGAAGTAAGAAAAAGGTTAACTAAGCACATATGGTGCACCACACTTCATCAGTTTACGATGCCCGGATTGATAATTTATGTAGAGAAATTTAAGACGTTAAATTGACTAGACACTTGTATGATGCAAGATGTTGAAAGTGGAGTTATGTCTGACTCACTTTAATGCAGCAAAGAAGGGAATTTGTGGTTATAAATTTGTATGTGAATGTAGTTCTTTTGAATGCATTCTTGATGTTGCATATTTTCACTAGGAAGGTGTGTGGAAGTGGTGTATGTTACTCACTTTATTTGCAGTAAATTTGGCATTCTTGATGTTGCATATTTTCGCCATGAAGGTGTGTGAAAGTGGTGTATGTTACTCACTTCATTTGCAGCGAATTTGTCAATTCAACTCTTTATGTACCCATACATGTTCTTGGGCTTATTGTACTTGTGTTTGTACTTGAGGAAAAGTTGAAGAATTGTACACATACATGAGAGTTTGTGTGTGTGTGAACAATGAAACTAGCAACATGCATGAGTGATTGACTTGTATTGGTTGATTTCTTTGTTAACATGTATGATTGACAACCTTAGAATTTTCATTGTGTTTGGATACATGCATGAGTGCCAACTTGTGTCGATTGTTGTCACATGTATGTCATAACAACTTTATTGGCTTATTGGGGCATGACCCAAGTTCGGAAGAGTTTTAGCCAAATAAATCTTGCACTACTGGCCCTTTTAGCAATAGTCTGTGGAGCGTGGACTGAAGTCTCACCAGAGGTAGTAGGGGAGGGTACTGGAACCAGGTTTCCGCACCCTTGGGATGTCTTGATGAGGTCTAGAAGGGTTGCGAACTGACCTGCGCACTCACGCTGCTCTGCGCAATGGTCTGTCCTTCGCGTAGATCCACGATGGGGCGCTTCTTATATTCTTATTATTCTTGCAATTATTACAGATCTGATCTAATTCTTGTGGTCTTAGTCAAGCATTCAATTGTTATAACCAGTGCATGCAACCATAACTCTTAAAGAAATGCATAAAATCATAACATAAGAACAATCATTCAGATTTGCTACCTGATGCAAAATATAAAACAGATACATGATATTTCAGAAGTAACTTCTCGTTATTAATGTCTTTGTTTCGATACAATCCCTTCCTGCCCTGCGGACCTAGCTGCAGGGATCTGCGCACATAGCTAGAGAGCCTCTATCTCCTACTACGACCCAAGACTCAGACTTACAAACTCAAATCTACTACCACATGCGAAAACCCTTGCTTGTTCTTCACATTACCAAAGATCTCCCTTCTACACTTAAAGCCTCGCTCTATTTATATATTCCCATGGTCCATGGACCATGGGTAGGTCGAAACATTCTAGATTAACTTACAATATTTTAGGGCGGACTACCCTTAGACTTGACCCATTACAATTCACACCTTTTGCACTTTGCGGAGCCTTTACAATATTAATACTCAAAATTGTGGGCTTCAAGCCCCAAAACTATTACGCGAGGCCTCTGCTACCCAACAGACCCCCAACACAATCATCTTGAGTCACTCGTCAGTGCGGTGATATGCGATGCCAAAGCTTCGCGGTCCACCATCACTGTGAGTGACGCACTACGTTCTGCTACTCCCACCTTGTCTCCTGCAACTCTTCTTCAATCTCCTGCTCCATTGCCTGTACTAATTCACTCAACCGATGATGCTTATTATGCTCTACTCGATTAACACAAAGCGACCCCTCATAAGATTTTATCTCTAGCTGAGGCGCCAAAGGCGGGAATTCTTTGTGCCAAAGCAGCAAGTTTCCAATCTCTGGTGCAGTATACGCACTGTCTAGTGAAGCTTGTGTTGCATTTTTTTAAGAGAGATGTTGTTGTGCATGAGATCCCAATCTTCAAGGTGCATCAGAGACAAAACGTTAACTGATATTCCATAATTTTCCTCAAGATTCACCATCTTTCCCTTATCTTTCATAGATCACCTGCCAGCCTGTGGTTTGGGCAGCAGCATCCGGACTAGTCCTACTACTTGTCTGAGAATTTTGGTACATCCCCTATCATCAATGCTGAGCTCGGCGCGGCGTCTATAGTCATTGAAATCACACTATCCAGAAGGTCCTGCATCTCTTTTGGCAATATTAACACCCCCGGGCTTACTCCCTAATCGTCGAAGTGCAACGGTTCCATACCTATTGGAGGGCACAATAGCTTAAATCTCCAGGTACCACAGATTGTTCGGTGGATGCCCCACTGTGATTCATAGGCCTGTGGAAATTCAAATTCAGCTATTCCCTCCTTTTTTGGCCCAATAATTGCTAGATTGACCGTAGATCATTCCGAGTCGGGCTTGTACTTTGTATCTTAATTTCCTGCCACCCGCTCCTTTTCTCTGTAACTCAAACATCTTGTCATGAATAGTGACGGCAATGGTCACTTCCGTGCTTTTCCACGCAGTAGCGCAGCCCCTTCTGTGAAACCGTGACCCTTGTGACATACTGATTCTATGCACACCCCTGTTGTCGCCCAACTCCCTCACAGACTGCTTTATCGTCTCGTGCTCTCTTTCAACTATCTAGAGCGGTGAGATTGTACTTTGGTTGGTTAGTCAGGTATTCAACCCACCCATGTAGAGCTTCAGGTGGCTACCATTTACTCTTCTTGGGAAGGGCTCTCCATTAAGCTTGCCGAGCTGGACCGCGCCTCCATCTGTGACTTCTTTAACTACATATGGTCCCAACCAATGCATCCAGAGTTTTCCAGGGAATTTCTCGAACTTGCTATCATACAACAATACTAAACCATTTTCTTTGAACATGTGATGGTGATCATGCCAAGCCTTTTCGCTCTGCTTCTATACCTACTGATGGAATCCCGCCAAAAACCGTTCCTCCTCTATGTCTTCCAGTTGTGTGAGCCTCTCTTCCAATGCTCCACAGTCTGCCATGCCTGTCATTACTACTATTCGTAAAGTGGGTACGATTTATTCCATGGGCATGACGGCTTCTGTGCTGTAGACTAACTGGAAAGGTGTCTGGCCCGTCAATTTCTTGCATGTGGTTCGGTATGCCCATAGCACAGCAAGTATGTGCAAATCCCAATCGTTTTTGCTGCGCGTTACAGACCTTAGTCAACGCAGTCTCTAAGATCTTGTTGAAAGCTTTGACTGTCCCATTCGCTTGTGGATGATACGACATAATTTGCTGATGATATACCTGGAATTCCTCAGTGAGTGTGTTGATAGTTTCCTTTAGGAAGTAAGTTCCGCGGTCGCTCATTAGAATTTTTGGACATCCAAACCATGTCAACACATTCTCGAACAAAAATTTCGTAGTTATAGTGGCCATGCAGTCCTTAACCGATTGTGCTTCCACCCATCAAGTCAAGTATTATGTCGCGGTGATGATATAGCACGCACTCATATTTCCTTGAGGTGTGATAGGCCCCACAAAGTCAATCACCCATTTTTCGAACAGTTGTGGCGTCAACTATGGATTGAGCAGCATTTCATCCCTCCATGATGGTTTCCCAGTGCGTTCACATATGTCACAGGCCCAACAATACACTTTTGAGTCTTGATGTAGAGTTGGCCACCATAGTCCGGCGTGAAGAATCTTCTGTGTTGTCGCCCTCCCCGCATAATGTCCTCCTGCAACCCCCCCCCCCCCCCCATGTGCTTCTGCGAGGATTTGTCCTCATTCAAATTCAGGTACATATCTTCATAATATTTCGTTGTTTCCAATTTTGTAGAGGTGCCCCACAATAATAGTAAATTCTGCTGCACGTATCACCAATTATTTCTTCTGCTGAACTAAATATCCCTACAGCGCGGTCCCTGTGGTTAAGAATTGGATTATATCCTTGAAGTGGCCATCCACGATGTGCACTACATAGAGCTGTGCATCAGGTAGTCCTTCCTATAAGTTTGTGGGTTCCTCACCATTCTTAATTCGGGACAGGTGATTCGGGCCTGCGTTTAGCTGTCCTAGCTTTACGATGACTTCAAAATCATATTCTTGAAACAATAACAACCATCTAAAAATGCACCCCCCCAACATAGGCTTATTCACTAAGTATTTCAACGCGGAATGATCAGTATACATCTTAAAGTGTCCATCAAGTAGATAGTGGTGGTATTTCTGGAGTGTGTATACCATCGCCAACCCCTCGCGCTCAGTAGTGGAGTAGTTCTTTTCAGCTTTGGACAATCGTTGACTTGAGAACACGATCAGGTGATCAATTCCTTCCGCTCCTTTCTGCGTGAGTACAGCGCCCAGCATGATACACGACGCATCAACATGGACATGAAATTCAATATCCCATTTTAGGAAAACCAAAATGGGGGCGGATGCCATTTTTCCCTTGAGAAGCTCCAAACTTTTCTTACAATCATCATTCCAACAACATGTAGCGTCTTTTTTTAACAGTTGTTCCATTGGTGCTGTGATTTGTGCATAACCCTTAATAAACTTGCGATTGTAGCCAGTGTGCCCCAACGTGGTGCGGATTTGTTTGACACTTCGTGGCGCTTGCAGATTGAGTATGATAGCTATCTTCGCAGACTCCACCATCAGGCCTTGTCTATAGACCACATGGCTAAGCAAATTTCCAAAGGGGATAAGGAAGGTACACTTCTTAAGATTTAGCGCAATCTGGTGTCTTTGGAAAGTATCTAGCATCAACCATAAGCTCGCTACATGTTTCTTGATTGGCCCAAATACAAGCCAATCGTCAAAGTAAACTTTCAAAAACTTATGGATACATTCCTTGAACACGGCCACTACTACGCGAGAAAATATCAGTGGGCGTTCTTTAACCCAAAGGGCATAACAGTGTACTGAAAACATCCCCCTTCGGTTGCGAAGGTGGTCTTGCTTCTATCTTCTGGCGTGATCTTGATCTGATGGTACCCTGAGAATCCATCCGTAAATGAGTACGCTTCCTATCCACCAACATTCTCCAGAACTTCATCGGTAAATGGCATCGAGAATGGGTCATGAACATAGGCATCATTCAGTTTTCAGAGGTCCACACAGATTCAAATTTCACCCTTCTGTTTTTTCTCCTACACTATCATAGGACTCACCCAATCAGACTATTCCACAAGTTCAATAATTCTTGCTGCAAGCATTTTTCCAATTCTTCGCGGACATTTTCCTTGTACTTCGGATTCAAAAGGTAAGGATGCTGCTTAACTGGCTTCGCATCCAATTTCAAAGTTATCTTCATCATCCCTAGATCACCGAGGATCCCTTTTAACTCGGTTATTTTGGTTAGGAATAAGCCTTGATATTCGCAAAGTAATTCGATGACCTTATTCACTGTGGCATCATCCCAATAGTTGATCCAGGTGGATGTTGGTGGCCACCCACCTATCCCATTTGGACCCCCACAACTGTCTCTTTCAGTCTTTTCAATTTCCTAAATTGCAGCATAGTTTACTATTTTTAGCAGTTTTTCGGGTCCTGAACTTCCGGAGCCGTTTTGAGGCCCTAAACGACGTTTTTTTGGGAATCTGGGGCAACATGGGTCTATGGACCCATGTTGCCTCTCAAAGTGGTAGTACTCGGATAGATCTTTCTAACGAGCTATCATGCGCGTCAAACGGAGATCGTATGCCAAAGTTACGACCCCGGGAAATTGATGTACCAATTTACACAAACGGGGCCCACAATTTGGCGTTTCATCTTCTAGGGTTAGGTTTTGGAATGTGAAGGGTTTTCCATTGTTTCTCAACAATAAATAGGCCTTCGAGCCTCATTGTAACTCAGTTTTAGAACAGTTCAGAGGCATGTAGCCGCACATCTCTTCTCAGAGATAAGCTAACATTGCCCTAGCTGGTTTATTTCCATTTCTGGTTGTAAGCATATTTCAGTATTTTACAGTAATGAAATGAAGTATTATTTCCGCTACATCTCTGTTTTTATGGTTATCGCATCTCTGTATTTATGGTTATCTCAGTAATCTATTGCGTTCCTGTCTAAATCCGGATCAGTGGTATCGGAGCGGTCTGCTTTTTCTCTGTTTTTCTTTGCATGTCCCCAACGAGGTCAGGATATAACGAGTTAGGGCTTGAACTGGTCGAACCTTTGCAAGACCAGCCTCGAAAATCCCGACGGCCTCCCATGGCGGATGAGAAGAAAGATGAGGGGGCAGGAGATCCTATCAAAATCTTGCTCGAAGAAGCGCTCGAGCGGCAAAGGAACGCGATGATGGATAGCTTTGCGCAGTTCCTTCAGCAGCTACCTAGAGGCGACGCATCGGCTTCCAACAGCGACTCTGGAAACGCCACACCGTTTAAGGTACAAGTTAATTTTGAAATCCCCATCTTCGAGGGTCAAATAGATGCAGATGTCGTAGATAAATGGTTAAATCTGCTAGATGGGTATTTTTCTGTTCACGAATTTTCAAGTCGGGAAAAGATTGTTTTTGCTCTTCTCAAAGCAGCCCCCCACATCAAGGATTGGTGGGAAACCTACTGCGAGCAGAAGGATGAAAGTACAGGCTCACTATTTTCAACCGCACCCACTTGGAATGACTTCCGGGATGCCATCAAGGAGCAGTACTACCCTGTCGAAAGCTATGAGGACAAATACATCAAATGGACCACACTGCGGCAGGGACGAGACCAAAATGTGCCGGAGTTCACAAACATTTTTCATACCCTTCGCACATAGTTGGGTATCAAAGATTCTGAGCTACATCTGGTACTCAAATACCGTGGCTGCCTGCACAGATACATCCAGGAAGAGATGGTGTTCTTGAACATCACCTCACTCGGCACAGCATACCGATACGCTGTCAAAATCGAGCAAAAGTTCAAACAGAAGAAGCGAGACTTTGGATCTGCAAATCCGAAGCCCAAAGGACAAAGCCAAGGCGGGGTGACCCAAGACAACCCGTCGAAGCTGCAAGAAAAGAACAACACCACGAAGCCGAAGAAGGACACAGGAAAGTGGTGTGAGTTCCACAAGAGTCCCACTCATAACACAAGCGAGTGTTGGACCAAGCAGTCATTGGTGGCCGAGTTGAAGGCTTCCGAATCAGATGCATGTTCCGACCCTGAGCCAGAACTCGACAAGGGGAATGGCAAAGGGAAGCATATCATTGATGTGAATCTCAGCGCCATTGTTGCCACCGCCAAGATCCAGAAAGATGAGCCCGAAAATCCAGAGGAAGGGGAGCGTCTTTTCCACTCACAGATGTGGGTGAAGGGTTCGCCGCTGCAATTCATTGTCGACAGTGGCAGCCAAAAGAACCTCATTTCAGCAGAGGTCGTGAAGCGGTTGGGCCTACCGACTACACCACACCCGCAGCCGTACAGTATCAGGTGGCTTCACGAGGGACGAGATCTAAAAGTCTGCCAGCAGTGCCGCCTTCCGGACAACATCAAGCCCTTCACAGACGAGGTATTGTGTGATGTTACACCTCTGGATGTTTGTGATGTACTATTAGGCCAACCATACTTGTGGAGGCGACATGCTGTGTATGAGTCAAGGCCTCGTGCTGTCATTATTTCTTTGAATAATTCATTATACAGGATACCGGAGGTAGCCCCACCTACTGCCACATCTTTGATCACTACCAAGAAAGGCAGCAAGCTCATATCACAGACCAGGAAATTCATCTGTCTGGTTCACTCCAAAAATAAGGGGAAGATCGTTGCTACATCCATGACCCCTGCAAAGGGTTCCTCCATGTAGCAGCAGCAGCAAAGGGATACGGTCATGACAAAACACAGGAACAACTTCTCCTCACCCACATGGGTACCACACAAGTTTCAGGTGGGCAACAAAGTCTGGTTGCATCGACAGAAAGAACGCCTTACCAGAACCCATCAGAAGCTCAGACCACTCCGACATGGTCCTTACAGTAGTACCAAGGCTATGGGGAACAATGCTTTGGAGCACAACATTCCCCCATTCCTTCGCTTGCACCGAGTGTTCAATATGGACCATCGTCGACCATGCTTTCCACCATTTCTGGACACATCAGAGATTGCAGAACAACTCACCAGAGACCCAGCTCAGCAGAAGCTTCCTCATCTCAGGGAGGAACTCAATGCAATGGGGACCATTGCTTCCTAAGGGGGGAGGAATGATCCAGGTGGATGTTGGTGGCTACCCACCTATCCCATTTGGACCCCCACAACTATCTCTTTCAATCTTTTCAATTTCCTAAATTGCAGCATAGTTTACTATTTTTAGCAGTTTTTCGGGTCCTGAACTTCCGGAGCCATTTTGAGGCCCTAAATGACGCTTTTTTGGGAATCTGGGGCAACATGGGTCCATGGACCCATGTTGCCTCTCAAAGTGGTAGTACTCGGATAGATCTTTCTAACGAGCTATCGTGCGCGTCAAACGGAGATCGTATGCCAAAGTTACGACCCCGGGAAATTGATGTACCAATTTACCCAAATGGGGCCCACAATTTGGCGTTTCATCTTCTAGGGTTAGGTTTTGGAATGTGAAGGGTTTTCCATTGTTTCTCAACAATAAATAGGCCTTCGAACCTCATTGTAACTCGGTTTTAGAACAGTTCAGAGGCATGTAGCCGCACATCTCTTCTCAGAGATAAGCTACCATCGCCCTAGCTGGTTTATTTCCATTTCTGGTTGTAAGCATATTTCAGTATTTTACAGTAATGAAATGAAGTATTATTTCCACTGCATCTCTGTTTTTATGGCTATCGCATCTCTGTATTTATGGTTATCTAAGTAATCTATTGCGTTCCTGTCTAAATCCGGATCAATAGTCCCCAAGAGTTGCGCACTTCGGCTCCTCCTCCGTACCAATGTTCACTTGTTTCGTTTTCAGTGGTGTGGTGATGTCGGGGTCCTCGATTGATGGTTCGAAAACCTTGTGACTCCCCTCTGTTTCCAGAATATTAATGTTTCTGGGGTCATCATCATCATCCTCTACCTGCACGTTGTAACTGATGAGACCATACTGGTTGCACTATTTCTTCTGGTTCCAGTGGTATTTTGAAAATGGCGGCCTTCACAACTTGCAGCGCATCATCAACAATATCCATCCATTGGTCCTCAAATAAGAACGTTAATAAAAATCCTTCACGCAAGATATCCCATTTCTTGTACCATGTCGAAGTTCTGTCTCAGTATACCAGTTCCTTGGGATGACATCCAGGGTATGATAAAATAAGTGTACCCACTCTGGCTAGGGTTCTTCCCCATAGGCTTTGGTCCATTTTGTGAGGTGCACGCATAGGTCATCACGTCCATCGTATTTCTCGGTTATTCATAGTTCCGGCTTCCCAAACCTTATCTGCATCATCCTCCTGCAGTCGCACCAGTCTTCAAAGGTTCCTTCATGTGTTCCCCACCAACACGCAGGCATCATCCGCAGTCCCCATTTTAATGCATCAAACCTCTGGTGCTCTGGTACTGCACTTTCAAACTTGTTCAAGAATTCATCCATCGCTGTCAACCCATTATATGTCGGTAGATCTCGATCCTGAGTGGTTACGCAACATAGTGACCTAGTCATCATGTTGTAGTTTAACGTTGTTACTCCGTTCAACTGATTATGCCAACGTTCGTCTTCTTCATCTGAATCCAAGGGGTGGGGATCCATGCGTTCCCATGATATTCTTCCCTCTACAGTTGGATTTACCCAATCCTAATCTCTCACAGTTATCTTGTAGATACAATCCAATTCATCATCACTTCCTTCATCGCGCATGGGTTCAGTGTAGCGCGCTCCTTCGGCTAGATCTAGCGGAATGACTATGCGTAGGGACTTTTTCTCAAATATCATTTTTCACTTCTTTAGGTTGATGACTCCATTCATATCTGTGGCCTAGTCTATTCCTAGCAATGCGGGGTAAGGGTTGCTGTCATCCACAATTTCTATTACCTCAAAATCTGTTTGTGTGATCGCGCCTTCGATATCCACTGTTAGTCCTTGCAATCTCCCCATGGGCAAGACCTTTTGCTGGTTCGCCATCCGTAATTGAATCAGAGACCACTGTAATGTGGGCTTGCCCATGCGTTCCCATGTCTATTTAGGTAGCACATTCGCGTCCAAAACTAAGTCCAGAATGATCTGATCCATCTCATAGTCGCCAATCTGCGTCGTCAATCACATTTCTCGTCCAGTGCACAAAGCATGTTTTCCCAGTTTCCGAACCACGCGAGTTCACTCGACCTTGCACACCTAGTTATCAGCTCTTGTAATCCCTTAATTGCCTTATTGTCACATAACAACTTCATGCATGTCTCTAAAATGGTAGTTAGCATAGAGGGATCCATTTCCGGCTTGGGCTGATCCTTACTACCTAAAGTAGAGACCTCCATGAAGCTCTTCTTAGCTTCCATAAATGTCTCCTTCATGCATTCCAAGTCAAACTCAGGCTGCTTTGTAGGGGCCTTGTGAACCCATGTGTCTTCCTCAGTTTGTTTCCCCTTATCTTCCCCTATGGTTGCACCACTTCTAAGCATCATGTTCACGATGGGGTCTTCCTCACGCAGTTTGGACCTCATCATTTGGATGTTCTATGTCGGCATAGGATGTGCTACCCTTTTTTCACGAATATGTTCTATCAGCATGGGACAATCTATCATTTCATGATTGAACTACTCACGTTAGGGGCACGATATTCTAGTCGTGTTGGTACAATCACGAGCGTAGTGCCCTGGTCCTCTGCAATTATAACAGATTAGTTGTCCATGGCCCCTTCCTGGCCCCATTCCTCCTCGTCCTCGACCTCACCCTTGAAACCCAATATGTACCATCCCCGTGGCTAGATCAAGGCCTTCATCTCCATCTGCATCCTGTAGGTAGGTGTTCAGTCCATTAACAATTCATAACTTTGACATTTTTACTCATCATGGCCTACCGATCTACAAAAATTGAAAAATAGCTGCTGGGGGGTTTGTTTGTACTTTTGTAATAGATGACAATTGTCTGTTTTGTGTTTTCCTCCCACCTGATAGATTGTGCACCAAAGTGAGGGCACCGCGCTTGGCCCTACCTGTGCCTCTGGTCTCAACGGCATTGCTCCCCCCCCTTGCCAAATAGTTTGTGAATACCGGAAAATGATCCTTATCGTGGCCCTGGCCTTTACATTTTATGCACCACAGTTCTTCGCGTGCTTCTGGCTAGGGCACCCTATCCTATTTCAAACTTTGCATCTCTAAGCATAGGTTTTGTAGTTGTGCATGGATCTGTTGGACTCCTAACCCAGTGTTGGTAAGGTAAATGCCCTCTGCGGACAGAGGCGATCCCACTAGCCTATCACAGAACTAGCCACAAACAAACCACGCTGCTACGCAAGTTCCTAGTTATGCATCAAGGGTGAATCAAGAAGACTAACCTGGAGTCCAACGCTATGATTGAAGCAGAGTTGATATCCTCACTCCCTTGCTCCAACAGATCATAAACGAACACCTGCACGTGCAAAGGAAGAGACAGATACCAACATAGAAACTACCAAGGCACAACTATATTTCAGTCAGAAAGGAAATAAATCAACATATCACCATGACAGATAATGAGATTGGAACTATAATAGCAGTCGCTCATCAATTAATAAACAGGAAAAGTTACAACCATTGTTCTGACGTCGACCCTTCTCCTGGCTGGGTGAGTAACTATATGTGTCTTGACATGCATCTCCTCTCCGGCAGCATAACCTCTCTAGCACTCATTAGCATTCCTCCAAGAATTCAACATCTAACACTCCATGACCAATAATCATCACTACTATAACTCAATCACCAAATCACTAGCATAACACTAACACCAACCCTCTAGCTTGTCCAATGCATAATGACAAGCTTATATAGATGGAGAAGGGAGGAGGATGCAATGAACCTGGACACGTTTCGCGGATTAGCAAAAGCCATAAAGATGGATAAAGCTCGACAAAAGACTGATTTTCTATCCTCAGAAAAGCTCCATGTAATGAAGGAAACAACAGTCGGACGTGCATTAAGGAAAAAAGCACGACTAAATTTGGTTGGTGCAACTGTTGCTCTAAGACAGAGTGCCAATGGTCGTGCCCCCTTTTGAGGATCTCCATCATTGGCGCGAGTAAGATATTGTGGACTTGCGCCAATGGAAAAAGAGCACTTTTTAGGGATGATCTACAGAAGGTGTCTTCAGGGAACATGGAGTACATACTCAGGGGAACATAATGCAAGTGTTTTTAGACTTTGTCACTTCTTATAACTCCCGGGATGGGTCCTCCAAGGTACGACAAGAGGAGTAACAGGGATGGTGACAAATTACTGTGTAACAGATGCCCCCTAAAGCATGAAGTCCGAGAGGTGGAGAGGGGTGAAATGCTTTACAAGAACACACATATAAGAGCACACAAGAGCACATATAGTTACTGCCGCCGAGGAGATGTATTAAGAGACATGACTGATAGTTCAATTACATGATGTACATGGTATGGTCACAGCCATCCATAAGAGAGTACATAAATAATCTAGATCCATAGTATGGACGCAGCCATCTGGTTAGGATCAATGAACTGACTTAGGTATGGTCGCAACCATCCAGTGAATGAGTCAAGTACCAAGAATCACGCCTGGATTACAACAGACACAATCCAGGGTCTTGCGCTCCATCTCGACCCGAACAAGAGTACAATTTCAAGCATGTGAATTTATGAGCTGAAGTCGAACATGCATGAACATCGTCTGATTACCAGTCAATGGTGGGAACTGTTAACAGACGCGAGAGGTACCACCAATAATGACAATGGCCCTCAAGCTACTATAGGTACAATCTACGGCGTGTGAATCAATGAGCTAAAGTCGAACACCCATAGAATCATTCGATCGGAGGCCAATGATGAAAACCTCACGTCGAACACGAAGAACCTGCCATTGAGGCATGCAGGCTCCAAGGCACCGGAAGGGAGTCTCTAGGTCAACTTCCTGGATAATGAGCTGAAGTCGACAGGGAGTGACCTTGATCGAAGGTGGGCCATAATGTTTCCCACATCATCGACACGAGACAGAGAGATAATGTCGTGGATCAAGATTGTACGAACTATCAGAGGGAGGTTGTTTATTTGCAGAGGTCAACTTCTCTTGAACATATCGGCGGCACATTAACGGAATTGGCAGTATTTGACATCAAGGTATCAAAGGTCATGATGACGAGGCAATGAGTGAATGAGAGGTCAAATAGGGTACCCAAATCCATGGAAGCAAGTGAAAGATATGAGATGAAATATCCCCACCCTGGACACGAAAACAAAAAGTGCCATGTTCAAGAGCGACATACTGCCTTTACGGTAATAATTATGGTTCAAAATTTTCTTTTCCCCCCCCCATTTCTGGCGAGTACCCCAGTTATTTTTAACAAGCTTGATGGGGATAGCATATGCTTGTATTGTGATAAAATCCGATGTCATTAAGTTTTAACGAGTCTGACAAAGGAAGAACCCAGCGTATTTTCATGTTTAGAGAGTTTGAAAAGATAGCAGAAAAGGAAACTCCAGGGATGTCCTTTTTCGTAAAGTTGTGTATCTCGGGCCCGAAAAAGTATAAAATAATACCCGAAAGAACCGCCCGATCATTACGATCGAGGAGTACTTTTCATGATTAGTGACTTTGACCTGAAAAAGTAAAAAAGCGGTCAAAACCACGTCGTTTCGTAACCACTAACGAGTTTGAAATGACAAAAACTCGGTAATCTTTTTATGTTTTAACGGTCGACAAAAAGAACTTAAAACGACCGCCCCTTATCACCATTTAACGAGTCAAGAGGAGGGACTCGGCAATCTTTTCCTCTTTAAATGGTCAGAAAAGAGCTAAAAGCGGACCTCCATTTTTATTTTCTTTAACGAGTCAAAAAGGGAAAATACTCGGCAATCTTTTCATATTTTACGAGTTAGAAAAGAGCGTAAAGGCGACTCGTCCTGAAGGAACGAGTGGTATAAGGGATAGAAACTGGTTCCGGTAATGGTGGAACTCACTTGAAACACGTAAAGGTTAAGAGGCTGGCTAATAAGACCACTCATCGCTGCGGTTCCTCAGGAAAGGAGAAACAACCAAGTGAAAGCATATGATCGGCCAAAAAGATGGTGGCGATGGAATGAAACAACCAAGGCTCATCTAGCAGAATTTTAGCGGATAAAAGGCAATCACGGGATGTAAATCAGGTATGGGTTCATTTTTTTTTACAAGCTTGAACCATGGAGAACTTTGCTTGGATTCAGTTTCATGTTTACACAAGCTTGAAACGAAAAACTATGCTTGCTATAAATTTGCATGCCCCCAGCATGATAATGCAAATCGAGGTACATGCCCCCCAAGCTTCATGGCATTCACGGAGTGGATGGAATGAAGCTTCACTCTCAAGATCTATCAAAAGACTCGATTTGGAAAGGGAGGTGTTTCATTTTTTAATGAGGTTGACACAGTAAAAGAACTATCCTCATAACCCTTGTTTCATTTTTTAACGAGCTTGACACAAGACAAGGAACTATGCTCCGACCAAACTTCATCATAATGAACAGGAAGTCGGGGCTTCCAAGAGTTCCACTTCCGGTGGAAGGATAACGTCTCGGAAGTCAGGACCCAATGCCCCCAGGACAGTATGCACGAAGGCAGCATCACTGGATATAGGCACGGGATAAGTGGCCACGTAGTTGACCTGTGGTGGGGCAGATGCAACTGGTGGATGACAACCAGGAGGGGATGACGACTGCGCAGGAGGGATCCGTGGACGAACGAACGATAATTGATCGATAGTCACAATTCTTCCATTGTGTGGAAAGCAAACCACACGGAAAAGTGAAGAGACAAGGGCCCCCATGGCATAAACATAGTCACGGCCAAGGAGAAGATTGAAGTCTAAAGCACCTTGGGTGACCCATACGTCTAGATAGACGGTCTTACCTCCCAAAGTAATAGGGAACTTTGGAAGGAGCCCTAATGGTTGGCTAGTTCTTCCGTTAAAAGTAGTCAGATTCGATGCTACAGGCACAAGCTGTGGGGAACCCAAAGCTTTCCAAATAGTGGCAGAGAGAAGACTAACAGATGCGCCCTCATCCAAGACAGCGCCAGGTATTGCCTTGTCATAGGCGTGTACCGTGACCCAAAAAGGCACATGAGATGGGAGGTGGAAGGTAGTCAAACGTCTCCAGTCGAAGGAAGCGACTGAACTACTTGGTGGGGGAATCGTATGATTGCCCCCCTGCTCGAGAGAGAGCGCAGTAGGACTCTTAGGTGTAGGGGTATTTGCGGATGTAGGAGAATCTGAGGAGACGAGAAGAACAGGAGAATGATGCTCTTCTGAAATAGAGTGGTCGGCGGGTGGTGAACTCGAGTCGACACTCTTTCCGACCAATGGTTGGTCTGGAACAGGCTTGGCAGAGCCAGATTCAGGAAGAGGAGGCTAGACAAGAGAGGAATCTTGGTTGATTTCTTTGTCAGCAGGGGAACGTTCTGCAATTGCAGAAAGACGTTGATAACCAGTAGGAAGTTGGGTTGAGGGAGCTGTAAGACTTTCCAATACAATAGAGGCTCTATCCATGAATGGACAAAGGTGAAGGGGATGATTGCCTTCACAAAGTTTACAAGGGATTCAAATCTTCTCTTTCCCCTTACCGTTTCCAGGTGATAAGGTAACATTGCCATGATCTACCGAGGACGATGTAGGGCGGTCTGGATCATGAGACCATACTTCTAAAACCCTGGGAATACCAGGACAATCGCGGAGAAGATGGTTTTTCTTGCATAACTTACAAGGAAATTTGACCTTCCGTGGAGGAGCACAAGGTGGCTTGACTTGGGTTATACCTTTAACCTCTGGTTTAGGGGTCTTCTTCTTCTTTGTCTTCTTCTTCTTTTTCTTCTTAGCCACCTGGTTACTTGAATCCAGAGGTTCACCAGGCGAAGTAGAAGATGAGGACGCAGCAGTAGGTGAAGAAGGGGAAGGGTCCACCTTGGAATCAGCAAGACGTTGTTCAGGTGGAGGAGGTGGTGGTGGACCCGAACTGAACGGAGGAGCACTAGAGGGTATCTCAGGCTCCGTCCCGGTAGATGGCGGGTAATCTTTTGTTCGAGTACTGATATTGATGGGTATCGTTCCAGCCATGAACACTTGAGAACCAAAGGAAGAGGGAGGCTGAGATGGGTCAGCCACCATTTGAGTTTTTTGAGTTTGCTGTGAGGGAAAGGGTTCTTTAAACACCGTAGGAGTGCCAGAGGTGCCTTTTAACAAACGACTAACTTCGGACCGCCTCGGGCAATCCTTGGTATAGTGATCCTCATCACAGATAAAACAAGGATACTTGGGTTTGCGTTTAGCGCCGTCCTCAGGTTGAGGTTTTGGGGTTTCCTGTTTAGGTTGTTCTGGCTTATTCTTTGGTTTCCCTTTCTTCTTTGCTTTCGAGGCTTTTTTTTCCGTGGTGGTTTGGACGGCATTGACCTTGGAAGTAACATTCGAAGTGGGTATTACCTGGGAGGTGGGTGCATTCGAAGCAGAAGTTATCACACTCGAAACCACCGAGTTTGAAAACAACCATACGGGCAAACCGATGGTTAACCCAGGAAAAGACAAAGTTGCGATATACTGAACACCGACATTTCCAACAGAAGGAAATGGACTAGGGTTTCCATCAGGGGGAACACCTTGGCCGGTGGACTCAGGGAAGGATGCCATTGAACGAGAAATAATCCTACTCAAGCTAACGCAAACAAAATCTAATTGGGTAGATGTTATCGTGGCCAATAAATTTTAAGACACTGAACTTAACCTTTTCATTTTTTAAGAGTCGAGAAAAGGATAAAAGATGACTCTAGTCTCCTTCGAATATTTAATGAGCACGAAGTGACAAGACGCTCACAGGCACCTTTTCATTTAGGGAGTCCAAAAAGGATCAAAAGTGACTGCTCTGGAATTCTAGGTAGAGGGTGTGCCAAACTTTTCGCAAAACCACAGAATACTTTTTAGGGTACGGGTGGTCGATCTTCGTGAATGCTGTGTTCACTGCATTGCGAATCGTAGGGAGGCTGACACGGCTTCCTATGGATAAAGGCTTTATTCCTATAGGGGTCTCCCAATATATACTCGACGGTACGTGGGAGCACAGTCCGTATTGGTAGCTATCGTTTCACCGTGGAGGAATCACCCAACCACTCGACGATAAACTACCAGGTTTAATGACGCCGGAACATGTCTCTAACCTAGACCTCTAGAGTGTTTGCATTATGTTCCAATGCGTTGTTATGTTCATTTGGTTCATTTTAAAGTTTATCTTTGATTATGTTTCAGTTTTTTGGTCCTACCGTATGTGATATCTCAAAAAAATTTTACATGCAAACTATATGCCGAAATTAAATCGTTTGATTCGATGAATTCTATCTACAGGAGGGTTGAGATCTTTTTCACAAACGAAACGATCACTTCAACAAACAACAAAGATCCTAATGCAGCTAATAACAAGAAACGAAATTTTGTATTTTTCTTTTTAATAGCAACAAATAACAATAAATGCTAACTACTATGATGCAAGAGATTTTTTGTTTTTCTTTCCTTTAAGATGGCATGATGCATGTAAACAAATTCTAAGAGATATGCACAATCCAAGTTCAGTCAATGAAATAGAACCAATTCTAAAACACAAAATGAACCATGCAAGCAAGGAAAAACACAAAGACTAGTGAAATCCAAAGAAGCTAGAAGTGAAGTATTCAGAGTATAGAAGATCAAGCTTTAACAAATCACTGGATAAGTGTAGAACAATCAACAAGCTGACTGGATGATCAAGAGACCGAAACTTCCCACAGAAGGCTAGACATGCAAAGTCTCTGGAAATAAGCAAACAGCTGAGGGATACAGGCTAAGACCAGTCAAGCAGAGGTTCAACACAGTTCCAGAGGCTGAAAGAGATATATAAAGAGACTGAATGAGATTTCCACCCACACACAGGAAAAATTTACAGAGCTGGCGCGACTGTCAGCCTGTAACTTGCGCTACCACAGAATTGGCGCAAGTTGCTTTTGAGTAACGTGCGCCAACTGGCACGACTGTCAGAGAAATAACCGCGCCAATTAAGCTTGCCAACTAAAAAGATAAAAGATACGACCTCAGGTCGGGTTAACAGTGCTCAGATGGGTCAAATAGTAAAGAATCAACTCAAAACTAACTCAGGAAGCTCATGCACTCAAGCAAGCAGAAGAAAATTAACATGCAAGACAGAAATCAAAGAGTTACTCCCCAGCGGAGTCGCCAATTTGTTGGTAAGGTAAATCCCCTCTGCGGACAGAGGCGATCCCACTATCCTATCACAGAACTAGCCACAAACAAACCACGCTGCTACGCAAGTTCCTAGTTATGCATCAAGGGTGAATCAAGAAGACTAACCTGGAGTCCAACGCTATGATTGAAGCAGAGTTGATATCCTCGCTCCCTTGCTCCAACAGATCATAAACGAACACCTACACATGCAAAGGAAGAGACAGATACCAACATAGAAACTACCAAGGCACAACTATATTTCAGTCAGAAAGGAAATAAATCAACATATCACCATGACAGATAATGAGATTGGAACTATAATAGCAGTCGCTCATCAATTAATAAACAGGAAAAGTTACAACCATTGTTCTGACGTCGACCCTTCTCCTGGCTGGGTGAGTAACTATATGTGTCTTGACATGCATCTCCTCTCCGGCAGCATAACCTCTCTAGCACTCATTAGCATTCCTCCAAGAATTCAACATCTAACACTCCATGACCAATAATCATCACTACTATAACTCAATCACCAAATCACTAGCATAACACTAACACCAACCCTCTAGCTTGTCCAATGCATAATGACAAGCTTATATAGATGGAGAAGGGAGGAGGATGCAATGAACCTGGACACGTTTCGCGGATTAGCAAAAGCCATAAAGATGGATAAAGCTCGACAAAAGACTGATTTTCTATCCTCAGAAAAGCTCCATGTAATGAAGGAAACAACAGTCGGACGTGCATTAAGGCAAAAAGCACGACTAAATTTGGTTGGCGCGACCGTTGCTCTAAGACAGAGCGCCAATGGTCATGCCCCCTTTTGAGGATCTCCATCATTGGCGCGGGTAAGATATTGTGGACTTGCGCCAATGGAAAAAGAGCACTTTTTAGGGATGATCTATAGAAGGTGTCTTCAGGGAACATGGAGTACATACTCAGGGGAACATAATGCAATTGTTTTTAGACTTTGTCACTTCTTATAACTCCCGGGATGGGTCCTCCAAGGTACAATAAGAGGAGTAATAGGGATGGTGACAAATTACTGTGTAACACCCAGGATCCTGTATCAGAGTTTCATGCAACCTCATCGCTATTTCCAATGCTTCTGCCTGGGTTGAAAGCTTTTGCTGTGATAGCGTCGTCCTCAGGTGCGGTGTCAAAGACGCCACAAACCACGCGCGGTGCTGCACATCCGTAAGCATCATGTTAGCCTCACAAATCATGCTCTTTAGTCTCTGATCCAGATCCCATGGGGTTTCGCCTAGAAGCATCATGATCTCCTTGAATCTGATGATCGACTGCGTCTTTGATTTCGACCGGCTAAATTCTTTGTTCAATGCAATCTGGATTTCTGCTATCCTAGCATTTGGATGATCATTCGAGTGCTTGATATATCAAGTCAGCGTGCGATCCTACAGCATACTTACCAAGGTGGCCTTTTTAATGTTATCATCCATAACTTCATGTGCTTCCCACACTGCTCTTACTACAAACCAGAATTGATCTGGATCTTTGCTCCCTACTCCTCTAAATACAGGCAACTTGATCACATTTGCCATGCTGAACGGTTGGTTGGGTGGAGGTGGGGTGGTTGAAGATGGAGGAGATGAAGGTGAAGTGGGTGATGGCGTAAGTGGAGGTGACAACGGTGGAATGTGTTGCCTTATCAAATTTACTGCACTCCTTGGAGAAACCCAACCGCACTCTTCCTCGCCTACTCAAGGAGGTGAAATTAAAGGACTGTTTCCTAACCCTTCGATAGCCATGTAGACCTTTCCACTCCGCGTCGTTCCACTCATTAACGTACTCGCATCAGCCATTTTTCACACAGCAGCATCTTAATCCAAGTATTCAAATATTTGATGTACCTACCTCGTGGTCCCTTGAGAAAATGCCACTCAAATTCGCTGTAGCTCATGGTTGTGTTGATTACGAACTCAGTGATAAACCCTCCTATTATTTGATCCAGTCAATGATCTAGTGCCCATACAATATTATCTTCAAATGCCTCTAGCCTACGCACCGGAGTCCACACTATTGGTTGATCAAGCTTGCACCTTCCCAGACTGCCAGCTAGCCTCACAATCCAATCATACAATTCCAACGAGAAGGTCGTGAAGAAGATCTCATGGATCTCTATATATATGTAGCGATCCAGCCACTTCTTCTCAGATATCTGTGGGTTTTTGTTTTCTTGTACCATGAATTCGTGCAGCTTCTGATCCAACCAATCTTCAATCTCTTTCTTCGTAGGGTTCCAGCGCTTCGACATCAAACATCCCTTAGGCAGATCCCGGTCCCGGCAACGGAACCATTTGTTGGTTTGTTGGGGCCTAACCCAGGTTCGGAAGAGTTTTAGCCAAACAAATCCCGTATTACCGGCCCTTTCAGCAACAGGCCACGGAGCACGGACTGAAGTCTCACCCGAGGTAGTAGGGGAGGGCACTGGAACTAGGTTTTCATACCCTTGGGATGTCTTGATGAGGTCTAGAAGGGTCGCGTACCAACCTATGCACTTGCACTGCTCTGCGCAGCGATCTGTCCTTCACGTATATCCACGACGGGGCACTTCTTAGATTCTTATTATTATTGTAGTTATTACAGATCTAATCTAATTCTTGTAGTCTTAATCATGCATTCAATTGTTATAACCGGCACGCGAAACCATAGCTCTTAAAGAAATGCATAAAATCATAACATAAGAACAATCATTCAGATTTGCTACCTGATGCAGAATATAAAAAGGATACATGATATTTCAGAAGTAACTTCTCTTTATTAATGTCTTTGTTCCAATACAATCCATTCCTACCCTGCGCACCTAGCTGCAGGGGTCTGTCACACACGAATCTGTCAAGGGTGCGGACACGACTGACCTTCCTAGAAGTCTAAGACATTCTAATGACAAACAAGACAAAATGGAGATCTTTCTCTAAATACACCTTTTACAACATGAAAACTACAAGTGTTTAGGCTTACCTTATTCCAAAACGCTGTTGTTGAAGTCCGTTCTTGACGATCCGGATGAGCTCCTCCTTCAAGTCAATTCCTGCAACCACAAACAATCAAACAATTACCAAGCACTTGCATTTCATATAATAAAACATATATTCAACATGCAGACCAAGGAACACATGAAATAACTCATTAACACAAGCTATTGAGAAAATAAACCAGTTTGTATTAATAACGAAACAAAGAAACTCTTACAACCTGGCCTTGGTGTTGTGCAAGTTCCTCCCAGGGTCCATCAAGGGTTTTCCTCTATTTGACAAAGCTCACCCTCTCCAAGTAGAATCAAGTGAAGACAATCTCTCCTCACAAAGGCTCTAATGGAAGACCTAAATCCTGCAGCATTTACCCAAAGAAAATGTATAGCTCCAACCTCTTCTCCTTCTGGCTCAATGCCTTCATTTATAGTGCTGTAAAGAGGTTATTCAGGTCCACTATCAATGGGATCATCCCCTCTATGGGTGGGATAGCTCCCTTATTGATGGGATAGTTTCCCCCTTAATAGAGATACATGAACCAACTGGAGGCGCATCCATTTCATCAAACCGACCTCTAGAATGTTCTAGAAGTAACCACAAGTAACTTTTTCAAGATAAAACTCGCGCATTTTGCCTTTTACAGAGGGACGCACCTGTCCCTTAACATACAGAGCGTCCATGGACGCATATTTTGTGAACATGGTCAGCGTCCCCGCAGGTAAGGCTAGAGAGAACCTGCGACTCCAGAGATAAACATGATTTTTACAAGACTTTCTCTCTTCTTTGAGTTTGAGATGGATAACAGAGGCATGAGACTTGCCTAAGAGGGTAGCATGACTTGTGATTGGAGCCATACTAACTGTAAGTAGTCAAGGTGACATTTTTTAGTGTAACAGATTGCCCCCTAAAGTGCGAAGCCTGGAATAGAATAGGGTTTTGTAATTCTAGGAAGGGTGAAGCGCTTTATCATTTCAAGGATTGCCTTGTGGATGGCCTGGTTGGAACCTGCAATTTTCAACACAAAATACATGGATAAGATTATATCATCACTGAGGTAGGCATTCCCATACTCAGATTCAAAACTTTAACTAATGGACTAACTATTCTGATACAGGAATGATCTTGCAGTACATCATTTTTATAGACTTTTGTAGACACAGTATGGACGCAGCCATCTGTTTATGATTAGTCTACATAGATAATGAATACAAAACTCCTCGCAGCCTGGATGGTAGAAACTAGATCCAGGGTCTTCACTTCTACTTCCCGAATTGGTACGATTCTAGCCATGTGATTAAATGATTCGATGTCGAACATGGTAGAAACCACTTGATTACCAGTCAATGATGTAAACTGTTAACAAGCGTGAGAGAAACCACCAGTAATGTCAATGGTTCTCAAAGTACCAAGCACAACCCGTGAAATGTGAATAGATGTTTTGATGTCGAACACTTCACGGAATCCTCTGATCGAAAGTCAATGATGTAAACTGACGTCAAAGGCGAGAAACCTGCCATTGATGCATGCAGACTTCAAGGTACTGTCGATTCCTAAGTCATCTTTCTAGATAATGTGTCGATGTCGATAGAAAGCGACCCGTTGCAGGCAAGCCTGCAACACGAAATCATTGTTCAAGTTGAAGAAATGTTGCTGTAAGGACTGACTCAGGGATGGTCAATGGATGACAAGTATTTTGCAGATGAAAGTTTTGCTTGCAGACCTCTTGAACACATAACGACACAACAGATGGTTTGGTGACGAATAACTCAAAGTTGATCCCTGAACCCGGTTAAAGATTTTCAAAGTGATTTAGTCAACTGTGAGGTAAAAGATTTCCCAACCCAGGTGAATGAAAAGTGTCGTGTTCAAGAGCGGTAATAAAGTTTCTTCTGAGGCAAAAGGTGACAAATAGGTTCATTTTCTCTTTTTTCCCCCACCATTTCTGGCAAGTACCTCTTTATTTTTAACAAGCTTGAGGAGGATAACATATGCTTGATTATAAGCTCATCCTTCGGACGAGTCCAACCTAGTTTAAATGCGAACCCTAGGAAGGAGTGGTTCGTTCCTGTTTGTAATTGAACAGGTCCTTTACTGTAAAAGTTTAACGAGCCCAGTATAGGAGAAACTCGGCGTTTTTCATTTTTAGAGAGTCTGAAAAACTTAAGGAAACTCCACGTTGAACTTTTTCGTATATTTGTGTCCCTCAAGCCCGAAAAAGTATAAAATAATACCTGGGGGAACCGCTTGATCTTTCGACCAAGGAGTACTTTCATAATAGTATCGTTGACCTGAAAAGTAAAAAGCGATCAAAGACACGTCGTTTTATTTCCTTATCGAGTTTGAAACGACAAAAACCCGGCATCTTTTCCTGATTTTACGGTCAAAAAAGAGCTAAAAGGGGACCGTCTTTTAATTCCGTTTTAACGAGTGAAAAAGAAACACTCGGCGATCTTTTCATGTTTTAGGAGTCAGAAAAGGGCTTAAAAGATGACTCTGAAATTTGTTTGTGAAAAATTACAATTTCCCTTGAAATCCCTTCGTCCTGCACAAAAGCGACACATTACTCATACCTGTTTAAAATAGGCAAAAATACATTTGAAAACATCTTTTCATGGTAAAAAATGAACTAATTCATCCAAAAAACCTATAAAAAGACCTTTTACCATGTCATTTTTACCGTTTCACTGTTGAGGTTGAAAAAGGAGCTTTTGACAAGAAACTTCCCGTGGTTGCTGCGGAAAATCTGACCGTCGGAATCGAACGCCGCTTCACCGAGGTATTTTACACATCCCACTCTTCATTTTTATCCGTTTAGTTTTTTTTTTTTGTCTCTGTTTCATTTTTTGGGGGGGTTTTGGGTTCAAAATGCGCCCCTCGGCGGACGCAGGTGCCCTTCGGGTGAGCCGCGTCCCCCGACTTTTTCTCACACGGGAAAAAGGTCTGGGGGACGCAGTCCGCCTTCAGGCGAGCTGCGTCCGGACGCCCTGTGCTAAAAAGCCGGGGTGCGTCTTCCGCAAAGGGCGCATTTCAAAACCCTAACTCTCTCAAAAAACCACCAAATTTTCTCAAATTAATTTCTAATTGACTCTTTTGATGTGCAGGGCCAAAACATGTTAGACTGGAGAGAGAGAGAGCACGTAGAAGACGATGAAGCTGCGATTAACCACCAACCCTCTCTGGATGCCTTAAGAACATGTGGATTGTACAAATATTGGACCATACCGGGCATGAGGGGCCAGGTAAGATTTTTGGAATGGCTAGTTGAGCGATGGAACGTTCAAGATCAATGCTTTTACATTGGAGGGCACCAGCTCGAGATAGAGCCCTCGGATGTATACTTTCTCACTGGCTTGCCAAACAGAGGTGAGCAACTCAACCTTGCGGGGACCAGGCCGGGTGGCCAATCCCTTGATGATCTCCGCGAGGAGTGGTGCAGACCAGGGACTCGCCATAAAAGGGCGTGGAGATAAAGCACATCGCTCTGGCGGAACTTAGAGTTATTGCATTTACGGTCACTAGGATTTGTGGCGCGGCCGCCTTGCACATTGCTTCCGGATCCCAAATGCGGATGGCAGTTGACTGTTACCAAGGCACCATCTTCAACTGGTGCGAAGCTGTGTCGGCTCATATGAAGAGCCAACTAACCAAGGCAAAGAACGGACGACTAAAGACTTTTGGATATGGGCCTCTAGTCGTGAGCTTTGCCTTGGAGAGAGTTCCTATGCTGATCCCTCAGCAACTCACTGTTGATGACTTGGGTCCTCGGGAGCCAAAGCTTGTTCGATGGGTTGCGGTGATGGCCCGGCATCCTGACGAGGGTGCTGCAGTGGTTCGATTCTCAGACAGTTACTTCGACTGGCTAGAGGGCCAGCTTTTTGTGATACAAGACTTTCCATATGCCGGAATGGATTTCAGAGGTGATCCGGACATGGTTCTTCCACAGGGAGAACAATGGGATGACAGAGGTACTTTCATTTTCACAAGTTTTCTAATTATGTATTTTTTATTTTTCATATATATCGTCTCAAAGTAACAGTAAAATTTTAAAAATGCAGATGTTGGACCACAGCGTCCAGCCAATCTCCGGCCTTACGACAGACGACATCCAGCTGCACCGGCACCGGCCTTACAGGATGCGACAGCAGAAGTACTAGCGATTTGGAGCATGATCTAGAGCGTCTCACGGCAGATATACCTGAGACTACTATGGATGACATTCCAATGAGGCTTCAGCGCTTCGTGGTCGCGGTCCCTGGACCGTTTAGGAGATTTCTGCGCAAGATAGCCCGCGCAGTGGTGTCGTACAGAGAGCACCACCAGTGATTGACTAGTCACTTTTGTAGTCACATGTGACATTTTTGACTTTTTGTACTATCATTTTGCCGATCATAAGGTGTGTTAAAACTATGATCGAAGACGATGTATATATTTTTGGACACACTTCTATCTATATCTATATATCACTATTATCGGCTTATCTTGTTTAACATGTATGATGAAATGTCTTTAAATTTACTTGCATGATTATTATAAATGTCTGTCCAACACTTGAGAAGCAATTGCATCTGCTAATGTATTCAAAGACCTTGGAATATGTTGATATTCAATGTAATCAAATTCACGTTCCAAGAGACGCACTCTCAAAAACAACCTTAATAACACAGGATTTCTAATGGCATAAACTCTATTAAGCTGTAATACAACAAGTTCAGAATCTAACCTCACTATCAAACGTCGAATTCCAAATGAAATAGATTCGGATAATAATTCAACCACTGCACTGTATTCTGCAATGTTATTCGTTGTTTGACCGAGGCTTACCCCATGCATAGAAACTAACTCGTCAGAGGGCGAATAGATAACCCAAGCTGCGGAAGAGATATTCCGTGTACTACGACAAGCACCATCAGCAAATCCAATGTATGTTTGGAGAGGCGTCGACATCTACAATATCAAGAGTAAAACCAAGATAGCCAAAATAATGACGAAAAACCACACTTGCTAAGCTAAGCACACTGACTAAACTAACACACTTGCTAGCTAGAAAGGAAATCTAACCTATCTAAAAATTTCTCCATCCACCATTTTAAGCATAATACCTCTTTAGGTAAAGTCCATTTCTGGGTTTGCCCAAAGAGTCCCCATCAAAATCAACTAACTCATAAGCCCCTTTTGCTAGCTTTCGCTTTACAATGTAGGGCCCATGCCACATGGGAACGAATTTTCCAGCACCTAGCTTATCGTTAGCTTGATCATATAATAGTACTAGGTCTCCTTCCGAAAAACTTCGAGGGGTTACATTTTTATCGTACTGAGCTTTCATTCGTTTCGCGTGAGTCTCGATAGCTAAAGTAGCGTCACGTCGAGTCTCATCTAATTTAGCTAAGTATAACAACCGTTTCTCCTCTTCGGAAGTAGCTGGAAGTAATTCGACAGCCATTTGAAGTGATGGGATTTCGCACTCAATAGGTAACACACAGCTTCTAAGCCATAAACTAGCTGAAAGGGGGTGAAACCTGTTGAATTTTTCACTGAAGTTCGATATGCCCATAGTGCCGAAAATAACATGTTATGCAAATTCGTTCGATGGATACCAATGATCCGTCGAATCATGACGACTAGAACTTTGTTGATTGACTCAACCAAACCGTTGGCTTGCGGATAATAAGGTGTAGAGCTATCGTGGCGCAAACCAAGCTGGCTTGTAAGTTCAGTCATCATGACATTTCGAAAATGGCTTCCATGGTCCGTAATGATTGCTTGTGGGACACCAAACCTAGTTATGATATGATTGAATACGAAAAGTGCAGCTGTCTTGCCGCTTGCGTCGAATGTAGGCATCGCCTCGGCCCACTTAGTAAAATAATCAACCGCAAGGATGATATACGCATGCCCCCCGGCCGAGTGAGGGTTACAAGTAATAAAGTCAATGCCCCATTTGGCGAATGGACCAGCGGCAATTATAGGGTGGAGAGGAGCAGGTGGAGCGCGCATCTTGCGATCAAACACTTGACAGTTGTGGCATTTTCTGACGGCAAGGATACAATCTTTAAACATAGACGGCCAGAAATAGCCAGCGCGCAACACCTTCTGAGCTGTGGCATACCCAGACATATGACCGCCACATGCTCCAGAGTGACAATCATTCAAAACTCTCTCAGCCTCATCGTGAGTTAAACAACGTCGAAAAACTAAGTCTGCCCCCAGGCGATAAAGTGTATCTCCAATAATTCTGTATTGCTGGGATTGAAACCGAATTTTTCGACGGTTTTCCTTGGAAGTTTCAGGCCGAAAGGTTTGGGTTTGGAGATAGATGATTATATCCCCATACCACGGATCTACAGTGCTAATAAGAAACAAAGATTCGTCCGCAATGGACTCCTCTGCCACAGTCTCTGTGTCAGCACTCGGGAAATCACACATCAATTCCGCGAAGACTAAAGATTTCTTAGACTTGGACTTCTCAAACTCCAAGTCGAACTCTTGCAGGATGACGATCCATTTAGAGTACTTGCCCCCTAGCAGTTGTTTTGTCAAGATATAAATCATAGGGTTGCAATCCGAAATAACAGTAGTTTTGCGGAGAAGAATGTAGTGACGAAAACGCTGGACAGCTTGAACGGCTGCCAGGGCCAATTTCTCCACATGCGAATATTTTAACTCAGTTGGATTTAAGGTTCTGCTAAGGTAATATATCACATGCTCTGCCTTGAATTCATCTTCTTGAACTAACACCATTCCAATGGTGGAATGCGAAGCTGCGAGGTATAAGAAGTAGTCCTGGTTGTAGTTGGGAGGATGCAATAACGGTGCATGGTTCAACGCGTGTTTCAGTGCATCAAAAGATTGTTGAGCAATCTCGTCCCAAAAGAATTGTACATTCTGTTTCAACAACCGTGTAAAACCTTTAGTGACCTCGGCGTAGTTAGGGATGAATCGGCGTAAAAAGTTTGCTTTCCCTTGCAAACTTTGGAGTTGGCGCAAACTCGAAGGAGGAGGCAATTGGATGATAGCCTCGACTTTCGAGGGATCGACGCGAATGCCGGTTTTGGAAACAACAAATCCCAGCAATCGACCTGTTTCTATACAGAAAACACACTTGTGGGGATTCAACCGAATTCGATAATGCCTACACCTCATAAAGATTGCTCGTAGGTGGACAAGGTGATCAGCTCGTGTAAAGAATGAGCAGGCAAATCATCGAGATAGGGTTGCACAATGTTTGATGTCATGAAACGCATAAGACATGGCCCGTTGAAAAGTAGCACCGGCATTCTTAAGGCCAAAAGGTAATTTGCAATAAGCAAATGTCCCCCATGGACAAATGAATGCCGTTTTTGGTTTCGGCATCGAGGTAGAATATTGATTTGATTATACCTGAGAAACCATCCATGAAGGAAAACATCTCACTTCCGGCACAATCATCAATAAT
This sequence comes from Pinus tabuliformis, assembly GCA_031772625.1. Lineage (NCBI taxonomy): Eukaryota > Viridiplantae > Streptophyta > Pinopsida > Pinales > Pinaceae > Pinus > Pinus tabuliformis. Next base: position 816,102,504 of record CM062820.1, on the reverse strand, counting down.
TTGATCGATATAAGGCGTAGGATAGTTGTCTTTTGGACAAGCTCGATTGATATCCCTATAATCGATACAGATTCTTATTGTTCCTTGTTTTTTATTGACGGGAACAATATTCGATACCCAATCCGTTAACGGGATCGGATAAATGAAACCTGCTTTCAACAGCTTTTCGACTTCGGCTTTGATTGCAGCTGCTTTTCGAGGGTGAATCTGACGCAACCGTTGCCGAATGGGTTTAGCATCCGGGTAGTTTTGATTTCATGAACAACAATGGCAGGATCGATTCCTGGCATTTCTTCGTAGGACCAGGCAAACACGTCGCGGAATTCTTGGAATAGGGCCTTGTAAGTTTCAATTTCTTCGTCAGTACATGCGGCACCTATATGAATGTTCTCTTGATTCCGGGCTTCACTGAAATATCAATGGGAATAGTACGAGAAATATTCCCAAAATTCAGCTCTGAATCAGAATGTTTCGTTGGATCCTGAGCGTCTTTGACATATTCAGCGGTAAAGATAGATGAAAAATCATTTTCAAAGCATCATCCTTAGGTAAAAACGAAGATCTGTGATGGAGATCGTCCCATGGTAGATCATCTACACTTAGGATTTCGCGAAGTTGTTCGTCAGATGACACTTCTTCGGGAAACGTTATCCGTTCTAAGGGTGAGGTGAAAAGTGACTCTTCACTGACCACATTCATTTGGTCGGTTGAATGAAAGTCGGTAAAAGACATAAGAGCTTCATAAGCAATCTCATACGGACTCAACGGCATAACATCACCGAGTGAGTCTAGCTCAGAGTCAGAGGGAACATACCAAGGATCATCATAAATAATGTTTTCTGACGTGATCATATGAATTGTTGCGAACGAAGGTCTGCATTGAGTGGAGGGAGAGGAAAAGTTCCCAGTAAACCGGAATCCTTAACTAAACCTACACCAATGTCCCTATAAGGGATTGTCGTTTTACCAACATGCTGGATAGTTTCTAAAGAGGTTGGGTCGGATGAAAAGTATGTCAGCTGATCAATAGTCACGATCTTACCGTTATGTGGAAACTTAATGACTCTGAAGACCGATGAAACGACCGCTGTCATAGCATATGACCAACTTCGACCCAAAAGAAGGTTGTAGTCTAGAGGGCATCAACCACTTCCACATCCAGACTAACGGTTTTACCTTCGACCCCTATAGGCAATTCTTGTAGAATACCAAACGGACGGAACCCACGGCCATCAAAGGCCTTAAGGATGGTGGGGGATTGGTTCAACGAAGGAGAACCAAGCGATCTCCAACATTGAATCGACATAATACACGTAGAAGCTCCCTCATCAATCACAGTCCGATGAATAGGCCTGTTTTTGACTATCACTGGAATTTGGAAAGCCATTTGATGGGGGAGACGCGGTGTACTACTTTCTAGATCAAAGATCATTAGGTTCGGGTCCTGAACATCGACAGCTCCAATAGCCGACAAAAGCAATTTTCGTTGCGCTGGACATGATTGCAGCACTTCGAGTGCCGACATTGCTGAAGGTGAAACAGCTAAGTCTTCAACAATGTTGTAATTCTGGGCTGCTCTCGCATGTGGATTGAAAGCAGACCTTCGAAGTACACACCTTGGCGGGGCTTAATCACTAAGTCTGGTTAGGTTTTTCGATCTGTAGTGGATCGGAACCGGGAGCTGAGGTTGATGGGTTAGAGTAGAAGATTCTGCTTCTTTACCATCAACAGGAGCCTTACTACCATAATCTTGCGATCGAGTCGCAATCCTGACATGAGACATCATCAAAATGGGTTCTTCACTGGCATTCGAAGAAGAACCTATCATCTTATTTTCCTGCTCGGAATGGATTCTTTAACACAGCAGAGTCGGAGAACCTTTAACTATTTTCACTACCTCGGCCCGATGAGGGCAGTCTCTCGTAAAATGATCTTCTTCACAAATGAGACAAGGATAACGAGGTTTGCGCTTTTCGTCATTAGTTTCCGACTTTTCCGTTTTCTCCTTTGGAGCCTTGTCTGCTTTAGCCTTCTTCTTTCCTTTCTTCTTTCCACCGTTTTTTGGATTTGGCCGTAGATGACTCTACAGCGTGAATGTCGGCGGTAAGTTCAGGAGGAGAAGACTCTCCTGTCGGAGAATCAGGCAAAGTGATAATTGGAGTATTGGAGGTCTTGGAAGACTTCTTCTTACTCTTCGTAGTCACGATACCGATCATACCATCAGCGGCATGAGATCCCGAAGGAGCAGCAGCGATTTGTTTGACTTGAAGATCCGGAATTTTCTCGTGTAACGTACCCGACTGAGTGTAAACTAAGTCAAGGTATTGTGCCTGAGCAATGACTTGCTCCTCAGTAACTACGCCGGCCTTAGCTACATCTTCAGTAATTCTTGGTAATAAATTTAACAAACCATTCAGCTAAAATTGGTCCGGGATAAAAACTTTCACTAATCTCCTTCGACGTCTCCACTCATGGATGTGATCAGAAATGTACTGGATGTCGATTGTTTTAGCGAAGTTAATAATTCCGTACCATTATCGTATCTGACTGTAACTGAAAATGAGTTAAGAATGAAGTACTAACTGGCTAAAGTTGTAAAAAAGAAGCCCTGGCAACTCAATGTACCACTTGGCTGCGAGACCAATGAGTGTACGCTGAAAAGACGTAAGCGGATAAATCATCTGAGATGGAATTTGATGCACACCAGAGGTGGTAAGTCATCACGTGATTAGACGGATCCTCTCCAGATTTCTTACTATCGAACTTAGGTATATAGCTGGCAACTTATTTGGCATTGGCGGCCAGAACGAAGATTTGAATTGGATCGTTCGTTAGGCGCGTCAAGTCGGGTAAATCTAAAGTCGCAATAAATGGTAACTGCCGGTTAGGATCTCGGAAACTCTGAGTCACAATACCAGCCCCAGGAGGAGGATATCCAGGATAACTAGGAACAGGATTCGCATTGGGGATATTATATCCTCCTGGAAAACCAGGATTAACCGGACCGTACTGGGGTTGTTGAGGTGGTTGATAATTGTACCCAGGATACGGTTGATACTGGTAAACCGGTTGTTGGGCAGCTTGACCAGGTTGATACTGTCCCTGGTACGGAGGTTGAACAAATTGAGGTTGAGTAGTAACAACCGTACTTGTACCAGGTTGACCTGCAGGCATCTGGACTGTGGTTTGAATCGTGGGTCCAGACAACGGTACAGATGTCTGAGGAACGGTTACAGGGACAGTAGAAACCGGAGCTGCCGATACTCCAGATGTAAGCATGGTAGATGAAGCGGTAGCTGCTGCAGCCGTGTGAGGTGGAGTACTCGGTGCAATTGGCGGCTGAGTAACTACAGAAGTTACAGGGGTCTGAACACTTGACTGGACAAGTTGCGGTTGCTGGGATGGACCAGGAACTGCAGGTTGTCCTGCTTGAGGTACCGACTGTATACTTGGTTGCGACATCTGTTGACCCTGTGACGGATCCCATGTTAACATTCCAGGGTATTGACTCGTAACAGGTTGAGGATACTGAGATCCATAGCCGTATTGAGGATAGGGTTGATAACTGTAAGGTGTAGTCCCATATGATTGCCCTTGAGGTGGTTGATAACCTTGACCAGGGTATTGACCCGTAGGTTGATAACCTTGAGGTAAATACGAATACTGGGGTTGACCTTGACCTTGAGGTTGGTATCCTTGAGGTTGATACCCTTGGGGTTGATACCCTTGGGGTTGCCATCCTTGAGGTTGCCATCCTTGAGGTTGATACTGATACTGAGGTTGACTTTGGGGTACGTATTGAGGCTGGGGTTGATACCCTTGGGGTTGATACCCTTGAGGTTGCCCCCCAGTCACAAATGAAGTACCTTGAGGTTGCCCCCCAGGCATTAACGAAGGTTGCCCCCCAGGCGGTAATTGGCCACCTTGAGGTTGGTTAATGGGAGTTGAACCTGACATCATATAAACTTCACCTATACTCAATGGTACATTACCACTGTTTCCAACTAATAACCCATGATCAACAGGTTGAGGAGATGCTCCCGCAAAGGTACCAGAAAGTGACTGATACCCAGTAGGAACAGAAGGACCGCCATGTAAAAATGATTCAGGACTTTGCGAAAACACAGACGACTGACCAGACATATTTACAGGAGAATGAATTCCTCTGGGTGGAACCGGAGTACGAGGTGTAGAAAAACCTACTGAGTTGTCTAAAAAATTGGTTAATGCAAGGTACCAAGACTCACTTCTAGGAGGACTGTAAAAGATGGATTCACGCTCCCTTAGATCAAGGGTAATTAGATCTTCAGAATCAGAAACGCCTATTTCTTCCTCTGGAACAAGTTCTTCTATAGCAATTAATCCAACAGGAAGATTTTCGGTGATAATTCTTTCTATTCTTGGTGAATCAGGAACACTAGGAGTTGGAGTAACAGGTTCTGAAATTTCAGGTTCTTCGCCTGTTTCACTGGCAGATGAAAAACTACCAGCAAGCTCGGAAACTGTAACAGCTTCGGGATTGTAACCTGTTTCTAATCTTTCGTAATCTGGATGGACTACCAAAGAAGATTCTCCTTCTTCAGGTGAACCTACTTTACTGCCACTAGGAGTTACAAGGACCTTTAAACCCTCTAAATAACTGGGGTCGTCTCGAGGAGGTGAACCCTAAGTTCACGGGATCTTCTCAACAATTCGGCCACAGATACAACTTCAGGAGACTGGCCCGCAATACGACGGGACCTTCTCGGTAATTCCGCCACAATTAAAGATTTTAACTACAACACACGAAAACAAAGTAAAAAATTTCAAATCAAACCACCTAAAGTCTTCTAAAGAACCAATCAAATTTGAAGCACACGCCTAAATAATCTAGAGCGTCAAACCACACACAAACAGTAGTCTTCCGGACCAAAAGCGCTAGTTGGTGATTAGGCCCAACCTCGCAGGATTCAGTACAGAAATAGTGGGTGGAACAGTTACCCCGGCAACCTGCTTAATGAATAGACTGGACCAAGTTCCTCCACTTTAACCGTCTCGAAGTGAAGCGAACCCCCCAGAAAATCCAAGTGAGTATAACCGACGTCTGCTCCAGGTACAGTGGGACCTTCCCTCCACCGTCACCTTGGGTAGAATCCTAGATATTATGGCCACTAAGGTTACCAATCACAACAATTACACCTGGGGGAACAGTCTAAACTCCGACAGCACGCAAGGGCAGAGTAGCAAGCTCCAATCCCCTTACCGGCTCCTTGACAACAATCCAAGGTTTACCGATAAGTGACCCCTGGCTCCTCGACAATGGTTAATCCGAGGTTTACCGTTTGTAATACGTACTGCCTGGCGTCGTTCCCAACGAGGGAGGAATGATCCCCTCACTGGTTCGGACACGAGCTCGTGTTTCTCCTTTAAGAGGAGCTTTCCCAGAATGTAACTGAAACAATTGGATTTGTTCTACTCAAGATAGACTATCTGTTTGGTTTTGTAGTCTTGGAGAGTTAAGTACTCACCTACTCCAAGACCCTAGCCTAAGCTATGTTGGTGCTTCAGAGCCCTAGAAAAATAAAGATTACTAGATTGATTTTAATTTAAGCGTTACTTTTAAGGTTGTTTCTTAAGTCAAAAGGTGATGGAAGTGAAACTAGTGGTATGTTGACTCGACTCGAAACCACTACAAAATGCACCTAAAATGATTTATCCACTACTTTACTTTTTCGATGAATTGCTTAACTAAAAAGTTGAGAGAATGCAATCCTTATAAAAGCAACTTCTTAATTGAAGACAATCAAAGAAACAATTCGTTTTTCTTTTCCAAGCATAAAAACATAACTTCTCTTTACATGCACGAAAAAACTCTTTTCTTCTTTTGAAAACAAAAAGCTACTTGAAACAAGACTTTTAAGAAGATGTTTTTGTATTTTTCTTTTAATAAAGCAAATAAATCTAATATAACCAAAAATCAATCTTAACAACTCTTAAAATCTATGAAAATGCACTCATAAGCAAACTAAAGGCAAATTTACTCTAAGCAATCTTAACGAGGCCAAAACTAACAATGATTATTTCTAAGGTGTTTTACTTGATCACAATCAAATCAAGGACTAGCTTATTGCAGAACCAAAAACTAGTCAAAACAAAATTCTAATCTTTTTGTCCTTTTTGAAAATGGAAATCAATACTTTAAAAACAAGCAATTCGAAATTTGACCCAAAACAACTCAAATGACAAGTTGCTCAAACAAGGAGACTTTACGGCAGGCTCAACTTCTAAGAAGGTTGACTAACCAGAGATATCTAAGGCTGGAACAACTTTCTAAGCTCAAAGTTACTACAAAGCCTTTCCAAAAATCAAACCCTAGGTCTAAACTTCGTTGAAAACCACTAAAACACTCAAAGCTCACAAAACCAGTTCAGGTAAGAATTCTTGACAGGGTACTAAAGGATCTGGGCAGAAAACACTAAGAAAAACAAAATCTAAAAGTAATTTAAGGCAAAAATGGAATTTTCTTAACTTTTACAGGAAGACGCAGGCCAGCAGTTGTCACAGGTGCGACCCCGCACTGTGCAGTCGACAACAGCGCGTCCAAGGACGCACTGTGCAGCACACAGAGACTGCGTCTTTCTGGAAAAAGGAAGAAAAACTAAAGCCAACTAAAGCTACAGCTAAGCCACCCAAATACTAATTCTCACAGTCAAAAACCAGAAAATAAAAATGATTTTCTCAAAGCAAAGTTCATATAAAGGAAAAGACTCTCTCATTAATGGATTCCCCAGCGGAGTCGCCAATTTGTCACACGGAATCTGTCAAGGGTGCGGACACGACTGACCTTCCTAGAAGTCTAAGACATTCTAATGACAAACAAGACAAAATGGAGTGATCTTTCTCTAAATACACCTTTTACAACATGAAAACTACAAGTGTTTAGGCTTACCTTATTCCAAAACGCTGTTGTTGAAGTCCGTTCTTGACGATCCGGATGAGCTCCTCCTTCAAGTCAATTCCTGCAACCACAAACAATCAAACAATTACCAAGCACTTGCATTTCATATAATAAAACATATATTCAACATGCAGACCAAGGAACACATGAAATAACTCATTAACACAAGCTATTGAGAAAAATAAACCAGTTTGTATTAATAACGAAACAAAGAAACTCTTACAACCTGGCCTTGGTGTTGTGCAAGTTCCTCCCAGGGTCCATCAAGGGTTTTCCTCTACTTTGACAAAGCTCACCCTCTCCCAAGTAGAATCAAGTGAAGACAATCTCTCCTCACAAAGGCTCTAATGGAAGACCTAAATCCTGCAGCATTTACCCAAAGAAAATGTATAGCTCCAACCTCTTCTCCTTCTGGCTCAATGCCTTCATTTATAGTGCTGTAAAGAGGTTATTCAGGTCCACTATCAATGGGATCATCCCCCTCTATGGGTGGGATAGCTCCCTTATTGATGGGATAGTTCCCCCTTAATAGAGATACATGAACCAACTGGAGGCGCATCCATTTCATCAAACCGACCTCTAGAATGTTCTAGAAGTAACCACAAGTAACTTTTTCAAGATAAAACTCGCGCATTTTGCCTTTTACAGAGGGACGCACCTGTCCCTTAACATACAGAGCGTCCATGGACGCATATTTTGTGAACATGGTCAGCGTCCCCGCAGGTAAGGCTAGAGAGAACCTGCGACTCCAGAGATAAACATGATTTTTACAAGACTTTCTCTCTTCTTTGAGTTTGAGATGGATAACAGAGGCATGAGACTTGCCTAAGAGGGTAGCATGACTTGTTGATTGGAGCCATACTAACTGTAAGTAGTCAAGGTGACATTTTTTAGTGTAACAGGGTCCGTGCACATAGTTGTAGACTCTATTAGGCCTCCACGCACATAGTTACGAAGCCTCTATCTCTTACTACAACCCAATACTTGGACTTACAGACTCAGATCTACTACCACATGTGGAAACCCTTGCTTGTTCTTCACATTACCAAAAATTTCCTTTCTACACTTAGAGCCTCGCTCTATTTATACATTCCCATGGTCCGCGAACCATGGGTAGGCTAACACATTCTAGATTAGCTTACAATATTTTAGGGCAGACTACCCTTAGACTTGACCCATTACAATTCATGTTTTACACACTTCGCGGAGCCTTTACAATATTAATACCCAAAATTGTGGGCTTCAAGCCCCAAAACCGTTACGCGAGGCCTCCGCTACCCAACAGACTTGGAAGAGTTGATTTTTTCTTCAAAGATGAAAGGGATTTGTTGATGTAATATTACATGAGATGTGAAATTCTTATTGTTTATACAAATAATCATCAAGTTATTGTACATGCTTGTGTTTGGCTCTCAAGTCAATTGATTTGCTTGAAGAAGTATGTTTTGTTGACTTATGTTTGGTCGATGATGCTTTGTCGACATTGGGTAAGTCGATGATTTGTACACCAAAATGGTTTGTATGCCAAGATGCAAGATGCGATGTTGCATGATGTGACAATTGTTGCTTTGAAGGATCAAAAGAAGAGGTCGTCAATTTGTAGTTCTTGTATAATGTGTTTCTTCATTTAATGGTTGTATTTGTGACAAGAAGTTGTAGGATTTTGGAAGGTCCAATCTTGAGCAAGATGCTCATACTTAGCCTTCATTCTCAATTCATGACATGAGCAACATGTTGAACTGGAGGATGATAGGGACAAGAAGCGAAAGTGGACGAGATGCCAAAAATTGCAACCATTGTAGATCGTTGTATGTGTTGACGCCAATATTTTCAGTGGGAAGGCTATCAGATTGTATCAGTTATCTAAGCACCGAGGGATTGATGTGGTACAACAAAGGTATTTTTCAGCCAGAAAGTGTCCAGCAAATGTTGTATTGGGTCAACAACAAAAGGAGAATAGTGGTTGAGGGACATAGCCTTCTGCAAGACAAGGCATGTTAGTGTACCCAAGTGGTTGTCATGGAGACCTTTTAAGTAGAATCAGTTGATAGAACTTGGGAAGGAGAAGACTATTCAGCTCTCATCAAATAACCAACTTTTGTGGGTCCAAAATCACATCATTGGGAAGGAGTGATCAAAATCTAGATTAGGGGCCAAAATTGCTCAAAAATGAAAGTGTTCGAAATCACTCAAACGCTGAACGGCCGCATTTGCAATGGAGAAATGATCCCAACACATCTCATTTTTTCAAAAACAAAGTTCGTATGAGAAAGTTAGATCCGGCTGACTAATTCACCATACAGGAAAAATTAAAAAAAAAAGGTTGACTAGGCAATCCATACAACCTAGTCAGCAAGGAGAATATTCCTTAAAATATTCCATGGAATACTATTTGAAATATTCCCTAGAATATTCCTTGGAATATACCTATACATGCAGGAAAATCATAGATGGACAAGTGGCATTGTTTCATTGGGTTTCAAGTCGCGTGTTATTGGTTTTTTTTGGGCCAATGAAGGAATGCCACGTGGAAAGCCTAGAGGACCACGTGGAACCTCCCAAAGGCCTTGACAGTCTTAGCAGTGGAACAAAATTTTATGATGGATTTCGGGGTCGAACCCGTGACCTCTGGCATACCATCTACACATCTTAACCACCTCCGCTACACCGTGGTTCTTACCCCATATGCTATCTGCTTTTATTTAAAGTTAAGTGATGTTGGGACAGGTGGTTAGGAGGACTAACCTGCAGGCTAGCCCTCTGAATGTGATCTCATCAAACTACGCAATGGTTGGGCAGGCAGTTATGTTAATTGCGCCCCAAACAAACCTCCGATGATTCAACATACCCCATGTGAACATGTTTATTGTTAACTGCAGCCATGGCTGATGTTAACCCTGACAGCTAGTTCCATAACTGTTAGCGTATACAGTCTCCGCGTGTGAACACAAAGGATGTAACACCAAATAGTTAGGCAGTGGGCTCCAAAATTGTGCGGGTTAATTAACACCACATGTGACCACTACACCGAGACCACCGGGGTTTTGGTTAACACTAATCGCAGGGTTATGTTAATTAATTTGGGTTTAAAGCTAATAAGCGCAATTAAACACTAGTTAACTCTGAGTTTAGTTTGGCAAAAATTCTGGCAATTCCACCAATTTTGGTCCTGCCTCCACATTTAGCACATTAACTGGAGTCATTCCAGATTTAGCGGAACTTTTCTAGGCCAAACTGGAGAAGAGCCTAGATCACTCATATTTCAACCAAGTTTGTAAAATGAATAGTCAATTTTGGATGATTTCGACCTTATAAACACAATGGAAAATGTCTTAGAGGCTATGGAGCACTTATGTATGTTATGTTTCCACATTGAAGTTTTATGAAGCCTAGGGCCACCAGGGAGGAGGTCATGCCCAGATCAACCAGAGTCAGTTTTAAGAGATCTAATAGTCATTTTTTGGTTTTTGTGTCCACTGAAACCAATGGTATAGTCTACATAGCCATTGGATTTGAGAAGAGTCTTGTAATCATAAATTTTACAAATAATTCCAAAGAGGGCCTAGCCATTGAAGGAGGTCCTAGGAGATGTAGCCTAGTACTGGAAGGTGAACTCAATCAGTTTTTTGTGTGATTTTGTTGTGTATTATGTCTACAATTTTACTTGTTGTTCATGTGATTTAATCGGCTAATTAACTCATTAAATCATACTCTAAAGACACATCAAACTTGACACCTAAACCCTTGTACACCTGGTTAAAATGAGACAATCATATACATATTTTAACTGATGAGGGAACTTGTATCACATTAAAAAGTTTTCCCAATATTTCATATCAATTTGAAGGGGAAGTACCGGAATAACATCGATTCCAGGCATTGGAGTTGGCACTACGTGCTACGCCTACCCATTGTTGGGGTACGCACAAGGAAAGCTTTGCAAGATGGAGAGAATACATAATAATGATGAAGTTAAGGTTTGGGTATGCTAATACTAGAATGATAGACAAATACAGTGGGAAGGATGGTCTGTGCAATCATTTAGCACAATGGGCTAAGGCTTGGGGAAAAAAACCACAACCAGAATGGGTGCATATCTTCTGTCACACCTTAGACACAATCCCGATGAACTGGTGTCTGGAAATGGAGCTTCAGCATGGAACGACTGAATGTGATGTTTTAAGGGAGATTTTTCTATTAACCTTCAACTTCAAGGATGAGTTTGAGAGCATTGATGAGGAATTAAAAGAAATAAAAATAGTTATATTCATAACCCCGAAGGAACCGGTAGAATGGACTCAGCTAGATTGGAGTACCTAGCTGTGCCATGCTCTGCAATGCTATAATGTGATTGTTGAAGAAGAGGATGATCCACAGAATATTACAATTCCAGAAACTGAAAGACAACGCAAAGTCAAAGGACTAAAGGTGGTGAACTTGGATATATTAGAGCCTTTGAAAATGCAATATGTAAACATTGGATCTGAAGAAGAACCTAAGTTCGCAAAGATAGGAGACTATTGGGATGAAGATACGGTTGATAAGGTAGCTGAGTTTCTATGCGAGTACTAGGACTTATTCCCAACAAATTTTTATATTTGAAATGGATTGTCGAAGATTTATGTGTCATGAAGATCACATTGAAGCCAGATGTGAAGCCTATTAAGCAGCGGCCTTATCGACTGAATCCAAAGTATAAGGAGAAGGTGCGCCTAGAAATGGATAAAATGTTGGAAGCTGGTATTATTGAGCCTGTAGAAGAATTAAATTGGGTAAGCCCTATGGTGGTCCAAGAAAAGAAACAGAAGGGCGAGATCTACATATGCGTAGATCTATGGAAGTTGAATGATGCCTGTGTGCATGATCCATTTTCAACACCGTTTACTGATGAAGTATTAGAGAATGTTGGCAGATAGGAGGTGTATTCATTCACTGATGGTTTTTTGGGATATCATCAAATAAATATTGTGCCAAAGGATCAAAGCAAAACAACCTTCATGACTGAGTGGGGTTGATATACAGTTATTCCATTTGGATTGAAGAATGCGCCTACAATATTTTCCTGAGTAGTGATCGTGACGTTCAAAGAGTTTATTCATAAGTTCTTGGAAGTATATTTCGATGATAGGACCATGTTTGGGTTGGTGAAGCGACATGTTGTGAGTCTACGCCTCATGCTGGATACATGTCGAAGGTATCAGATCATGCTGAACTTGAAAAAAAGTATATTCTATGTGCCTTTCGGGATTTTTCTCGGCCATGTTGTATGTAAGAAGGGATTGATGGTGGACCCTACGAAGATTGTTGTAATTGTGAATTTGGAAGCCCCTTGGAATGTGAAACAACTGCGCTCGACATTGGGACACATTAGGTACTACATGAGGTTTATCAAGGCATATGCCCAAGTAACCACGCCAATGGAGAAATTATTAAAGAAGGATGCAAATTTTTTCTGGGATGAACACTGTCAATGAAGCTTGGATGTCTTGAAGGAGAAAACGGTGACAACACCTATTTTTGTGTTTTTGGACTAGAAAAAGGAGTTTCATGTGCATGTCGATGCCTCCTGCATTGCGCTAGGAGTTGTATTAACACAAGCAGGTGAAGGAGAGATTGACCATATGATAGCTTTCATGAGCAGGAAGTTATCCAAAGCTAAGAATAATTACTTTACTACTAAGCGTGAAGGGCTCACGATGGTCTGCATGCCGTAGAAATTCAGACATTATCTATTAGGTGGACATTTTAAAATGTATACAGATCACTCCATGCTGAAGTACCTGGTCAATAAGCTTATGTTGGGGGGGAAGATATGTTGATGGTTACTATTGTTCCAGGAGTATGACTTTGAGGTGATTGTAAAGTCTGGAAGGCTAAATGCAGGCCCGAACCATCTAACAAGGATGGAAATAGGTGAGGAACCAAGTAGTTTGGAGGTAGTACCACCAGATGCACAACTCTTTGTGGTGCCTGTCGAAGATGATAATTTTTCCGATATTACCTAATTTTTATCAACCAGAACAGCTTCGAAAGGTTATTCGACTCAACAAAAAAAAGGAGTTAGTAGTTCACGTTGCAGATTTTTTGGTAATTGCGGGTCATTTATATAAGATGGGGTTGGATGAGATACCACAACAGTATGTTTCAGAATTTGAACATGCTAGTATCCTAGTTGAAGCTCGTGGAGGAGTGGCAGGAGGCCACTATGCAGGGAAGACGACCACACAGAATATTTTTCACGCTGGGTTATGGTGGCCAACATTACACAAGGATTCTAAGGCATACTGCAATGCATGCGATGCTTGCTAAAGGATGGGGAAGCCTTCATGAAGGGATGAATTACCTTTAAATCCTCAATTTTTGTTACAAGTATTTGATAAGTAGTCCATTGACTTTATAGGTCTTATACAATCACCAAGAAAGAAGACGGGCGCACAATATATCATCACTGCAACTAAGTATTTAACCAAGTGGGCAAAAGCGCAGCTGGTGAAGGATTGTACAACGACCACCACTATGAAGTTTCTCTTCGAGTATGACTTAACAAGGTTCAGATGCCCTAATATTTTGATGAGTGATAGGGGTACATATTTTTTGAATGAAATGATCAGCGCAATGTTGGAAGAATTTAAGGTAAATCATCAGAAGAGCACGCCTTATCACCCACAGGTGAATGGAAGAGTGGAAAATTTTAATAAAATTTTGGAGCATGCATTGACAAAGGTATGCAATGCACAGAGGAATGACTGGGACATGTGTGTACCTATTGTGTTATGGGCTTATAGCATGACATGCAAGAAGTTGACAAGACAAATGTCATTCAGGTTGGTCTATGGAATTGAAGCAGTAATGTCGATGGAGTATATTGTGCCAAGTTTAAGGATTATAGCCTTGACTGAGATGTCGGACCGCGAGACCTTGGAGGAATGGCTCGTGTAGATCATGGAGTTAGAAGATCGCTTCATGGTAGGACTTCACCAGCAAGTGCAAAAGGAACACAAGAAAGCATGGCATGATCAACATATTAAGTTGCGCACATTCAAGATAGATGATTTGGTGCTATTATATGATAACAAGTTCACGAAGTTCCAAGGAAAGTTTCAAATGCATTGGTTAGGGCCATATGTTATTAAGGAGATCATGGATAGTGGCATAGTCCAAGTCGTGAACCTGAATGGAGAACCATTCCCTGGAAAAGTAAACAGAAGTAGGTTGAAGTTGTACACAGGGGATCCTTCCCCTACACAATGACTATATGGAAGTAGGTCAGTCTTAGTAATCTAGGTAGTTGCAAGGGATTAAGGGACTATAAACTACACTGCCGACCAGGTGAAGAACATGGTAAAAAGGCTACGCGACGGATGACAGGGGTATGATAGGGGAAGCTGCATTAGATGAGTTGTTCTATGGAGGATGATGCCACGCAGGTGGGTCCAAAAGTAGCCATTGAGGTTACTATTCATGATTTAATGGCCAAGAATTAGCTAAGAGGAGTGGGTAGGCACTATTTATGGAAAAAATATTTGGAGATCTGTAGCCAAAGTTGCATTTACTATTAGAATTTTGGGGGAACGGTCGGATTTGAATTCAAAACTTCCTATAAATTACACGTATTGGTACAGCAAAGAACACTTTTCATTTTGAGAGTTGGTTGGGCACTTTGTTGTTTGAAGCTTATGAATTGTGAGTTCTGGGAAGAGTTCGTGACACGCCCCTCTTTTGAAAACTACACTACAACAACCTGAGAGCTATTCATTGAACGAATGACTACTACAAATGCTGCTGATGCCATAAGTTCAGAAGTTGTTGTGTCTGATGCGCCGAGCCCTCAGAGTTCAAGTATGGAAGCTTCAACCCCTGTGCCTACCGCACCAAGGTCTCCGAGGCCAAAACAATCCACTGCAAAAGAGAAGTAACTAGCCACAAAGGAGAAGTAGAAGAAGCCAATGCCAGTTAGAATGTCACTGAGGAATAATCTGGAGGTGTGAAAAAAGGAGGAAAAAGACAAATAGTCAGAGAAAGTGGTTGATTTGGAGGAGGATGAATACCGAGGCATAGAGGAATTGGATACCGAAGAGGTAGAGCCTATCTCATGGCTCCCTGAGTATATCCCTCTGTAGAAGGGGAAGACCAAGGTTACCAAAGACCCCAATTCCAGAAAATTCTCATTTTCCACTCCTCTGTGTCCTGAACAGGTGGAATTTGAAGGTGCAACATTAACGCACATTCCCATGTTGAAGATGGACGATTGGGACCTCGTGGACCATGAGAGGTTCCCACATTTAGCCACTAGAAAATATATGATGAAGATATACTGTGAAGAGATGGGTGTGACGTGGTTAGATCCCATGAAGGGGTCATAGGTGTTGAGCAGGCGAGATTGTTGCACATGCTTTGCGTGCCACATTTTCATAGATCGACAATCAACATGGTGCGTGTGTGCCAGCTCCTTACGCTGGTACATGATGGGTGTCTATGGCTTGGGGAGCCCATCCCAATTATAGACATGTTAATCCATTGGATAAGAAAGCTGCCTTACAAAGGAGTGGACTCTGCCAAGGAGTTTGGAGGGAAAACCGAGGAAAAAGAGTTGGCGGACAAGATGAAAGTAGAGTATGGGCCCGTTAATAAATCGTGTGGATATTCAGTCCACTCTATTCACGACCAGGTAGTTTAGTTCACCACCCAGATTCTTGCAGGAAAAATTATGAGGAAGTTTCACGCAGATGAAGTTCTGGTGCCGGTAGTGGAACTAGCCGCCCAATGCAGGAAGGAAGTCTAATATAATTGGGAAAAGTATATATGAAAATAATTCCTATCAAATTGTTGTGAGGCTTAGGAAGAAAGCAAGCCATTCCATTATGCATGGCTCTTATTATCTATTGTCTTAGTCACTTGGAGATTTCTGGAGGACAACTAGTTTCCCCCGCAAAAGGAAGACTTACCTGAGGCATCGAGGTTCACTTCGCTATGGTCAACAAAGGATCCAACAAAGATCAAGGAGTCAAACATTTTCTAGATTCTTATGGAGATGGACCTTCATATGGTTATCAGTAAGAGGCCAAGGTTGTCTCCAACATTCTTCACGCAATTGACGGCCTATGCAGAGTTCAAGGCCGATTCCCACAATGTGTCAATCAGAGCGTGAAAGGACCCAAAGCGCACATGGCACAAGTTTCCCTATTTGGTATATGAGATGGATGTGCAGGAGATCATGGGGTATTGGCCAATAGAGTGGCGTGAACCCACGGGGCTTGATGTAGGCACTAACATAGGTGCGGAAAGATCTATTGTGTAGAAGCATAAGGAAGCAGCTCAGAAGGCCACGCACACTCTAGCTGAGTAGAAGAAGAAGGAAGTTGTTGTAAAGGTAGCCACAAAGAAATACCAGGGAGAGAAAGAATGCACTGCCAAAGAGCAAGCTGAGAAAGAATGATAGGATACAAAAGAAGGCAAAAATTGAGCCTCACAGCACACAGATGAGTAGGAGCTATCGAAATAGGAAGGAGGTGGTGGTGAGGAGAAGGTAACTCCTTTCAACCTCAAGAGGTGTGGGTAGGAGTAGAAGGGTGAACAACAGAAGAAGAATAATTCTGATAAGAAAATGCATCTTGATCCATGGTGCTGATAGAAGGCAATCTCGATGAGATCAGTGACAAGGTTAGAGACACAATGACTAAGGTGTTGCAATAGTTTGAGCAACAATATATGAAAACGCTGGGGAGCATCCAAAAGGATCTCTACGAGCTACATATCTAGGCTAATAGGATTCAAGCGGGCATCAGGCAAGCAAGCGGGGTGCAAGAGAGCTTAACGCAGGGAAGTGGAACAATGGTAGAGTTGGAAAAGACTCTTGACCTCAGAGTCATACCATTTCCAAAAGGGTCCATTCACATAGATTCAGAGGAGGATCGCGTTGTGATCGGTACATAAAGGACATGGGGCTTAATTTGGAAGTGTTGCCACTTCAGACCCTCCATGCACTACATTAGGGGGTTTTTGATGAGTTGTGGATCAGAGAGCAGTGTGTCCTCAAAGTCATCAGTGAGTTCAAGGTAAATAATGAACAGATGTTCACAGAGAAAACTCAGGCACCAAAGGAAAAGTTGGAGATGCAGATACGAAGCCACAACCTGGAGACAATGACCAAGCAGGCCTACAAGTAAGTTCCTGAATTGAACATACCAGAGGATGCCAAAGCATCGACGAAAGGAAATTGGTTGTTGTAGTACGCACATCAAAGGAAGAGGTTGGCAGGGTTACCTTTGATTTCCAGATTGATAGGTAAAATTGACTCGGGGTTTGAGTCACGGTTGAATTGGTTAAATAGTAGTGGTTTTGGGCACATGGTATAGTGTACCCACGGTAATATGGTCTATGGTATTGCATGTAATGGAGACTATAAAAGGTTTGGAATACTTCATTGTAATGTAGGCCTGGAGGTGAGTGGCGAATGCTCACTTAGCCGGATTGGCCAGGGTTTTGGCCAATGCTAATGAGATCTCATTGGGTTGGGTTTTTCCCCGAATCTGGGGTTTTCATGGATAAATATTATGTGTATAGTTGCTGGTTATTTTATTATTCCTCTCTGTAAATCTCAGTAAATCTCAGTAATAATTTATCTATGTGCCGTAAATTTCTTAACAACTGGTATTAGAGCTAAGTTGGCTTCATAAGGACTTTTTTTGTTGCCAAGGGTTTGTATTGGCCTGGTAGATAGAGAGATAATTGAGTTTTGCTTGCAGATTTGGATCAAAAGCCATAGATTATGAAGCAAAGTTGCAAACTATTTGTTGCCAAGGGTTTATATTGGCCTTGGTAGATAGAGAGATAATTGAGTTTTTCTTGCAAATCTGGATCAAAAGCCATAGATTGTGAAGCAAAGATGCACATTATTAGGTCATGAGAGATTCAATGGATGAGGATGATATGTGCACGTGGATTAATTAATTGACGAACCAAGTAGTTGAAAGGAATTCCTAGACAACTGACGGTTACAACGGCTGGTGACCCATGTAATTCGGTACATGGGTTCTTTTTATATGGACATTGATGTCATATGTACAAAGATGACAACAACGGTAAACAATTTTTATTATTATAATGGAGTTAAATTTTTAATTTGCATGTAAATGGGCATACTGTTGTAAGACCTTGTAAGGCATGTGTACCCCTAGTTAATTATCAGTAAATTTTGGGTTAGACCTAGCTAATAGGGGGATGTTGGGTTAACAAACCACCGATAAAAAATTTGAAGGGAGTAAGGGCTAGAGTGAGTGATATTTTCTCACTTAGCAAGTTTTGGCTGGATTTAGTCAAGGAACCCCAAGTCAAGTTTAAGGGGGGAATTGTTAGGTAAAATTGACTCGGGGTTTGTGATGAGCCTCATCATTGGGTAATTATATGGGCCTTAATTCAACTCCTAGCTTAGTCAAAACAAATTTTCTCATAACTTATTACATGTTTTTGATTATATTTTGTTTATGAGGTGAGTTAGAGTTGGATATTATTCTTAGTGGACTAATATGCATTGAATGCAGGAACAAAGGAGAAAATCAAGGAATTTTGGCAAAGACTTAAAACTCGAATGGGACAAGGGAGAGGGATTGTAGGAGGTAAATCCTCCTCATTTACTACTCCTCCATTCATCACATCAGCTCGGAGTGCAAACAACCAAATCATGAGGATTAGAAGGGAACTGAGCAAGTGAGAGACAAAGCACCAGTTTATCTCGATTTTGGGAGCTGAGCCTCCCTAATTTTAAAGAAGTCATTGGGGACTTCAGTTGTATAAGTAGAGAGGCTTAGGACCTCAGTAGGATTCGTATTTTTATTTTAAAACTCTAATCTATTTTCGAGCTGCAATACTTGTGAAAGTTCTATTGATGTAATTTGTTGTTTTGGTAATAAGAATGAGTTTTGTTTTGAGCCAGCACTGAGTTAACTCAAAGGGCTAAAACTCTTGGGTTAGGGCCCAACCATAGCAACCATAGCTTCATTGTTAATTTTCTAGATGCATTTCCATTACAAGTAGTGTAGATTAGATTGGTTGTTTATTAGTTTGCTTCCATTTGTGCCTTCAAGTAGCAGGTTAGCAAGGATAAAAAGGATCACCACAAGGTTGTTAGCAGGTGTCTCGGCCTCACTTCCTCCCTCTGGGATCTTGACTTGAGGAAGGGACCCTTAAGCAGCCCCAAAAACACATATTTCTAGTTCTTTTATGAGCTTTGGAGTTTACTATCTCTAAATTAGTATTTGGTTAGTTTTGTAAGGTAGATTTCCATTTTCAACCTTTTCATATTTATTTCTGTAGTAGATCACATCCATGCTTTCCTTCCTTTCAACAACTTTCCTCATGCATAGTGTAGGCAATTAATTCATTAATTCTTCTTTTCTAGTTTATGGAAATGTTTCTTGTTTGTATAGATTTTTGGAAGATATACATGTTTTATGCAAAGTAGGTGCTTCAGGAGGAGACTAAGACTTCATAGCTAGAAGCCACCTTCCACTCCATCCACCTTAGCCATCCCTTGTTTTCACCATCACCTTCACTAGCGTTTCATCATTTTTCATAGAAATTCTTCCAAGAACATTGAGTCAATCCATCCATCTACTATCTTGGATATTGACTTCTGAGTGATCCTAGACCTTCTCCCACTCCATTCCACCCATCACACACCTTTCCTAGGCCTTCCATCACCTCGAACACCTCACATTTTTATCTCAGTTGTATCCTGTAGGTTTACAAGGGATCCTGTAGGTTTCTAGTACATCCTGTAGGTTTTCCTAAAATGGCCTGTTTAGAGGTTGAATTGATGGAAAACCTCTAGGATGTCACCAAAAGCCTCCTAGGGGTCCTCCACACCATCCAACCATCTCATAACCCTTCCATCCATCCTCAAACATCCTTAATTCACCTGCCACATCCACAAAAGCAATTAGTTTGCATACTTGATTTTGCATAAAAAAACAAAAAATCAAAAATAGATTTAGTTAAGTCTCTTTACTTGCACATTAGTTATGTTTTATGCTTCTTACTTTTATGAATTAGATAGTAGCATTTGTTTCATGTTGATTTAGCATTTCTGCCAAGCATAGTTTCTTAGCGGTTAATTAGGAAATGGTGTGATTTAGAATTACATGTCAACCTTCTCCATTGTTGCGGTAGAGTGACTCTCTCTTAGAGTAGATTTACCTTTCTTCCATCAAAGAATCAAGCTTCTTCGAATCCATAGAAGTCTGGCTTGGAACCCCAGTGGTCTCTCGCCAGCTGAATAGTGACAACAAGCAGAACCATCACTTTTACTTGTATATACAACACTGTCAACTCCAAGTTTGTACGAACCTCGAGTTGATAAAGTAAAGTTGGTAGCCTAGGAGTTGCAGCATCCTTGCTGCAATACTGGTGCTCATCACTTTTTGGCACCATTGTCAAGGAGGTGTCTAAGTAAAATGTGATTACTGCTTTATTTTCTTCTATTTATTGTTTTCAATATTCTGCCATTAGTTTATTTCTGCAAAAGTAATCTAGTTGTTTCCTTTCTTCCATTTTGCATTTTCTTCTTTCCTTTCCATTTTGCAAGCAATATTTCAATTTAGCAAGTAGCTTTTCCATTCTGTCAGTAATTTTCATTCAATCATAAATTTCAATTCTGCAAGTACTTTCCAAGTTCGAAAAAAATACAAAACCAAACCAAAAATATTTCCTTTCATTCCTCATAAAAATAGGGAAAATTTAGGGATTTTTTTTCCAAATACCCCCACTGCATCAAACAGCCAACCTTCCCTCTTCTTTGGTGGCTGTGAACTAGAGGAAACCTTAGGTGAGAAACCTGACATATTTGAAGAACCTACAGGGGAAGAAGAAGAAGAAGAACCCATTCCTACTGAACCAATGGCTGAAAAAAGAAATGACAGAGGGAATAGAGAGAGAGAGTTGAGGGTGCCTTCCCCATCAGGGAAACCAATGGGGACACTAAGATGAAAAATATAAGCCCCTCTACCCTACCTCATTTCCATGGCCTGACCACAGAGGACCCCGACACTTTCCTATTTGATTTTTTTGTTATATGCTGAACCTATGACTATACAGATGATGAGAAAAAGTTAAAACTATTTCCATCTACCCTCAAGGATGCAACATTGCATTGGTTCATAGGTTTACTTGGAGATAGCATCACAACTTGGGCTCAGATGCAACAAGCCTTTAACAACAAATATCAGGACTATTGTCGGTCAAAGGATACTAAAGAAGAAATTTTCAGGATGACCATAGGTAATGATGAATCCCTAGAGGATTATGAAGAAAGATTCAAGCTTAGTTACAAAAGGGCCAGGTGCACACTTGACCCTGAGTCACTAAAGTTGGTCTTGCTTAGGGGAGTAAGGGAAGATTTTATGGATACCCAACATTTGTTAGCAGGAGGAGATATCTACCAATTACCCTATGAGGAGATATCAAGACTATCTCTAGAAACCATTCTAGGGCAGCTAGGAAAAAGGGTAGGGGTAGTCAACATATGGTTAGTACATCGTCTTCCAACTCATCCATCAAAGGTGAAATTTGAAACATGCTGGAAGATTTTAAAAGTGAGATGTTGAAAACCATTGCCTTGCAAATGGACACCATGCACATTAAGAGGAAGCAGGAGGAAGCAGAGAGACCCTTAGCCATTTTTGTCCTAGATCCTAGGAATGGATGTCCATTGAATTCTATTGAAATATGCTCAGTCTATGAAGAAAATCACTCCACAAACAAGTTCCCTTCTTTGCCTGGACTCAAAGTTGTATATCAAGGAGTTGAAGGGGTCACTGAGCAGCTCTGCTATATCAACCAAAGGAGACCTCATAGGCCTAGACCATACCAGCAGGGCATGCAAGGGTCGTCCCATGCATATTACAACCCCAACCAAACCAAAATGATACCTTCTTGGGGACCCCCTGCTCATCCTTCCTGGTCTACACCCCCTCCTTGGTTCTTTGCATCTCAGTATCACTCCCATCCAGCCAACCAGTCTTTTAAACTTTATGCTCTACCACAACCTCAGTGGAATGCACCACCCCAGGGGTGGAGGCCCTAATACAACAATGCTCCAGCTCTATTGCTGCCACCACCTACCCAACCACAACTCTTAGACTCTGCTCCACCCAAGCAAGCCCAGATGCCTACCTAGCCAAATCCGAACCCGAACAATAGGCAGACTCGGCAAGTATACAGTGGAGAGACAACATATCCATCTTATGTCGTGGAAATCTAGGAGATTAACCTGAAATCTGGGAGAGTTCTCCCAGATAACCAACCTCCACCTCCACCTAGGGAGGTTGAGGAAGAAAGAGAGGAAAACAATCTTAAAATGAATCCACCCTTTCCTAAGAGATTAGCCCAGCCACTCCAGCCTACCTTAGAAGAGATTGAACTTTTGAGAGAATTGAAAAATCTATGTGTAAAGATTCCACTTCCCCAAGCGATAAAATATGTTCCTACTTACAATAAGTTAATTAAGGAGAAGTGCTTAAACCATATTGGGAGGAAAAAAGGGATGCCCCTACCATTAATTTCATTGGGCAGCTATTTGACTTAATGTTGAGGCAGGTAATCTATACAAAATATTTGGACCCGAGAAGCCCTGTAGTAGATGTGCACATCAATGGCACCATTTTCCCACACACTCTGATTGACCTTGGGGATTCCATTAATGTGATGACCAAGGACACCATGCTCAAGCTCAACCTCCAAGGTTCATTGAGGAAAACCACAACAGTTCTGCAACTTGAAAACCGCTCCATAGTAACCCCTGAGGGGATTATGGAGGATGTGATGGTCTCCATTAACTCTTGGCAGTACCCTGTAGATTTCCTAGTTCTCCAGCCTAATGCTAAGCTTATTGGTTACCCTCTCATCCTTGGGAGACCATGGTTGGCCACTACAGATGCTTACATTAGCTGTAGAGCTGGGCATATTTCCAAGCAATTAGTCTTATACCCTCCTACTCAACCTTTTCTAGAGCATGATTTATCTCTATGGTTGGAGGAGGAGGAAGAAGATGAAGTTTATTCATACTTTAGAAACAACCATGGGAGGAGGACAACAAGATGAGGATGACTTGATTGAACACTTACTCCAAAGTCCAACTCCTGGTTCATTTCCCTTAGAAGAAGCAGTAAAGGAAACCCAAAACAATCATCTAATTGACTTATGTTTGGCTGATTCCAACCCACTCCGTGTCAAAACCATAGAATTCGGCCCAGAGAGAACCTTGAAAATCAATCCATCTCTTCCTACTCTCCAAGAAGAGAAGTTTTGCAACACGCTAAAGGAAAATCTAGAAGCCTTTGCTTGGTGTTACAAAGAAATGAAGGGAGTCCACCCCTCAGTGTGTACTCACCACATATACATCAAAGAAGGTTGCAAGCTAGTCTGTAAACCCCAAAGGAGGATGAATCCAACTCTTAAAGATATAGTCAAAGAAGAACTGCAAAAACTGCTAGATGCAAGATTCATTTACCCTATCTCCGATAGTGGGTGGGTCTCTCCTTTGGCATTAGTTCTAAAGAAAAATGGTAAGTGGAGAATTTGTGTCGATTACAGTGAATTGAACAAAGCCACAAAGAAGGACCATTTCCCTCTACCCTTGATTGACCAAGTGCTAGATGGCTTGGTAGGGAAAATGTTTTTCTACTTCCTAGATGGATTCAGTGGGTACAACCAAATCCAAATCAGCCTAGAAGACCAGAATAAAACCACATTCACTTGTCCTTAGGGTAATTTTTCCTATAGGGTCCTTCCTTTTGGCCTATGCAATGCTCTTGCCACTTTCCAGAGAGCAGTCCTGAGTATTTTTTCCGAATTAGTCCATGATGTGGTGGAAATTTATATGGATGATTTTACACCTTATGGTTATGATTTTCAAGAAGATTTTTCTAACCTAGGCAAAGTAATGCACAAATGCATTGAAATGAACCTGTCTCTTAGTCCCAAAAAATGTGAATTATTGATGACTACAGGGATGGTGCTAGGTCATTCAATATCTCAGCAAGGACTGCAGGTGGACCCAAACAAAATAGCTATCATCCAAAGGGTCCCACCTCCTCAAAAATAGAGAGATGTCAAAAGTTTCCTGGGGTTAGCTGCATACTACAGAAGGTTCATAAAGGACTTCAACAAGTTGGCCTCTCCTTTGTTTGGTTTGTTGGCTAAAGACTCATTTATATGGTCCAAAAGCTATCAAGAGGCCTTAGACATCCTAAAGGACAAGTTAATCACTGCACTGATTCTCCGAGGCCCAAATTGGGCCCTCCCCTTTCATATTCATGCTGATGCCTCACACAAATCCATAGGAGTAGCCCTAGGACATATAGATGAAAAACTACCTTATGCTATCTATTTTATTAGTAAGAATTTTTCAAAGGTTGAACTAAATTACACAGTGACCGAAAAGGAACTCCTAGCTATTGTGCATTCATTGAACAAATTCAAGCATTATATTACAGGCTATCAAACATTTGTGCATACTAACCATGCTGCAATCAAATATTTAATGAACAAACTAGATGTGAATGCTCGAATTATAAGATGGTTACTTTTATTACAACAGTTTGATCTAACCATTGTTGATAAGCCTGGTAAGGAAAATGTTGTTGCAGACTTTTTGTCTAGAGTAAATTTTCCTGCAGGTGAAGAAGGAATGGTTTATGACTAGTTACCGGATGAGCACTTATTTGATATTTTAGTTCTCTCTCCATGGTTTGCTGATATAGCAAAATATTTGGTATCAGCACAATTCCCACCAAACTTGTCCACCAAATAAAATAGAAATATAGTAAGGAAAAGCGCCCCATTCACTTCAATTGGGGGCAATCTCTTCAAACTTGGCCCAGATCAAATCTTGAGAAGGTGTGTCAGGGAGGAGGAAGTCTTTGACATCCTTCTGACCTGTCATGATGGGCCTTGTGGAGGTCACTTTGCAGCAAAGAGGACAACATTCAAAGTGTTACAAGCATGCTATTATTGGCCCATTCTTCATCAGGATGTGAAAAAATATACTAGTCAATGTGATCGATTCCAAAGGATGGGAAGGCCTACTCCAAGAGATGAAATTCCTCTGTAGCCTCAAGTGACTTTTGATCCATTTAACAAGTGGGGCATGGACTTCATTGGGCCTATTGACCCTCCTTCCATGAAAAAATAGTACATTATTGTGTGCACTAATTATTTGACTAAATGGGCTGAAACCAAGGAAATTAAGCCAACAACAGAGGAGAAGGTGGCTGAGTTCCTAAGGGAGAACATATTCTACAAATTTGTGTACCCTAGAGAGCTGGTCACAGACCAAGGCAGCTAGTTTACCTCCAACATGATTGAAGACTTGCTCAACCAGCACAAGATCAAGCATAGAACCTCCACTCCCTATCATCCATAAGCTAATGGGCAAGTGGAGGTGACCAACAGAGAGTTGGAGGGCATCTTGACCAAAGTGGCAAGCAGCAGCAGGAAGGATTGGGCATATATACTAGTTGAGGCCACCTGGGCCTATAATATCACATGGAAGACCACCACTAGATTCACACCCTATGAGCTGGTCTATGGGAAAGGGGCCTTCTTGTCCATTGAATTTGAATATAACTCATTAAGGATGGCAACCCAACTAGATCTAGATCTCAACAGTGTACAAAAAGGGAGATTGTTCCAGTTGAATGGTTTGGATGAATTCAGAATGCAGGCCCTCCTACATACAGAGGTAGTTCAACTTCAGAGGAAGATATGGCATGATAAAAACATCAAGGAGAAGCAATTTCAGGAAGGTGATTGGGCGTTGCTATATGATACTATGTATAAATTCTTCAAGGGAAAGTTAAGGACAAGATGGATAGGACCTTATGTTGTTGAAATATGCCATGATAATGGTTCATTGCAAATTAGAACCATAGATGAAGAGGCCATTCCTTTGCTTGTTAATGGACACCAATTGAAATTACAAGAGACCTTTATCAAAAAAAGAGTTCATTGATGATATCAATAAAATAATGATGATAATAGAGCAAGTTCCAGCTCCTCCCTCATCAAATCACTAAGAAAAATAAAAAAGAAAAATAAGGACTCAAGTGAAAACCTCCATGAGGCACCTGAGTCCCATCATTGGCTTGAAAACCTCTTGAGGCAGCTCAATGGTGTCAAAACAAAAAAAAAAAAGAGAGAGAAAAAAGAGAATAAGAAAGATCCCTGGGTGAAAACCTCTCTTGAGGTGCCCTAGGCAAACAACTAGGGTGGAAACCTCTCATAGGCAACCTAGTTGTTGTTAAAAAAAAAAAAAAAAAAAAAAATCATGAAATTTCCATTTGCAGGTAAGCAAGAAGGACGGTCAAGGAGCAAAGGAGGATCACAAAGAGACCCCTGTCACTCACATATTTATTTTTCCACTCATTAACATCCATTCCTCCACCATTTTTGTCATTTTTCCCACTCCATTGCTTTAGTTTACAAAGGGACTGTGTTTTCTAGAGGATCCCCTGTAAACCTACAGGATCCCCTGAAAACCTACAGGATGATCCTGTAGGAATTACAGTGACCTAGAAATCCTACAGGAGGCAGTCCTAAGGCAAATGAATGACTTAATAGGCCAATAAAATTCACCCCCTTCATCATTCAATCACCATACCTTGTATACCATCATCACCCCTGCACTCACCATCAAAAACAAAATCAGTGTCAAGAGTTTTTTTTTTTTTTTTTTTTTTTTTTTTTCAGTCTTTGAAAAAAAGGGAAACAAGGAGGAATAGAGAGCATCACTTGAGTATTCCTTGTTCTCCACACTCCTATTCTTTCTCTCCATCCATGTCACCATCCTCACAACCCCAATAAAAAGAATGATTAAGAGTTCTGAGGGAAATCTTGTAGTAGCGTATCCCAAATAATACCAATCATAACATCAGCAAGCCTCCAACATGATGATCCAGGAGCTCCAAGGCAGTAGCACCACCACCATCTTCAACCATAGGTACCTGCACAAATAAAGGAGTCATTAGCAAATAGCAAGAGGAGGAAACAAAATAGCATGCAACTAATACATATAGCAACACCTTTGGTCTTCGACAATTGCAGCAAAGAATTGGCACCACAAGTAAGTATCCTACTCGCTCTCTCATATGAATCATGTAGTAAAAAAAATGTAAGGGTTACGAGTAAGTTGGTTTATAAGAGAAAAGGTCGCTAGTTAACTTGGCCACCTTTGTTCAATCAACACATACACAACAGGGTGTCCTCTCACATGTCGCAGTAGTCAACTCAAAGACAAAGAGGGAGAAGGACAAAATAAGTTAAAACTATAGATGCATAAGGTGGGAGCTAATTACGAGGAGTGGGGAATGATGAGGTGGTAGTGGGGACCAACGGTCCAAAAATGGAAACGTATCTTTGTTGTCAACACACCACCTCACCTCGAATAACCATAAGAGGAAATAATCATCGTCCCCATGCATTCATGCATTCACTTCCTCAAAGATCACTCTCACAAGTCACTCTCATACCTAGGCAACCTAACGGAAGAAAAAATCCATCATTTTACTTCACAGGAATTCCTACAGGATACACAGAGACTGTCTACAGGATTGGCCGAGATGAGTTTCAGAGGGGAAAACATGGGAGTTGGCCACTACAAACAATATGAAGAGGTAGGCTCTATAATTAAATCCCTCTTTACAAGTAATTGAACTATAAATCCTCTAAGTTTAAGTGAATTTAGCAACTGTGTAAGGGAATTACACACATAGTCATTTAAGTTTTGGTTCTGCATTTGAAAATAGTTTCAACCCTCTCATCTCCTCAAAATTCACCAAAAGAATAATAGGAGGGTTTAATAGGAGGGAGCCCATTAACACTGTGAGAATCCAACAACACCCCCAAGTGCTTGAAATCTTCACAAGACATAAATGGATGGGGTTTTTTGAAAAAATCAGAGGGTATGATGATGAGGTGGCTCAAGAATTTTCTCTCTCCCTCATTCCAATCCCCAGAATCCATGCCACTGTTGTGATAAGAGGCATCTCCATAGAACTCACCCCTGAGCTCATCATCAGAGTCACCACACTTCCCCTAGAAATGCCATGGAGGAAATAAGACAAAGGAGATACCCAGGTTGCCGAAAGGAAATTCTTTTTAGAAGGTGAGGAACCCACTGAGGACAAAAATGGAGTAAGGAGGGAAAGTCTTCCATACCCATGGAATGAGGTAAGATACCAACTGATCAAATACATTTCATGTGAGGGTAGGTATAGTGTGGTCTATGGCTATCATTTTAGAATTCTTGAATAATTGAGATTTGGATTATAAACACCCCCTTACCAAAGGCTCAACATACCATACTTCCTACTGCAATCACTAATAGACTCAAGCATCAAAGTGCAGGAGGGAAATTCCCAACAGTTAGCTCACCATGGTTAATTAGGATCATTATAGAATATGCCCTCCAAAACCTCAGAATTCCTATAACATGGTCAGTTTTTAGAGACATGCTAGTAGAGGATAACATCAAAGCTCTCACATATGATGTTAGTCCTACTGTTAGTGAAGAGGGAGAGGAAAAGACTGAAGCAGAGGAAGAAGAAGTAAAGCAGGAATAGGAAGAAAGAGAGGGAGATGAGGATGAGATGGATGAAGAAGGAGATGAAACAAAAGAAAATGAGGAAGATGAAGAAGAAGAGGGTACATAGAATGGGGATGATGAAGAAACAGAGGAGGATGTTAAGGAGGAAACTAATAAAGATGTTGAAGATCTACAAGAGGAAGAAGACAAGAAGGACATAGGTGAAGAAGGCAATGGAAAAGAGGGGATAGAAAACAAGGAGGAGTCACCTAGGGTGTCTCCAAAAGCCACCGAGAGAGAGGTAGCAACTTCTCCCACTACTCTTAGCACCCCCATCAAACAAAAAGGAAAAATACAGAGGTAGACCCCCTTATATTTCTGGACAAGAAAAAGCACAAGAATAAGATAGGGGAAACCCCAAACATCAACCAATATTCCTATTGTGATTGAAGACTCCCCTACACAAAAGGATAAAATGCCTTCCCCTAAGTCTCCTATCACCTATGTGAGAAGGCCTACTACTTGATCAACCTCCTCCAAGGGAAAGGAAGTCCTACAAGACACACAACAGAATCTATAGGAAGAAGAAGCAGTCCTATAGGATACTTTGCTAAACCTATAGGAAGCACAAAAGTTGGAAAGGGAGGTAGGAGAGCAGCAAGAAACTAAAGAAGAGGACCCAAAAACAAAAGATCCTAGCCCCCAACCTAACCTGGACTCCTACTACAGGTTTATTAAAGGAGGCAGGGTCATATCTCAAAAATTTGCTATCCCACTATTCTTCGAGCTTGAGAAGGAGAGGGTCAGAACTCACCGATGGATGCAGATTTCCAAATCAAAGGGGGTGGAAGACATTGGGCACATGGAAGAGAAACTCAAGGAGATGGGCAAAGAGATAAGTGGCTTGAGAGGCAGAGAGGCCATAATGAGAAATCAACTAGAGACAGAAAATGCATGGTTGAGAGGACAGTTGCAGGAAAGAGGGAATCAATTGGAATGTATGGCCAGTCTCTCTTTGGAAGCAATCCAATGTAGGATGCTAGCTAAATCCTATGCCCTATACATCAAAGAAAAATGGCTATAGTTCCATATCAAGACCCTAGCACAGAGAGGCACCGTGCAATTTCAGGACTACAGGCAGTTCATTGATCTTTGTGATCATAGCACACTAGAAGATATGGCCAAGATGGCTGAGTTTTATTTGCACAACATGGCCCTAAAAGACATGAATGTATGGGACCCTAATTCCAAGCTAGGAGATTTAAAATTGATGGATTTGGCATCATGGATGAACCATGAGGTGTCAAGGGCTGCAGAGATGAAAAGGATATTAGCAAGAGAGCAAACTGAACCTCTTGTTATCAGAGATGAACAATCAAATCCCATGGCCCTCATCAGTACTCATAGTTTGATTGCAAATGACCATCAACTGGAACCTAGATATATTTCTGCCCAAGAGCAAGCAATCTAACATTTTTAGGACATGTTTAGGTTGCTAGGAGATGATAGCATACATGCTTGCCTGAGGAGATGGAACACACTGCCATACAGCTTAAAGATAAGAGAGTATCACTCTCCTCAAAGGTTGAGAAAGGCACTAAACAAGACACCCATGTATAAGAATTATATGCAAAGGTTGAAAGTCAATTGGATTGGGCTCAAACTCAGTCCACCACTACTCTTAGGGATGCTAAAAGGGAGAAAGCAAGAAGAAGAAAGGAGGCAGTGGGAGGAGGTAGAAAAGAAAGTAGGATTCTATGAACAAGAGGAAGAGACCAAAACATAGGCATGGGATGTCAGAGAGGCCACTAGAGCCATCAAGGATATGGATATTGATTAAGTTGCTCAGAGGATGAGCAGCACTTTCAGTAGGGGGGTGATGATGAGCCTCATTATTGGGTAATTATATGGGCCTTAATTCACCTCCTAGCTTAGTCAAACCAACTTTTCTCATAACTTATTACATGTTTTTTATTATATTTTTTTTATGAGGTGAGTTAGAGTTGGATATTATGCTTAGTGGACTATTATGCATTGACTGCAAGATTAAAGGAGAAAATCAAGGAATTTTGGCAAAGACTAAGATCAAAACTCGAATGGGACAAGGGAGAGGGATTGTAGGAGGTAAATACTCCTCATTTACTACTCCTCCATTCATCACATCAGCTTGGTGTGCAAACAACCAAATCATGAGGATTAGAAGGCAGCTGAGCAAGTGAGAGACAAAGCACTAGTTTATCTCAAGTTTGGGAGCCAAGCCTCCCTAATTTTAATGAAGTCATTGGGGACTTCAGTTGTATAAGTAGAGAAGCCTAGACCTCAGTAGGATTCAGATTTTTATTGTAAAACTCTAAGCTATTTTCGGGCTGCAATGCTTGTGAAAGTTCTATTGATGTAATTTGATGTTTTGGTAATAAGAATGAGTTTTGTTTTGAGCCAGCACTGAGTTAACTCAGAGTGCTGAAGCTCTTGGGTTAGGGCCCAACCCTAGTAGCCAAGGCTCCTCTTTCTTGTATATGTATGTTTAGTGTAGTTTCATAGCTTCATTGTTAATTTTCTTTTTAGATGCATTTCCATTACAAGTAGTGTAGATTAGATTGGTTGTTTATTAGTTTGCTTCCATTTGTGCCTTACTCCAAGTAGCAAGTTAGTAGGGATAAAAACGATCACCACAAGGTTTTCAGCAGGTGTCTTGGCCTCATTTCCTCCCTCTGGGATCTTGACTTGAGGAAGGGACCCTTAAGCAGCCCCAAAAACACAGATTTCTAGTTCTTTTATGAGCTTTGGAGTTTGTTGTCTTTAAATTAGTATTTGGTTAGTTTTGCAAGGTAGATTTCCATTGTCATCCTTTTCATCTTTATTTTTGTAGTAGATCTCTTCCATGCTTTCCTTCCTTTCAGCAAATTTCCTCATGCATAGTGTAGGTAGTTAATTCATTAATTCTTCTTTTCTAGTTTATGGAAATGTTTCTTGTTTGCATAGATTTTTGGAAGATATACGTGTTGTATGTAGATCAGGTGCTTCAGGAGGAGACTAAGACTTCATAGCTAGCAGCCACCTTCCACTCCATCCACTTTAGCCATCCCTTGTTTTCACCATCACCTTCACTAGTTTTTCATCATTTTGCATAGAAATTCTTCCAAGCACATTGAGCGAATCCAGTGATCTACTATCTTGGATATTGAATTTTGAGTGATCCTAGACCTTTTCCCACTCCATTCCACCCCTCACACACCTTTCCTAGGCCTTCCATCACCTCCAACACCTCACATTTTGCTCTCAGTTGTATCCTGTAGGTTTACAGGGGATCCAGTAGGTTTATAGTACATCCTATAGGTTTTTCTGAAATGGCCTATTTTGAGGCCGAATTGATGGAAAACCTCTAGGAAGTCACCAAAAGCCTCCAAGGGGTCCTCCACACCATCCAACCATCTCATAACCCTTCCATCCATCCTCAAGCATCCTTAAGTCACCTACCACATCCACAAAAGAAATTAATTTGCATATTTGATTTTGCATAAAAAGACAAAAAAAGAAAAAACAGATTTAGTTCAGTCTCTTTACTTGCACATTAGTGAATTTTGATGCTTCTTACTTCTATTAATTAGATAGTAGCATTTGTTTCATGTTGATTTAACATTTCTACCAAGCATAGTTTCTTAGTGGTTAATTAGGAAAAAGGTGTGATTTAGCATTACATGTTGACCTTCTCCATTATTGCAGTAAAGTGATTCTCTCTTAGAGTAGATTTACCTTTCTTCCATCAAAGAATCAAGCTTCTTTTGACTCCATACAAATCTGGCTTGGAACCCCAGTGGTCTCTCGCCAGCTGAATAGTGACAATAGGAAGAACCATCACTTTTACTTGTGTATACAACACTGTCACCTCCAAGTTTGTACAAACCCCGGGTTGATAAAGTAAAGTTGGTACCCAGGAGTTGCAGTATCCTTGCTACAATACTGGCACTCATCAGTTTGATTCAAGGTTGACTTGGTTAAGTAGTAGTGGTTTTGGGCACATGGTATAGTGTACCCATGGTATTATGGTCTGTGGTATTGCATGTAATGGAGCCTATAAAAGGTTGGGAATACTTCCTTGTAATGTAGGCCTGGAGGTGAGCAGTGAAGGTTCACTTGGCCGGATTGGCCAGGGTTTTGGCCAATGCTAATGAGATCTCATTGGGTTGGGATTTTCCCTAGATATTGGGTTTTCTTGGATAAATATTATGTGTATAATATTTATGTGTAATATTGTTGTTATTTTATTATTCCTCTTTGTAAATCTCAGTAAATATCAGTAATAATTTATCTCTCTTCCGTAAATTTCTTAACACAAATGAAGATAGCCAAGCTAGAGTTGAAGTTGCAGCCAACAACTCAACCATAGGTTCGCGAGCAGTGTGAAGCAACAATCAAGGAAAATATGAGCACCTTGGATGCCATAGTCAATGACCACGCAATGATGTTCGATGCAACAATGAAATTATGGAAAAATATGTAGGAGGACTCGAACTTGCAGAAGATGAACACTGATGTCCATGAGACACAGCAGAAGTATGATGAGGTCCGAGTGACTGTGCACAAATTGGCACCAGCGCAACGCCTCGAAAAGCTACTAGAGGGAAATCAGCTGCAAGAACAGGTGAAAGAATTGCAGAGAAAAGAGGCTCTTCTAAAGGCCAGATTACAACTGTGGCTAGAGGAAGCTTGTCAGGTTACTCTGTCAATTCAGGAAAAGTTAAAGGTGCTACAGTAGACACAACAAATAATGCACCTAGGTAGATAAGAGTCAAAGGGGTCTTAACCCCTTGTTTGGATAAGTAGATAAGTTGGTTTTGAGACTCACCCATGGTCTGCGGACCATGGTATTGTATGGAAGAAAGATATAAATAGTTGAGTCATAGCGAGTCTTAGGGATAACTTAGAAAAAATAATGGTGAACTTTGAATGAGTTTTTTTCTTTTGGGCGAGTGCTAAGGAAGGAAGACTTTCCCTCCTGCACTTAGGTGAGAAGGGGAAGGCTCCTGCAGATGCGTGCGTAAGAGGCCTTGGTAATCCCGCAGCTGAGTGCATGGACCCCTGCAGCTGAGTGCACAGGGCGGAGAGGTCTATAATTTGAATGCTGGAATTGAACAAAGATTGATTTTGAAGAATTATTATGCAATCTGAGCATTTATGTTGAATTATGTTTATGTTATGAATTGTCACCTATAATGTTTTTTCTATGGAATAATGAATAAATGTTGTGAGAAACCACTGAATCTATCTTATTTATGCACGAACTGAGTAGTTATCTCAATTCGCGAAGATAAGGGCTATTTCTGCTACGTTTTCTGATAAACTAGATAGATCTACATGAAGTCAGATCTGAACTATCAGAGCCTAAGAAACACTTATCGCATGTCCCTCGATGAAGAAACCTAGTTCTAACATCCCCCAATACTGCTTCGGGTGAGACTGCAACCTGCGCTATGCAGTTTGTTACCGAAGGGGCCAACAGTTAGGGTTTTGTTGGTAGGGACAAAAACTCTAAACCTAGGTGAGGCCCCCTTAAGCCAACAGTACTAGAAATGTACCTAGTTTTGAGTGATATATTGCTCCATGTAGTTGAATCCCCAGTTCGAGGGTGACCCATTGTTGAGAGAAAATGAGTAGCATGACCTATGGATGGGAGGAAAAACTAAGGTATAAAATGAATAGATAGCTTTTAACATATTAGTGTTATATTTATTTAAATTATGTTGTAATTAATTATGCATTTTCTTGTGCTTTGTTTGAATTTTAAATTAAACAAGATTTTTATGTAATTATATGCATGTATATTATTTATTTAATTTTAGAGTGCATTCATACATGCATAGCACCCATGTAGGAAGTAAAATAAAAAAAAAATTCTTGAGAAAAAGGTTTACAAAGATGGTAGGCATAGTAATATTCCCTACTAGGTGGTTGGGGAATTTCGTGGATGAATCCCACTTTTGGAGGGCCTTAATAGGCCATAATGTAACCTTCCATTCAACTTTTTCCTTTTCCACAAATTGAACGATCCACATCAGCCCCTCCTTGAATACAACTTCCTACATAGCCCATTCCTAACCCTGATAATGGTGATATATCTTAACCATCCAACCTATTGGGATCACTACTTACCCAACTTACTCCATCTATTCACTATATTTCCATGATACCCACTCAAGATCAGGGAATACCTTAGCTAAAGAACCTCCTCCTATACATATTGAAAACCTCAATGAAGGAGTTTTGAATGAAGAACCAAAATCAATTCAATCTCTTAAGACCTTAAGAATATATAATAACATTTTCGTCTGCAATTTGATCCCTAGAGGTTGACTTTACCCATGGTTTTATGAATACCATTAGCAATCAATTATATACATGGGTGACTACCTACTAACCAAATACCCAAATCGACTACATGTCGACTACTCATCTACTAACTATGTAAACTTATTATTCGCCAATTATCTATTGACCATATAGTCAAACTTCACTATCCATCAATTACATAGTCATGTCTACTCTCAACGATTGTCTCAATGGATTTACTGTTTTCCAGATATATTTATAGAACTACTATCTATCGATCAAATAATAATTATGCTCATTTGGCTCCAGCCCATAATGAAGCACCTAGTTCTTTAATACCAATTATGTTCAACATTTTGGTCATTTGAATATAGCTAATTCAACCACATGGATATTTCTGATACCTTAATAGCTCTATTCATCCATGTCTAAGGGAAAATACATGATATACAACAATAATTATGGATATAAAATCAATATAACTATGCATAGACACATAAATACATTAACTATATTTACACATCAAAGTAACACAACATCCAATATTTGCACATTTATATGATGTAATTCACCAACTGGTTATAGACCTCAAACTTTCCACCCAACCATAAACGACATCAATCACAATCTCTTAATAGTGGGTCAACCATATGCTAGGGCTATAACTACATAATGGGAAAGGCTTTCCTAGATCAAACTATCATCATACAGGTATAATTGAAAAAGTATTATATTGAGTGCCAACTCTAGTATCCTCCCTAACTATAGTCCTACATCCCCTAGCCTGCACAACCTAAGGTAGCTCACCCTCTTCTTTTCCTCTACAATCCATCAAGTTGTGCCACTATTCTCCTTGGGCTTCCAACATATTCCAACCATAAATTCTCAAAATATTCTATCTCTAGGAGCTCCTCTTGCTCTTAGGAGTCTTCCAAGCACTCCTTAGGCCTCGTATTGGGAAACTCTACCCAACGTATTCCCCCTACAAGTTCTAGAATTACCCAATATGGGAAAGTAGAATTGGACATAGAATTACACCAATGAATTGAAAAATATATACTAGGTCATTTCGATAAATAACTATTCAAGGTCACTTATCCTCAAGCCTATGGCATGTGCTAGTAGTGAACTAGAAATCAAATAGTAAAGTACTAGGGAGCAAGCATGGTCGAATGATCATGGAATAAAATGAGAGAATTATGGGACCATGAATTTTGCATGCATGTGATATTTTCACCAAGTGTCACATGAGAAACTCACCCCCACCAGTTGGGAACTTATGTAGACCACTTCCCCCTCACTTTTTGGATTTAGACTTATGCCATGCATTATAACTTTGGGATATCCTCATAGATTCACTTTTGGAATATAATATATTTTTAATGGATTAGGAATCATGTCATGCTACTAGCTCTCCACATTTCCCTCTTTTCAATTCTTAACCCCCCATCTCTCATGTCTAACTTAGTCTATAGTAGTGATGTACTTTGGTTGTGACTTAATATTACATTGTTTATACACTCACTAGCCTTAATTGCATAGGAATTGTAGCCTAAAAACATATAAACATAGGTGTGTGGGCACCACAACAAGTATATACACATGGCATGTAGGCCCAACTCAACTTGGCTTACCAACCTAATATAAATATGTACAAATACAACATGGTGTTACATGGTCACTTTCTTCTTTGTCCCTCTATCTAGCTAGACCAAACATGACTTCATGTGCTTAATTTGTTTTAAAAACAAAAGCATTAAAAACTTAGGGTTTAATTAAGGTATCTTGGGGATCAATTAAAATATGTATTGGGAAATTATACCTTTTAATTCTACAATCCAATGTTAACGATCTATTTTTTTGTTTCTCCATAGTAACATGGATTTGAGGTACAACTTGTGCTACATCATTGACTTTAGTATCTTTTTGCATTTATAGACACTCTTGTTGTCATTCCATCTAGGGGGGATAGTGTTAGAGTAGATGTTCTTCTCTACACCATCAACAATATAATGGTCCTTTCTTTTGCTACTTATGCCAAATTCTTTATGCTTTGTGTGGGATAATTTTGTTGATATATGCTTTTAGTTAGATGACTTGGCTTTGCACTCTTTCATGGATTATTTTATTTCAATTATCTGAAACCCTTATTTTCTATACGAATATTATCCTTCTTAACCTATATTTTATGGAACTCTAATCTAAAATTATATGATGCATAGCAATACCTGAACTTCTAGCTAGTATCCTTAAGTGCCCAATACTCATCAAACTCAATTATGTCCTAATATGACTATGAAATTCCACCAAGAAATCACTAAATTTTTACATTATTTTACTTAACAAATCACACATATCTCAGCAACTCTAGAAACCTATTAGCATAGTCCTTTATGGTTAGTTTCTCTAGCTTCAATTCATGGAACTACTTGACTTTACCATTGTAATAATTTTTTGAAAGATACTTCTCCTGAAGTACTTGTCAAATTTCTTCCATGTGATGTTTCTGTCACTTATCACATTCTTAAAATCTTCCCACTAGATGGAATATCTACCATTCATATTATGAATATAGCCACTATGTATTTCATGTTTCCCAAAGAGTTGTGTACCTAAAATTATGTATTTAGTCCCAATAGCCATGCTTCTACTTCCTCACCATCAAAGGTAGGTGGTTTTTACTTGAATTGTTTATTTAGTGGATTTCTTGTATACATTTTCTTCCTCTTTTTATGGAAATTAGGCTTGGTATCATTGCATAATAATTATTTTAGGGTAGTTTTTTTTTCATTGGAGGTGTCGTAACTTCTTTTTACCTATGCAAATTATCTTTTAAATTGTATAGTTAAAAAAAAAAAAAATTTGTCATGCACTTTGTAGTAAAGACAAGCATATGTTAAAATGTCACTTTAGTTTGACATACGCGTGAATATTTCATTCAATTTTTTTTATTATAAATAAAAGCTTTGTCGAAGAAGTTATCTTCTGAGTAGCTTTGGATGCTCTAGATCACTGCTGCTTAGATCAACTGGTAATAAAGAATTGCAAGAACCACCGCACTCCCGATAGTTAACAAAGGGGGAGGGTCCACAAAATGATTTTTCACTTACCATCTGACATGACGTGTTGAAATTTTAAGGATTATGGGACCCCCTCCCCCACCTCATAAACCACTTACCGCCGCTACCCACCCCACAAATCACTTCGACCCTCTGCCATTACTCCCGTCATTTTGTCACATCACCACCATTTTCGCCAAATTGACCTCACCTATATTTCCCAATAATTTAACTATTTAACTGTTGAATTATTAAATCCCTCTTGCCAATGTCTCGATTATAATCTATTGACACACCAATTAAGACTATTCAAACCCATTTGTAAATCCAAATTGACTTCTGTCAAGTGCATTATTCTTTAGTGCATCAATATTCGCTAGAGCACTAAGTAACACCAAATTTTTGGATTGCAGCAAGTAACTAGTGCTATTAGTCGGCAGTTCACCAGGTATTCTCTTTCAAATATTCTCTATTTTTCTTACTTTCAAAATGATCGATCGAAAGGGAAAATATAAGGTAACCATTTAAAGCCCAATCCTACCTCTCATGCCAAATTTAGACGAATTCCCTTAGGTTGATACTCAGTTGAAAATTATAGAAATTCAGTGTGAGTTTGACCTGTATGAAATACATAATTGGGAATTTCAGAAGTTCGAGGATGCCAATGATGAATTCAATCTTTGGGAGTTCATGTTTCCCAAATTCATTTTCCCTCAAACCCATAATTTCCTTGAATTGGTTACCTGGTGTGAAAGTCGTTACCTACCAAATCAAAGAACCATAGTTGTTGAAATAATGGAATTATGTTTTCCATAACCCTAGAATAAATTTTTCAGCCTTTTCAGATAAGCCCTCAGAGTTCTCTTCATCCCTTTTTCAGTTGATTCCCTGATGGAAATTTATCAAAAACATACCTTTCAGTAGCGAGCTCATATTTTCGAATCATTTTTACCTGAAAAATCAGAATTGCCTCGAACCAATCCACCATATTCTTTTGTTATCTTTACATATATTTCTAGACATGTAATTTCTATGGTTTGTTGTCTCTTAGGTTACCAAAATGATCAATTGGTTGATGAATTAATCCTAGAATTTCTGTTAGTATTTTCATCTGGAAAAAAACCCTCAATCCTTTTTAATTTTAGTCAGTTTATATCAAATGTTATCCATGAACAATTTCTAAAATTTAGTGTTGAGGTATCTTTTAAGAATCAATCAATATTAGTATATTTATTTTTGTACCACAAGTCGAAAAGATTTAAAATCCCACTACAAAAGCTTTATGCACAGAGAAGACCACATTTGTCATCCACTGGACTTCTTTGGATAGGAAAAATTCAGATTTATATTCTTTCAGTGATTTTGTGAATTAGTTTTTACATATTTCATTGTGTCTCCTTAGTAGTGATGTAGTTCCAAGAATATCTACATAAATCAAAAGAATATTTCATCTCAGTGAACAATCAAAAGTGGGAGATTGGTACCTTTATTAGAATTTTACAAAAATCAATGTTTATGGTTGTGAATTTCCCCCATATAAACTGCTAGTTTTTGTGCCCATGAGGGATTTTTCTATAGATTGTAGTAGGCAGAGGACGAACATGGATGCAATTCATTTTGTGTCTAGGAAAAAAAAGGCCCAATTTAAATTGAAAGCACAAGTTGGCCCATTCATTGTTAATACGAGAGCAGCAGAAAAATATGTTGGGAATTTATTGAGATAGATGAAATTCAAGCTAAGTTCACCTTACCTTATGATCCTCTGGGAGTAATTTCATCCATGAGAAATGAACAAAATTTAGCTCCTATACTCACATACCAAAACTAGAAATTGAGCAGTATGCAAATTAAGAAGTATGGGAGGAAAATACTTTGCAAGAAGTTGAGGAGAAAATTTCCAATCAGAAAACCCTAGAGACTCCAAGATTAAAGGAAAACGAATTAAAGAGACCAAGTGAGAGTATGTCTCCTACATGTTCAGGTTTTAAACCAATAGAATTTAAATTTTTTTAAAGGATTAAAACAATGAATGTAGAAGAAGAATCATCAGAGTTTAGAAATACAAAAGAATCTACTACAATTGTGTTATCAAGTGAGCATGTGTATTCTCTACAACAATTTGAAGAAATAATTTATGATTCCCATGCTTCCCCTTCTTCAGGAAAACAAATTATTTTCACAAGATTCGAATGAAACAAGAAGAAGAATGAATAACTAAATACTTCTACCTATTCTGAGTTTTGGAAACAGTCTTCTACCACTCAAACCAGATTGTTGTCTACACTGGGTCCTGACAGAGGACAATTTCAATTGGTATTTCTTGAGCCAAATGTTCCAGTTCCTAAAAGTGCAGAGGATTAAAAAATTCTATATCTTATTTTGATACAAAGAAGATTCATCCAATAGATCAAATTGATCTACATAAATAGGTAGGTGAGATGATTTATTCCTCCTAGACAAATTATGCCATGACAACTTCAAAGTTGCAAGCTTCTATAAACATTATCCATTCTCATCTTAAGCTAGAAAAGATGTCCTCATTAGCTAAAGATACAAGGATAATAGGATTGGAAGATCCGGTAATCAAATTAGGATTAGATCTTAATGATGTTAATGTTGTTGAAGAAATTATTAAGAGCAAGAATGCAATGTAGTGTCCCTTC
Organism: Pinus tabuliformis; assembly: GCA_031772625.1. Classification (NCBI taxonomy): domain Eukaryota; kingdom Viridiplantae; phylum Streptophyta; class Pinopsida; order Pinales; family Pinaceae; genus Pinus; species Pinus tabuliformis. The sequence continues at coordinate 816,061,941 of CM062820.1, read as the reverse complement.
TTGGTTAGTTAGTTTTGGTGACACCTGGAAGGTGATTTTGATGGAATGTATAAATATTATATATGTCAGACTTATGTATATGCTTGTACACTATAGACATGGTTTAGGTCACATGGTTTTTCATGCTTATGATAATATCTATGGTTGTGTATTTTGGTTAAGTGCATATTATAGATGTTTCTCTTAAGGCATCCTATTTGGAATTTGGTGCATGACACGAATGATGGTCTATGATTGTGACACATGAAAAAAATCTACTATGTGGAGTAGTTAACTAAGCATAATCTTGCTGATGATCTATGAATTACATGATTATGTATGCTTAACCATGTATTTAACAGGAATTGGCAGGGAACTTAGTTACTTGTCGAGAAGGATGCTCAGATAATAAATGATCATGGAGGTCATTGTTGAAATATGGAAATAAGAATATTCCAATTTAATTTCTCCTTGAATTAAATTGTGAATTAAATCGAATTTAGTCTTAACAGCTACTTGGAAAAAATTAATTAATTTATTTTAAATTAATTAGTTGGAGAAATTCAAGTTAGAAGTCTTTCTGAAGTCATGCAAGAGTTATCCCTTAAATTAAGGAGATAAATATTGAGTTATATTTGAGTTGTAATTAGTTAACTCAGTTTACTGAGTTAAGTCTAGTTAAATTAGTTCCAAATTGTTTGAGGAACTAATAGAGAGTTAACAATCAGTTGATGCATGCATGTACTCAACTAGTGCTACTCCAGTTAACTGAAGATTCCCTCATCAGAAACTCATGCATGTCTATTCTGAGAAAGACCCAATTGAGATTAAAGTCAAGGACAATGTACTATTAGTTGCATGTGTTTTCTTATAAATAAAACTCATGCATGCAGTCAAGGCATAATCCTTTAGGATTACATAATTTTGGAGGATATCATCCACTGGGTAAAGAGATCATCCACTTGGTAACAGGAGAATCATCCGCAAGGAACAATGCACGGAAATAGGAGCTTGGAGGGTAGAGAGGAAGGCTTGAGAGAAGCCAAGATTGCCTGTGAGCATCTGTGAGGATTGTACTGAGAGCTGGCTAGCTGTGAGAGCTAAGGCTTTGTATAATTCCTATGTATTTCCACCTTGTATGATAATACATATAATGTGGTTTTTAGCTAAGGCTTTCCCAAAGTATTCTCATGTGTATTGTGCACTAATTCTTCTTCTTTTGGTTATATTGTTCAACTCAATCTTTAAGCTTTTGAAAAATTGATAGTAGAAGTAGGTTATAGTATTCTGCTTTGATTTATATTGCATTATCGGGTTAACCTACATCATATTTTCTACATGGTACCAGAGATGGATTTGTAGAAATTTTCTACATGGTATCAAAGGGATATTTGTAGAAATTTTTTACATGGTATCGGAGCTGTGAACAATACACTGAGAAGAGAATTTGAAGTTTTAAGTTAGGGGTTGCAGGTGCAAATCGAATTCATATCATACTTCAAGGTTGGCCAATGGCATTCTATGGCTTGAGACTCGAGTATGCCTTGGAAGGTAGGTCGAATTAAATAGCATGGAAAGATAGAATGGAGGCTGTATTAGAAGACAATGGCTTGAAGGAATTCATTGATCAAGAAATCCCAAATCTAGCTTCAACTAATGCACAAGAGTTGGCTGAGTGGAAGAAGTGTGTGGCGAAGGCGAGATGAATCATCCTTGAGGGAGTTCAAGACCATATTGTCTCAAGTCTCCATGGGAAGGATACTTCATTTTCAATATGTAAGAAATTTAAGGACCTCTACCAGAACAATAGCGACCAGAGGAAATTGGTGCTCAAGGATAAGCTTCGAAGAATCAATATGGAGAAGGGCGATACTATTTCCACATATTTGAACAAGCTCACCACCTGCAGAGATGAGCTTAGCAATGTGGGAATAACTACTGCCAATGATGATATGGTGAGCCTCACTCTCCTTGGCCTTCCAAAGAGTTGGAATAGCTATGAGGACTCTATGAATGGAATGGAGAAACTGCCAGATTAGGAATGACTATGGTCGAATCTTATGTAGGAGGAGATCAGGAGGAGCGCACGAGATGGTTCTTCATCCAAGAATGATGATGAAGAAAATATGGCCTTAGCAAGTAAGGAAAGGAAAGGGAAGGGGAAGGCTTCCCAGTTCAAATCGAATTCTTCTCATGGAGGGAAGAAGGGTGAATGTCTAAATTAAGATGCTTTAATTGTCACGAGATGGGACATTATGCGACTAATTGCCCATCGAAGAAATCCAAGAAGGGATCCTCGGAAGGATCTGAAGGTGAGGCATTAGCCTCTCAGTTCAAAATGGACTTTACACTCATCGCATGCATGGTGTCATTGATGATGGGTTGTGTCTGGTATCTTAACAGTGGAGCCTCATTCCACATGATCGGTGATAAAAATTTATTCAGTGCCTTGGAGGAGAAAGACCTCAAGATGTGCATAGAGATGGGTGATGACGAAGATATAGTGTTTCAGAGTGGGCACGGTTGCTTTTCAGAGGGAGAATGGAGCTCCTCTCACCTTGACAGATGTGATGTATGTGACTGGATTGAAGAAGAACTTGGTATCAGTCGCGATGTTGGAAGACAAAGGCTACGATGTTGTCTTTAGTAAAGGAAATGCGTTCCTAAGACACATAGCCACGGGTCAGACCAAGAGGATAGGGATTCAGGTGAAGAATCTCTATAAACTAGAGGTAGATGATTGTGCAACATTGATTACGAAAGAAAAATTGGTGCAAAGACAAGACATTGGTGAGTTGTGGCATAGGCGGTTGGGCCATTTGCATCATGGGGATTTGAAGATAATGCAACAGATATCTACAGGACTTCCCAAAGGTAAAATTGAGCAAGTTGACACATGCAAAGGTTGTACCTTGGGAAATTAAACCAAGTCTTCCTTTCATGATCGAGATAGTCGAGCAGAGGCTATCTTAGAGCGAGTTCATACTAATGTGTGTGGACCATTCTCGACATAATCCATAGTGAAGAAAAGGTATTATGTGATTTTCATTGATGACTATTCTCGTAAATGCTGGAATTATTTCATGCAGAAGAAGGACCAAACTTTCACAAAGTTTTGTGAGTTCAAAGCTTTGGTTAAGAAAGATTTAGGGAAGAAGATTAAGGCCTTGAGAAGTGACAACGGTGGAGAATATGTCTCTCAAGAGTTTAAGGACTTTTATGCAGTGGAAGGAATTAAACAAGATTTGATGGCACCTCATAACCCACAGCAGAATGGAGCGGCTGAGAGGAAGAATAGAATTATTGTAGGGGCAGCACGAGTAATTCTGCATGACCAAGGCCTACCACTTCACTTGTGGGTTGGGGCATGCAACACAATGGTCTATTTGCATAATAGAAGCCCGCATCACATACTTGGGATGAAGACACCAAAGGAAGCTTTCTCCAGTAAGAGACCAGATGTGGGTCACTTCAGGATCTTTGGCTCATCCAATATATTTCCATATGACAAAGGATGCATGGAAGAAGCTTGAGCTGACAATAGAGTTGGGGATATTTGTGGGGTACACTGATACACCTCACAACTATCGGGTGTACTTGCCTACCAGTTGGAGGATAGTGATTCGCAAAGATCTCAAGTTTGATGAGCAGAAGGCCATGCAAGTTTCCCTTGAGAGGGAGCTCCAACTATAGGTTGTGGAGGAACTATTTATTCCTAAGGAGGAGGAGCCTCAAACTGATGCGGAGCAACCGCATGTAGAGGTTCCAGGAGTGGAGAAATCCACTCAAGCAGATTCTTACAGAGATGGATGGAATTGCACAAGAGAAGCTAATAGATTGTTGGAGGATGTGAGAGAGAATGTGGGAGCACCATATTCTTAGCGCAGACAAAAGAGGTCACCTGAGAGGTACACTAGATTCATGGCCCTTGCTGGGAAACATGTTGAGACTGAGCCATCTTCCTTTGAGGAAGAAGTGCAGCAGCCGATTTGGGTTGATGCTATGGTGGAGGAGTATGACTCCATAGTTCGTAAGAGTGTTTGGGACGTGGTTCTGAGACCGGAGAACAAGTCAGTTGTGAGTTCCCGTTGGCTTTACAAGGTAAAGAAAGATGTTGATGGTAGTGTGGAGAAGCATAATGCAAGATTTGTTGCCCATGGCTTTTCACAGGTCGATAGGATCATGTTGTTGTAGTATATTTTGACAAAGGAGCAAGATGTTGACATTTTAAAAAAGGCATTGTCAAAGTGTAAATTCGAGTTCCATAGAGACAGGATCAGCGTGGTAGATAATCCCTTTATTGTTGAGAGGGAGTGTTGAAACATGGCAACAAGAATATTCCAATTTAATTTGTCCTTGAATTAAATTGTGAATTAAAATCGAATTTAGTCTTAACAGCTACTTGGAAATAATTAATTAATTTATTTTAAATTAATTAGTTGGAGAAATTCAAGTTAGAAGTCTTTATGAAGTCATACAAGAGTTATCCCTTAAATTAAGGAGATAAGATTGAGTTATATTTGAGTTGTAATTAGTTAACTCAGTTTACTGAGTTAAGTCTAGTTAAATTAGTTCCAAACTGTTTGAGGAACTAATAGAGAGTTAACAATCAGTTGATGCATGCATGCACTCAACTAGTGCTACTCCAGTTAACTAAAGATTCCCTCATCAGAAACTCATGCATGTCTATTTTGAGAAAGACCCAGTTGAGATTAAATTCAAGGACAATGTACTATCAGTTGCATGTATTTTCTTATAAATAAAACTCATGAGCATAATCCTTGAGGATTGTGTAGTTTTGGAGGATATCATCCACTGGGTAGAGAGATCATCCACTTGGTAACAGGGGAATCATCCACAAGGAATAGCACAAGGAAATAGGAGCTTGGAGGGTAGAGAGGAAGGCTTGAGAGAAGCCAAGATTGCCTATGAGCATTTGTGAGGATTGTACTGAGAGCTGGCTAGCTGTGAGAGCTAAGGATTTATATAATTCCTATGTATTTCCACCTTGTATGATAATACAGATAGTGGGGTTTTTAACTGAGACTTTCGCCAAAGTATTCTCATGTGTATTGTGCACTGATTCATTTTCTTCTGGTTATATTGTTCAGCTCAATATTTAAGCTTCCGCAAAATTGATAGTAGAAGTAGGTTATAGTGTTCTACTTTGATTTATATTGCATTATCAGGTTAACCTACATCAGATTTGCTACAGCCATGTATACAGTTGGTTAAAATGTGATTGAATTAATTCATTATAAATTTTAGTTGTGTTTAATAAACAAGGTTATGATGCATGTAGGTCTAGGGAAATAAGACCTCACCAACATATCATCAGATGCATATGAGCTCACAACCAGTACCTTGAGGAAAATCATGGAGCTTCAAAGAAGCATAGATGAGAATATGTGGAAAATATTAGGACATGTAGTCCTAACTTTCTGAAATATCAAGGCGTGAAGTCTTGGTCTTTGCAATAGATCAAGGCATGGAGTCTTGATTCTACTAGGATGTAAAGTCCTAGGTACAGGGAAAGGGCATGGTGTTGTTGGGAAAAGTATCCAATACGGAATGACCCTATCCCACTCTAAGGGTGATAGTACCTCAGCAACAACTGAATGCAAAGCTATTCAAGATTACTTCTTTATGAGATGAGAGAGAGAAGAAAAAAGGGATCCACTAACCGTTATCTTCCGCTAATGGTTGATCCAATCTTCCCTCTTGCTGCTTGCTCCTAACTCCTTGCTCTTTCACCGGCCCAGCTACACAAAGATCCTGTAAAAACACAAAGAAAGGAAACTACAAGAAGCATACATCCATAACTGATTCAAGGATTAGAATAAATCAAATATACAAGCATCAATTCACCATAGAGACACATGCATATAGAAGAACCTCAAATACTTTATTAATAGAAGAAGTAAAGTTCTGAGAGTGTTACAACCATAATAGGCCCAATCCAGCAACACCTCCCAGCAGAAAGAAATCTCCTCTTCACCTCCTTCAAAGCAATCACCCAATAGTTCTATGCACAAACCAACAGCACTTCCTTACATTCACAAGATTCCAGCCTCCCTAGACCTCATGAGAGAGCTCTATATATAGGAGTTTTGGAGAAAGGATGAGTCAGCTTGAGGCTGGCATGAAGCTGACTAGTGTCCTCTCCCACTTCAGTTATACTTCAGTTCTTGAGTCCACTTGGAGTTTCTTGCTTCCACTTGGAGATCTAGATCCTCTTACTCATCACAAGGCGAATTCCCTGATCCAAGTGTCATTTTGGAAGCTTCCTGGGCATTTGACACCTTGCAGAATGACTGTGCCACTTGGCCAATCTCACCCAGCGCAAGTAGCCTTCATTTCTTTTGACATTCAGCGCAGGTACAGAGTGGAGCAGTTGACATTCAGCGCAGATGCTCAGTGGAGCAGCTGACATGATCCAGAAATAGCTTGTTTTTGAGTGTTTTCAGGTGGAGAACTGATTTTCAGTGCTGTGGTTTGCTGACCTTGTTCCTCTAGGGGTAGGAACAACATGTTTAGGGACTTTGGATCCCTCAGATTATCGACATTTCATGCTTCATGCTGTAAGGCACAAAAATGTCTATAACAGTTGCCCCCTAAAGTATGAGGTCGTTTATCGGGTGAAATGCTTTATCAGGAGGATCCGAAGTTCATTCAATCGCTGAGAGGTGCCCTGTAATAAAATACAATACAATACATTATTTTTCATTCTGCTTTCATGATCTAGCTGAGGCGGGCATTCCCATGCTCGGCTTTATAAATTCATTTTGGTACATAGAACAGACGATCGTCTGATGGTAGACTGATAATTCTCTGCTGAAATTATCATCCTTTGAGTAGGATGATCATCTGTTGCAATGATGTACATAACAAATGTCTTTATATCCTGAATATATATATCGCAGCCCGGATGGATGAAACTAGATCCGGGGTCTTCAAACTCGTTCGATCTTCACTCTAAGTACAAGTCGATCCATGTGAGAATTGCGCTGAAGTCGAACATGGAAAGACATCGCTTGATTACCGGTCAATAATGTAAACCGTTAACAAGCGCGAGAGGAATCACCAATAATGATAATGACCCTCAAGGTACTGCAGTACAATTCACGTGGTGTGAATAAAGGACTTGGCGTCGAACACCACGCAAAATCTTCTGGTCGAAGGTCATTGATGTATACCTATCGCCGGAAGTGAGAAACTTGCCATTGAGGCATGCAAGCTTCAAAGTACTGGGGGGTTTGTTCCTAGATCAACTTCTTGGATAATGAGCTGAAGTCGACAAGAAGCGATCCGTCAAAGGAGGGACTTAATGAATCCCACATCAATGACACGGAACGGAGCTAATGATTTTAGTGGAGGCGAAAACAATCTGTGAAATATGATTCAGGGTGGCGATCATGGGTGGATGAAGGATAATGTATGGCAGTGGATGGACACGGTTGACTCTTTCTGAACAACATCTCTTGAACATATAACGACACTGATGTGATGGATCGGTAGCATTACCCCAAATGTGGATGGTTTGGCGAGGACCATGGTGATGAGACCGGTGAATGAAACAACCCAACCCGATGTGATACGGAGGACAAAGTGTCATGTTCAAGAGCGACTTGCTACCATTAAAGCTTTGAGGTTCTCCCAATTTTTCCCCAGTCATTTCTGACCAGTACCTCTTTATTTTTGTCAAGCTTGAGGAGGATAACATATGCTTGTTCTATAACCTGCCCTTCGGGAAAGCCCATCGCTATGTTTTAACGAGCTTAGCGATAGGGAAACTCGTTCTCGTCTAAAGACAAGTTTGTCGCTATTTAATCATTTTAACGAGTCTAACGACAAGGAAAACTCGGTCCTTTTCATTTTTAGAGAGTCTGAAAAGGTACAGAAAGTTAACTTCAAAATTCCTTTTTCGTCATCTAATCCCTTAAGTCCGAAAAAGTATAAAACAATACAGAAGGGATGAGTTTTCGATAACTTTAATGAGCCGAAAAAAACAAGCGCTCGACCTTTTTGTGCAATAATCCCTCAGGTCCAAAAAGATTAAAATCTAGAGGAGGGATAGCTCTTCCGGTCACTTTAACGAGCTGGAAGGCCAAAACTCGGCAAACTTTTCATATTTTACGAGTCAGGAGAAAAGAGCTCAAAGAAGACTCGTCTTTTGAGGAACGAGTGATAAACAAGGATAGCAGCGGATTCCAGGTACAGGTTGGAATTTTCCAATCACGGCAGTGTCACAAGGATGGCTAAGTGAAATCACTCTTCGCAGCTGTTCCTCAAAATGGGTAAACAATCATATGGAGGTGAACGATTGGCCAAATGAAATGGAGGTGGCGGGTGCAAACACGACCAAGGCTTTTATGGCTAATAAATTTACGATCACAATGGTTATTTACCGGTACTGGGTTCATTTTTTAAAGAGCTTGAACGCGCCAAAACACTGCTCAAAAGCTTATGTTTATTTTTTAACGAGCATGAACTATGACGCTAAAACTGCTCGGATCTCGCTTTTCTATTTTTTAACGAGCATAAATTCCGCGGTAAAACTGCTCGATATACCAGTCATAAGATAAGAAATGTCTCCTGTGAGATAGCTATTTTTTATGGAGCTTTATCTCACGAAGCTATGCTCCTCACTTGGAAAATTTTGACCTTTGCCCCACATCCTTTCTTTATGCAAGTTCGGAAACGATTAATCCAAAAAACAGATAAATAACCGCTCTTTGCTTGCACTCCAAAAGGTTCGCATGCCCCCAGGTATAAAGTACAATTTCAAGGCTGCCCCTACTTATCCTTCAAAACATTTGTTTTGATGGGTGAGGCTTGCCTCTTTCAGGTTATCCAAAAAATGGTTTTATTTGCTGCCGCAAATGAAACTCTTTCTTCGGCGATGTCTATCATTAGGTTACTCAAAGATGGTTACAATTTGTTGCAGCAAAGGAATCTCTTTCTTTGGAGGCTGCCCCTACTTATCCTTCAAAACATTTGTTTTAATGGGTGAGGCTTGCCTTTTTACCAAAAGATGGTTACAATTTGCTGCCGCAAAGGAATCTCTTTCTTTGGTATTGCCTACCTATTTAGACAAATGTGAATGACTAGAAATCATCAAACACATAACTTTGACAAAAGAATCTTATTCTAGAACAACCCTCTCTTCCTTTTTTTGGAAGGGGTATGGACTAGTCATATTCTTTCGCGGAAATTCTACCTTATACCCAGGGTTTCCTCTGCCCGAAGCAAACCAGGATGCATGCCCCCTGGGTTCCAGTCCCATCTTTCCGAATCACTCGCATTCATCGGGAAGGAGGACTGGGGGTGGAGACATTTCTTGGGTGAATAGACCATTCAGGGTTGGTATTTGACAATTTGCGATGCGTGATCCCGGAAATGAAAGTTGGTCTACGAGCTTGACCATTCTTCCTTCGTGTGGAAAACACATTACTCTAAAGAGTGAGGAGACTATAGCTCCCATGCAATATATATAGTCTCGTCCAAGGAGTAGGTTATAATCCAAGGGTCCTTGAACGACCATCACGTTCATTTGAATGGTCTTCCTTTTCAATGTAACAGGTACATTGGGGAGGATCCCTAACGGTCGACTGGTTCCTTTATCAAAACCCGAGAGATTTCTTATCTCAGGTAAAAGCTCTGGGGAACCCAGTTTTTTCCAAGCAATAGAGGAAAGGATACTCACAGATGCCCCTTCATCAATGATAGTTCCAGCCATTACCATTCTGTAGATTTGGACTATGATTCTGAATGGTATACTGTCTGGTAACCGGGGTCTGCCTAGTTGGTTCCAATCAAAAGACACAACCAGGTTGCTTGGTGGTGGGACCGAATACACGGCCGGATACGATCCTGACGATGTTCCTTCCTGTGATAAAGGAATGGGCGCATTGCCCTGATGCTCATCAGAGTCGGTGTTGACGAAAAGAATCTGGATGGTGTCATCCTTATTCTCTTCAGTGAGGGTGTCATTTGAACATGAATCTTCAGTGACGGTGTCATTTGAGGATGAAACCTCTGAAGGAAGAACCGGGTCAACTGCCGTATTGACCTTTAGACTTTCATCTGGTCTGGATTCAGTAGGTTCATTTTCAATGACTGACGCTTCAGCTGACCACTTGAGCGGGCCAGCTATATTTTCAACCAACGAAGGACTTGGCACGAGTTTTTTGTATCCAGGAGGAAGCCCCAACGGTGAAACCGGGCGATCTTCCAAAACTCTCTTCGCTTCGTCTAAGAAGGGACAACGGTGGATGGCGTGATCGCCTTCACACAGTCTGCAGGGGGATCTTGCTCCCCCTCTTTGTCTTGAACCTTCACTTTCGTTGGTTGACGGTAAGCACTCAACCTGGCTATCAGAGGTTGATGCTCCCGAATTGTGCAACCGAGGGGACCAGTCCCTTAGTATCCGGGGAATACAGGGACAATCTCTATGGAAGTGGTCTCCTCTACATATGACACATGGTGATTTAGGCCCGGTCTGTGCTGTGTGTGGATTTTTGTCAGATGTCTTTTGCTTGCCCCCATTCGCCTTAGGCTCCTTCTTCTTCTTCTCCTTCTTCTTCTTCTCCTTCTTCTCCATGGGAGCTTGGCTTTTGCCGGCTCTACCTTGCGAAGATGAAGGATTGGAGGAAGAGTTATAAGAAGTGGAAGGCTGGTGGGCAGCTCTAGACTGATCTAACTGTTGACTCGACTGTTCAGGAACCATGGTGGTCTGAACTACATTAGTTGAGAAAAGCCAAATAGGCAGGCCAATTGTCAGTCCTGGAAGCGACAATGTGGCCATGTGGGGCGCACCAACTTCTCCCCAAGAGGAGAATGGACTAGGATTTCCATCATGTGGAGTTCCTTGGTTGGGGCGTTCCATGTCCTCAACTTAAGATCAACGCGGGAATAGGAGGTGATTATGTTCCGTTTAAAATAAATTTTATAACGACGCTTAGACACAACTTGCTTTTTCACTTTTTAAGAGTCGAGAAAAAGCTAAAGATGACTCGAGTCTCCATCGATGTTTTAACGAGCCCGAAGTGACAAATGCTCGGATGGACTTTTTCAGTTATAGAGTTTGAAAAAGGCCAAAAGAAACTGCTCTGGAGTTCTAGGCAGAGGGTGTGCCAAACTTTTCGCAAAACCACAGAATACGTTTTACGGTACGAGTGGTCGATCTTCGTGAATGCTGTGTTCACTGCATTGCGATCAGTAGGGCGGCCGACACAGTTTCCTATTGGATAAAGGCTTTATTCCTATAGGGGTCCCCCAATATATACGCGACGGTACGTGGGAGCACAAGTCCGTATTGATACTTATCGCTTCACCGTGGAGGAATCACCCAACCACTCAACGCTAAGATATCACGTTTAACGACGCCGGAACACGTCTCTAGCTTAGACCTCTATGTGTTTGCGTTATGTTTCAATGCGTTGTTATGTAAATTAAATTTATTTTAAGGTTGATCTTGTTTAGCAGTTTGCCTTTATGGATCACCACGAGATGTATGATAACACTCCTAAATGCAGTCTAAGATGATAAGCAAGCTTTTCAATCTTTCAACTTTGAAAACCTTAACTACTGAGGGAAAAGAAAGATAACACCTTTTCACACAGATCATAGAGCACACACTAATGCATTTTTCCCTAAATCAACATGCAGATTGTCATAATGTATATGCAGAATGCAAGTATTTCTTTTCTCTTTCTTAATGTTGGTGTAATGCAAAAAGAAAGCTGTTGTATAATTTTGAATTCAATTTCAAGTGAAAGCAAACAAGCTTGCCCAAAATCAAAAGACACCTTAAGATTTACTTGTTTCGACACTAGAAATGTATAAACTCAAACCAAATGATGAAAGCAAAAACCCAATCAGCTATGAACAACAAACAAACTAACTCTTAAGATCAAAACGACACTTTATCACAGGTCTAGATCTAAGAGGTCACAGCAAGACTAGTTCACTTTCATTATGGGAAACTGTAAATGTACAAGAAATACACAAAGAAAAAACACAGTTTCTTTATACAACTGAGGCGGAATAGTGACAAGGAAAGTTGGTTTCAGATAGGCCCACTGACTGGTAACAAACAGCAAAAACAAGAGTGAAAACAGGGCAAGAAACAGCAGGAAACCCCAGCAGCACAAGGCAGGACTGGTCCAGCGTAGGTGGAACACTGCCTGTTTGACCTTCAGCGCAGGTAGCCCCTTCGGGAACTGCGCTGAAATGCAAACAGCCTTTGTACAGCCTGCACTGAAGAACGAAACTTTTGTTTCTGGTGGTTTCCGGGTCACAGATTGCTAAAAAATTCACAGTTTTTGCTCAAATCAGAAGCTATCAGTCAAGGACACACTAAGGGATGACAAGGAGGATGAAAAGATATCACTAAGAGCTTATTAGAGTCCTTGTGGATCAGCTCTTCAAATCATAAACTTGCCTAGAAACTGAGCTAGAGTAGCTGCCCTCTACTTTGTATTTGAATGATTCAAACACAGTTCGATTCGGTACTCCCTTTGTTTATGAAATGAATAGCAAAAAACACAAACAACCAACAAGATACGATCCCCAACGGAGTCGCCAATTTGTTGTTGGGAAAAGTATCCAATACGGAATGACCCTATCCCACTCTAAGGGTGATAGTACCTCAGCAACAACTGAATGCAAAGCTATTCAAGATTACTTCTTTATGAGATGAGAGAGAGAAGAGAAAAGGGATCCACTAACCGTTATCTTCCGCTAATGGTTGATCCAATCTTCCCTCTTGCTGCTTGCTCCTAACTCCTTGCTCTTTCACCGGCCCAGCTACACAAAGATCCTGTAAAAGCACAAAGAAAGGAAACTACAAGAAGCATACATCCATAACTGATTCAAGGATTAGAATAAATCAAATATACAAGCATCAATTCACCATAGAGACACATGCATATAGAAGAACCTCAAATACTTTATTAATAGAAGAAGTAAAGTTCTGAGAGTGTTACAACCATAATAGGCCCAATCCAGCAACACCTCCCAGCAGAAAGAAATCTCCTCTTCACCTCCTTCAAAGCAATCACCCAATAGTTCTATGCACAAACCAACAGCACTTCCTTACATTCACAAGATTCCAGCCTCCCTAGACCTCATGAGAGAGCTCTATATATAGGAGTTTTGGAGAAAGGATGAGTCAGCTTGAGGCTGGCATGAAGCTGACTAGTGTCCTCTCCCACTTCAGTTATACTTCAGTTCTTGAGTCCACTTGGAGTTTCTTGCTTCCACTTGGAGATCTAGATCCTCTTACTCATCACAAGGCGAATTCCCTGATCCAAGTGTCATTTTGGAAGCTTCCTGGGCATTTGACACCTTGCAGAATGACTGTGCCACTTGGCCAATCTCGCCCAGCGCAGGTAGCCTTCATTGCTTTTGACATTCAGCGCAGGTACAGAGTGGAGCAGTTGACATTCAGCGCAGATGCTCAGTGGAGCAGCTGACATGATCCAGAAATAGCTTTTTTTTGAGTGTTTTCAGGTGGAGAACTGATTTTCAGTGCTGTGGTTTGCTGACCTTGTTACTCTAGGGGTAGGAACAACATGTTTAGGGACTTTGGATCCCTCAGATTATCGACATTTCATGCTTCATGCTGTAAGGCACAAAAATGTCTATAACACATGGATTCCTCACAAGTCGAGAGAGGTGCACAATAGGGGTGTGGAATCCCTATTCTCTGACTGAAAATAAACACCATTTAAGGGACTACATCAACTAGGTGAATTAATATAAGTTAAACTTTCACTTCAATTAATTCCAATTTTCCAAATGTAGAGGGTCATTTGAATAAAAGCTATTTTAAAATATTAATTACTTATTTTTGAAAAGTCAATAATAGAAAGTTTTCTAGAAAGGACACATGGGGGGATGAATATTAGATAATTAAAGTAATTAAGTAATTAAGAAAAAAATGAGAGGTTTCCACCTCAGGGAGGGTGGTGAATAATATGAATTATAATAAATTAAAAATAAGTTAATTTTGCATAAAGGTGGTGAGGTGTCACTCCACTCAATGCTTATAAATATTGAAAGAATTTTCCCCATGAAGGGAGAATAGGAGGAAGTAGCGAGATGTTACCGAAATGACTACTAACATCTTAAATTAAAAATCCCAATAAATTTTCCTAGTTGATGGAAACTGAGTGGTGTGAGAGGAAGATAAGATAGCTTCCTTAGTTTGCCCAATGATTGTCACTCTTGCTGAATTTGGTACTGTTTATGAGCTCAGAAGGATCCTTGGGGGTTCCAGGGAAAAATATTTCCCTTGGATATGGTTGGGTGTTAAAACTAAATGATCTGTTGACGTTGGCAAGAGGAACTGCCAAACAAGGACAACTAAGTACGAGGTAACTGAGTATGAGGTAAAATTTTGAGTTTGTTATATTTTGCTTTAATTAACCTTTCTTCGATGAAGATGTAACTAATTTACCTTTAAAATAGTTCTTGTCATTCTAAAATATCTCATCATTGTTTTTGTTTTAACTAATGGGTGAATAGTGGCTCCAAATAATCTTGTAATTTACCTCTCCGAGTGAAAAGAGGTAGAAGTAAAAAACAAACCATGTCATGTAAACATAATTAGAAGAGATGTTGTTCATATTCGTATTCTTTAGCATCCTCCTTAGGTTAGTTGGTTTCCTTAAAGGTTATATGTTTATATTTTATCTAATAATAGTCTTCCGCACAAGTCTTGTTTCAAAGTTTAGAAGTAATTGTTTTGAAGGCACCATGCACATTGTTTCTGCTTGTTTTCTTTGGAATATAACACTTATTCTTTTTGCAGTAAAGAAAGTTCTCTTGAAATACAACATTTATTCTTTTTGCAGAAAAGAAAGTATTCTTTGAAGTATAACACTTATTTTTTGAAATATAATGCTTATTCGTTTTGTACAAAAGAAAAACATATATCTCTGCTTAATTTTTTTTTACTAATGTAAACGTGCTAATTTAGAGCATCGTATCATAAATGAAGTGGTGGATATTACTTTTAGTTTGATGGGTGTATATATTGGTGTGTTACATTTACCTTGGTTAATGTGTGATATACCTACTAGTTTGTGAGATAAATTAGTGCCGTAAAATTTGTAACTTTTACTAGAAAACGTAAATTAATGCAATAATCTTTGTAACTTTTACTAGAAAATGTAAATTAGTGCAATAATATTTGTAACTTTTACTAGAAAACGTAAATTAGTGCAATAATCTTTGTAACTTTTACTAGAAAACGTTACGAGATAAATTAGTGGGGTAATCATATGTAACTTTTACTATAAAAAGTTTATGATTCATCTCTTTGCAATATATGGTTTGAATTTTTCATTATGGCAAAAAATATTGGTTTGTGACAATATTTGTAACTTTTACTAGAAAACACATAAAGTAGTGCGGTAATATTTGTAACTTTACTAGAAAACTTTATGAGATAAATTAGTGTGGTAATCATATGTAACTTTTACGATAAGAAGTTTATGATTCCTCACTTTGCAATATATAGTTTGAAGCTTTCATTATGGCCAAAAGTATTGGTTTGTGAAAGAGGTTAACCTTGGTAATATTTTATAATGCATTCGTGGCAAATGAGACTTTAGACTATGATAATTTTTTAAAGAAGATAAGCTTTGTAATATTTTATAACATTGACTATTAAACATTTTATACACTGGGATCTTTGGTTATTTTACCAATAGTTGATTTTGGAATGGGGTTTAAATCATTTATTATTATTTTAATGTTGCACTCTACATGACACCAAATCTTAGTACGTGAGCTTCCACACAGAGTAATTTTGTTTGGACAAGATAAACTTTGATTATGTTTCATGCAACATGCAATTGTAATAATAAGAATCTTTAGTTAAAATAGTACAGATTTTGGTAATTATGACCAATCACTTTTGGACAGCATACTATGGTATCCTTGGGTGACAGGGATGTGGATAATATTTGAATAATAAATTGGATTTATTTTACTAAGCTTGAGATTCAATTTCATGCTTTTAAAGTAATATAAATATTACCATATTATTAAGTAATTGAAATTGTATGTGATTTATTAAGTATTGGAAATTGTATCTTACTTTTAAAAACTGAAATAAGAATTATGTTGGATTTTTCCTATATATATATATATTCCCTTGTAATATTTTGCATGTAAAGCTATGGTATTGATGAAATATTCTTAGAGTACATAAAGAGATTAGTTTTAGTTTTTTGGGGTAAGTATGAAAACTAATTGGGAAGTAAGATAAATGGGTTTGAAATTAGAAAGAGTATTCAAGTTATAATACTAGATATTTAAGAAGAAAGTATTATAGTGGGGTCAACAATATATGAGCCAAAATAATTTCCATCATGACTAAAAATCTCTGACAATGATGTTAGTAAGTAAGTTATTGAGAAGAGGAAATGGAAATGAATCCCCCTGTTGTGATCATTTAATGGTTTCATAATGGTATCAAATATTTCTAAAATGGCATTATTTTATATTTAAAATATACGATATTGTTGCAAAGAAATATTCTTCAAATGAATGGATCAAATGTTAATATCTAAACTGTATGTTACATGGAATGAATGTTTTTAGATATGATGAGATCTTCTTCATTTTTGGAAAACTTATAATTTATGCGAGGATTAATGTTTTTAGTTTTCATGTATTATGAAAGGCCAAAAGCATGATACAAAGTTTATATAGAGTATTGTTAACATATAGAAATAATATGGATCTATTTTCAATGTCTGTTTGAAACATGGATGGGTTTTATGTGTGAAGTCATATTTTATGATTTAAAATTAACATTTAATATTATAGTTGGACTTGAGACAATTTAATTATATCTTAAAACATTTCTTAAGAATTTATATGATTTAATTGAAAAATTACATATATTAATTAGATATATATATATATGGTGTACTTATGAATATATATACAAATTAATTGTAAAAAAAATCACCTATTTGGGTAACTTAAGTTATAGTCCTAGTTGGCAGTAGAAGGATATTACATCTAGATATTCAAGAATTAAGAAAGAAACTGAAATTACCAACAACAGAGCATCCTCAAACTCAAGAAGAGGAGAAATTAGAGAAACAAAAAGAAAATATCTTGCGTATGATCGTTGAGAAGAATATTCAGATTCATAAGATGGAAGCAGATACGGAAAAACTCTTAAAAGAGAAGGAACAATAGATGAATGAAAGAATTCCTATAGTACAAACAAAATAAATCAGTGAAGAAGCCACTGAAAATTTGTCAAAATCTATGGGAGATTTTTCATTAAGAAATGTTGAAATAGAGAAATTAAAGGCATCACTACAAAGAATGGAAGAAAATAAACTTTAAGGCAGATAATTCATATATCTCATAAGTGCAGAATAATTTCATGCTAACTAAATAAATTGAAAAGTACACAGATGAATCAACCAGTGCACATACATTATTTGAAGCAAAAGAGAAAATTTGGATTGACATCAATTCAACCATTTTAGAGCTATGGACATCTATTGAAATACTTTTTTAATAGGAACAACTAGTAGTCTAGTACAAAAAGAAAAAGAAACCATAACATAAATCAAAGAAGATTTGGACCATAAACCAAGAGAATCAACAAGGATCATCAAAGTGTTAAACTAAAAAACTAAATATGAGCTTGAAGGCTTGGGAATTGAAGACAGGATAGACACAGTCATAGAAGTTAGAAAGGTATTAACAAAAAGAAATTTAATGTTTCAGTTGGAAAACAAATGCCAAAACTTAAAAGTTCAAATCAAGAAGTTCCACCAAATTGTTTCTATCCTCCAACAAAGAGTACTTCCATCCTTATGAGATTCCCATGGCCAATTGATTCCACTAGAAAATTACCAATACAAGTTATATGACATAGCAACAAATAAATCAAAGTTTTCTAAGGTAAAAGGGATAATTGGTGGTAAAGCTTTTCTGGAAGGTGTGGAGTGTAACACCCTCCTCCCACATTTACCTAATTTAACTTGTCCACTAGGGTAAACATGTGATGAGAGGCTACTATGATCTGATTGAACTCCCCATGTATAGTTAAGGTAGTGGAACTAACAAAACATAACCAATCTAACTTTCTACACATGTTACAAAACCTTCAAGAGCCAACCAACCCTTCCAAGTGACCAACCCCTGAGGTAACTTGACATTTTACTGACCAAGAGCCTCATTTTCTCCCATGACATGGGCATGCATGTGACTGGGACCCTCTAGTCACTCTCACAACAAGGGAATTCCAATGTCTAGGGACTTTTCTAGCTAGTTTTGACCCTACAACCCCAGAGTTTGTGCCACATTTTTAGGGCTAGGTCTCATGCCACTACCCAGAACTTCATGAAATTTCTAGAAATGAAAAATAAAATCAAAACAACAATACTAATGAAAATACTTAAACAGAGGCTTGTTCTAACCCCTACTATCCATGATAGGAATTTCGTCAAACATGTCACAAATATGCAATCTACAAGTCATATCTACATATATGAGCATAGGGATCTCATACTTATATGAGAATCACTAAGAAGCATTGTTGCCTTATCACAATAGCTGCATTATCATCTATTAGTGCATGTGTTCATTGTTCATTCATTTTCAAATCAAAACATGATGGGATCCATACATCAAATCTATCATAGAACATGCTCATAACCAACATATAACCAACACAAATAAAAAGAATATATCATCCATAAAAACCACATATAAACAAGTATATTTACCCATCAATATGAGACAAAAGAATCTCTTATTAACATATGCAAAATGTAACAAGGTATGGGACTTCCATGTACCACTCGGCCATAGATTTGTTGAACCAAATATTTCTTTCATCCAATCACCCCCATGCCATATTCCAAGCATGAATGTGGGATCTCATGGAACACATCCAACAAAACCAAACCAGGGCTTCCAGAGGCAAAACCACCTCAACCCTTAACCAGTGATTCCACTTCATGGTCAGAAATCACTAACCATCACCAAATTGGTCTCTACCCAAGTTGTACAGGGCTCTAGAGCATTTGTTCCAACCAGGGCTTCCAGGACTAGTAACTCAACCCACAACTGTTGACAGGTTTCTAGAACGTTTGTCCAACCAGGTATGCCAGGACTAGTAACTCAACCCACCAAGGGATTCGATAATTTTTCCAAACAAGGGTTATAGGAACTAGTAGCTCAACCCACAACCATAAGGAACATGAGAACCAACCAGAAAACATAAGGAAAGACACCCACAACACTATGGCTATCTAGAAATGGTAAGGATAGGAAAATCCATTGTCAATCCAGGTAATCCTCCATGCTAATGACAGATCATAACCAAGAAACTACATTCATGTTCCATGCATGCTAAAACTAGCAAGGAAATCATACATGCAACTCGATACCTGCAAGCAAAACTCATTGTAGATGTTGATCCTGATGCCCCCGTACGCTTTCCTTCACTTGTTTTTCCTTCTTGCTTCAAATCTCATGTATGCCACACTCCTCCAAGTGTGCTCCAAGAAAAATCTAAGTGTCCAAGAGTATAAAAGAGAGAGAGTAGAAAATGAGAGCTCCAAAACTGAACTGACAAAAATCTATAAACTGGTCCTTAGAAGCCTTTTTATTAATGAGTCCTCTATTTTCTTCATTTTTCCATTATTTTCCTTCATTTTCCTCCTCACGTGAAACTTGTGACCTTTCACCTTCTTTCTCTCCTAATTTCCATTATTTTCATAAATAAAATGCCAATAAATGTCTCATGCCTTTCCAAATCCTTTTCCACTACCCTTTCTAATTTCCATAGCCATTAATTAACCCCAAGTGATCCCCATCACTATGATTTTTCCCAACATTTAGCTTGGAATACGTGTCCCATGATCATGGCTATTATATTGCTTTTATTAACTTTATTACATTGGTTTTTGACCAGGGCTATTACAGAACCATCCCCCTTGTGGGAACACCGTCCTCGGTGTTCAATGACATCTACAACCAGGAAAACTGCAGAAAACCAAAACATACTGCCCATGGAGCTTTATAACTTAGCTCGTTGCAGTATTTACAATGATCAACCTCTTGAGAATGAAATCAACATGAGAAACATAAACACATGGAAACCATAAAAACATGACACCCATACCTCTTTTTGGATATTTATAACACGGGTCATGGTAGTATTTACATCCATATACATATACAAAAATACCACACCAAAACCTATGCCAAAAACATTCGCTCAACCAACGAATAAAGAATGATACATAGCCCGCATCTGATCTTCCATCTCCCATATAGCTTCATCGGGCCCAAATTTCTTCCACTGCACTTTAGCCTACTCGATTGCTCAATTATGAAGCATGAGCATATTTCTCTACAAAATGCACTGAGGTTATGACTTGAATTCTCCTTTTGGTTCCACCTACCATACAGACTAGTCAGTCACATGATCAACGTCTTTAACATAATTTTTATGGAATGACACATGGAAAACATCATGGACTTTCACTGTCAGAGGCAATGCAAGTCGATAGGCTATTGGTCCAATCCTTTCAAGAATCCTAAAAGGTCCACAAAACCAAGGTGCTAGCTTGGCACATGATCTGATCCTCAAGGAGCTCTTCTTGGGCTTTATGCGCAAGTACACCTATTCCCAAACCTAAAACTCTTTAAACATCTTGTTCTAATCTGCATAACTCTTATGTCTATCATTTTCTGCCTGTCAGGGTCCCATGTTATAGGAATCTTGGTCATGTTAGTATTTCTATTTTATCTAAGGCCAATTTGTAAATATTAGTAATCATGACCTGACTATTATGGTTTAAAAGATCTAGGTTTGAATTAATTGTCATGAAAAGTCTATCTATATTCTAAAACTCCAAATGTATAAAGTCATGAGGTTTCATTATCGAAGGGGTAATCATAGGAATTTTTTGGTCACCATGGGACAATACAAAAGGGTCATGTCATCAAACTTTGGTTATCATAATTTAGTCACCCAAATATGGAGATTGAGTCTACATCAAAACAATCATGACAAAGGATTGGGCACAAATTTGGAGGTTTTGTCAAGTTAGTCTAGATGCCATTTCAAGAGTGTTTATGACTTCTGCAAGAGTACAAGGGTCATGAGGATAGTTAGTTGTCATTTCCTTAAGCGCTATGTTTTCCAAAAGATGTTGTGCATTCAACATTGCAATTTCAAATCAAGCTTTTTTCCATCAACTCCACTTCAGGCCACTATGGAAGGTTATTTGAACTTCAATTCTCATTCTACATCACTCTATTAGTCTTCATTTCCATCAGAAGTTGTGGTGCACCTGTGTTGCTTTGTTGCAGAAATGAGGCAAGGGAATTGTGTTTCCACACAGTGCTACTTTTCTTGTTAATTCGAACACCAAACCCTTTTTCTTAAGTGAAAAATAGAATCACATGAGAAACATAAACACATGGCAACCATAACAACATGAAACCCATACTGCTTTTTGGATATTTATAACACATGTCATGGTAGTATTTACATCCATATACATATATACATATACAAAAATACCACACCAAAACCTATGCCAAAAACATGCGCTCAACCAACGAATAGAGAAGGATACGTAGCCCACATCTGATCTTCCATCCCCCATATAGCTTCATCGGGCCCAAAGTTCTTTCACTGCACTTTAGCCTACTCGATTGCTCAATTCTAAAGCATGAGCATATTTCTCTACAAAATGCACTGAGTTTATGACTTGAATTCTCCTTTTGGTTCCACCTATAATATAGACTAGTCAATCACATGATCAACGTCTTTAACATACCTTTTATGGAATGACACGCGGAAAACATCATGGACTTTCACTGTCGGAGGCAGTGCAAGTCGATATGCTATTGGTCCAATCCTTTCAAGAATCCTAAAATGTCCACAAAACTGAGGTGTTAGCTTGGCACATGATTCAATCCTCAAGGAGCTCTTGTTGGGCTTGATGCGCAAGTACACCTATTCCCAAACCTAAAACTCCTTAAACATCTTGTTCTAATCTGCATAATTCTTATGTCTATCATTTGTTGCCTATCAGGGTCCCATGTTATAGGAATCTCAGTCATGTTATTATTTCTATTTTATCTGAGGTCAATTTGTAAATATTAGTAATCATGACCTGACTATTATGGTTTAAAAGATCTAGGTTTGAATTAATTTTCATGAAAAGTCTATCTATGTTCTAAAATTCCAAATGTCTAAAGTCATGAGGTTTCATTATCAAAAGGGTAATCATAGGAAGTTTTTGGTCAGCATGGGACAATACAAGAGGTGTTGGGTTGTGTTATATTCTTTTGACGACTAGCCCACGTAGTTAACCGGGGGGTTAGAAGGGGGGTAGAGCCCCCCCTCGTTGCGTCGATTACGTAGCGGGGGGAGTCACAGGGGGTTTGAGGGGTGTAGGTAACCCCACTCCATGGGGTTCGGGGCAGCACCCTGGAATATTTGGTTTTGGACCCGATATTAGGTTGGGCTGACCTACCTATGGTTTTGTGCATGTTTTTTGCACATGGTTTTGGACGCGATCGTTTCCGATCCATTGTTTTGGACGCGATGGTTTTCGGTCCATGGTATTGGATGCTTCGGCATGTATAAATATGTATTGTAAAATTGAAAGGAAAATAATGAGAAATCAAGATGTTAGTCTCGGTTTTGGGATCCAGGGGAAAATCTCTGTGTATATGTGTTTTATGTGTTATGCTCTCGCATTGTTTATTTTCTGTGTTTTAGAATTCATATGCAGGTAATTTATGTATGTGGTTGAAACCTATATTTGGTATCATAGCTATTTTGGCTTCAAGGGGATGCCTTTATTGCTGAGGGGTTTTTCTCGGGTCTATGGTAGACCCCGTTCAGTGGGAGATCTATGGGATTGATTTTGGTGGTGAAAGAAGATGGCGAGCAGTGGAAAGATAGAGATCGAGAAATTTAATGGTCAGAGTTTTGAGTTGTGGAAACTCAAGATGGAGGATCTGTTGGTGGATAAAGATCAATAGATTGTGGTAGATTTAGGTACTAAACCATCGGGAGTGTCTAATGAAGAATGGAAGAAGTTGGATCGGAAGGCAAAGAGCACAATACAACAAAGGCTTTGTGGGACAAGTTAGGGACTTTGTACCAATCTAAGTCTTTGGTGAATAAATTGTTCCTACAGAAAAAGCTGCATAACCTGAGGATGAAAGATGGAGACTTGGTGACAGAGCATCTAAACGCATTTAATACTATGCTAAGTGAGTTAGCATCTGTTGATATTAAAGTTTCAGATGAAGATAAGTGCATCAGTTTGTTTCATTCTCTACCAGATTCGTGGGATAGTCTGGTTATTACAATAGGTAGTAATGCAACTACCTTGTAGTTTGATGAAATAGTCTCATCCTTGCTGATGGAGGAGATGAGACGAAAAAATATGGAGAGCCAGAATGGTGATGCCTTATCTGTACGAGGATGATCCCAGAACAAAAACAAAAATAAGTCATCGAGTGGGAGATCTAAATCTAGAGGGAGATCTAAATCTCCAAGAAAACCTGTAAAGGTGGTGTACTGGAAATGCAGAAAGGAAGGGCACTACAAAAGGGACTGTAAATCTAAAGCTCCTGATAAAGGAAAGGGATCTGATGATGCTCCTTCTGTAGAGGAGAAAACCACCTCAAATGAAGGTGGGGATGTGTACTTGGCTTCTTCAAGTACACATGTAGATCATGAGGCATGGTTGATTGACTAAGGTGCATCCTTTCACTTCACTCCCCATAGAGAGTGGTTCTGCGAGTATGAGAAATACGATGGTGGTGATGTCTTCTTAGGGGATGATAGGAAGGCTAGAATCATTGGTAGCAGAAAAGTAAAGTTAAAGTTGCAAGTTGGAAGGGTTAGAACAATTCCAGGTGTTCTGCATATTCCTACATTAGCCAGAAATCTGATTTCTGTAAGAAAGCTAGATGATGCAGGTGTAAAAATAGTGTTTGAGAAGGATACCTGCAAGATGGTTCGGGGAGCACTGGTATTGATGTGGGGAGTTCGGATTGGAACTCTATACAGGCTACAAGGTAGCACTGTTGTTGATGGGTGCAATAGTTATGTGGTTCCTGAAAGTGGGGTAGAAAATCTAGTGGTCTCTGGAGAGAAGACCATGTTGTGGCATCAAAGTCTTGGACATATTGGAGAGAAGGGCCTTTGAATACTTCATGTTAAAGGTATGGTAGAAGGTATGAGTAATAGCTCTTTGGATTTCGATTTCTGTGAAAATTGTGTATATGGGAAGTAGAATCGGGTGAGTTTCCCCTCCGATGGTAAGAGGGCGAAATAGATATTAGAGCTTGTGCACAGTGATGTGTTTGGACCTGTGAAGGTTCCATCACTGGGTAACTCTGTGTGCTATGTATCATTTATAGATGACTTCTCAAGGAATAAATGGATATATTTCCTTAAGAATAAATCTGAAGTCTTTGATAGGTTTAAAGGATTTAAGGCTCTGGTGGAAAACCAGACAGAGAAGAAGATAAAGGTGATGAGGATAGATAACAGTGGAGATTTTTGCCGTAAGGAATTTGAAGAATTCTGTAAGAAGTGTGGTATAGCACGGCAGAAGACTACTCCATATACACCTCAGCAAAATGGAGTTGCAGAAAGAATGAACAAGACGTTGATGGAAAGGGCAAGAAGCATGCTCAATGGTGCTGGGTTAGGACAGGAATTCTGGGCAGAGGCGGTGGAGACAACATGTTACTTGGTCAATAGATCACCTTCATCAGCATTGGAGGATAAGACTCCACAAGAGGTATGGACTGGTAAGAAACCCTCTCTTTCACATTTGAGGGTATTTGGATATGATGCATATGTACATGTTCCAAATGAGAAATGAACCAAGTTGGATAGTAAATCTGAAAAGTGCATCTTTATTGGGTATAAGGATGGTTTAAAGGGTTATAAGCTTTGAAACCCAATAACATGGAAGGTTTTGTACAGTCGAGATGTGGTGTTCAGAGAGGTGAAAGATGTTATTAAACATGAAGTCCAACCAAAGGAACCTGAGAAGATAGAGTTTGAGCTAAAGGAGGAAGAATCAGACTCTACAGCTAAGGAGGAATTAGAAGATGAAGAGCCACAAACTCCAGGTGTGAGAAGATCAGTTCGAGAAAGAAGGCAGCCAGAAAGGTATACTCCATATGCTTTCTGTTCAAATTTTTCTTTATCTATTACTGATGATGATCCTAGAACTATGAAGGAAGCAGTAGATTCAGAGGATGGAAAACTCTGGAAAGAGGTCATGGTTGATGAAATGGCATCTTTACACAAAAATGAGGCTAGGGATCTGGTGGAGTTTCCAGCTAAAAGGAAACCCATTGGCAGCAAATGGGTGTTCAAGAAGAAGACAAATGCAGAAGGAAAGGTAGAGAAATACACAGCTCGGTTGGTAGCAAAAGGTTATTCCCAGGTGCCGGGAATTGATTTTGGTGATATTTTTTCTCCTGTTGCCAAGGTAGCTTCTATTAGATTACTTTTATCTGTTGCTACTACTTTTGATTTTGAGGTAGAACAAATGGATGTGAAGATAACATTTCTTCGCGGGGATCTGGAAGAGGAGATCTACATGAAGCAACCTAAAGGCTTTGTGGTGAAGGGTAAGAAAGAACTGGTATGCAAGTTAAATAAGTCTATGTATGGGTTAAAACAGTCACCAAGGATGTGGTATCAAAAATTTGATACATTTATGCGAGGACTTGGCTTCACCAAAAGAAAAGCAGATCACTATGTGTATTTTAAATTAATTGGTTACAGTGTTATTTATCTAGGCTTGTATGAGGATGATATGTTGCTGGTTGGAAATGACAAAGAAATTATCCAGGATTTGAAGACCCAATTGTCCTCTGAATTCGACATGAAAGATCTTGGTGCTGCAAACTATATTTTGGGCATGGAAATTAAAAGAGATTGGGCAAAGAGGAAGCTCTAGTTAAACCAGAGGAAGTATGTCGAGACAATATTGTAGAGGTTTAATATACAGGATAGTAAATCGGTGAAGGTTCCTATTCCTGTAGGTGTAAAATTATCTGCTAAACAGTGTCCCAAGACACAAGAAGAGGAAGAGGATATGTCCCATGTTCCATATGCAAGTGCAGTCGGTAGCCTGATGTATGCAATGGTCTGTACTAGACCAGATATTGCACATGTAGTGGGAGTATTGAGCAGGTTTATGTCAAAACTAGGAAAGGAGCATTAGACAGAAGTGAAGCGGGTTTTCGGGTATTTGCGTGGCATTAGTGATTATGGTTTGTGCTACCAAGGAAGACTAGGATTGGACAGAGTGTTAGATATTTGTGGCTTTGTTGATGCAGACTAGGCTGGAGATCTGGATCAGAGAAGATCTAAAAGTGGGTATGTGTTTAACCTATTTGGAGGTGAAGTCATTTGGATGAGTAAGAAACAATCTGTAGTGGCACTATCAACTACAGAGGCAGAATACATGGCAGCCACTCATGCAAGCAAGGAAGCAGTTTGGTTGTAGAGATTGTGTTCAAGTATGGGGTTAGTACAGGGAGCTATAAGGATAGACTGTGACAACCAAAGTGCAATTTTCTTGGAAAATAACCCTGCATATCATTCAAAGACAAA
Source organism: Pinus tabuliformis (assembly GCA_031772625.1). NCBI lineage: Eukaryota > Viridiplantae > Streptophyta > Pinopsida > Pinales > Pinaceae > Pinus > Pinus tabuliformis. The sequence continues at coordinate 816,035,288 of CM062820.1, read as the reverse complement.
GCACATTGATGTTCAGTATCACTTTGTGAGGGATATGATAGAAGACAAAAAGGTGTTGCTGGTAAAGGTGGACACTTTGAAGAATACTGCAGATGCATTGAAAAAATCTGCGAGCTCTGAGAATTATTTTGGTGTAGAGAAACAATGGGCATTGCAAGGCTAGATAAATGACTAAGCTCTCTTGTGGCCCCCTGTGGAAAGAAAACAACAAGTGGGAGAATGTTGGGTTGTGTTATATTCTTTCCATGACTAGCCCATGTAATTAACCAAGGGTTTAGAAGGGGGGCAGAGCCCCCCCTTCGTTGCATTGATTGCATAGCGGGGGGAGTCACAGGGGGTTTGAGGGGTGCAGGTAATCCCACTCTATGGGGTCTGGGGTAGCACCTCGGAAAATTTTGGTTTTGGATGCTATATTAGGTTGGGTGGACCTACCTATGGTTTTGTGCATGTTTTTTGCACATGGTTTTGGACGCAATGGTTTTCGGTCCATGGTATTGGATGCTTCGGCATGTATAAATATGTACTGTAACATTGAAAGGAAAATAATGAAAAATCACGTTGGTAGTCCCAGTTTTTGGATTCAAGGGAAAATCTCTGTGTATATGTGTTTTATTTGTTATGCTCTCGCATTGTTTATTTTCTGTGTTTTAGAATTTGTATGCATGTAATTTATGTACGGGGTTAAAACCTACAAAAGGGTCATGTCATCAAACGATGGTTATCATAAGTTAGTCACCCAAATATGGAGATTGAGTCTACATCAAAACAATCATGACAAAGGATTGGGCACAAATTTGGAGTTTTTGTCAAGTCAGTCTAGATGTCATTTCAAGAGTGGTTATGACTTTTGCAAGAGTACAAGGGTCATGAGGATAGTTAGTTGTGATTTCCTTAAGCGTTGTGTTTTCCAAAAGATGTTGTGCATTCATCATTGCGATTTCAAATCAAGATTTTTTCCATAAACTCCACTTCAGGCCACTGTAGAAGGTTATTTTAACTTCAATTCTCATTCTACATCACTCTATTAGTCTTCATTTCCATCAAAGTTGTGGTGCACCCGTGTTTCTTTGCTGCGTAAAGGAGGCAAGGGAATTGTGTTTCCACACAGTGCTACTTTTCTCGTTAATTTGAACACCAAACCCTTTTTCTTAAGTGAAAAATCAAATCTCTTTGTTCCTTGGTTGTGAATAAATTTTAATTGCTTGCATGAGCCAGATAAAATTGTTCAAATCATGCAAAAGAAATCAAATTCATCTTCATTGTGTTTTTCATAATTCGTTGTGCTTCCTAAAATTGTTGTGTTTTCTCCTAATCGTTGTGATACAACACAATCCTCCTATTTTTTTCTTCATTTCCATGTCTGCATTCTCCTTTACAGAGCTTCCATGTGTAAATTGTCCTATGTGTTAAAATTGAATTGAAGCCCCTCACCCAACTGTTGTGCTTGTTTGAAATCTAATTCCTTTGAGCACTCCGTTTTTAACCAAGGTGTTGTGACTGTCCCTTTAAGTTCTCTATCAGCAGTTAAAATTTGCAAGTTGTTTAGGGTGTTTCTATGATTAGCCTCTTGCGTAGGGTTTGTTGTTTCTTAGTCATCATCAAAGGTTTAATTGCAAAGAGCCTCCTCATTATTACTCCTACATTGTTGCACAAAAAAAGTTGCTTAAATCCCTAGACTATTCATTGTTGCAAAAACAAAATCATGTAAACTCCAAAGGAAAAGAGGATGCTACTAAGGTTTAAATTTTTTCTTTTTAATCAGGAAGTCATAAATAGGTCAGTTTTGATGGAGTTTGCAAAAACGTAGCAAGGGCATGTTGCACACTTTGTATAGTCTTTTATGATGAGCAGATGACCCAATTTTGATGTTTTTGGTTGTCTTTCATGATGTTATAATTATGTCACAACAGCTACTTGTTGCCTCCAACGATGTATATCAGAGGAAGCCATCATATGCTCAGAATTTTTAAGGCGCTGTGAAAGTTAATAGTGTGCTGCAAAATTTTGCTACAAGAGATGAGGAGGTTTACAAGCACTGTGAATCCTATCTCAAAATTTCATCACCATCACAAAGATATTTAAATAATACCCATTTGTTCCATTTTGTTAGATGAGGTTTGAAACCATACAAAACATGGAGGGGTACTTCGTTTTGCTGCAAAACTGACAAAATTGCTATGTTTTTTACTATTTTTGTCATCATTGTAAAAAGAGGTTTATGACCAAATGGAATCGAATTTCCAAAAAATTAAAGAGGTTTTTTCAAATAATGGTATTGAAAACGAAAACCTCCTTCAGTTTATGCAAAGGTGTTATATATTGGAAAATTAAAATGCATATTTAGAGCCTATGTTTCAGGTTTTTTCATTTCATATTTTAGTTATTATGTTTAGGTGAAAATTATGAATATATGGAGAATAATTTTTGGAAAATGAGAGAGGTTTATCTCAAGGAAAATCTAATATACAAATACCTGTCTCAATTGTTGTACAATAATTACAGTTTGGTAATTACATGTGTCACTTTGAGACATATGTTTCACAATTTTCCCAAACCAAATTTGTTGACAGAATTCTAGAATTGATTCCAAGCTGATTTGGATGATGAAGTTTTAATATTTTTCTGCCCAATGTGATGATTTTATCTTTAGTTAGCATATTTTTGGTTAATCAAAAACCAAACCCTAGATAGTAGGATATTGATAGATTTTCCAAATATTTTATTCCTAAAACATTGTTACCTCTTCCTATATTTGAGAAAAGGGTGGATTTCGATCCACTTAGACTTAGGAATAGAGTATTGTATATAATTCATGAATCTGAATGTAAAAAGTTTTGGTTGTTCATATTGGAGAGAGAGACTCCTTGAGTGCATTGTATTTTATGAAAACTTTTTCCAGTGAATGAAAGACATAAAGTGATTTGCAAGGATTCATGTGTCAGATCTTGATGGTGTTGTGCTTCTTTCTACTTGTAATTGTGTCTTATGTGTTTACATCTCTTGAATTCATTTATTCATGCTTGGAAGAACCAGATGTTTAAATTCAAAATTCACCTTGATGGTGCTTTGATTTAGTTTTCCCAAGTAATCTTTTTTTTCCTTTTAAAGCAACATTTAGAATTCATTTACAGTCTTAATGCTCAAAGTGTTTGTTTTACCTTTCTCACACTCACCCTCCTACAAAAATTTAACTTGATTTCATCACCAAGACTACCTACCTTGCCTCTGTGGAAAAAACCCTTTCTCTCTTCATCATCTCATTAGACAAATAATATTGTTAACATGACTCCATGCCCAATGGATCTGTCTCCTTTCTTACCAACAAATATTTGAAAAAACACACCTTATTAAGCTTTATACCTAGCCTAATATTATATTAGTAGAAAAACCTCAGTGAGAGAGACCTCTGTAAGGCTAGAAGGGCTAGATTCTAGCCTTAAAGTGGTTTGTGGTTACCTCTAGAATTTCTCTCCTCGGCCTAGGGAAATTTACAGAGTGCTAACAATGCCTTCATATTCTTCTTGATTACCTACATTTCCTATTCCATGTTTTCCAACATGTCAAGTCATTTCAATACTCTATTCATGGGATCACTCCAACTAATGGGAGTATTACAACTCCACCCATATAATGCCTTAAATGGACTCATCCTCAAACATTCATGATACCCATTATTGTAAGTGAACTCAACCAGTGTAATATACTCTTCCCACCTCCATTATTGATGCATCACATACATCCTCAACATGTACTTGAATATCCTATTGACCCTCTCTATATGTACATCTATTTGTGGATGATAAGTTGTGTTGAAGGCCAACTCTGTACCCAAACCTGAAAATAACTCTTTCTAGAATCTAGAAGTGAACTTGGCATCCCTATATGACACAATTTGGTCCAAAATATTTTGCTTATAGATGTGTTAAAGAAGTACATGCAGAAATTGTAGCTTAACATAGAAAACTTAATGTGCACATGAGAGAAGAGTAGAAACACATAAAGCATGAAATAAGACAACAAGACTTGATAACGGAATTCGTCCAACTTGGACTATGTCTCTGGGCCCTGCTCAATCAATGGGGAGGCCTTCATTCATTAAATGGCATGAAAAAGAAGAGTACAAGCATTAGTTACAAAAAGGAGTCTTATACCTCCATACTAAAAAATGGCCGAAAAATACAGAACTCTGATGGAGAAACGGATAGTGCCATTATATTCGTGGCATCGAAAAGTGCTGAAACCATATAAATTTTGTCAAATTCTGACAAAATGAAAATTCGGCCCTCCTGCAAAATTCTGCCTCGAACTACATGCACTGCCTCCTCTCCTGAGCGCACTAAAAAATTGCATTTAAATATAATTTTGAGGTTAGATTTCTCAATAATGTTGTTGGTGCAGTTGGCTGTGATCCGGTTTAATAGGGAGGAGGTCGAGAGGTTGTGATGTAGGTAAAGTTCCCTCTGCGAGCAGAGGCAACCCCTATAGCTCTAGAATGGGTCTAGTCACAGCAAGACAAATACAACAACTAATTCCTTAAATAGTCATAGTTAAAAGAGCCTACCTTATGCCAGTGTTCGATGTAGTCTTTGTTATGCAGCTCCAGCTATCGTTTTCTTCTCCTTAATGAGTGATTCACCTGAAACAACACATGAGAACAACAAAACACATAATAGAGCACAACAATGAACTATTCACTCACAGAGTCAAGGAACGATAAGCTATCAAATATATTTCATACACGATATAGGAAATAACCATTGATTGTATTAATATGAGCAAAAGTAAAGCTTACAACCATGCCTTGATGTCGCAAGCTTCCTTGAAGGGCTCAGTGAGTATGTCTCCACAAGCATTCACTCTCAAAAGGTCTCCCAGAAAGGCTAATGAGTCTCTCTCTCACCCAAAAGAACTAATAGAAGGCTAAGGCAATCCACAACCAATTTCTAGACTATCAGCAATTCACACTGCAAACTATCAATCCAACACCAAGAACTAGCTAATTTGCTCACTACCAAAAAAACTAGTTGATCATGGCAATGGAGGATGCTTTTATAAGAGGAGGAGCCTCCATAAATGAGGGAGAGGAATCTTATCTTCATGGGAGGTTACTCAAAAGGAAAAACCACCATCTCAAATGAGGAAAGGTGAACTTCCTTGATCCAACAACCAGTTCCAAAACCACCCAGAAGCATTCTGTTTAAACTAATTCACCATATCTGGGTCATCGCGAATTAAACACTAAGACCCAGAGACGACATCGCGAGGAAACAGTGTATTTAGAGCTATCGTCGCAAGCAGGATAGCTCTGACTTGCAACGATCCCTAAAATCTGGCTGTCGCAGAGAACAGATGTACTCTTGCAATGGTGTTGCGAGGTTCTGGTTCACTTTGGTCCATCGTTGCAGACAGAACACTAATGTCCTGCGATGATCTTGAATCATAGGTTAAAAGCGTCAACTTCAGGATTAATGAGCATGGTTGATCTTCTTGAGTGATATGGAATATGTGGACACATATTTTGATGTATGACACAGAACAAATTCCATTCAGGGACTGACTCTACCCAGGATCAGGGGATATGGGGTCAGTGACAAAATACTATGTAAAAGATGCCCCCTAAAGCATGAAGGACGAGAGAGTTGGAGGGATGAAATGCTTTACGAAACCATAACTGAACTGGAACACCATTACAGATAACCTGCAAACACAAGTACAACTGATATCTCTGACTGTGAAAGAAATACATGTAGTCTAGGTATGGATGCAGCCATCCAAAAGATAGTTAGAATTGGTATGTGGTATGGACGCAGCCATCCAGTCAATAAGACCATATGAAAATACAGGTATGGTCGCAGCCATCTAGAAAGACTCAGGTATGGTCACAGCCATCCGATCAAAGAGTCATGTATGCAATCACAAACCAATACACACAACCCGAACTTATGTAATCTTAGTCCGAGGTCTTGAATCTTGACCTGTCCATCGTACAATTTCTAATATGTGAATAAATGTGTCAAATTCAAGCATACTAGAAAATCTCTTGATTACCAGCCAATGATGTGAACCATTAACAAGTGTGAGAGAGACCACTAGTAATGTCAATGGTTCTCAACGTACTGCTAGTACAATCCACAAATTGTGAAGAATGATCTGGAGTCAAACACTTGTGGAATCACCCAATCGAAGACAAATAATGCAATTCTATCATCGAATGCGAAGAACTTGCCATTGAGGCACGCAAGCTCCAAAGTACTCGAAAGGGGTCTCTAGATCAACTTCCTGGATAATGAGTCGATGTTGACAAGAAGTAATTCGTCGCAGGAGGGCCATAATTTTTCCCACATCAACGATGCAAGACAAAGGAACAAGATGTAGATGGATGAAACAGAGAATCAGAGGAGGATGTAAGGGTGAAAACTGCAGAAGGATTAAGCTCTTTAACATATCAGCGACACGACTCCGACATGTGGAAACATTTCGGTACCAAGGGATCGAAGGTCATGCAGAGACAGCAAGGATCGAATGGAATGAGGCAAAATGAAGAACCCAAACCCCAAAAGAAAAATGACGAAGTGAGGATGCCCCAAACCCGGCGAGAAGTAACAAAGGTGTCGATGTTCAAGAGAGACAAGCTGTCGTAGGTAATCAGCAAAATATTTCCAATTTTTTCCCCCACCATTGCTGGTGAGTACCCCAATTATTTTTGAAACACAAGCTTGAATGGGATAGCATATGCTTGCAATATAAGTTTGTCCTTCAGACAAATCAAACCTAGTGAAATTTTAACGAGCCCTAGGGAGGATAAGCTCAAGTCTCATCATGGCGACGAGTCCAATGTCATTAGGGTTTAATGAGTCCGACATAGGTAAAACTCGAAGTCTTTTTCATGTTTAGAGAGTTTGAAAAAGACACGGAAAAGAAAACTCCAAAGGGGCCCTTTTTGTATGTTTGTGTCTCTCAAGCCCGAAAAGGTAGAAATTATACTCAAGAGAACCACTTGACCATTGCAGTCAAGGAGTACTTTTCGTAAATAGTGCCTTTAGCCTGAAAAATTAAAAAACTTACTTGTGACATGACATTTCATAACCATTAACGAGCTCGAAACGACAAGGGCTCGACAATCTTTTCACGTTTCAAGAGTCAGAAAAGAGCTTAAAGTTGACTCGGAAAGGGTTTTTTTTTGTACTGCTTGAGTATATAATTCAGCGTCAATCATCACCAGCGCTTAGAACACCTGTCACTACACACAAACAAAAAACGCAAGCATAAGACCTGTTTCACAAAAATACACGACTAACGCTCAAAACCCTAATTCAAAACCCTAGAAAACCCTGAATTTTGAACAAAAAGGCTATAAAAGAGACATTAGGGTAAAAAACAATTCACTTTGTGTTTTTCACTGTGGTAAAAAAAACTTCAAACCTTGCATACCTGTGAAACTGAACGATCGATTCCGGGAAACTCAATGGTCCATTGCTTCTCGTGTTTCCTCCAGGTAAATACCCCATCCCTATCTTTGTTTTTTCCACCAAATTTAAATGCAATTTCATGTTTTAGACTATAGTTTGGAGTATTTTTGGTCAAAAATTCCACCTCGGTCGTCACAGGTTTTCCCCTCAAGGTTGCGACGACTAAGAAATTTTCATGGGGCAAAATCGAGATGGTCGCAAGAAAGTGATGTACTCCTGTGACGACCCGAAATTTTTTGAACTGTGCAAATCGGCCCGTTGCATATGTTTTAAAAACAGCTGCAACGAGTGTCGAGATAAAAAACTAAAAAAAAAAAAAAACCTTCATTTTAAACAGGTTTAAGAGATGAAAATGGTTGAATGGTGCTTAATAAAAGGGTTTTGGTGAATGCAGGGGTACAAAATGACTTTCTATTGGCAGAAATGCACTCACGATGATGATGATGAGATGGGGGCAACTGATCCTCATTGCTAGAATATCCTACGGAACTGTGGGCTCTTAAAATTCTTCTTAACACCACTATTGAGAGCTCAACTGGATCTCTTGGAGTACCTTATCCAAGTGTGGAATCCAACAGAGGGAAAATTTATCATCCGTGGGAAAGAAATCAAATTTGATGCCACAGACATATATTTTTTGATTGGATTGTCACGGCAAGGGGAGATACCTCGCATGATGGGTACTCGAGTTACTGGAGACTCGCTAGACACTCTTATTTCAAGAGTGTGCCTAGGGGCACGGAAATCATCTACCAGTGGGAAATTACAGATTACCTCAGTGAATGATTTGTCATTGCGAGTTTTGCTACTTTCACTAGGGTAGCTAGCTCCCAAGCCCAGCACGAGGCAACTAAATCTCAACTGCGATTAGCCTTAGACTATCTAAATCCCACAATGTTTTATTGGGTGGAGTTTATGTCTCTCAACATGAAGAGACAATTGACCAAATGCCATAGTGGTGAGACAAAACAGTTTGGTTATGGCTCGATCTTGGTACCGCTCATGCTAGAGTGAGTATCGATCCTTCAACTATAAGACATGCGGGTGGGGTGGCCAGGACCATGAGAGACTCAAATTACTCGGTGGGCTCTTGTGATGTCACGAGGAGGTGGTGGCCAGCCATTGTCATGGGGTCCTAAATTTATTGAGTGGATAAACTGTCAGTAGGTCGTAGTCGAGGATTGGCCATACACTGGGATGGACTTCATAGATGACCCATACATGCTACTTCCTCCTAGAGAGCAGTTGGATGAGAGAGGTAAAGTACTCAATTTGACTGACAAGTTTTTTGTAATTGGTTTTTTGTTGTTTTTGGATTTTAAATGTACATGACCTGATTATTATGTTCAATTGTTTGCAGATGTTGGACCTGAGAGACCTGTAGGTCTTGCTCCTACTACCTAGAGGGCTGCCAGAGAGGTTGATTTACCACCTCCGGGTGGAGATGCTAAGGAAGAGATAGCCTGGAACCTAGAGGGCTTGACTAAGGGGATCCCAGATTACAGAGGATTCGAAGAGATCCCTAGACAGTACCAATGACACACCGCAGGTGTGTCAAATAGGATACACTGGCTGCTTAGACGGGTGGTCCGAGCAGTAGTCTGCTATAGAGAGCATCATCCATAGTAGACTTCTAGGTTTTGTTTTCTGCAAATTTTGAGAGACATGTGTCTCACGATGTAACTTGAACACACATATATTTTTTTGGACATATACATATATTTTTTGAGCGCCATGGTGCACAACACATGATATACACCTATCTATGTTTTACTGCATCTACCTATTGCATCTGAATACTTGTTTATGATTTTTATAAATTGCGTAAATGTCTATCTAATACATGGTTTGCTAATGCATCAGTTAACATATTTAGCCTTCTAGGAATGTGTTGATATGTGATATAATCAAAATTTCTTTCCAGTAAGTGAACACATAAATACAACCTTAAAATTTGAGGGTTTCTGATGGAATAACACCTGTTAAGTTGAAGAACAACAAGCTGAGAGTCTAGATTCACAATCAATGCATGAATATTGAGGTCAATAGCCTCAGCTAGTAATTCGATGATGGCACTATATTCAGTGACATTGTTTGTGGTACACCCTAGACAAACACCTTGAAGGTCTACTAACTCACCGTGAGGATCATAGATCACCCATGCCATGAAGGAAAGATTCTGGGTATTGCGATAGACACCATCATCGAAACTGATATAAGGTGCAACAAACATCTAAACAAAAATTAAAAAGACACAATAAGTGGCAAACGCTAACACACCAAGCCACACATGTACAAAATGAAAAAGCACACTTATGTACACAGTAGATGCATGAAAGGCTCATGCAAAGTATTTTTTAGGATAAAGCCCATTCCAGGGCTTATCCAAAGGGTTTCCTTCATAGTCAATTAGCTCATAGGCCCCTTTTTGCAAAATGCATTTCACAATATAGGGCCCATGCCACATAGGCTTGAATTTGCCTGCCCCAAGCTTATCATTTGCTTGATCGTATAGCAGGACTAAATCTCCCTCAGCAAAAGAATGAGGGTTAGCAGTTTGATCAAAGTGAGTTTCCACTCTCTTATTCTGTGCTTCAATGACTAAAGAAGCCAGTCGATGGGTCTCATCTAGCTGCTCTAGATAAAGAAGGCATTCTTCCACAGGAGTAGTATTCGGGAGAAATTCGACAGCTAACTTGAGAGAAGGTATTTCACATTCAATCGGAAGGGTAGCTTCCAAACCATAAACTAGTTGAAAAGGTATGAATCTGGTTGCATCCTTCACTAAGGTACAGTAGGCCCATAATGCAGAAAACAACATCAAGTGCCAGTTAGCCTTGTGCATTCCAATGGTACGTTGAAGCATCATAACCAACAATTTGTTGACGACTTCGACTTGGCCATTGGCCTGAGGGTAATAAGGCGTCAAACTATTATGATGCAAGCCTAACTGGGTTGTTAACTTAGTCATCATATAACCATGGAAATGAGAAACATGATCAGTGACAATAGCCTAAGGGACACCGAATCGAGTAATCACATGATTGAATAGGAATTTCACAACTATATTACCGTCATTAGACAATGTAGGCATCGCTTCAACCCATTTTGTAAAATAATCAATGGCAACAATGATATACCCATGCCTCCCAGCCGAGCGAGGGTTACGGGTTATAAAATCAATGTCCCATTTAGTAAAAGGGCCCATGGTAATGACAGGATGCAAAAGGGAAGGTGGCGCACGCATCTTCCACTGGTAAATTTGACATGCGTGACAGGAACAGACAGCGAGAATGCAATCCTTAAAAATGGAGGGCCAAAAGTAACCAGCACGAAGGATTTTTTGGGCAGTAGCATAACTAGACATATGACCACCACATGCACCAGAGTGGTAGTCATTTAAGACTCGTTCAGCTTCCTCAAAAGTCAAACAACGATGGAGAACTGAATCAATGTCGAGATGGTATAAAGTGTCTCCAACAATACGATAAGGCTGAGAATGGTGATGAAAGCATTGCCGAGAAGCCTTAGACAAATCAAGATGGAAGGAAGAAATCTGGAGGTAGACAATAATGTCACCGTACCAGGGATCAAGGGTACTGATCAAGAAAAGAGTGTCGTCTGGAATGCAATCCTCTATCTGAGAGGGAGCGGAAGCAGACGGTAACGAGCAAATTAACTCAACGAAGACCAATGAATTTTTAGACTTGGCAGTAGTAAAATCCAAATCGAACTCTTGAAGGATAATAATCCATTTCGAGTACTTGGCCCCCATCAATTGGCATGACAAAATGTATGTCATCGGGTTACAATCTGAAATCACGATCATCATATGCAACAAAATATAATGACGAAAGCGTTGGACAACTTGGATAGCTGCCAAGGCGAGCTTCTTGACATAAGCATACCGAGTCTCAGTGTCGAGAAGGTTGCGGCTAAGATAATAGATAACGTGCTCGGAACCATCATCGTCATATTGAACCAAAACCATACCAATAGTACTATCAGCATCAGCTAGATAAAGTGAATAGTCATGATGATAGTCAGGAGGACGCAACAAAGGAACAGAAGCAAGAGGTGTCTTGAGTTGCTTGAATGACCTTTGGGCAATGTCATCCCAAACAAAGGGAGTGTCACGTTTAACGAGACGCGCATATCCTTTAGCAATCTCGGCATACTTAGGGATAAAACGATGTAGGAAATTGCTTTTCCCTGCAAACTCTACAACTAACACCAAGAACTAGCTAATTTGCTCACTACTAAAAAAACTAGCTGATCATAGCAATGGAGGATGCTTTTATAAGAGGAGGACCCTCCATAAATGAGGGAGAGGAAGCTTATCTTCATGGGAGGTTACTCAAAAGGTGGAACCACCATCTCAAATGAGGAAAGGCGAACTTCCTTGACCCAACAACCAGTTCCAGAACCACCCAGAAGCATTATGTTTGAACTAATTTGCCATATCTGGGTCGTCGCGAGTCAAACACTAAGACTCAGAGATGACATTGCGAGGCAACAGTGTATTCAGAGCTATCATCACAAGCAGGATACTGATGACTTGCGACGATCCCTAAAATCTGACTGTCACAGAGAACAGATGTACTCTTGCGATGGTGTCGCGAGGTTCTAGTTCACTTTGGTCCATCGTCGCAGACAGAACACTAATGTCCTGTGACGATCTTGAAACATAGGTTAAAAGGGTCAGCTTCAGGATTAATGAGCATGGTTGATCTTCTTGAGTGATATGGAAGATGTGGACACGTATTTTGATGTATGACATAGAACAGATGTCATTCAGGGACTGACTCTACCCGGGATCAGGGGATGCAGGGTTGGTGACAAAATACTATGTAATAGAGGTCAAACCCCACATCCTCCTTTTTTAATACACCACAAACAAAAATACTTTAAAACTAATTTTTTGTAGGGTCGGGCCCGCCCACCATACCCACCTCCATAATTCTTTAATGGTGCACCTCCTCCATTTATGGTCATGGGGTTGTTGATTTGGGTTGGGTCTGCGCCCCAAGGGCTGGCCCACCCATTTCCATTAGTTTGGTGGCTCCGTAGGAGCAGTGCAGGGGTCGGGGTCATGGCCTATCCCTCCTGTTTTATGTTGACTGTTCCATGGCTGAGGGAGGGGTCAGGGTCGTGGCCCGCCCCTCCTTCAGTTATGTTGTTTGTTGTGGTGTGGTTAAGGGGTGGCGGGGTTGGTGGCCCACCACCCCTTTTTTAATATTTTTTTTTTGTTTTAATAACAAAATGGCCATTTTTAAAAATTCTGTTTTTATGCCAAAGGAATCTTTTTAATTAGGCCACAATTTCACCAGGAATCTGGCCGAAGTTGGCTGGATTCTGTCCGCTGGAAAAGTGCAAATTGTGTCCTCGTTAAACCTGCCCAGTCATCAAAAGTCAACCCAACTTTGACTGCCTCTATCTCCTTCATCCGAAATTGGATTGGAGTGTCGTTTACACCATTGGAATCAGGGCGATGAGTGCTTTGATCTGATGTCAAGTTCATAGTCTTTCTACCACTTTGAGTTTTGAGCTTTTTCCATGCCATTGTGTCTAAAGATCCACCTGGATCAATCCTCCCCATTGAGGAGCTTTTGGACTGCCAAAAGCTTTATCAGTCAATTGGCAAGTGAGTTAATTGTTCCCTCACTCTTTCTTTTTCCAGCCATTTTGCCTTGCTAGGGTGCATCCCCTTGAAACTAACTCGAAGGTATTCCACATCTCCCATCGTGAAGTCCTGGTTCTTCTGTCAAGGATGATGTCTTCAGGTAACTCATCGAGATACTCTGGTGCAAAATCATCAACTATAGGAACTGTGCCCACCTCCTCGGTGTCCATAATCAATGGTGGCTCATACAACTTTAAGTTCTCCACATTCACTACAGAGTGCATCTGCATATATTGGCAAATCAAGACAAAAGGCATTGTTTCCAATCTTCTCCAAAATGGTGAATGGACCATACCGGATTGGTCGCAACTTCTTCCCTTCTCCCTTCATCCTATCCTTGTTGATATGGAACCACACTTTGTCGCCCACTTGAAATTGATGGTCAACTCGGTGTTTGTCATGTTGAGCCTTGTAACGGGCTTGACTTTTCTCCAACTGCTCCTATACTGCTTGGTGAATCAATTGGATCTGTTGGATGAACTGTTGTGCTTTGTCCCTGTCATTACATACACTGGATTCATCTTCTCTTCCAAAGACCATATCAAAATGGTCCTTTGGCAAGTAACCAAAACATGTCTCAAATGGTGAACGCTACGTAGATGAGTGCACTGCTCAGTTGTAGGAATGTTGCACATATGGAAGATGCTCATCCCACAACTTAGGATGTCTCCCACAATAGCCTCGCAACAAATGTACCACGGTGCGATTGAAAACCTTTGTTTGTTCGTCAGTCTATGCATTAAATGCCGTGCTTCTTTTCAACATGGTGTCCATCATCTTCCACAAGCTGGTCCAAAACTCTCCGAGAAAGCAAGAGTCTCGAACTGACACAATCGATGTGGGCAACCCAAAATGGACCCAAACATGCTGAAAGAAAAGATGAGTAGTCTGCTCTGCAGTGATCTACTTTTTACAAGGCATTAAAATACACATATTACTAAAATGGTCAACGACGACATACAAATAGTCGTGACTTTTTCTAGACAAAGGCAAACCTCCTACAAAATCCATCAACACACTTTCCCATGGACAACTCAGACTAGGGAGTGGTGTGTAGAGCCCGAGTTTTCTATTAGAGGGCTTTGAAATAGAACACATGACGCAACCCTTTACATAGCGAGTCACAATGTTCTTCATATGAGACCAAAAACAAAATCTTTTTACATGACACAAATTTTTTTCAACACCAAAACGACCAGACACAAGGGAGGTGTGGGCCTACCAGATTACATGTACCCTTTCTCCTGTGGGTATGCACAATTTGCTAAGGTGATACAATAGTTTCCCCTGCATGTGATAGTTGTCCACCTATGAACCATGGGTTAGTTTTTCATAAATCTCCTTAAAGTCATTATCATGAGCATATTGTTGAGCATAACTTTAAAAAGATAACGAAGCGTTATGAAAAATAATGGAAGCAGAAATAGGAGGGTGAGATAGCATATTGACCACTTTTTTGCTAGTGCCCTTCTTATACTTTATTACCAGATGAAATTGCTGAAGAAAACCCATCCACCTGAAATGACAAGATTGCTGCAACTTGGTTTGTGACTAAAGATACTGCAAGGGCTGATGATCCGTATGGATGATGGTCTCCTTGTCGATCAGGTAGTGTTTCCACTTTTTCAAACTCTGGACCAAGGCATATAATTTCTTGTCATAATTGGGATAGTTTATCACAGCCTGAGAGAACTTCTTTCAATGGTAACGTATCAGCTTCTTTTGTTGCATCAATACAGCTCCCATGGCATATCAGCTGGTATCTATCTTGATCTGGAATGGCTGTTGGAGATCTGGTAAGGCCAAGACCAGTGTAGTGCTGATCTTTTCTTTCAATCTTTCGAAGAGCTTCTGCTGCTTTCCTCCCCATTGAAAGGCTTGCTTTACACTTGCCAATGCATGTAAAGGTGCTACAATAATAGAGAAAATGGCAATAAATATCCTCCAATACTGTACTGCACCCAAAAAGCTGTGAACCTTGGTTACACTAGTAGGTTTAGGCCAATTTACAATTGATTCAACTTTAGAAGGATCAATTTTTAGCTGACCATGACCAACAATATGACCTAGGTAAACCAAATAGGTTTCCCAAACTCACACTTTGACAATTTTACATAGAGTTTTTCGTTTTTAAAAACATCAAAAACTTTCTTCACATGACATACATGTTCATTCCAACTTTTAATAAAGATAAGAATATCATCTAGATATACAAGAAAAAATTCATCAATCAAAAGGCATAAACAGATCATTCATGACCCTCATGAAATTGGCTGGAGCATTGCAAAGTCTGAATGGAATCACCATCCGTTCTAACAACCCCTGTTTGGTCTTGAAGGCGGTTTTCCACACATCCTGCTCTGCAATTCGGAGCTGGTGATAACCACTACACAAATCCAATTTGGTGAAATAGATAGCATTCTTTAACTGATATAATAAGTCATCAATGTGGGGAAGAGGGTAACGGTTTTTCACCGTGATTTTGTTTAATGCTCGATAATCCACACACATCCTCAATGTGCCATCTTTCTTCAGCACTAAGACAATCGGTGAGACGCATGGAGAAGTACTCGGTCTGATGACTCCTTGGTTCAATAGTTCCTGCACCTGCTTTTTGATCTCCTCCATCTCAATGGTTGACATCCTTTACATGCCAATATTCGGTAAAGGAGCGTCATGCTGCAAATGGATCTCATGTTGGATTTCCCTCTTCAGAGGTAATCCCCTTACTTCTTGAAACATCTCATCATAGTTAGAAATTAATTCACATAATTCCTTTTTATGCACATGATCACAACCCTGGAAAGCATCAGATAATTCTGCATCTTTTCCCCTTACAATCATAAGCATGCAACCCTTACTGGAATTCACCAACCTCTTCATTTGTCCTGCACTTACAAGGTTGGCACTGATTTTAGTTTGATGAGCCCTTACAATATATTCTACCCCATATTTTGTGATTTGGTATTTGTTTTCATGACAAAAGAAGATTGCCTTTCTATCATATAGATATGGACTCCTAACACCATGCCACAGATATCCAATGGTATCACATCAAGTTTTACCTCATCCACTAACTTAGAAGTGATCACAAATTTAACCTTACACTGCTTAGTTACATTTAGTTTTGCTTTATCATGTATCCATCCAAGTGGGTAAGGTTTTTGATGTGGTGTAGTGTCCAAGCCTAGCTTCTTTACCAAGGACTCTGAAATTAAGTTTGCTTGGGATCTGGTATCAAATAGAGTTTCCACTTTTGTATGATTTATGATAACTCTAATATGAAAGAGCTCAATTCTCTTTCATTCATTAGGAAGATACTCATCTATTGAACTAGTGCCTTCATGTGATTTAGAATTCACATGAGGTGCAAGAGTACCTTTTGTTCCTGCTATTGTGATCAATGCTTCATTTCCAGAATCGGATCCAAGGTCTTGCTGCATAGTTGCCACTGTCTTCTGCTTGTCTTTTCCTCCATACTTCTTTGGTCTCTTTTCCTGGTACTGTTTCCAACAATGATCATCATCATGACCTTCCTTTTTGCAGTGATTGAAATAAGGTCTTTCTCCTTCATCTTTCTTAGTTGATGTCATCCTCTTCTCCTTTCGTTTTCCTTTCACTTTGGGTTTGCCATTTGGAGGTTTAAAAGGTGGTTTCTTGAAATGATCATTTCTTTCATTTTTGCTCCTGCTCTCAAGATGAATTTCCTTCACACTAGCAGAGTCAATAGTAGTTGGTTCAAACAATAATAATGAATGTCTAAGGTAACTATGTAATGATCCAATATACTTAGTTACTACTTTAGGTGAGTCAAGTGCAATGCCCAAATTAAGTTCCTGTTTTCTAAATTCCTCTGTAAAGCTTTGAACATCCTGACCTCTACCTTGCCTTAAGTATTGCCAATCCATTAAGGATTTTTGTTTATAACCCAAGGGATAGAATTGTTCCTTTAATGCAGAAATGAAGTTAGGCCATGAGGAAAGAAGATTACCCACGCTCTTAATGCTTCACAATTTGCTCTCCCACCAAATGAGAGTGGTGCTACTCAGCCGAAGAGAGGCCAGCTGAATCTTTGCCTCGTCCTCATTGATCTGTTGAATCCTGCAGTAGATTTTAATCTACGTAATCCAATTATTAAGCTTTTCTACATTACTTTCACCATTAAAAATGGGAATATCAAATTTGACATCTAATTTAAAGAAAGGTTTCTTAGATTCATCCCGTGAATTTCTATGATTATGGTGATGAGAGGAAGAAGAACTTTCACTCATGGAAGGAGAAGAAGGGGTTCTTCTCCACCATTTCCATGTGTTGAACCTTGTTCTTCTGGTTTTATCTCTTCTGCTTTCTCTAGCCTTGATAGCAATTGATCGACATTCTCTGCCATTGAATAGAAGGTTTTGTGGAAATTGCGCTTGCGCTCCTCTTCAAGACGATCCTCTTCATTTGCCATGTTTCTCCTTCGATGTGCATGCCCCGCTTCAGGATCGAAAGACTTTCGTTTCCCTTCGCCTCTTCGAAGCCTGTTTCTTGTTAGCATACAAACACGAAATTCACATCTAAAAGGACCTGCTCTGATACCACTTGATCCAAAATCTTTTTCTTATAGATGTGTTAAAGAATTACATGTAGAAATTGTACCTTAACATAAAAAACTTAATGTGCACATAACAGAAGAGGAGAAACACATAAAGCATGAAAGAAGACAACAAGACTTGATAACGAAGTTCATCCAACTTGGACTATGTCTCCAGGCTATGCTCGATCAATGGGGAGGCCTTCATTCATTAAGTGGCATGAAAAAGAAGAGTACAAGCATCAGTTATAAAAGGAATCTTATACCTCCATATTGAAAAATGGCCAAAAAAATGCAGAACTTTGATGGAGAAATAGATAGCGCCATTACATTTGTGGTGTTGAGAAGTGTTGAAACCATATAAAATTTGTCAAATTCTGACAAAATGAAAATTCGGCCCTCTTGCAAAATTCTACCTAGAACTCCGTGCACTGCCTCCTCTGCCTGAGCGCACTGAAAAATTGCGTTTAAATATAATTCTGAGGGTGGATTTCTCAATAATGTTGTTGGCACAGTTGGTTGTGATCCGGTTTAATAAGGAGGAGGTTGGGAGGTCAAACCCCACCTCCTCCTTTTTTAATATACCACAAACAAAAATAATTTAAAATTAAATTTTGGTTTGGCCAAGCCCGCTCACTGTACCCACCTCTGTAATTCTTTAATGGCACACCTCCTCCATTTATGGTTACGGGGTTGTTGGTTTGGGTTGGGTCCGCGCCCCAAGGGCCGGCCCACCCATGTCCATTAGTTTGGTGGCTCCGTGGGAGTAGCGGAGGGGCCGGGGTCATGGCCTGTCCCTCCCGTTTTATGTTGACCATTTCGTGGCCGAGGGAGGGGCCAGGGGTCGTGGCCCACCCCTCCTTTGGTTACATTTCTTGTTGTGGTCTGGTTAAGGGGTGGCAGGGTTGGTGGACCACCACCCTTTTTTTTAATATTTTTTTTTGTTTTAATAACAAAATGGCCATTTTTAAGCAGAAGGAGTCTTTTTAACTAGGCTACAATTTCACCTAGAATCTGGCCGGAAATGGGCGGATTCCATTTTCCTGAAAAGTGCAAATTGTGTCCTTGTTAAACTTGCCCAATCATCAAAATTCAACCCAACTTTGACTGCCTCTATCTCCCTCATCCGGAATCGGATTAGAGTGTTGTTCGCACTATTGGAATCAGGGCGACGAGTACTTCGATCTGATGTCAAGTTCATCATCTTTCTACCACTTTGAATTTTGAACTTTTTCCATGCCATTGTGTCTGAAGATCCACCTGGATCACAATTTCTTCGGTACACCATCCACCTCACTACATCCCTAATGAAGACCTATGCTACATCATTAGTTGAATATGTAGATTTTACTGGAATGAAATGTGCTACCTTTGTCAACTTCTCAGCCATGACCATGAAAGAATCATGATGTCTAGATGTCCTTCAAAAAACTATAATGAAATCCATGGAAATGACCTCCCACTTCCACTCTGGAATCAGAATAAGATGAAGTAATCCACCTGTATAATATGCTTACACTATGCTTTTGCGTGTTGACAGTCCAAGCATCTAGTCATAAATTGTGCCACTTCCTTCTTCAAATTCGGCTAATAATAAAACTTATTCACTATTGTCAACATCTTCTAATATCCCAAGTGACTTGAATATGACTTAGCATGAAAATCCCTCAAGATAAGATTCTTGATCTCACTATTGTCTGGCACATATATCATGTCCCTAAATCTAACCAAGCCATCCGATATGAGATGATAGTCCATATCTTGATCATTTGTACCCTGTTGTAACTTGTCCCTAAGCTCCCTATACCTATCATCTTGTTGTCCTCCTGCAACACCTGATCCTGTAAATATGTCCCATAAGAACTCATAGCTGCTATGTGATTTATCTATATTTCCTGCTAAGAGCATCTGCAACCTTGTTCTCGTTTCCTTTAATATACCTGATCTCAAAGTCAAACTAACTAATCGTGGCCAACCATCTAGCTTGCTTGGCATTCATATTTGGTTGGTCAAATAGATACCTCAATCCACTATGATCACTCATTAAGATGAACTGCCTTCCAAGAAGATAGTGCCTCCACATATTTAAAGCATGGATGATCGCTGCTAACTCAAGATCATGTGTTGGATAATTCTTCTCGTGCTCATTCAATTTCCTTGATTCATAGCATACTACGTATCCTTCCTGCATAACAACTCCACCAAGTCCTCTTTTTTCAATAATTTGTACATATCACAAATTATTTGTCTAGATATGTAGTCTTTAACACTGCAACATTCATCAACAACTGATTTAACTTCTCAAAACTAGCTACACAGTCCTATGTCCATTCAAATTTCTTACCTTTCTTGTTCAATGACGTAATGGGATAAGAAATCTTTGAGAAGTTCTTGATGAACCTCTTCTACATTCCTCATCTACCTTCCTAGGATATGTCCACTCCATGATAGCCCTTATCTTCTCTGGATCCACTATTATGCCTTCCTTGGAGATGACATGCCCTATGTAATCTACCTATGTCTGAAATAAACTGCATTTTCTAAGCTTAGCATACAATTGATGCTCTCTCAGCAATATTAACACTGCTGCTAAGTGCTCGACATTTTCTTCCTCATTCTTAGAATATATCAATAAATCATCAATGAATACAATAACAAACTTGTCCAGATAAGGACACAACACACTATTCATCAAGAACATAAAAGTAGTTGGAGCATTAGTCAAACTGAAAGGAACTACAACAAACTCATAATGTTCGTACCTAGTCTGAAAATCAGTCTTGTGAATGTCCTCTTCTTTAATGCGTACCTGATGATATCCTGATCTTAGATCAATCTTCAAGAACACTATTGTTCCCTTCAATTGATCGAACAAGTCATCAATCATCAACAATGGATACCTGTTCTTGATGGTCACCATGTTCAACTTCCAATAATCAATGCATAACTTGAGATTACCATCCTTCTTCTTCACAAACAACACTGGTGCACCCCAAGGAGACACACTTAGCATATTGTATCCCTTGTCAATCATTTCCTTCAATTACAACTTCAACTCCACCAACTTCGGTGTGCTCATCTTGTAAGGTGACTTCGATGCTGGTGTTTCCTCTGATACCAACTCAGTAGTAAATTCTACTTCCCTCTAAGGGAAAAAATCTGAAATCTTTGCTGAAAACACATCCCGAAACTAGTGTAGTAATGGGTACCTTCTCAATACATCCACATCCTCAAATTCCTTACCTTTGTCACTGGAAATATGCACTGCAAATAACACACACCCTTTCTTGTGACTGTGCTTCACCTTAATAGATGTCACCATTCTAACTGATGTTTCCTTCTTCTTATCCCGCAAGACTTTTTGTTCCCTATTGTCATCCAGGCACTCAATAGCCTTGTCATAACAATATTCCTTGGCCCTAGAAGATACAACCATTCCATGCCCAACAACATACTGTATGATTCCAATGGAAGTATATTCAAATGTTTTGATGTAGGCATACCATTGAACTTAATTGCAAAATCTCTTACCCAGTGATGAACTCTCTTCTTTGTACATGTAGCCAACTACACTAACCAAGATTTTGCATGCACTTCTTTATTCAAACCATACTTATCCACCAAGTCAGGACTAACATAACCATAATTATATCAAGGGTCAATAAAAATAGAAATAACTTGATCACAAATCTTACCATCCATCTCAATAATAGAAGCTTTGTGATCTTCTTTCCTGTTATCCAAAGTTGCATAGATTTGAGGAATACTTTTTCCAACATCCCCCACTGTTTGTGCCTCCTCAGCAGTGTAAATCTGTGGTCTACCACCCTAATGTTGTGGACAATCTCTCTTGCAATGTTATCCTCCACAATTCCAACATTGTATGGGCTTCCTACCATCACCCTTGTTCTGCTCCTTAGGCCAAAATCCTTGTCCTATATCAGATGCATTGAACTTCTTATGCAGCATTGCATTCTCTTTGTTACTTGTATCTTGAAGTATTTTTCACTTCTTATCCCATTTTCCTTTATTATTTTCATTATCTTTACATTATTTCTTAGTCTGATATCTACACTTTTATTGCTCATATCAATTATTTAGCTTCCACATGGCATCCTCTAATGATCTGGGCTCGTCAAATTCAATCTTGTCCTTGAATGCTACTAGTAACACATTGATGAATCTTTGAATATTCGCTTTCTCCTCCTTTAGATAAGACACATACCTCAATAAATTCAATAATCTGCTAGTGTATTCCTCATCAGTCATAGATCCCATCTTCAGCCCATAGAATTCTTTTTCCGTGTCGTCATAGTGTCTCTCCGATAGATACTTCTTCCTAAATAGTCTCTCGAACTCATTCCAAATCAACTCCTCTTCGTGAATGCCTCTAGCATTCTTTACATCTTCTCACCAAATTTCTAATTTACCTTTAAGACTGAACATAGCTATTATGGCCTTCATTTCCATTGCATAATCACGTAACCTAAAGAACTTATTCATCCCAAGAAATCATGCTTCGATGTCTTGTGACTTATTCATTTCCCCATAAAATGTAGGTGTCTTTTCTTTCTTGAACTTATCTAGAAAATATCCCCTACCACTCCTGTTGTAAGGATGATAACGACAATGATCATGATACTTGTCAAAACCAAAACTAGAATAGAACATGTGTCCTTTGCCTCTCTTAATCATGTATATTTTCTTGTAGATTCACAACTCATGTAATGTAATAAAACATAAGACAAGAATTTACTCTACTCTTTAAATAGAGGAAACCAAGAATCGATGAAAAAAATAATCAACAAGAGGAAGATAATCGAAGACACATAACACAATTGTTTCTTTGGGGAAAGCCACTCCTCAAAACCCTGAATATATATTGCATTAATCAAAAATCTGAGTGATAATACACAGCTTGTTCTCACAAGAACAATTCTGCACAAGTATGATCAACTCTCTTCTTCACAAGCCTGCCCTGACCAACACTTAGCCAATTTTTGTTGCCTACTAAGTGTTGAAGAAAGTGTAACTAGGTTCAGTCTTCATAATGACATGATCTTTGTAAATGATGTAATAAAAGAGAATAAATTATTTTTTTATGCCTTGCTACATGGGTTTCATGAGCAAGAATTGTCATTAGGTCAAAAGACTTCTTCATGATGTCTTTAGGACTTATTAATATGTCAAAGAGTCAAATCATGTATGAAGGAGCTCTTCATGAGCCTATGTAAAATTTATTCTAGCCTAGAGCAACCCTCCAAGACCAAGAAAAATCCTCCAGCTACAAGCACAAAGAAGTCTACAAGCAAAACAATAAGGAGAACATCATGTCAGCCTCAAAAATTGAATTAAATAGCTAAACGGAAATCACATCAGTTGAACAAAAGGACATGTTGGTTCACAAGTTGAAGTCAGCTCAAATATGGATGCAAAACACTATAAATACCCATCAAGGTATCCGCAAAAAGGCAGAGAAAGAACTCACATTTCTCTCTGAAATTTCGGATGGGTAATAGGAGCAGAGATCCGCACTACAGGAGGACATACCCCTACACTTCAGATGGCACAGTAAGCTGCAGTCTTGGTGATAATGACAGTGAAGCCCTCGCATATATATCTCTATAGTCTCGGCATAATGAGAAGGAACAGTAATGACTGTGACTATCACAGTCTCAACATTCATTCCATACGCAGTCACATACTTGATGGCCACTACCTCAAACACAGTCACAGTCCAGGCATCGTTGTGAGGAGAAGGGTCATAGTGATACAGTCTCGGCATGATTGTAACAAGTAAAAGGGTTTAGATCTATCTCTAAGCAACCTTGGCATACTCTCTAAGCACTGCTACAGTCTCAGCATACTAATGATGAAGAGGATCTGAATGGTATCTCTGTAGCAATCTCGGCATAATGAGGAGGAGTGACAAGGATTACAATTTCAGCATAATGAGAAGGAGTGACAAGGATCATCATGGTCTCAACATAATGATAATAGAAGGATCCAATAGTAACACACCTTATATCGACTTACATTAAGGAACAGTCATGATCCTATCACAGTCATAACCTTGTTATTGAAGGTTATAATCTCAATGAAGGTTGCAGTAGTGATGAAGATCTCAATGGATCAATCATGGTTCAACAATGACCTAGTTGAAGGAGTAGTATTAACAAAATAATGATGATGATGATCTCAGTAGTGACAGAGAAAGGGATTGGTGTCTTGGTCTTGGAGTGGCATAGCAGGTCAATGGTCATGGTCTTGGTATTTGTCAATTGGAATATCTATAAGAAGAATTTTGTGTGGGTTTTCCTCTCCTAGAGGGAGAGGGTTTGGCCTGGAGAAAGACAAATATCTTGTGTTCTTGTATCTTTGTTTTTGGTAGCAGTTTGATAAAGTAAACACACACTAATAATGAAAAGAAGATCAAGCTAAGATAAATTGTAAAAACACTTCACAAATTGTTATCATGTCAAGAAGAATCTTACTAATTCTCGATTGCATAGATTCTTCAACACTAAGCCCCTATTTCCTTGTGCAATTCCTGTAAGGAATAACACATATTTAATTGGGAATTTCTTCTTCCATAACTACACAACCCAAATCTAGGTCATCTTTTGATTGCATGAATGATATGTACAACTTGGATCATTCTACAACTAATAGTACATTGTCCCTGCACTCTAAGCTCAACTGGGTCTTTCTCTGAATCGACATGCATGATTTTATCTTGAGTGATTTTGTTGGGAATCATGATTGTCGTTAGACCAAAACCTATAGGTGTTAGTCAACAATTGCATTGCTAGAGGTAAGGATCCATGAAACATGGTTATTCCATGTCACAAAACAAATGGGGAGCGTTGGTTTATCCAATGTCCGACAATCTCCCCCCCAACGCAAGTCAGGTGTCTATAAAACTCGTGACCTACACTCTAATACCACTTGTTGGGAATCATGATTGTCGTTAGACCAAAACCTGTAGGTGTTAGTCAATAATCGCATTGCTAGAGATAAGGATCCATGAGAGGTGGCTATTCCATGTCACAAAACACACGGAGAGCATTGTTTTATCCAATGTCCAATAGAATCTCCAATTAGCTAGAGTAGCACTAAGGATGCACCAATGCACCAACTCACTACTAGAACTTTATTAGTTCCACAAACAATTAGAACTAGTTTAACTGTCCATAACTCAGTCAAACTGAGTTATCTAATTACAACTCAAATAAACCCATCTTGGACCCCTAAATTTTAGGGACAACATATACATGACTACAAAAATAATTCCAACTAGAAATTCCTAAGCTAATTAAGTTAATTAAACTCAATTAACTATTTACAAGTTGCTATGAGAGTATAATTTGATTTTAATTCACAGTTTAATTCAAGGAAAAATTAAACTAGAATTTCTTGTTTCCATTTCTCAACACTCCCTCTCAACAAGCAAGGGACTATCAGCTACCCCAATCTTGTCTCTATGAAACTTGAATTTACATCTTGACAATGTCCTTGTCAAAATGTCAACATCTTTCTCCTCCATGGGAATGTACTCCAACAACATAATCCACCTCAATACACAATCTCAAATATGATGATATCATATATCAATATGCTTGGATCAATCATGAAAAACTAGATTGTCATAGAGTTTGATACAACTTTGATTATCATAGTAAATCATAGTAGGATCCATCTACTAACCAAACAAACCAACCATAATCTTCCTCATCCAGATGGCCTCACATGATGCCTGACTTGCAGCCATGTACTCTACCTCTATTGAACTGAGTGCAACTGATCATTGTTTCCTGTTGTACCAAGAAATTGTTGTTGATCCAATACTGAATATCCCTCCTGATGTGCTCTTCCTGTCAAATAGACTTCCTCCTCAATTTACACTGGTGAAGCCTTGAAGCTTCACTCCCTTTTTCTGTTTGTACCACAATCCATACTGAGTAGTGCTTTTAAGGTATCTTAACACATGCTTTGTTGCCTTCCAATACAGCTTGGTAGGCCTAACCATCACTTGACTAAGCTAGTTAACTACATAGCACATATCTAGTCATGTGTTCACCAAATACATGAGTGAACCCACAAGCTTCCTGTAAACAATAGCTTCCACTACTTCCCTTGAAGTAGCATCCTCCTTCCTCTTGTTACCTGCTAGAGTCTCCATAGGTTTGTTGCTCTCCATGCAAAATCGCCCGAGTATCTCGTTGGCATACCTTTCCTAAGACACAAACAATTCCTCATCACCCTACCATACTTCCATGCCCAAAAAGTAATGCATGAGCCCCATGTCCATCTCAAACTCTTTTGCAAGGTTCGCCTTGCAAGACTTGATCAATTAATCATCACCTATCATAATAAAATTGTTGACATATAACACAATGATAAAAAAACTTACCTCCCACACTATGTGGTACAAGTTCACATCTGCTTCAATCTTAGTGAAGCCCAACCCGATGAAGTAGTCATCGATCCTAGTGTACCAAGAATGGGGTGCTTACTTCAACCCATGAAAATCCCTCTAGAGCCGACACACATGCAACTCACGGTCAAAGGTCTCAAAACCTTTAGGTTTCTCTATGTACACCTCTTCCTCATTGTCTTTACATCCATCTGATGTATCTTCCAACCCATTTGTGCTAATAGTGCCAATATAGGTCTGATAGATGTGTACCTTGCAACAAGACCAAAGCTCTCATCATAGTCAATCCCATCTACTTTTGAAAAGCCATGGGCCACAAACTTTGCCTTATGATTCTCCACACTACCATCTGCAACTTGCTTTACCTTGTAAAGCCATCAGGAGATCATCACTGACTTATCTCGGGACCACAACCCAAACACTGTTACAAACTATGGAGTCACACTCCTCCACCATGGCATCAAACCAAATCAGTTTATGCACTACTTCCTCAAAGGAAGATGGCTTTGTCTCAACACATATGCTCATAAGAACCATGTATCCAATGTACCTCTCAAGTGACCTCCTCTGCCTGCACTGAGATGTGGGTTCTCCCACATTCTCCCATGCATCACGAAATATCTTGTTAGCCTCTCTCATGCCTTTCTCCCATCTCTGGAAGATTTTATGTGAGTGGATGTCTACACTCTCGGGTCATCTACATGTGGCTTCTATACATCAATCTAAGGCTCCTCAACCTTAGGAGCTAAAATCTCTTCAACCACATGTAGCTCAAGCTCCCTCTCAAGGGAAACTCGCATGGCCTTCTCCTCATTGAATCTGACATCCCTATGAACCAATGTCATCCTCTTGGTCGGAAAGTAAACCTGATAATTGTGAGGTGTATCAGTGTACCCCACAAATATCCCCAACTCGGTTGTTGGATCAAGTTTCTTCCATGCATATTTGGTCACATGGAAATATACCAATGACCCAAAAATCCTGAAGTGACCAACCTCTGGTCTCTTACTAAAATAAGCCTCCTTTGGTGTCTTCATCCCAAGAATATGATGTAGGCTACGGTTTTGCAAATAAACCATTGTGTTGCATGCCTCATCCCACAAGTGTAGTGGTAGACCTTGCTCATGCAACATCACTCGTGTTGCCCCTACAATGCTTCTGTTCTTCCTCTTGGCCACCCCATTTTGCAGTGGGTTATGGGGTGTCGTGAACTCTCTTTTAATCCCTTTTGCTGCACAAAATTTCTTAAACTCATTTGAGACATATTCAACATTGTTATCACTCCTCATAGATTTAACCTTATTTCCAGACTCTTTCTCAAACAATGCTTTAAATTCACAAAACTTTGTGAAATTTTGATCCTTCTTCTGCATGAAAAATATCTAGCATTTATGAGAAAAGTCATCAACAAATATAACACATGTTGTCTAGGAAATCCTCTCCATGGATAGAGCCGACCCCTCTAGCCCAATGAGTGGGACTAGAAACCTATATGACAATATACTAGACACTTTCCTAATTTACAATCGAAATAGAAGAAGAGGAAGATGGCCTACCTTGTTTTGATGCTATAATGTCCTCCTTTGTTGAAGACCTCGAATCACTTGCACCACAGACTCGGTCCTACTGCTCACAACATTTGAATGCTTACACTAGAGATCAAGACACAACAAAGAATACAAGTACAAATAACATAATCGAAAGTAACCTACTTAACAGATCAAGGAGAATTAAAATAAATGATGCATTAACATACACATTTATGGAAAATGAACCAACAGTCGTATATATTAATAGAATAAAGGAGGAATCATACAAGCAAGCCTTGATTTAAATAAGCTCTTCTTGAGTGAATGTCCAAGTCCAAGCTCAAGCTCTCCAAGAACTCCTTCTCAAAGCCAAATGAGTAGCATGCAGGTACAATCTCAGCATAATGGTGCAAATAACCAAATACCAACCATTTAGGAATGGGAGAGGATGACTACATAGGCAAGGAAAGGGAGTTAGGATCTCTCCAAAGATAGGAGAAGGCCCTCATATCAAGGAGATAGCTCATAGGGATAAGACAGAAAGGCCAAATTGAGAGAACTTGACCTCATCCATGCTGAACAACCTCCAGCTCGTTCTTTTGGAAGCCTCTAGATCACGAGGCTTATTTTCCTCTTTGGGAAAATTTCCTTTTATGGATCATCACTAGTATCCAAGCCAAAAACACGATGGCATCATGGGGCTAGTATAGTGCAACTAGCGACCATCACGGTTTTCAGTGTTAGTGGGTGATGATGCCAAAATTAGGGTTTTAGAGCCATTTCCTTCAAGAGAATCTCAAGGAATTTTTCCATGATTGTTTCGGGAAGGATCTGAGCTGCATATTTGGATGAGTACACTATATAATGGTCATGTTTCAGGGACTTTCGGGTATGTCACAGCGAATCGTAGGAGGTGTGACAAAATACTGTGTAAAAAATTCCACCTAAAGCATGAAGGCATAATAGAGAGTGATGGTTGAGATTCTTTACGAGATTTTGCAAGGACGAGAACAAAAACTGTCAGGAGACATGCAAATGAAGGATGCATATACATATACATATCTGGTATCAAAACATGAATCCACGGTATGGACGCAACCATCTCGATAATAAGGGCTATGTGAATGGATCCATGGTATGGGCACAACCATCCAAATGAAAAGGATCATCTGTAAATCTAAGATCCAAGGTATGGACGCAACCATCAAAGATAGAAGGATCACCATAAATGTAAAGTCCCACGGTATGGTCACAACCATCTGTATAGCATAAACATGTGTACAATCATGAATAATACATAATGCCACACAACTGAGTCATATAATACAAGACTCAGGGTCTTGCACTCCATCCCAATCTAATAAAAATACGAACTCTAACATGCGAATGAATGTATCGAAGTCTAGAAAACCACCTGATTACCAGCCAATGTTGTGGACCGTTAATAGGCATGAGAGAAACTACCAGTAATGATAATGGTTCTCAAGGTTTGACAATACAATCCGTGACTATGAAAATGAAACTAAAGTCGAACACGCGTGGAATCATCTGATCAAAGGGAAATGATGAAAAAAGGTCATTGAATGTGAAGAACTTTCCATTAAGGCATGCAAGGTCTAAGGTATTGAAAGGGAGTCTCTAAGTCATCTTCCTAGATAATGAGTTGAAGTTGACAAGAAGTGACTCACTGAAGGAGGGCCATGATGATTCCCCCATCATCGACATGAAATGAGGAATAAAGTGGAATGAAATGAATAGGATCCAAGACTGTAGCAAAGGGTCAAATAATGTATCGGTAATGAACTGCAAATAGGACTTCTCTTAAACATCAGAGACACGACTCTCAAGTGTGGCAGAATTTGACTCAACATAGGACTAAGGGCCATGATGACGAAGTGGAACAGTTAGATGAGAGGCAAAATGGATCACCCAAACCTCGGAGGACAAGTGACTAAGTGAAGATATCCCAAACCTGGACATGAGAAGCAAAGAGTATCTTGTTCAAGAGCGACATGCTACCTATATACGAGATGTTTCACTTTCACTTTTTCCCCACTATTTCTAGTGAGTACCTCTTTATTTTTACACAAGCTTGAAGAGGATACCATATGCTTGTCGTATAAGTTCACCCTTTGGATGAATCCATCCTAGTAAGTTTTACAAGTCATAGGAAGGAGAAACTCGGGCTTTTCATGGTGACAAGTCTTTCGTTGTTTAATTTTTATGAGTTTGACAGAAGAGTAACTCAGTGCCTTTTTCATATTTAGAGAGTTTGAAAAAGAGATGAAAAATAAAACTCCATCATTTCCCTTTTCATAATTTGTCTCTTGAATCAAAAAATGTAAAAAGCGATATTTAAGAGAACCTCTTGACCATGTCGACCAAGGTGTACCTTTTTCATAAACAGTCAATCCCATCCTGAAAAATGGGTAAACGTATAATGAGATGATGTCAATTCATTTAATTTAAGGAGTTCGAAAAGACAAGTACTCGACAATATTTTCATTTTTTTAGAGTCAGAAAAGAGCTGAAAGATGACTCTGCCTAGAAGAACGAGTGGTATAAAAGGATAGCAACTGGTTACAGTGACGATGGAACTTCTCAAAAAATGTAAAGGTCAAGAGGCTGTCTAATAATACCACTCATCGCAGATGTTCCCCAGGAAAGGGTAAAACAACCAAGTGAAAGCATATAATCGGCCAAAGAGATGATGACGATGGAATGAACAACCAAGGCTCATTTAGCAGAAAGAGACTGATAAAAACAAAAATCACAAGAGGTAAAATGGGAATGGTTTCATTTTTACACAAGCTTGAAACATGGGAAACTATGCTTGAGTATATTTTATTGAAACATGAGAAAAAACTATGCTTGGATTTGGTTTCATTTTTACACAAGCTTGAAAAATGATAAACTATGCTTGAGATGAGTTTTCATGCCCCCGACATAATAAATCAATTCAAGATTGTTACAGGTCTATTTGGGCACATCACTCCCAACATTAGATCATCACAATTAGAGCTCATCAAACCCTAATTCAGTTGTTACATGCCCTTGACAAGTCATCACATTGAATGCTTCCATCCATGAAAGTTTCCTAGCCTGAAACCTTGCTGAAATGCCTCCTTGGGACACCAACACAGCCTTGGTCAGGGGTAACTATGTTGCAGAGTAGGTAGGCCTATTCAGGCCTGCACTTCAGTGCACTTAGGCCCACTTACACCTGCACTGGGTGAGAATGAGCGAAATTTGCATAGGGTTCTGCGAATATTCCTTGATTCTAGATCATTCTAGAAGGATCCCAGCTCTTATCTCATCCTATGAGCTCGAATTTGGATAGCCTATGGATCAATTAACCTCCTATCCTCTCATCCCTTACTCCATGGAAACTAACTCCAATTTTGGAAGTCCATTCAATACCCAATTTATGACATAACCACCTCCATTTCCCTATAAATTGACCACTCATAGTGATCACGGGGCTAGAATTTGAAGATTGTAAGGAAATATTGTTGGTTTGAGATTTGAATTCATGTCAAGTAATGTTATGCTACTGGATTGGTGTGTTTTTGTTGTGACTAGGGTTGGACTGAGGTTGGATGAGTGACATGGGATCGAACCGCATTGGATGAAACTCTTCCTTCTACATTAATAAAGTTGTTTATTCCTTTTCTCATATGATTGCTCATATCTATGATGTTTATTTGTTTCAATGTCCTCGATTCCATTGGTTTATAGTAGATAGATCATGTATGCTTTGATCGTTGTTGTTTATGTTTCTGTTGACACAAGTACCAATTGAGCGAATTTAGTTCAAGTGGGAGCGATGGGAGAAATTCACAGGAGATCAAGGAAGTGAAAGACTACAAGTAAGTTCCTTCATCTCATTTATCTACTATAGGACAAGGTTAAACTACTTTCTTTCTGTTGCTCTAAGTGTAGATACCCACTTAGGGAAAATGTGTTTATCCGTAGATACAAATTCCATATAAAAATTGGCAACCATACTTGGGATTGAACATCATTCTTGGTGGTTTATCCTTATCAAATTGCATACTAGTAGACTTTACTTGACTTCATTGATCTATTTTCAGTCATTTTGAAGTTTTTTTGGTCGAAATTTGCACTAGAATTCCTATTCTAGGAATGTGCTAGTACCAATGCACCCTTGATCAGGGGACAGTGCACTACAGTGCACCTTTGGCTTAGAGATAGTGCTCTACAGTGCACTATCCCCCACTCAAACTTGCTTCGGTCCCTCTCAAGCTAAAAAAACCTATCTTTTTCTTGATTTTTCCAAAGTTGCTTCTGATGTTGTTTGCTGAAAGATCAAAGTTTTTTATGCCTCTAAAATCAATTTGCATTTCTTCTCCTAGCCCTAATTTGGCCTTGATTGTTTAGTTTTTCTTAAGAGATTTCTTTATCATTATCAATTCATTGTCAAATTTAGCTTACATTGATTAGGCTTTACTTTTCTGAAAAATAATTGTTGTAAATTCTTCATTTCTTCGAAAAAGAAACTGTCGTGAAATATTTGTTTCTTGTGAAAAGAATTGATTGATCATTTGTGCATCTAGTTATTTTTTGTTCATATAAACACTAAAGGGCTTGCTCTTTTCTCTTTGTCAAATATCGGATTTCTCTATCCCTTACTAGCTACGATTTTCACTGCTAATTGGAAGAAAAAATGTTTCTCATGTTAGTTTCATTCTAGGAGTTGCAAACATACATCACATGGTGAACCTTGAAAGGAAAATGCTTAAGAAGATCAACTTAAAATTTATCTCAATTAACCTAATGGAGCATTGTAACTTAATGCATAACATTTAGAGGTTTAGGCTAGAGATGTGTTCCGACATCATTAAACATAGCAGTTGTTGCTAATGGTCTGCAATACATTCTGAGTGTGATACCTCATTCCACGTACGTAAGTATATCATAGCTCGTCCATGCACTTTCAAGTATAGAGGGTGGTGTTATAGTACGAAAAGTATAAAGGAATTCTCTCACTATGCAGTTTCGCATTAGACAGCAGTAACACGGATTGGGCCTCCACGTACTTTCGGGTATATATGGGAGAACTACATTAGGTTTCTATCCATAGGTAACTAAGTTGGTTGCCTTTTATACTGTGATACACCGAAAACAACATTCAGGTAGATTGCCTACACGTATGTTAAGTCCTTGGTTTACTGACACAGTATATTACAGTTCACAGTTACTTGGTAATCCTTTTGCTTAGATTATACCTCTTTTGTTTTGTTATGTCATTTTTATTAAAATAAAATTAATTGATCACAGATAACATCCTCCATGTCACTCCTTAGTTGATCTTAGGTTGAGACATATGGCAACAACTCCAGAGTCCACCGATCAAGGAATTCCTTTTGATGGAAATCCTAGTCCTAATCCTCCTTTAGGAAATATTGGTGCTCCATATATGGCTACATTATCCCTTCCAAGATTTACCATTAGCTTGATAGTATGGTTGTTTTCAACCTCCTTGGTTCAAAATGTCATGATTTCTCCGCAATCAAGTACTCCTCCACCTGGACAAAATCAACCTCCAGTTGATCCTAAAGTTGACCCTTTACCTTATTCTTCGGTTGTTTCTTCCTCCCCTTCTTCCTCTTCACCTGGTGAAAGTATTGACACTAGTAACCAGGTGGATAAGAAGAAGAAGAAAGGGAAGAAGAAGAAGAAGAAGAGGAAAATTTAGCAGGGGGTTAACCAAGCAACCATTGCTTCGAATGCAACTTCTGATGAGAAACCATCCGATAAGCCTCACAAACTTTGATATCCTTGTAAACTTTGTAAGGGAGACCATCTTCTTCAAAAAAATTCTTGTATTCCTCAAATCTTAGAAGAATGGTCTACTCATTCACATCATCCTGTGTCATGAACTTCTGGAGATCATGTTAGTGACACACCATCAACTAGCGTTAGTAAGGTTTATGGAAAGAAGGGTAAAGTTAAGTTTCCCTATAGGTTATGCGAAGGGGATCACACCATTCACCTTTGTCCCTATCTGGATGAAGCCCAAAAAGTGTTCGATAACCATCCTAATTCTCCGCAACGACTTCCATCTGATTATAGGAGACTCTCCCTTAATCCTTCACTAGCTGATGAAGTGACCGACCCAAATCAATCTTCGGTCAAACCCACTCTCTATGAATGTGAATCCCATGAGTCTATACTTGACCAATCACAGGTCAAGGAAACATTTGACCCAATTTCACCTTCAGTTAATCGTACCTTTCCCGTAGAGAGTGAGTATGATACCACACAGGTTCTTTTCATTTCTTCAGATTCCAATGAGCTTGGAGGCAACCCTCCTGTTCCTTCAAGACAGGAGGAAAATCCTCCCATTCTCGTAACTCAAGGGGGTAGTTATTCCATTCTTACGATACCCCCTCCAAGTAATTTGGTCACTTCCTTTGATTGGAATCGACTGGCAGGATGTCGGCTTCCTTCTTATGTGCCTTTCCAAATCATAGTATAAGTTTATAATATGATTATATCTTGTACTATTATAGATGAAGGTGCATCTATGAGTATCCTTTCCTCCACTGCTTGGCAAGTGCTCGATTCACTGCCACTTGTGCCTGTTACCGAGAATCTGTTGGCTTTTAATAGAGGAACCAATCAACCATTATGGATCCTTCCTTAGTTTCCTATTACTTTGGGAGGAAAAATTGTTTGTCTCAATGTGATGGTAGTCTGAGGCGCTTTAGATTATAATTTACTTCTTGGGTGCGACTATGTTTATGACATGGGAGCTATTGTTTCAACACTCTTTCGAGTGATGTGTTTCCCGTGTGAAGGCAGAATTGTCACAGTTTACCAGCTTTCATTTCCTGGTCCAAATATGGCTTCCAGTCAACCATCTTCCCTAAATTTGTCCCAATGGTATCTTCCCCACCATGGGTCAATTATGTGGCAACCTATTCCATGCCTACATCAATTGATGATCAATTCTGTGATGTTGTGCATTATGTACTGGGGGCATTGGAACTAGATCTCTCTAATGGATTCCTTGCTATGTATCCCTTCCAGAGCATTGTTCTCCCATCTGATGAGAACCTCTTGGAAGTCATGACCTCTTATGGGTCGTGATCAAAGAATCATGAAGATAGTTCTTTTACTATGTCAACCTCATTAAAAAAATGAAACAGGTCTAGAGCATAGCTCGTTGTCTTGTTTCAAGCTCGTTAAAAAATGAAACAAGGAACATGAGGATAGTTCCTGGTCTTGTGTCAACCTCGCTAAAAAATGAAACAAAAGGGTATGAGCATAGTTCCTTGTCTTGTGTCAAGCTCATTAAAAAATGAAACAAGGAATATGAGGATAGTTCTTTTACTATGTCAACCTCATTAAAAGAATGAAACAGGTCCAGAGCATAGTTCATTGTCTTGTGTCAAGCTCGTTAAAAAATGAAACAAGGAATATGAGCATAGTTCGTTGTCTTGTGTCAAGCTTGTTAAAAAATGAAACAAGGAATATGAGGATAGTTCCTGGTCTTGTGTCAACCTCGTTAAAAAATGAAACAAAGGGTATGAGGATAGTTCTTTTTCTTGTGTCAACCTCGTTAAAAAATGAAACAAAGGGTATGAGGATAGTTCCTGGTCTTATGTCAACCTCGTTAAAAAATGAAACAAAGGGTATGAGCCTAATTCCTTGTCTTGTGTCAAGCTCGTTAGAAAATGAAACAAGGAATATGAATATAGTTCTTTTACTGTGTCAACCTCATTAAAAAATGAAACAGGTCTCAGAGTATAGTTCCTTGTCTTGTGTCAAGCTCGTTAAAAAATGAAACAAGGAATCTAAGCAGAGTTCCTTATCTTGTGTCAAGCTCATTAAGAAATGAAACAAGGTCCCCTGGAGCAAAGTTCCAATTCGAGTCTTTGATTAGATCTTGTAAAATCCCAGTCGAGTCTTTCACCTGACCTCGTAAATGAACCTTCATTCCGTCCACCTGATAGCCACGAGTAGTCTACTTCGGTGAATGTAATGAAGCTTGGGGGGCATGCACCTAGAATCAAGTCATCATGCTGGGGGCATGTAAACCAATCTCAAGCATAGCTTTTTCATAGTTCAAGCTTGTGTAAAAATGAACCCAGCTTCTGTAAAAATGAAACTGAATCCAAGCATAGTTTTTCAGTTCA
This sequence comes from Pinus tabuliformis, assembly GCA_031772625.1. Classification (NCBI taxonomy): domain Eukaryota; kingdom Viridiplantae; phylum Streptophyta; class Pinopsida; order Pinales; family Pinaceae; genus Pinus; species Pinus tabuliformis. Next base: position 815,999,429 of record CM062820.1, on the reverse strand, counting down.
AGCTTGTGTAAAAATGAACCCCTCTCCATTTTAACCCTCATGATTGCCATTCTATAAGCCTCTTCCATCAGATGAGCCTTGGTTTTTCTCCTTCTATCATCACTATCTTCTTGGATGATCATATGCTTTCACTTGGGTGTTTTACCCTTTTTGAGGAGCAGTTGCAATGAGTGGTCTTATTAGCCAGCCTCTTCACATAAATCAACATGTTTTGAGAAGTCCCAACATCACTGAACCAGTTGCTATCCTAGACACCACTCGTTCCTCTAAGTGGAGTCCTCTTTAAGCTCTTTTTAGACTCTTGAAACATGAAAAGATTGTCGAGCACTTGTCCTTTTCAGCTCGTAAACAGATTGAAAACAACATCTACTCAATATAAGTTTAACCCTTTTTTGCACTGAGATAGATTACTTACGAAAAAGGAATACGTTAATCGAACATGGTCAATAGGTTCTCTATTGTATTATTTTACACTTTTTCAGACTTGATAGACAAATTTACAAATAATTACTTGTGGATTTTCCTTTTTGTCCCTTTTCAAACTCTCTAAACATGAAAAGGACTGAGTTCTCATTGTCATTAAACTCGTTAAAACATAAAATAGCGACAAACTTGTCCATCATGACAAGACCAAGTTTCAACTTCACTAGACTCATTAAAAAATCACATAGCGATGGATTCACCCGAAGGGTGGAATTATACTACAATCATATATTATCCTCCTCAAGATTGTTAAAAAATAAAGAGGTACTGGTCAGCAATGATTGGGAAAAATGGGAAAAGGGATAAATCACTTTATGGTATCAAGTCGTTCTTGAACATGACACTTTCACTTCATCTCTGTGACTATTTGGGTTGGGTTATCTGCTTGATGGTTATCATACCTATGGTCTATCACACCATCCATCACTTTGGTTTTGGGTCAATGTTGCCAATTCATTTAGTGTCGCTGACATGTTCAAGAGAAGTCATTCAGTAAACATGCAATACTCATAAACTTTCATTTTCATGACCGCCATTTCTGAACCTTGTGTCATCAGTCAAATTCTGTCTTCAAAATCATTACACTCATTTCGTGTCATTAATGGGGGATACATCAAAGCCCTCCTGCGATGAGTCGCTTCTTGTCGACATCAAGACATTATCCAAGAAGTTGACTTAGAAACACCCGTCTAGTACCTTGAGGCTTGCATACATCAATGGCAAGTTTCTCGCTTCCGATGACAAGTTGACATCACTAGCCTTCAACCGAAAGACTTTGTATGGTGTTCAACATCAAAACATATATTCACACCATGCATAATGTATTGTAGTACCTTGAGAATCATTATCATTATCGATGATCTCTCTCATGTCTGTTAACAGCTTACATCATTCGCTGGTAATCAGACAGTGTCTTCCCATGTTAGACTTCAAATCACATTTTCACATGGATAGACTTGTACTGAGCGAACGATTGGACGAGACAGAAGACCTTGGATCTAGTTTCATCCATCTGGGCTACGATTTCAGGAGAGTACTAAATCATCTGTATGATGGCTTTACATAGATGGTCATCCTATCATGGGTCTATATCTGTAGACGATTATCTAATTTATGTACATGTAATGAAAATTTTATATGTTGAGTATGGGTATGCCTTCCCTCACAAATTCATGAAAAAATCAAAGATATCATTATATTATGTATTGTAATCAATGTAGGTCACCGTTCACTTCAGATCCTCCTCATCACATTTTAAAGCATATCACTCGACATTATCATTTTTGACTTCATGCTTTAGGGGGAAACTGTTACAGGTCTATTTGGTAGCATCACTCACGCCATTCAGATCAGTACAATTAGGGCTCATCAAACCCTAATTTAGTTGTTACATGCCCTAGACAAGTCAGAAAGTTTCCTAGCCTGAAACATTGCTGAAATGCCTCCTTGGGACACCAGTGCAGCCTTGGTTAGGGGTAACTGTGCTGCATAGTAGGTAGGCCCATTCAAGCCTACACTTCAGTGCACTTAGGCCCGCTTGCACCCATGATGGGTAAGAATGAGCAAAATTTTCATAGGGTTCTAGGAATATTCCTTTATTCTAGATCATTCTAGAAGGATCCTATCTCTTATCTCATCCTATGAGCTCGAATTTGGATAGCCTATGGATCAATTAACTTTCTATCCTCTCATACCTTGCTCCATGGAAACTAACTCCAATTTTGGAAGGCCATTCAATACTAAATTTATGACATAACCACCTCCATTTCCCTATAAATTGAACACTCATCATAGTGATCAGGGGGTTAGAATTTGAAGATTGTAAGGAAATACTTTTGGTTTGATATTTGAGTTCATGTCAAGTAATGTTATGTTGTTGGCTTGGTGTGCTTTTGGTGTGACGAGGGTTGGATTGAAGTTGGATGACTGACACAGGATTGAACCAGATTGGGTGAAACTCTTCTTTCTACATTAATAAAGTTGTTTATTCCTTTTCTCATATTCTTGTTCATATCTATGATGATTATGTCTTTCAATGTTATCGATTCCATTGGTTTATAGTAGATAGATCATGTATGCTTTGATCATTGTTGTTTCTGTTTCTATTAACACAGGTACCGATTGATCGAATTCAGTTCAAGTGGGAGTGATGGGAGCAATTCAAAGGAGATCAAGGAAGTGAAAGACTACAAGTAAGTTCCTTCATCTCATTTATCTACTATAGGAAAAGGTTAAACTAATTTATTTCTGTTGTTCTAAGTGTAGCTACCCACTTAGGGAAAATGTGCTTATCCGTAGATAAAAATTCCATATAACAAAGAGACATGCCCCCCAAGCTTCATTTCATTCACCTAGGTAGATTACAAGTTACTAACAGTTGGATGGAATGAAGTTTAACTTACGAGATCAAGTAAAAGACTCAACTGGGATTTTACGAGATCTAATCAAAGACTCGAATTGGAAGGGGATTTGTTTCATTTTTTAATGAGCTTGAAAAAGGAAAAGATTCAAGCTCATGACACCTTGTTTCATTTTTTAACGAGCTTGACACAAGTAAAATAACTCTGCTCATGGAGACCTATTTATTTTTTTAATGTGGTTGACATAGTAAAAGAACAATCATCATATCCTTTGTTTCATTTTTTAAGGAGCTTGACACAAGACAAGGAACTCTTCTCCATATCCCTTGTTTCATTTTTTAATGAGCTTGACACAAGTAAAATAACTTTTCTCATGGAGACCTATTTCATTTTTTAATGAGGTTTACATAGTAAAAGAACTATCCTCATATCCTTTGTTTCATTTTTTATGGAGCTTGACAGAAGGCAAGAAAATCTGCTCCATAACCTTTCATCATAGACCAAAAGAGGCCATGGATTCAAATAGGTTCTCTTTAGATGGGAGAAGAACACTTGAGAAGGGATACATTCCAGGGATCCAAATGAAAACTCGGGCTCCAATGCCCATAGTAAATGATGTACTACATCATCCACTAAATCATCAATATATGTGGGCATGGAACAGATGGCCAAATAATTAACCTGTGGCAAGGGTGATGCCATTGGCATATGAGAACCATTTAGGGATGATGGTTGATTGAGAGTTGTTTCAGGACTAATGAATGTAAGTTCGCCAATGATCACAATGCTTCCTTCATGTAGGAAAAACAACACTCAAAAGAGAGAGGAAACAAGATCTTCGATGATGTAAACATTGTCACGACCAAGGAGTAGATTAAAATCTAAAAGGACTTGGACAACCATCAAGTCTATATTGACAATGTTCCCTCCCAAAGTAATAGGTAACTTAGGAATGATCCCTAATAGTTGATTGGTTCCTCTGTTAAAAGCTAACAGATTCTGGTTGACGGGGACAAGATGAGGAGAACCTAAATCTTGCCAAGAAGTTGAGGAAAGAATGCTAACAGATGTGCTCTCATCTATGATTCTGGTAGGTACGGTAATACGGTAAGGTTATACTGTAATATGGAAAGGCACATAATATGGAAGACGATATCCTTCTAGTCGACTCTAATCAAAAGAAGTGACTAAACTACTCGAAGGGGGTGTTGTAGGAATGTGAAAGTTTCCTCCTTGCTCTATGGGAGCAGGAAGACCGCTCTCATGCACCTCGGGAAAGGGAGGATTTCCCTCCATTTCATTTGAAACTGAAGAAACTAGAAGAACCCGAGTAGTATGAGGTTCACTCTCTACCGAAAAGGTACAGTTAACTGAAGGAGTCAAGTCTACCATTTTCTCAACCAATGGTTGGTCAAGAATAGACTCACGAGACTCACTTTCAAAGAGAGCGGGGTTGACCAAAGATGAATTTTGATCAAACATTGGATCATCTAGTGAAGGATTAGGGGAAAGCTTTTGATACCCAATTGGAAGACAAGGTTGAGAAGTTGTAAGGTTTTCCAACTCTTTGGAAGCTTCATCCATAAGAGGAGAAAGGTGAATGGGATGATTGCCTTCACACAACTTACAAGGAAATTTGAATTTTCTCTTTTCCCCATCGACCTTATTATTACTAGTTGAAGGTTTCTCACCAGCATGATCACTAGAGGCTGATGACAAAGGTCAATGTGAGCATGTGGACCACACTTCTAAGAAGTTTGGAATACCAGGAAAACTTCGAAGAAGGTGGTAGCCCCTACATAACATGCAAGGGAATTTCACATTCTGAGGCTGGTTGGAAGATTTTTCTTCATTACTTGCATTGGTAACAATAGTTTTTTGGTTGCCCCCTTGCTTATTTGGTTTCTTCTTATTCGTCCTCTTCTTCTTATTATTAGCTTCCTAGTTACTAGAATCCATAATTTCACCAAGCGAAGAGGAAGATCAAGGTGAAGAAATAGGCGAAGAAGGCAAGGGGTCAACTGTAGGATCAACATGAGGTTTATGTTGTTCAAGTGGAGGAGAACTTGGTTGAAAAGCAGTTTGGACACTTGGAACTACTGAGGTTGAAAATAACCAAACTAGTAGACCAATGGTCAATCTAGGAAGGGACAACGTTTCCATATAAGGAGCACCAGTATTTCCAAAAGAAGGAAAAGGACTAGGATTCCTGTCAGAGGGGTTTCCTTGACAAGTAGACTCAGGAAATGTTGCCATTGGTATCAACCTAAGATCTAATAAGGAGTATTTCCATAGGATGGATGTTGTTTCATAGTTAATTAATTGATTTTAGAACTTTAACAGAAATAAATAACTAAAAAAGGGGAATCTAGGCAAAAGGGTATACCAAGTATCCGTGAACTGCTATATACACCATAGCCAATTTATCTCCCTATAGGCTATGGGCAGTATGTTTTTCTTTTCAGTGATTTTGTTGGTTGTAGGTGTCATGGAACACCAAGGAGAGTTTTCCCCTGAGGGGGAGCGGTATGTAATAGCCCTGGCTTAAAATTTCATGTAATAAAAGTTAATAAAGGCAAAAAAAGACCAAGGTCAAGGGAAACTTATCCCAAGCTAAATGTTGGGAAAAATATCTCCTGTAATAACTTATTCCAATTGTCTCATGCACTATTTAATAAGACCTTCCACACTTGTTATGAGAATTCATCCACATATAGAATAATGATGACTTATCCATCCTTCACTACTTTGATATAAATATTTGGATTAGCAGAACTCTTTGAAAATCCCAATCTTTGTACATATGTGTCCATCCTAACATACCAAGTCCTTGGAGCTTGCTTGAGGCCATAAAGTGCCTTCTTCAACCTGCAGATGTGATTTTGATTGTTATGTACCTCAAATCCCAAGGGTTGTTCAATATACACTTCTTCATCAATCGTGCCATTCAAGAATGTTGTTTTCACATCCATTTGATGGATGTTCCAACCCATATATGTTTCCAAAGAGACTAACGGTATTATATTTGTGTATCTAGCGATAGGTTCAAATGTCTCTTCATAATCGATGCCTTATTGTTGAGACAAACCCCTAGACAGAAACCTTACTTTGTACTTGTCAATTATTCCATTTGCTACATGGTTAATTTTGTAGATCCATTTGGAAGTTACCACAAATTTGTCATTTGGCCTAGGAATGATTTCCCAAACTCCATTTTTCATTATAGATTGATATTCTTCATTCATAGCATCTTTCCATTCTTGATGATTGATAACTTCCTCAAAGGTGGATGGTTTTGCTTCAATTAAATTTGGCATATAGGCTACATACCCAGAATACCTTTTAGGCTTCTTGTTTTCCATGAATGTACCTTTAGTTGCAGTATGTTCATCTTCTTCTTGAAGAGTAGACTTTAACCAATTTGGTGTGTCAAAATAAATTTAGTATGGCATATACTTTATTAATGTTTCAGGTATAATCACCCTAGGGTCTTGGGTCGGTAATCCCAACAGAGCGGAGGGCATACAGCATAAAGAGACACACAAATAAGCAGTCCTAAAACTTAAACAGTTAAAATTGGTACAGAAGGTCTTACCCGTAGGTCTTATGTTTGAAGTCATTCCCGTAGGGTTCAAACCCTCTGCTTCCTCCTTGCACTTTAAGACTTGTAATTCATTCAAGGCAAAGCGTATACACCAAAAATAACTGAAATCATGTTCATGATATCAAGGTTAGATCATATAAGCATGTAACCAAATAAGCATTAACGTGAGATTTTATAAGCAAATCATGACATAAATTAATGCATAAAGACCATAATCATCAGGAACAAGAAAGAACCTATTTATTAATGTAAGCTCAAAAAAATACGAAATAACTACAACCTGATTCATCCACTGGCTCCAAGTGAAATTGTCCTTCGAATCCATCCTACCCAGGCCTCAGAAATCTCCCTCCATAAGTATACACAAGGATGTCATGAAGGGATGATGAACATCTCAAGAAGGAAATATGGGTCTCCTATTACTGGGAGTGCGGAAGGAACAAGGATAAATTCAGACTTGATCAAGGATGTAAACGACTATAATATCAATCTCTAATCCTTCTTCCTCCCTTAGGCCTCCCATGGAGATTTATTTATACTTCTCCAAATTAGTTTTTTCAATTGGGAAACAGTTGGCCCAAGGGCTATAGTAGGTAGGTATCCGGCCAAACCTGTAAGCCCTGCCCGAATTAAGGGAGATTATGTATTTTTTAATGTTTTAAAACATAAACGTGGGTTGGGTATAGGCTGACCCGCATGTACATGTGCTTTAGATAGCGCATAATCACGTATGGAATTCAAAACATTGTTTTTTAGAAAATGGACCAAGTCTGGTAGGGAAGGGTTTCCCTAGGCCATATCATAGAGCATCAAATATACCAAGGGTGGTAAATGGTGCTATAACAGATGCCACCTAATATATGAGGTCAGAAGGGTTACATGATGGCCGAAATGTATTAAGTGTATAGAAAGCAAGGATAATTTTAGGGGCGAATGTTCGCCCTTTTGCGAAATTAAGGGGTTTTAAATTTTTAGTGGGCGAATATTTTGTATCATAGTACATTTTTACAAATCACCTCAAATAGCCCACCTTATTTTAAGGGAGAGGGTAAAAAAGGTAAATTTAGCCCTTGAAATTAGGACTTACAACCTTCCATTCGCCCATTTTCAAGAATAGGTTTTATTTAAGTGAATCCATTCGCCCATTTTCAAGAATAGGTTTTATTTAAGTGAATCCTATGGGCCAGATACCATATTTATAAAAGAGGTATGGTAAATTAATAAAAATATAAATAAATGAGCGTATGGTAAATAAATAAAACATATTTTATATTTACTCCATAAGTCACCTTATATACATGTAAGGGTGTAAACAAATAAAAATATAAGTAAAGTGGAGGTATGGTAAATAAATAAAACGTCTTTTTATACTTACTCAAAAGGTATGGTAAATAAATAAAAATATAAATAAACTAGACATATCGTAAATAAATAAAATCTCTTTTTATATTTAGTCCATAACCCTCGTTCTATTTATGAAGGTTCAAGAAAGAGGTTTTATTTAAGTGAATCCTATGGGCCAAATACCATATTTGTAAAAGAGGTATGGTAAATTAATAAAAAACATAAATAAACGAGAGGTATGGTAAACAAATAAAACATTTTTTTATATTTACTCCATAAGTCACCTTATAATTAGGAACACTCAAAAAATGGGTTATATTTAGGTGAAACCTATGGCCAAAATACTATGGGACAAATACCATGGACTAGATTGTTATTAATACCATGCAAAAAACCATTATTAACCCTAATATTAGAATTAATAAAAATAAAAATGGCACATGGTATTGACCCATGGTATTCACCAAAATGGCACATGGTATTGACCCATGGTATTCACCTGGAATGTAGCCTATTTAAATGGGGGAATTAAACCAGCATGTAGCCTATGCTAAGATTCACTAGGACTTTACAAAGTTTTATTATTTAGTGAAAGACTCGCTAAGATCTTACAAGATTTTATAATTGAGTAAAATATTCAATAAAAATAAAAATGGCACATGGTATTGACCCATGGTATTCACCAAAATGGCACATGGTATTCACCTGGAATGTAGCCTATTTAAATGGGGGAATTAAACCAGCATGTAGCCTATGCTAAGATTCACTAGGACTTTACAAAGTTTTATTATTTAGTGAAAGACTCGCCAAGATCTTACAAGATTTTATAATTGAGTAAAATATTCGCCATGCCTGGTGAGAAATTCGCCAAAAAATTATATATACATATTATATTATTGATAAAATCGCCTTTCATTTTTCCTATATACCATGGAGATTCGCCCATTTATTATATTTATAAATTTAGGGGGGGTTCTTAAAATTTTCCCTGATAGAAAGAATCATGTGAGGACCTGAGAGGAGTTCACCAGATTTCAGCCTACCAAGCTAGTGGAAGAGATCAGAAAGAAAGTTGTTGTCTGAGGTGGGCATACCCATGCTCAAAGATAATAAATCATGTCCACATATCAAATACAAAAGCGGACCCAATATGTATACAAGTATAAAATAACTGAAAATACATAGTGGATCATCTGATCATATCCATATAAGTACATGTCACAATATCACATATAAAGAACTGATCAATGATGTTAAAGTAGAAAGTTGATCACTGAAGTCATAAAGCTGATCCAAAAAGTACCAAGTCAAATAGTGGAACAAAAGGCACTGCATGAAACTCGGGTGCCAACATATAGGTTGTCGTTGTGATGATTTGCAACATATAAGGTAGATGGTGTCACTTGTAGAAATAGGAGGAACTGGCAAGTGAACCAACAAATGTTGATGCAAACTCGAGGTCTTCACTGACCGTCGTGGTACATTTCTACACAATGGGAATAAATGATTTGAAGTCGACCATGTGAGAAATCATTTGATTATTGGTCATTGATGTATACCATTAAAAAATGTGAGACTACTCACCGATAATGATAATGAGAGCCAAGGTACCCAGTACAATCTAACAAGTGCAAATAAATGATCTTAAGTCGAACACTTGGAAGAATCTATCAATCATGAGACAAATATGTATTCCCACTGTTGATAGCAAAGGAATCTGCCACTGATGACTGAAATCCCTAAGGTACTGCCAAATGGACTCTAGGCCTTGTTCCCAGAGTAATGAGTTGAAGTTGATGGGAAACGATCTGTTGTAAGGAAGGCATTAAGGCATCCTTCATCAATCCAGCACGAGTGTAACCCACAGGCCAATAATGTGGAACGAATCGGACAAAGAAAGATGACTGAAGCATGTTTCTGTTATACACAAGATGTAGCTAGCACACAATAGAAATCCTTTGTACCAACCAAAAATGAACACTGACACGGAGGCGAAGAATCCACCAATGAGGTCAAATGGAAACTAATATATTGCACCAATCCCAATGTGTGATAATGAAAGTTGACGTCGAACACAAGGGAATCCACTCATTCAAAGACCCATGATACTAATCGATGTTGAGCGCAAGGTCACCTATCAATGATGGAAATAGGTCCAGTGTGAAACTCTAAGTCTACTCTTACAGCAATTTGTCGTAGTCGATAAGAGCAAGACCCGCCAGCAAGAAGTCAATGGAGACCTTCTCAAACCATCATGACAAAAAGACCAAATAGTTGATGTGATAATGAAGATGACTCTAAAATCCAAGGATGGCCAACTGAAAATAAGTCAAGGGACACTGCAGAAAGGTCGACTCAGGTTTACTTCCCTTGAACAAAATAATAACTCAAATGTGACAATATGGCAGCATATGATAACTTTGTATAAGTTTGTCATGCAAGAGGCACAAAAAAACTCTCCATATGATTGGAAGACATAACCAAACGAAGGAGTACTGACTCAATAACAAGGTTAAGGCTTTCCTAAGTAAAACTAAAGCCCATCCCAATGGAGGAAAGACTTAATTTTGAGTGCTTTGTTAAAGGGCAACACAACTGACTCTAGTTGTCATGAATCATGGAAGTAATGTCCTATTCCCGCTATTTTTGGAATATTTAATTTTTTTTACTTTTTCATATTTAGAAAACCTGAAATATATATATATATATATATATATATATATATATATATATATATATATATAATAATAAATAAATAATAAAAATAAAAATAAAAATAAAAATAAAAAAATAAAAATAAAAATAAAAAATAAAAATAAAAATAAAAATAAACAAATAATTAATTAATTAAAAAAATAAAAGAATGGTATAATACAGTGGAAAGAACGAGTTTCGAAGTACAGATGTTCTAGTTCCTAGGACTGGAACATGCCTATGCTCAATGCAAGGTGACAAAACTAGTCAATGACACTCAAAGGAATGTTCTTTCCACAGATAAAAGGTGTCAAGTCGTAGAGGCTAAGTGATTGCAAGGTTGATTTTGAAAAAATACATGGTAAAAAAGTGGCTTATACACGAGTCCAAATGAAGTTGGCTTAAGGCCAAAAAGGTACAAATAGTCAACATGCAATGCAACAGTACAACTCAACATGTGGGAGCCTCTAAGGTATAAAGCCAGAAAGATAGTGAAGAAGAAGGAGAATGAAGCTTCATCGCAAAAGTCATGGCAGGACTAAAGAGGACTCCCGAGCCTAAGAATAAAAGTTCAGCATGGTTGCCAACTGACAACAAGGTACTATCTAGGGCGCCCATGATAAGGTAGGCTCTACCACACAAGTTATGCCACTTCTAAGCAATGAGAAGGTTCTGTGTCATATCTTATTGGGGTTGATCCTAAGGCCAATATGGGAAAAGAAACTAAAAAATGAAAAATGCAAGTGAAAAACCTAACTTGTATGCCAGTTTCAAGAACCAATACCTGTCAAAGCAGATCAACCATAAAAATTCCCAAAGGAGAAATCTTCCAAGTTCGGTGGACATAATTAGGAACACTAGACATGAAGTTAATACATCCCATATATAAACTTTAGATAAAATCTTGTGTTATAGAATACAAAACTTGAAAATGTGTACCTTACATGTACAATATGGTACAAGGAACCATGCAGCCTTGCAACTTACACATAATAGTTCTTCAGGAAAAACCCCTTGCGGGGCTCGGGCCAAGGACTCCTTTGGTAGCTAAAACTCATGGCTTCAAAAAGTTCATCTTGTGAAGGCAACTCAACTTCCAATAAATCATGAGAACTAGAAGGATCAAAACATGGAATTAAAGGGTCCCATGTACCCATAAAAGAAATCACTTAGTCAACTGTTGAGACCAAGTCCCTAGAAGGAAAATAATATTTCAATGCATCCTTCTCAGAAGCAATTGAACATTGAGGATACAATGTCACATAGTTGACAAGTGACTGGGTAGATTCTACCTGAACACTTGGAACATACCAAGGGGTATTATGTAGTAAATTTGAATTGGGGGGTGATTATCAGATGCAAGCTGATCAATAGTGACAATATTTCTGTTATGAGGAAAATACATCACTCGAAATAGTGAAGACACCACAGCATTCATAGCATAGACAAAATCACGGCCAAGTAGCATATTAAAGTCTGAAGGGAGATCAACCACCATCATATCAATTAAGACAGTCTTCCCACATAACGTAATAGGAAATTGAGGAAGAACACCCATATATTCATCAGGTCTTCTATCATAGGATAAAAACTGATTATCAGCTGCTCACAACTTTGGAGAACCCAAAGCTTTCCAAGTCAAGGAGGATATAATACTTGTAGAGGATCCTTCATCCACCATACATCCATAGACATTTGTGGAATTAACTCTAACCCTTATTTGGAAAGGTGTAGCAGAAGGAAGACGAGGCTCGACAAGATTATCCCAATCATAGGAGACACTCCTAGAACTTAGAGGGAGTACATTTGAAGAGACCAGAATGCCCCCTAGACCAGAATAATCTGTACTAGAAATCAAGAAGACTTTGTTGTTAGGCACTTCACCCCCCAAAAGCAGACTGGAATCAAGCAGAGATTACACTAGCTCAATCACTTCATCAACCAATAGTTGATGAAACTGGTGAGAAACCATAACATATTTAGGAGTATAAGAACATTCAGACTCGGACCATATCCTTTGTACCACTAGAATACTAGGGCACAAATGAGTAAGATGGTCTCCCTTACATATATTACAAGGGAACTTAGGTTTAAATCTTCTACGCCTAGGTTTTTTATCAACATTCATTCTGCCAACATGACTAGCAGTGGTTGGTGGAGAGTCCCCAACATGAATCGCAGAGTTTAGTGACTCTTTCCCAAGAGAGATAGGACTTGTGCCCCCATCCCTACTCATAGAATCAGGTGAGTCAACATAAATATGACTCACAAACTTGCTAGTATGACTTGTAGTGACTAGACTTATGCCCCCAGCATGACTTGCAGTGGCTAAAATCTCATCTCCAACATGAATTGCAGTGGTTGGTGATGATTCATGGATAGAACTATTCTTCTTATTCTTCTTCTTCCTCTTTCTCTTCTTTTTAGATCTCTTATTACAAGAGGGAGGAGAAAGAGGAATCTTAGATTTCTCTTTTGAAGAAGATGAACAATTAACACCCATTTGATGCCCTTGAAATAAATTATTCATCTGAGAAGCTTCAAGAACATTTGGAATATTAGGAGTGGGCCATAGCCAAACTAGTAGTCCAACATTCAATCCAGGAATATTCAAAGTGGCCATCAAGGGGGCACCAACATTTCAAAAGAAAGGAAAAGCACAAGGATGCCCTTTTGAAAGGGTCCCTTGGTTTGCCTCCACATGAATATTGGCCATACCCAACTTATACGCAAATCCTTCCCTTATGGGATTATACAAATGACTTTCCAAGGAATAGAGATGCACAATCAAAAAAATTTCCCTTAAGGAGGAAACTCCACAACTTTCAAAAGAAACATCAACAGCCTTTCAAGACCAGTGGAGTGGCTGGTCAGTCACTCAAAATCTATGGTCCAATAGTGGCAAGACAAATCCACCTAAATCCAACAAAATACAAAGATAAAAGAGCATTCCACTATAAAGTCCCTCAAGATGCAACCAATCAAGCAACTTCTATTGGCTTAGTGGGGCCCGACCCAAGTTTGGAGGTGATTTAGCCAAACAAATCCAGGTACTACTGGCCCTTTCGGCAACATTCCACGGAGCGTAGACTGAGGTCTTACCTGAAGTAGTATGGGAGGGTGATAGAACTAGGTTTCCGCACCCTGGAGATGTCTGATGGTTTCAAGTGGTCCGCGGTTGCATACATTGCTACGCGCTCTTCCCTGTACCCCATAGCCTGAGATGTTGCCTTTGCGCAGCCCTACTCAGGGGATGAACAGTGTTATTACCCAAGTCCTCACTAATCATCCAATATTAGTTGGTTAACTTAGCTTCTTTGTATGTCTTCAGTTATACTTAACAATATTCACGATTCATACAAGTGCGCGCAGTAAATAAACAGTATGATTGCCAATGATATCAAACATGTAATAACTCAGAACAGATGCACAGAATTGGTAACAAAATCCCTCTTTATTAATCTCTTCTCCAGTCACAGACTCAAATCTACCTTACACACTAAGCTGTAGGGGTCCACGCACTCAGTTGCGGACTCTACTAGGCCTCTGCACACTCAGCTGCAGATCCTTTTCCTACTACTATGACCCAAGACCCACTTAGACTCTTCTTCTATGCTTTTCAATCTCATTTTATCCATTAGATTATATGATCTCGTTACAGCTCAGAGCCTCACTCTATTTATACAATCCCATGGTCCGTGGACCATGGGTAGGCTGACATTACATTCAAAACTTAGGGCGAACAACCCTATGACTCTAACATATATTTCGCGCTCCGCGCCCGCAATTCACGGAATCTTTACAACAATATTAACTCAAAACTTGGGCTTTGAGCCCCAAAATATGTCATCAGGGGATTCCATGCCCAACAGGCCCCCAACACAAACATTGTGACTCGCCCTTGATTCACTCTGTTGGCGCGACGATCTTGGCATGGAGTCCCTCCAACTAGTCTCAAACGGTCTTGATGTCCGCAGCGCACTAAGTTGCGGCTTGTTGAATATACTGCATCTGTTCTGCTGAGACCTCTATGTCCGGCGTGCTACCCCACATTTGCAAATGCATCCCCTAAATGTGCGCGAGCTTCCCTTCAATATTCACTGTGATTGTGAAGTCCTCGTCAATCCATGGTTGAACGCACGCTTTGAGAACTGCTTCCTTATGGTGTGCCGCATCCACCTGCTCCTTTAATGCCTTGGCTTGCTACATCCTCACAAGCCGCTAAGTGAGGAAAACTGTCTACGCAGTTCCTCTGATACTGTCGTACTATTGCTGGAGTTCTCATGCCTTTGTCTCCAAGTGTTGGATGTTGGGGTCCTCCTGCAAAGTCGTGAGGACCTCAAGTGCCTGTTCCAACATGTTGGTACAGTCGTGCACTGCACCTCCAATTTCATCCAACCCTGCTACAATAGTGCTAGCGCACTGTTCTCTGATTTCCAGGGGAGTGGAAGGTTGCGCCTTTAATCGCAGCTCGATAATCTAAAGATTCAGCTCTAGTTGAACCTTTGTCATCTCTTCTTGAGCCTCGCGGACTCCAGTTGCCAAACTGTGGATCCGCACTTCTACTGGTATATCTGCTGTGATGGCCAGCTTTGGGACATGTCATCTACCATCTGTACCAACCGTTGATTCTGCGACACCAACTCGTCGCACTGCAAGCTGAGCTATTCTATGTTTATTTTCTGCTCGCTAAGAACTTGGATCGCACAGTTCTCCCTAGCGTGCAGCTCTGTTGTTATCCCATCCTATAGCTGATATAACATTTCCCAGGGAAGGGCGGCCAGATTAAGGCCAAGGCCTTTCATCATGCTAACAAACAATCGATCCATCGCATTTGATGACACTTGCACTCCCTCTGGAAACACTATTGTGTTTACCATCCTTGCGTGCAACATCTGCTCTGCTGCTGAAGTGCCTACTGTGACGTGTGTTGACAGGGTACCTTCCTAAGGGGGCCACACCTGTAACTCCTATAGCTGCACCCTAAGGGCCCCCAACATAGTCTAATGCTCCTGCATGAACTCCTGAAGCGCTTCACTTGTGACATCACGGATCATCTCGCCAATGTCATGGAGATCACCTTCAATTAAGGTGATCGGGTCAATGGCCAACTTCGAGGCCTTGACCTTCTTCCTTGGGCCTGATCTCTCTACAATGTGTGGGCACTTTAACTGTGTGGACTCAGCTCCTGGGTTCGCGCTCCCTTATTCTGTTTCTATTTCCTCGGCCTCCTTCCCTGAGGACATTGCTTGGCCCTCATCTACCTGTGTTGTTGCTACCTCTACTACCTGCGCTACTGCTGCTACTTCTGCAGCCTTCTTCTGCTCCGTGGCTTTATGTGCTGCTACTCACACTGCCCCTACCTCAGCTACTGCTTTTTCCTTGCACCTTTTCTCTTCCAATTGGGTGACGCGTAGCCTGGCATCGTCATTTTTCTTTTGTGTTGCCGCCTTCTCTAGTTCTGCTAGATCCAGGGCACACCATTTTGGAAGCCATGTCTCAAACACAATAAAAATTGCATCGTTAGTGGCTACAAAAGGTAGCTTCATCCACTGCTTCACCGGATCCTTTCGTGCCCTGGTATAAATGTTGTGCATATCAGCTTTGAAGTCTGCAAAACTCTACAGACTATTGTGCACCGTAGGTGATAGGCGCGACGTCTAATTGATCCACATCCAAATTCTTGTCTCCATGAGCACCCAGAAAATTTTGGTGTCATGAATCCGCTTTGCATCCTTTGTGGCCCAATGTGAAGCATACTTCGCGGCCTTTGGTAACTCTCTATCAATGTTGGGGAATTGACTATCCTCCTGTAGTTCTCCCGCTATCAGCAATATGGATAATATTAGCCACGTGTAGTGGAAGGTTTTACCCTACTCTAGGGCTTCGCGAAAGTTTGTCAAAAATTCCTTGCAGAGGAATTCGGACCAGTTGAACTAGACCCCCTCCGCGCACTGCTTGGCCAGTCCAACCACCGGCGCTGGTACCTCATCGGCGCGGCTCTTTCTCATAATTTTTCTAACCAGGAGCTGGGTTGCTATGCGCACCCCTTTTTCCTTGATGCTGGAGATGGTGTAGCCCCTCTTCCTCTTCTCCAGCTTATATTTTGCCTTCATGGCTTCTGCAAGAGCCAAATCGCTACCTTTCCCGGCTATAGTCGCAGGGTCCTTTCCTTTACAGGTGAGCCAAGAGATATGGTGAATGAGGTCTACCATGATAGGAATATGCTCCTCCAGCCATAGATACCCATCATGCACCTAGCAGAGCAGCTTCCTGATGACGAAAATGGTGATGGGCACAGAGTGGAAATGTGGTATCCATAACAAGTGCAACAACCCGGCCTTTTCCACATCGCGCAGCAATTTCCACGACTCTAACGTGATCACTGCCCCCTCAATATTCTACTTCATCAGGTTCCCGGTATCTAGGTGCGGGAACTTCTCGCAGTCAGCGAGGTCCTAGTCTTCAATTTTCATGGTTGGCAAGCAGCCTAGGTGCGTGCCCTCAAATACAATGCCATCAGGGAGGAGCAGGGTCTAGAGTGAACTCCTCATTTCATCCAGATTCTTCGGTACTTTGGCTTTCCCTTTCTGCAGAGGGACATATGCAGGTAGTTTTGTTGTAGAGCACAATGGTTGGATATCATCCTCCATGTCTTCTTCTTCTTCTATTACGGCGATCAGGGCCTACAAGTCTTCTTCTTCCTCATCTCTTTCTATTGTGACCACTTTCCCCTTTTTTTCCATGGATAGTTTTTTGTGTGGCGGATTCCTCGGGGACATGCGTACTAGACCCATTGCCTATTTATCCTTCTTGGGCCTCGGTGTTCGTAGTGATTTTGGGATTTCTGTCACCACCCTGGCACCTTCTGGAACATCCTCCACCATTTGGGTCTACGCGGCCTCGTCGGCGATTACCTCTTCAATTCCCAACCCATCCTTAGTGGCCTTCGTCATCTCTAGGCTATATTTTGTCTCTCGCGAACTTAGGGGCCCAATTATCGCTCAGCTCTCAATGCTCTGTGCTCTGCTCAAGTGCTCAATTCTCAAATGACCAAGTGTTGTTCGTTGGCCATCCCTTTATTTTTTATAGCACCTTTTGAATTCAAATTCAACCGTTCCCCCCAATTTCGGGCTATCAATGCATTCTTGGCAGTAAATTTTCCCAAATCTTGCCCATAAATCGCGTCTTAAATGCCCGCCGCCCACTCCATTTGGCCTCAAATCACACATCCCATCATGAATAGTGACCTCAACAATCATTTCCCAGCCAACCCATGTGACAGCGTAGCCCTCCGTGCATGGTTGCGAACCCTGTGACGTTCTACTCCTGCGCGCCTCTCCCAGAGTGCATAGCTCCCAAGGTGAATAATTTATAGTCCCACACTCCCTTTCAACTGCCTGGAGTGTTAATATTGTTCTTCCTATGGCTAGTCAAGTGGTCGCACCACCCGTGCGGGGCTCCATCTCATCCTTTTTCATTGTTCACGAAAGCATCCTACCTTCTATTGTCGAGTCCTACATCGTGCGCTTCACCATTTGCAATGCACTTCCCTGGTCACTATGCTTAGCGATATGTGGTCCAAGCCAATGTGGCAGACTAACCAACTCACGGCAATAGTTCTCTAACCTGCTAGTACGTTCATATGCACCTTGACTTTCCATCCTCGATTTTTCGACGAGAAATGCTTCCTTTATTTCCTCTTCCAGCTTCTTGACCTTCACGTCCATCAAGGCACTTTTGTCCCTTAGTCGTACCCGATCTTTTTCAAGTTTACAGAGTCTAAAGTTTCCTCGTTGGATTTCTTCCTCAAGTCCTATATGTTCTATTTCTCGTAGCTGCGTGATTTCTTCGTTTCGGGCTTCGCAGACTGTCGAATCTACAGGTGTTGTTACGCACGGACTCGACTTTGCATGCTCCTCAGAGATTATAGACCCTGCTTCATACTTCAGCTTCGGAACTTCTCTCACGGTCAAATTTTTGTACATATTCTGATATGCCCATCAAACCGTGGGTACACGTAGGTCCCAGTGAGTGTGTTTCACATGGTGGACAGTGTTTAGCACTTCGCGCACCTTGTCAAAGGCTTCCCCGTGTATGGTTTTTGGCGCACCAGGTTTTATCATACTTCACTGTTCACGCACTTGTCTTGCCTGCTTCTGCTTGTTGTTCCTGTTTCCTAACGTGAGCGCGGTGTGCATTCGTGCGGGCTGCGTACCATACACGTGTACCCATCTGAAAGGTGGGTACGCAGGCTATTTCATTCATCATGCCCGGCTTCCATTCGTATCTGAGGCTTCCAAAATCATAGGCACATCATCCTTCTTTAGTCATGCCAATCCTCAAAAATTCTTTGATGTGAACCCCACCACCTTGTGGGCATTACGCGCAGCGTCTATTTCAGCGCGTCAAAACGTTATTGTTCGGGTACTTCCTTTTCAAACTTGTTCAGGAAATCATCTACCTCGCTCAACCCGTCATATATAGGTAGATTTCTTGCCTTTGTTGCTACACAACATAGTGACCTTATCATCATGTTTCAATTGAGTGTGGTTACCTCGTGTAACCGGTTCTTCCATCGTTCTACTTCTTCATCTAAATCTGAAGTGTAGGAGTTTTCGCGCTCCCATGAAACCTTACCATCTGCTATTGGATTCACCCAATCCTACTCTAGTGTGGTTATCTTGTAGATACAGTCGAGCTCGTCATCACTATCATCATTGCGCACCGGTTTTGTGTAGCGCGCTCCTTCCGCAGGGTCTAGTGGTACCACTACACGTAGTGACTTTTTCTCAAAAATCATTTTGCACTTCTTCAAGTTTATGACTCCATTCATATCAGTGGCCCAATCTATTCCCAGTAGCGTGGGATAGGGATTGCTTTCATTGACAATCTCTATCACTTCAAAATCTGCAAGTGCGCTCGCACCTTCAATATCCACCGTTACTCCTTACAATCTCCCCATTGGTAGGATCTTTTACTGATTCGCCATTCTCAATTGAATAGGAAACCACTACAATGTGGGCTTGCCCATGCGTTCCCATGTCTGCTTTGGTAGGACGTTTGCATCCGATCCTAGATCCAAAATCACTTGATCCATTTCATATTCCCCAATTTGCGTAGTTAATCACATTTCCCTTCCTATTCGCAATGTATGTTTCCCGAGCTTTCGGACTACGCGCAGTTCTCATGTCCCAGCGACCTCGTGATAAGTTCCTGCAGTCCCTTCATAAATTTCTTGTCTTGCAGCAGCTTCATACATGTCTCCAGAAAGGTAGTGAGCATTGAAGGATCCATCTCTGGTTCTAGTTGATCCTTACTACCTGAAGTGGAGGCCTCTGTGAAGATCTTCTTAGCTTCCATGAATGTCTCCTTCATGAGCTTCAAATCAAATTCAGGTTCCTTTGTAGGAGCCTTGCGAACCCATGCACTTTCTTCAGGCTACTTACGTTTTTCATCTCATGTCATGATACCACTTCGAAGCACGATGTTTACATTCCGATCCTCTTCGCGCGGCTCAAACCTCATCATTTGTAGGCTCTGAGTCAGGGGAGGCTGGAGTACTCCTTTATCTCACAGCCTCGCTACCAGTGTAGGGCAGTTCTCCGTCTCATGATAAAATTGGGTACAATATAAACATGATGCTCTCGTCAGATTTGTACAATCATGGGCATAATGCCCTGGCCCTCCGAAATTGTAACAAATCAGCTGTCTGCGACCCCTTCCTGGTCCCATTCCACCTCGACCTCGGCCACACCCCTGAAATCCAGCGTGCGCCATCCCTGCATTTGGATCGAGGGCTCATGTTTCAGTCTACACTCTATAGGAAGGAGTCTGATCCATCATCAACTCGTAACTTCTACAGGTGCACTCATCATGGCCTATTGACCTACAGAAATTACAAAACAATTGTTGGGGCGTCTGTGTATACTTTTGTAATAGGTGATAGTTATCTGTAGCGTGTTTTCCTCCTATCTGAAAAATTGTGCACCATAATGCAGACGTTGCGCTCGGTGATGCTTGTGCCTCTAGTCTTAATGGCATCGACCCTCCTCTTGCCAAGTAGTTCATGAAGACTGGACAATGGTCCTTGTCATGCCCCTGGCCTTTGCATTTTATGCACCAAACCTCCTTGCGCACCTCTGGGTGAGTTGTCATGTCTTGCTTTAAACTCTGCATATCCAGACATAAATTTTTCAGTTGCACGTGGATTTGTTGCACTCCCAAGCTAGGATTTTGTATTGGGGTCTTGTGCAGCCTCATTGCAATTTCTAAAGCTTCGGCCTAGGTGGATAAGTTCTGCTGTGACAGCATGGTCCTTATATGTGGCATTAGGGACGCTACAAACCATGTGCAGTGTTGTCCATCTGTCAAGGTCATGTTGGCTTCAAGAATCATACTCTTTAGTCTTTGATCCAGATCATAGGTGGTCTCGCCTGGAAGCATCGCGATTTCCTTAAACCCGATAATCGATTGTGTCTCTGATTGTGGCCTACTAAATTCCCTGTTTAGCGCAGCCTAGATATTTGCGATCCCCACATTTGGATGGTCATCGGAATGCTTGATGTACCATGTTAGTGCGCGATCTTGCAACGCACTTACCAATGTTTCCTTCTTTATATTGTCATCCATGAATCCTTTTGCTTCCCATATAGCCTTTACCATGAACCAGAATTGGTCTGGATCTTCGTTCCCTACTCCTCTGAATACTGACAATTTTATTGCACTCGCCATATTGAACTGTGGAGGTGGCGGAGGTGGTGTGGGTGAAGTTGGAGGTGAAGATGGTGAAACTGGTGGTGGTGTGGGTGGAGGTGGTATGTGCAAAATTCGCTGCCTTATCAGACTAATCAAGCTTCTCAGAGAAACTTTCACGAGCTCCTCCTTTCTCTCCCATGGAGGTGAAATCAAGGGACTAGTCTCTATTTCTTCACTACTTTCGTTTCTATAGATCCTCCCACTTCGCGTTGCCCCAAACATCACTTTATTCACATAATCCATTTTTCACACAGTAGCATTTTAATCCAAGTGTTCAAATATTTAATGTACTTACCTCGCGGTCCTTTGAGGAGCATCACTCCACCTCATTGTAGCTAATTGTCGTATCTACTGCGAACTCGGTGATAACCCTCCTATAATTCGATCGAGACAATGGTCCATATCACATGTAATCTTATCTTCCGATGCTTCTAGTCTGCGCACCAATTCTGGAGTCCACATAATCGATTTGTCGAGCCTATACCTTCCCTAACCGTCTGCTAGCTTCCCGATCCACTCATACAACTCAGAGGGAAAGCATGCAAAGAAAATTTTGTGGATTTCCGTGTACACGTAGTGCTCTAACCACTATTCCTTGGATACTCGCGAATTTCTATTTTCTTGCGTCGCGAACTCATGAATCTTTCAGTCCAACCACCCTTCAATCTCTTTATTTGTTGGATTCTAGTGAAACGAAATCAGACATCCCTTATCTAGATCCTGGTCCCGACAACGGAACCATTTGTTGGCTTAGTGGGGCCTGACTCAGGTTCAGAGGTTATTTAGCCAAACAAATCCTGGTACTACTGGCCCTTTTGGAAACATTCCATGGAGCACGGACTGAGGTCTCACCCGAAGTAGTATGGGAGGGTGCTAGAACCAGGTTTCTGCACCCTAGAGATGTTTGATGGTTTCAAGTGGTCCGCGGTTTCATGCGTTGCTAGGCGCTCTTCCCTGTACCCTGCAACCTGAGATGTTGCCTTCGCATGGCCCTACTCAGGGGCCAAACAGTTTTATTACCCAAGTCCTCACTAATCATCCAATATTAGTTGGTTAACTTAGCTTATTTGTATGTTTTCAGTTATACTTAACAATATTCACGATTCATACAAGTGCGCATAGTAAATAAACAGTATGATTGCCAATGATATTAAACATGTAATAACTTAGAACAGATGCACATAATCGGTAACAAAACCATTCTTTATTAATCTCTTCTTCAGTTACAGACTCAACTCTACCCTGCGCACTTAGCTATAGGGGTCCGCGCACTCAGCTATGTACTCTACTAGGCCTCTGCACACTCAGCTGCAGAGCCTTTTCCTACTACTACGACCCAAGACCCACTTAGACTCTTCTTCTATGCTTCGCTATATCATTCTATCCATTAGATTATATGATCTCTATACAACTCATAGCCTCACTCTATTTATACAATCCCATGGTCCGCGGACCATGGGTAAGCTGACATTACATTCAAAACTTAGGGCGGACAACCCTATGACTCTAACATACATTTCGCGCTCTGCGCCCACAATTCGCAGAGTCTTTACAACAATATTAACTCAAAACTTGGGCTTTGAGCCCAAAAATATGTTGTGGGTGGATTCCATGCCCAAAAACTTCCAAGTATTTCCACTCCAAGTGATGAGAACCAGACACCAAAATACAAGAAATTGAAGGGACCTTCCGAAGATAGTTTGTGATAATTATGGCCCAAGCCTACCAACGAAGGTAACATAAATAGTTACGTTGATCCCCAAACAAAATCCTTTTCTGGTGAAAGTACCCAAGCATCGCAAGGGTACCCTCCAGAACTACTAATGAACGTGATGCAGCATCTGCCTCAGGTGTCGCGGGATTCCCTTCCGTAGCGACCTATGTGGTCCCTAGGAATAGTAACTATGGACACCAGTTCGTATCAAAATCCGGGTGGAATGGTCTCAAGGCGGGATCCAACTAGTAAGAGAGGGGGTATCTCTCTTTCCTTGTCTTCACTCTCCCTCGTTCTTGACTCCCAGTAGAAAGGAGTTTTCTCGGTCTTTCTAACGATACTAGATTTCACTCATTATTCAACAACTATGTTTAGCAGTTTGAGTCACCTTGGAGATTTAACTCTCCAATCACCTATTCCAAGGCCTTAAAGAGCTATACTTGTTGATGTAATTAATGGCAAATCAAAAAATGTTCTAGTTCTTTTTAATTAAGCGCTTGATTTTAAAAAGGTTGTTCTTTAGGTCACGGGTAAAATGAGAGTAATAGAAACTTAGCTATATGCAAATGCAACTATTTTCCTTCGATGTAAAGATATTTCTATAAGGTTTTACTAATAAAACTAAAAAAAAAAAAAAAAAAATCAGAAAACAAGCTCCACACACTCAAAATCTAACAAAAAGACTAAAATGCCTTAATGCAAACTATAATGATGGTGCAAGATTCTATGGATGCTCATACAATAAGCAAATGTGTTCCTTCAAAAAATCAATAGGCCAACTTGACTAGAAGGAGGGCACAAATTCAATGATAAACTTCCCTCGAAACCAAGCAAAACCAATCAAAAAAAGTTCCCAAATCCTCAAAAATAATTAAGAAACAAAAAAAAAAATGAAAAGAAAAAGAAAGGCAAGAACGATGTTTTTGTCTTTTTCTTTTTTAAATAAGCCAAAGAATTTTTTATGAAAACAAAGACTACTAAAATTCCAAGACCAAAAACAAGCATAAAGAGTCCCAAAATTCACAAGTTATGCACATCATTAATATAATAAAACTTGAAACGACAAAGGACTATAGACTTCCATAGATTGATCTGAACAACAATATAAAGGATTTCAGCAAACCAAAATAACTTCAAGAAAGACTTTCAAGATCTCCAAAGAGGCACTCAAAAACCATGAAAAACAAAATAGGTCAACCAAAAAAGGAAAGAAAAGCAAAGAAATCTGAAAGTTGGGATATAAACAAAACTGCAACCAATTTCTTGTTCCGCAAAGTCATAAAAACCAAGAAATTCTACAAGAAGCCTTGAACCCAAAGCCCAAACTGAAACTTTACTCAAAAAGAAAACCCTAGGTTGACTAGGTTTTCAACAAGAATAAGGTTAGAAACTGAAAACATGAATGAAAGCAGAGCTTTACTGACAGTGAATGACCAGAAAACAACAAAAACCATCAGGCAACAATCTTAACTAGGTCCAAGATTTTGAAAAAAATATTCATAATAAGGTATACGCGATTGTGTAAAGATAAAGAAGTGTGTATACATGACTGAAATATAGGAAACTCAAGTATATGTGAGTTTCTTTGAAGAAACTAGCGTGTATACGCTACTATATCCTTCGAAAAGCACGTATATAAAGCCCAATAAAGAAAAACAAAAATCCCATGCCTGATCCAAAAAATCAGACTTGATTCCCAGGAAGAAAACAAGTCATAGACACTGTATAAGCAAGAAATCAATCAAGAAGGCCCTGTTCAAGAAGAAACAACCCAATCTAGGAAAAACAAGAATACTTTCCCCAGTGGAGTCGCCAATTTTGTTTCAGGTATAATCACTCTAGGGTCTTGGGTTGGGAACCCCAACATAGAAAAGGGCATACAGCATAAAGAGACACACAAACAAGCAGTCCTAATACTTAAACAGTTAAACTTGGTATAGAAGGTCTTACTCGTAGGTCCTACGTTTGAAGTCGTTCCCATAGGGTTCAAACCCTCTGCTTCTTCCTTGCATTTTAAGACCGTAATTCATTCAAGGCAAAGCATATACACCAAAAATAACTGAAAGCATGCTCATGATATCAAGTTTAGATCATATAAGCATGTAAGAAAATAAGCATTAACGTGATATTTTATAAGAAAATCGTGACAGAAATTATGCATAAAGACCACAATCATCAGGAACAAGACAACACCTCTTTATTACTGTAAGCTAGAGAAAATACAGAAGAACTACAACCTAAGTCATCTGCCATCTCCAAATGAAATCGTCCTCTAGACCCGTCCTACCCAGACCTTAGAAATCCTCCTCCATAACTATACACAAGGATGTCATGAAGGAATGATGAACATCTCAAGAAGGAAACAAAGGTTTCCTATGACTAGGAGTGCAGAAGGCACAGGGATAACTTCAGACTTGATCAGGGATGTAATCTACTATAATATCAATATCTAATCCTTCCTCATCCCTTAGGCCTTCCCATGGAGATGTATTTATACTTCTCCAACTTAGTTTTTTCAGTTGGGAAACAGTTGGGCCAAGGGCTATAGTAGGTGGGTATCTGGTCAAACCCGTAAACCCTTCTTGAACTAAGGGATATTATATATTTTTTAATGTTTTAACACATATACGTGGGTTGGGTATAGGATGACCCACGTGTACAAACACTTTAGATAGGGCATAATCGCATATGAGATTTAAAACATTGTTTTTTAGAAAATGGACCAAGTCTGGTAGGGAAGGGTTGCCCTATGCCATATCATAGAGCATCAAATATACGAAGGGTGGTAAATGGTGCTATAACAATTAATAATGGTATTTTCTGTCTTCATGGAAAACCTTATTGGATATATCTATCTATCTATCTATCTATCTATATCTATATATATATAGATATATATATATCTATATATATATATATATATATATATATATATATATATATATATATATATATATATATATATATATATATATATATATATATATATATATATATATATATATATCTATATATATATATATATATATATATATCCAAAAACTATAAGAAAACTTTGGGCCAAGTTTAATCCAAGAGGGGGAGTATGTAGTGTCCCACCTTGGCAAGGTTAGTTTTGTGGCACTTAGAGAGGTGATTTTGGTGAAGTGATATAACATTATGCATATCAGACATATTTATATGCTTATATTTTATAGACCCGATTTGGATCACCTGGTTGTTGTGTGCTTATGATAATATCTATGGTTGTGTATAAGACTGATTTTGATTAAGTGCATATTATCAATGTTTTCTCTTTTGGTATCCTAGTTTTGAAATAGGTGTATAATATGGGTGGTGATCCAGGATTGAGACACATATATCCTATAGGGCATAATCACATATGGGATTTAAAACATTGTTTTTTAGAAAATGGACCAAGTCTGATAGGGAAGGGTTGCCCTAGGCCATATCATACAGCATCAAATCTACCAAGGGTGGTGAATGTTGCTATAACAATTAATAATGGTATTTTTTGTCTTCATGGAAAACCTATATATATCCAAAAACTATAAGAAAACTTCGAGCCAAGATTAATCCAAGAGGGGGAGTATGTAGTGTTCCACCTTAGCAAGGTTAGTTTTCTGGCACTTAGAGAGGGTGATTTGGATGAAGTGATATAATATTATGCATATCGGACTTATGTATATGCTTATATGCTATAGACCTGATTTGGGTCACCTCGTTGTTGCGTGCTTATGATAATATCTATGGTTGTGTATAAAATTAATTTTGATTAAGTGCATATTATTAATGTTTTCTCTTTTGGTATCCTAGTTTTGAAATAGGTGTATAATATGGGTGATAATCCAGGATTGAGACACATAGATCCATGGATAATCATGATTATGTGGAACATATGGTTAATTATGATTTATGGATGATACATGATTTGTAATATTATATATGCTTAAGCTTGTACTAAGTAGGATGTGGAAAGGGACCTAGCCATTTTCTGTAAGGACCACATCCCGACTATATACATTTTATTTTTTTTATTTTTTTTATCACAGCAAAATACAACTAGAAGAGAAACACATTGGGAAATCATTTTATTCAACACTGTCTAACACATTCCTGACGCTCATTTCAGGAAAAATATCATAACATTTACATACGTTTAACTAAGATCAAATAGTAACGAAATACATATGTACCGTTCACCAGAAGGCGATACTCCGCTTGCTCTGTTGTTACTGGTATTCCCTTATTGTCGGTCACCTCCGCGACTGAATGATGACGTACTTGATCTGAATGTGAAGACCCACCGATTAACCTCCCAGCCTACTCCTTGGGTACTCTTTTTCCCCGCGGACCCTCGAGCTGCAATGGGGTTGTACAATGGAGGAAAGCACTAGCTGGTAGAGGAGAGCACACCTTGGCTCAAGAGTCCCCTCTCTAAAATCCTCTACCTCACCAAACTCACTATAGCTTCATAATCACTGCTCTGACCTCATCTCATCCATCCAACAATAGGGTTCAAAAGTCCCTTCTCCCATGGCTTGCCCCTTCTTTTATAGGAGTCCTCATAGGTGACACTTGTCATGTCATGCATAATTAATTATTTTTTTTATAATTCAATAGCTTGATTATTCACCCACCCATGTGTCATTCTCACATCAAGGGTCTCCCAAAATTATTTACTTAAATTTTTATTTAAAACTAATATTTTCCTCACCTCAACAAGATTCCTATTTCTTCTCCTAGTTGTCTCTTTATCCCCCCCCTTTTATTCCTTAAATTGTGTTCATTACTTGAAGTCAATTAATGGGTCAAGATTTTATCCCCAATCTACTCCCTAATTTAACTCAGGTTATCTCTTAGATGGATATTCTTATGTTGTTTGTTGCCACATGGAGGTTCTTTACATTTCTCTAAATTTAATTTATTATTCTTATTTTAATTCACATTCCTCTTTTCTTAATTAAGTTTAATTAGTGAGTGACAAGAATTGAGAAGAGTATTTCTGAAAGAATTGCTCTGCGGCTCGGGAGAACAGATGGCTAGGTTTCTTCAAACCCTCAGTGCCGCCGACACAAGAAAATCCAGCGAAGGAGCAGTGAGCGCAGGGAACCCCTGCATGAACCCGCGTGGAAGCATAATCGATCCATGGATCCGGCTTCCCTCTGCAATTATTCGGCCCTCGGCGACAGATCAAGCCTCCTCCAGATCTCGGACGAGCTCCCAATATCTGCTCCAGGGGTTTTCACACAGGGTGACGATTTCCTTTAATATAGCAGAGCATGGCACGGTCGGAGCAGGCCACCAACGCCCAGATCCGAATCCAAAAACGCAGTACCAACTCAATCTTGAGCCTTTAACTCAGCATAAGGGCACGATGAAAGTGATCTGCCCGGAAGTAACTGCGGAGGAAGAAGACAAACAGAAGGGGGCTCCTCTTCAATCGATCGGGATAAGGAGGGGAGGCATAGACCTGATGCCTGAGTTTTTACCTACGCTGGGCGGCTCGGAACTGGAAGCAGAATTACTGTGGCTGCATCTGGAGCCGCTATGGATGCATCTGAGGGTAAAAAGAAAGCCCTTATACGCAGAAGATAGACATACAAACTCCAGAACCAACAACGAGTCGCCAGATCCGGAGAACAAACATGCAGATCAGGGCCGGATCAAAGCAGATCTGTCAGATCTGAAACCAATATTCATCAGATCGGTAGAAGGCAGACATTATTGTGTACAAATCAAGGAAGGGATGGAGGTTCTGGAGTTAAAAAATCAGATCCAGACCAAGCTGGGAATTCCGGTAACATGTCAAAATCTTTTATTCTCAGGTCTGTGCATGCAGGACCAGCACACTCTCCAGCACTATGGAGTTGTTAAGGATTCAACCATCACCCTCAATCTGAGGCTTCTAGGCGGCTGCAAGGGAACCAGCTCAAAGAATACAGGCTCCTTCCGTGATGCCGTCAAAGGAAAGGAACCAGAGCAACACAGATCAGAACCCACACCAGAGCTTCCAGGGCCATACATTGTGGAACAGAGGCCAGAATCACCTCTGATTACAGTATCACTGCCGGAGGTAACAGATCTATACACAGATTTAACTCAAAATGTTGTTATATGCAGATTCAACGGTTATTGGCCCAAAGCAGATGCACTGCATCAATGGGTATATGCTTCATGGACACCCAATTGTGAAATATATTTGTGCCCTAAAGGATTCTTCATAGTCAGATTTAGCACAGAACTGGAACGGGACAAAACCATTAATCAGGGGCCTTGGTTTTGGGGCAATGCTGGCCTCTTTATCACCCCCTGGTTCCCGGATTTTAATGCCAATACCATGGTAGTATCGACGATGCCAGTATGGGTGAGGCTACATAACCTCCCACTGCACTTTTGGCATCGAAAAGCATTAACAGCCATTGGGAATTCTTTAGGGAAACACCTTAAAATAGATGATGACAGAGCCAACCGGGGAATTTTCACATATGCCAGAATATGTGTAGAGGTGGATCTAAGTCAAGGACTCCCAGATCACGTCACATTGAATTTTAATAATTCACTGTGGACGCAGCAACTTGATTACGAGAACACGGCATTCAGATGCCGAGGCTGCCTGCAGACAGGGCACCTACAATATGCATGCCCACTGTCTCGTAAGGAGCCCAAAGGGAACAAGAAACAACAGCAAAAGCCAAAAGGCTGGCAGAACACCGAACCACTGGAGGAGGATGCACTGAACACGGATCCCTTGAACGCACAAAGCAAGCAGGAAAAATTGCAGGAGGAGAACACCGAAGGACCCAAATTGGAACCAAATAACTTGGGACGGCAGCAAGAATTACAGCTGGAAATTAGCGGGGCCAAAAGAGCACATAGCTCCGAAGGATCGGACTCAGAAAAGGAACAACTGGTGTACACAGAGGAAAACCAACTTGCCATAATTGTTCCCACTCCAAATGCTGGAGTCTGGCGTAAAGTAGAGAAGAAAAAAGGAAGGAAAACATAGGTCCGTAGATATTCTAATTTTCTGCCGTATTCCTGTCATCACAGGAACAGTTTTTGCTCCTTTGAGATTTTTATATTCTGTTTAGCTGCCTGTTCTTACAGGTACAGCCATATGCATATGCTTCTAGCATCTACAAAATGTAATTTTATCAATATGAATAAAATTACGATTTTTTCCCAGGGGAAAAATTTTTAAGTTTAATTAGTTTAGGATTAATCTTTATCCTTACAATTATGTCCCTCTTTCCCCTTTTTACCTAATTAAACCACATAATCTTCTTAGTATTTTCCAACATGGGAAGGGTAGAGTTTTTAAGGTACTCTATTTTATTTCTTCCTATGATCCTCCTTATTCCAAGTTTTATTTTTTATTTAATTACCTTGGTTTCTAATCATCATTTACCCTTGATGTAACTTTACCTAGTTTTCATTCCTTACTTATATTTATTTATTATTATTTATTTTTAATGATTCCAAGGGTGCCAAGCTTGGTTGTGCCCTTCAAGAACTTCCCTAGAAGTTCCACAGGTGCCACACCTAATAGTTTAATTGTGATGCCAAGGGTGCCAAGTTGGTCATGCCCTTCAAGAATTTCCCCTGAAGTTCCAAGGGTGCCACACCACTTGCCCTTCAAGCATCCAGTGACTATGAGGGGAAAGTATAGTGCAACGTCATAGACCACTATCATCTCTTATGTTGCCTGCTATAGTGAGACTAATGGTGTCGGGGATCAAGGAATCTGCCTTGATGCGCGCCCCCCAGTAAACTCCTCATGAGCGACCCAACTTTGGGACCTGCCCTCATGGTATCGTGATCTTCAAGGCGAAGGTGTTTCAACCCTTCCAGCCCAAGTCACGACGGGAGTGCTAGTGGGTGAGATCAGGGACTCTGTCCCACCCCTCCCATGTAGTTCCATCCACCTGTACAACCCCATCACCCATATGTGGGTCATTCGGTCAAGTAACTAATCTGTGCCTGCAACCATTGACATATCATCAGAATATAGTTAAACATATATGGCAGATTTCAAGATCGACTTAGACTTTAAAAGATAAAATAATATGAATTTTCATCAAACCAGGTGTCATCGACATGTCATATGCGAGTGCCTCTGATGGTTTCCTGCCATACTCAATAATCATCAGTAACATGGTTTCTCAATGTTATTCATTATCATAATAGCATCATTAACAATTCCTGGTCATTCACATCATTGTCCATTGTAAGTCTGAACTAAAGGAAGTAGGTAACATAGTGGACACATCCCTCATGGCTATCATCAATAATAATCAATGGAAACATACATATTCATTAATCTATCAACATCGTAACATCGTAGAAATATACCTATCCATCAAATTTATCATCATTATGCTTTTAGTAGAGCGCATACATATTCTTTACTACCCTCATCATAAATTCAAATAGAGACCAACTTAACTATTTAATGTTGCAATCATCAGAATACTGATAGATAAGATACATAACCATTCATGCTATCATAATATCAATGGAAAGCATTCATAAACATCACAACCATGAATATCTCAATCACTAATAATAGTGTCATGTGTCCAGATCCTCAATCTAAGGTCCTCAAAGGATAAAGTGTCTAAGATAATGTCATATTAAGGTCAGGAAACTAGAGTGGGCACTACATAGACCCCCTCTTAACAATGGACTTCGTCCCGAAGTCCTTAGAACATAAAGGAGAAACGACAACACATAATCTTAGGAACCCTTCCTGAAACTCTTGCCAACCTTCTGGTGGGCAAGTTATAATTTTCCCAAGGTATCTATACCACGAATTCCATTATAACTAAAGTACTATATCTAGGGAACATTGCAGCCCCAATTTTTTTTTGGACTAAGCAACAACAGAACAAGGGCAAGATAATCATAATCGATATTCATCTCATGGTACAATTAATATATGATGCTTTCAACCAAGTAAAGTCGTCTAAATATTGTACTCCTGTAGCCTCCAATTATAGTTGTTTATTTCAACTACGTCTACATGACCCTATAAGTGATAATATCAGGGAAAATATGTAACACAAAGTGATTTGTATAATCATCATTGCATATGGCAGAGTTCATCGTCATAGATGTTGCAATAATATTGTCGTAGAAGAAAAGATCATATAAATTATTCCAAAAGTTGTCCATACGTTTGATATTTTCAAAAGTCTTAAATTCTAAGTTATCCCTTTTGATAATTCTGCAATATTTCCCCAATATCTCAATAAGTGTCATTTTGGACTCTTGTTAGTATGTTCCCTAAAATGATATTTGTAGCATCGCATTTAGGCCATAGGCGGAAAAATGTCGAAAGAGGTGGAAAAGTAAGAATAAGAATTTCAAATGGCAAACTTAAGCTTACGAGCTAGCAAAAAGATGAAGGACTTTGATGTCAAAAGTGCTAAAAATTAAAACATTCTTATTAGAAGTTGTAACTAAATAAATAATTAGATAAATTACAAAGCAAGTGATTGTGCGTCAAGAGGTAGTGTTCAATCAATAGTTCCTAGGAGTTCATCCAACCAAGAAACTCTTTGAAACATCACCACATTACTTAATTATAGATAATATCCTAGTAACCAATGATGTTAGGGATCATTCTTCATATTTTGGGACCCTCATTTCATCCTCTCTCAACTTTTGTAACCTCCTAATACCAGGTGTCTTTAAATTCTAAATCAAGCAGTTTCTCCCTCAAATTGTCTTTAAGGGAATCACTAAAAATATCTGAGGCCTCCTACTTAAAAGCATAAACCACCCTATCATATTTACTAATTAGCTCAGACCATCGTCCTTGTCTTGCATTTAAGTGGTCTTGAGGAAATATGCATTGTAGCCCACCATGGTTAGTCCTAAGATCAAACTTCCTTCCTAGAAGGTAGTGTCTCCAATATTTTGTGCATAAACAATTGTTGTCATTTCTAGATCATGGGTTGCGTAGTTTTCTTCGTGGTTTCTAAGTTTCCTTGATGCATAGGCTATTACTCTCCCTTCTTTCTTCAACACACAACCTAGCCCTTCCTCAAAAGCAATAGTACAAACCAAAAATTATCATTCCATATCTGGCACCTTCAAAATTGGTGTTGTCGTTAATAACACCTTTAACCTTTGAAATATCTCTTCACATTTTTCAGTCCAAATGAATTTCTTGTTCTTTCTTTGGAGCTCGGTCATATACTTCCAAAGGAACAATTTATGTATTTATAGGTTCTTGATTATATAATTCACCTATCAATTTCAAATATGCCTATAAGATTTAATCAAAAGAATACATTCAATCTACTATGGTAGGGTGGTTGGTAGCATTATCATAACATAAACTGAGATTGTCAATAGTAAAAAGAGAGAGAGTAAGTTTCTAAAGTTTTATGATTTTAATAATGGAAGTACGAAAAACTCAAATATTAATAATAAGCATAGATAATATTGGGTTATATAGCATACGACTAGAATAGGTAATTATCAAGGATAGGGTAATTATCATATTACATGCATATATGATAGTGATACCAATTGGAAACAATGGATAATTTGGAATTACTTTAATAACTATTTAGAAGTGTATGGTATGATATAGTGTTATACCTTAGTATATAAGATATCTATAAACCAGATTAATAATAAAGGAATATATATAGCAATAAATACTATTATTTATATGAGAAAATAATTAAATAATTAAATGAATGTAATGATCCTCATAATGTTAAACTAGTACAACCATGTAATTTAGATGGTTGGAATGCCATAGGCAATAGTGCAAGAGTTACTTGGACATTATTCACTTTCTTTAACTAATAAAATCTACCAAGAGGTTTTTTTTTTTTTTTTACTACCATTATTTATGCACTTCCTTGCCTAAATTTAGATAGGAGTGAATATGTAAACATTGCCATTTACCATGGTAATGTCTACCAAAATTTATAGGTAGGAAAATTATTGAGGTTGTATTAAAAAGAATCTAACTATGTTAATATTTAGTCATTTATCAAATTTTAATATTAATTTAGACTTAATTAACCACTTTACTTCCAGTAAATATAAATCCTCAAAACACTTAATCCTTTTAACTTTACTGTAAAAAGTAATTTTTTTTTTAACTCAATTGAAAAGATAATTCTTAATAAACTATCATACTCATAATTGATTCATACCAATACTTAAATATGAATTAAATTTTATCACATAATTACTTAGTGGTCGAGTTAATGACTGAATGGTGAAGTTATAAGTGAAATAAAAATACTCAAATTAGATAAATTAAATTATTTTAAATTTAATTACAGTTTTATTTATTTTTTTTTTTGAAATTGAATTTTATCCTAATGAACATATTGATTTTAGCCTTTTTCCTCACACAATTAATTATATCTAATTAATATATGTTATATTTCTTAGGACCGCTAGCTTCCAACAATGTTTTGTTTTACTATTCCACACATGCGAGCTTGTTATTTTATAATAAGATTATAAGGAAGTTTAATGCCCTTTATAAGGAGAAAAGTAAATTATAAATAAAATTTTAACATTTAAAAGTTGTGTGCATAGGTCAACAGTTGTCATCCCTGCTACACTTATGGAAGAGTAAACATGGCTAGTAATTATAAGAACTAATTGAAAATTGTTATCCATTTTTGTATTTTTGCAAAATTAACCTTGGTTGGTAATTATATGAACTAATTTTATTGATTTTCTTTTTTTTTTTCAGCCACCCATGGTTATGTAAATTTACTAACATAAAAAGTGATCTCTCACCCATGTGATTTTCTATAATGGAGTAGCATAAAATTTTTCTATTCTTGAGGAGATGAGAATTCTGGTGTATAACATTTTCTTTAAGTCTAAAGATATTGATATGTGTATCCATACCTGGTTTGTTAGTGTAATGCCCCTAGTAAAGCGATAATGTTGAAGTAAGACAGTAAATTTAACTGTGGACTAAAGTTCTGTTCGGTAAAATTAAAATAACTATGTTGCTACTGCTGTTAATTAATTATGATAATTAATTGTTGCTACTACTGTTTAATTAAGTATGTTGATTAATTGTTGTTAGTAGCTATTGAGGTAGTTGAAACAAAAGAAAACCTAACTACCTTCATGAGACGGTTGAGACCCCAGAGGAAAAGGGGAAAAAGGTTATGCCAAACCTAACTACCTTCATGAGACGGTTGAGACCCCAGAGGAAAAGGGGAAAAAGGTTATGCCAAGTCTGGTAGAGATCAGATGGCAGAAAAACAGAAAAATGCTATGTCTGGTAAAGATCAGATGGCATGTGCTTGGAAGGCGGAAGCTTCCTGAACCGCTACGTCTGGTAAGGACCAGATAGCGTGACTCTGGTATAGCCAGAGAGTTGCAGACAGTGAGGATCTGCAGAAGTGCTTGGGGGTGGAAGATCGAGGAGGATCTTCCTAAGGTCGGGTGGTTGACAAGCGCAATAAAGAGGTTTGCCTCTGCTCAGGTATGGTTTACTAAGAAACCTAACAGTTAGAAGAATTTGTTTATAAACTGTGAAATTATTTAAGGTTTATGACAGACTAGACTATGCATGGCATTCTGTAATTATGCAGGCAATGGTAGAGGTGGAAAACGAAAAACATATTGACAACTTTAAGAACTAGTTTCTGCGCAACTGGCAGAGATGAAACTAGATTTTAATTATAAAAAAAACAGCGATTCCATGCTGGAACAAATCCCTGTAGCATAAGTAATAATGAAACAGGAAAACTGAACACTGTGTGAAATCATTTCCTGTAGCTTAAGTAGTAATCAACAGGAAAACCCAATACTGTGTATAATCATTTCAGTTTACATAATCGAACCGAAAACAATAAATATTGTACACAGAGACACCAAGAATTACTACTGAGGAAATAAGAGTTGTTCAGATCAAAAACTGGAATAATGCATATACCCTAGACCAACAACCAATTTCAAATTCACAATACTAACATCTTAACAGAGTATTTAAGAATGCATGAAAAACGATAACGAAAATACTCCTGTGCTCGAGGAACAGAGGAGGGGTAGTGCCCACATCATATACTTAATAAACGATAATAGGCATTTCTGAGCCTGTAAAGAAACGGCCGTAGCCGTGTGAGAATTATTGGATAGCCAGCGAGGGCTTCCATTGTCAAGCCGGCAACTCATATTAATCTAACATGAGAAGTAATTATAAACCAAGAAAGAACATGGAAGCATGTTTCATAATTAAATTCACAGTAAAAACCTCCGTTAAGGCAAGTATATCCAGAATACACCGAATAAAAATACTGGAACTCAGGTAAGAGTTTATCCACCATGAACCAGCAGTATTCCTTTAAAAAAAAAACTAACCGAAAACAATACTATGGAGGAAAAACTCAATATATTAACCAGTCAATGTTCGACCATCTGTAACAATTGACAACCCTTGATTATGAAACAAATTATACAGTAAAAGTCGGGCATCCAACGCCTTCCAACTGAGGTTTCCGCCTGAATGGTGGCGTAGAAACCAAATTAAATTACAAACAACAGGGAGAAAACGTTAATTTCCTCATGGGAAGAAACCCCTGAAAACAGCGATGGACTTCCATTGCACATGCAAACTCAGATAGCCTGTCAAGAAGGACAACGGTTCAATCCGTTACCCGGGAATGTCTCACAAGTTTAACCACGGATGCATATAACTCTTACCCGGAACATGGAATGGGTAGGGAAGCGGAGCAGGCTCTCCGTCGCACGTCGGTCTCGGCAACCGAACTCTTCACCTGAAACTCATTCAAAAACCAGAGCAGTAAAGATTAAAACCTGCGGAAGAGACTAAACTCAAACGAAAAGAACTGTAACCAAGAAGATTTAGGTGAGCGGCTTACCATGACCGGCATTGGGAGATAGAGAATTCCTACCGCACATCAGACCGCCTGAAGGGAAGGTGCTCTGTGCAAATGCGAAGCGCCATAGAACTGTGAACGACAGGGGGTCACTCCAACAATGAAAAGGGTTAAAGAATTAACAAACGCATAAAGACTTTCAATTCTTACCACTGCCCCATGGCTCGATGTCAGCCCTCGATCTGGGCGGGTTCATCTCCGCCGTGGGATCGAGCATAGAAAACCCGGGAAACAGCTACCAAGTGGTAAGTTCGAGGTAAGTGACAGTCCGCATGAAACCTGGAGTCCTGAGCACGCGAGAGCACATGGTGTCAACTGGCCGGCCGTTCATCGTGCCAGATGGACGATGTGGAGAAGGCCAGTTGGGGCAAGCGTCAGTGCCTGAAGTGACTCGCGGCAACATTTATTCCAGGCAGCGTAAACCATTACTCAAATATAGAAATTGCCATATGTTCATTTATATCCTGTAGTACCAGCGATCAACTCATATATCACCTTGTACGTATGGATGTTAATGCCAACCGCATGATAATTCCAAGATTGAACAAGAGACAAGTTAATGCTTATTTGCCATAGTTATCGTGGATACGTATTGTGAATTAGCATAGTTAATCTCAGCATTATTACCTGTTTGTGTAGATATTTATATAAAGATAATTATGTAATCTTTATTGCATTTGAATGGCTAGTAATTAGATATATAAACTTTATTGCACTTATATACTTATATATACTGTGGTTAAGGTAAAAAAAAATTTACTCTTGTACTGTAGCGTTACAGTTAGCATACGAATTTTGTTGTTTAAAAAAAATTAAACTTCGTTAATTTACTATTATTCTTTTTTAGCCTTTTAGGAAGGTCATATATTCGAACGTTAAATTTACTTGCTGGTGTAAAATATTTTTGAATTTTTACCATGATGCTTTATGTGCCTTTTAGGAAGGTCATACATTCTATGTAGTTTTCCTTTTATGGTTGCAGGACTCTTTAATCTCAAATAAAAATAACAACTAAACTGCATCCCTTATAGAAGAACAACCATTTACTCAATTCACCACACAACTCCCAAGTAAATTATGTATTTTCTTTATTGTATTTGATATAATATAGGTTTATTTATATTCTTAGATTACAGTACAGAATAAAATGTATTCCCATACCCTCACGTATGTTCCATTCATACAAAGTAACAATGAAAGGCAAACTCTTGCATATCGTGGACAACGAAGCTCGGATGTCCGAGACCAGGAATGCAGAATGCTCTACGGAACAATCGAATATTTATTAGTAATTTTCAGCATAACCATGCTTGATTTTCCAAATAGCGGTGACAAACTAAGAGCAAATTTAACGTTATCATATTTTTCATGCAGAAGGATTGAGTCTCGACAACCCAATCTCATGGACCTGTGGTTTTAGTTTGATATTGAGTAAAGATGATTAACTCACCAAACTGAAAACCAGAAGGAAATCAACCGATTCTCGGTGCCTCTTATTATAATCATACAATACTTGAAAAAAAAAAACTATCTTCAAATAAAATAAAAACAAACATTATTAATATAAACCTCATAATCAAACAATAGAAGCGCATAACAGAAAGATTCTGAGATCCTCAAGCAAATGAATTTATGGATTTAAAGAATCGATTATGTGCTGCATTCCATGCACATTGGAGCTGACATGGTCAGGGTGACAACGGACATGGCCATCTTTTGGGAAAACTTCCTTCTGTCTCTGATGTAAAATCACTACATTATACACATAGTTTCACTGATTGCGGGTTCAAAACCCTCAGAGTTGTATCCATTTATTTATTTTTTTCTCTGGCATTGGGTCTCACTCAAAAGATGGTTTGAATTAATCCATTGATATTCAAATCATTAACGCATGGTGATACCAGGGAGGAAGGTTTGAGGGACGAAGCTAAGGAACAAAAACAATCACCCTTCTTTTACATTTTAAAAATTGTGAAATTACCGAAGGGTCGAGGGG
Source organism: Pinus tabuliformis (assembly GCA_031772625.1). Lineage (NCBI taxonomy): Eukaryota > Viridiplantae > Streptophyta > Pinopsida > Pinales > Pinaceae > Pinus > Pinus tabuliformis. The sequence continues at coordinate 815,960,572 of CM062820.1, read as the reverse complement.
AGGTGCAGAAAACAACGATATGACGATCGCCCTACCTCCACCTTACCTGTAGGACTAAAAACAGACATATCACAAAATCCGTAATAAGGTTAAGCAATACTATTTTTGCAGGGGCATCCTAGTGGGAAATCTTGAATGCAAGTAGAAATACAATAACATGATGAGCATTAAAAATCAAAGACTGCCAAAGCCTAATATAATATATTGTACTGTGGCTTCTAAATTTTAAGTAAGTTGTAGACATAGCTACGGTAACTTGTAGGTTAACCGTCTCCACGGCATTACAGGACCTTATTTTATCCGCAGAGTCTTGTTCACAAATCATTTTAGCATATGGTCATTTAGAACATTGGTTCTAAAGTACATTATACAAAATTTTAGGGTAGAATGTTGTAGAAATTTAATCAAAACTAGTCATGGGCCCATAGGTCTCAAGGGTTTAACTTAGCTCTGATACCAAGTGTAAGGACCACATCCCGACTATATACATTTTTTTTTTTATCACAGCAAAATACAACTAGAAGAGAAACACATTGGGAATTCATCTTATTCAACACTGTCTAACACATTCCTAACACTCATTTCAGGAAACATATCATAACATTTACATACTTTTAACTAAGATCAAATAGTAACGAAATACATATCTACCATTCACCAGAAGGCGAGACTCCGCTTGCTCTGTTGTTACTGGTAGTCCCTTGTTGTCGGTCACCTCCGCGAGTGAATGATGATGTACTTGATTTGAATGTGAAGACCCACCGGTTAACCTCCCAGCCTACTCCTTGGGTACTCTTCTTTCCCGCGGACCCCCGAGCTGCAATGGGGTTGTACAATGGAGGAAAGCACTAGCTGGTAGAGGAGAGCACACCTTGGCTCAAGAGTCCCCTCTCTAAAATCCTCTACCTCACCAAACTCACTATAGCTTCGTAATCACTGCTCTGACCTCATCTCATCCATCCAATAATAGGGTTCAAAAGTCCCTTCTCCCATGGCTTGCCCCTTCTTTTATAGGAGTCCTCATAGGTGACACTTGTCATGTCATGCATAATTAATTATTTTTTTTATAATTCAGTAGCTTGATTATTCACCCACCCATGTGCCATTCTCACATCAAGGGTCTCCCAAAATTATTTACTTAAATTTTTATTTAAAACTAATATTTTCCTCACCTCAACAAGATTCCTATTTCTTCTCCTAGTTTTCTCTTTATCCCCCCCCCCCCCTTTTATTCCTTAAATTGTGTTCATTACTTGAAGCCAATTAATGGGTCAAGATTTTATCCCCAATCTACTCCCTAATTTAACTCAGGTTATCTCTTAGATGGATATTCTTATGTTGTTTGTTTCCACATGGAGGTTCTTTACATTTCTCTAAATTTAATTTATTATTCTTATTTTAATTCGCCTTCCTCTTTTCTTAATTAGGTTTAATTAGTTTAGGATTAATCTTTATCCTTACAATTATGTCCCTCTTTCCCCTTTTTACCTAATTAAACCACATAATCTTCTTAGTATTTTCCAACATGGGAAGGGTAGAGTTTTCAAGGTACTCTATTTTATTTCTTCCTATGATCCTCCTTATTCCAAGTTTTATTTTGGATTTAATTACCTTGGTTTCTAATCATCATTTACCCTTGATGTAACTTTACCTAGTTTTCATTCCTTACTTATATTTATTTATTATTATTTATTTTTAATGATTCCAAGGGTGCCAAGCTTGGTTGTGCCCTTCAAGAACTTCCCTAGAAGTTCCAAGGGTGCCACACCACTTGCCCTTCAAGCATCCAGTGACTACGAGGGGAAAGTATAGTGCAACGTCATAGACCACTATCATCTCTTATGTTGCCTGCTATAGTGAGACTAATGGTGCCGGGGATCAAGGAATCTGCCTTGATGTGTGCCCCCCAGTAAACTCCTCATGAGCGACCCAAATTTGGGACCTGCCCTCATGGTATCGTGATCTTCAAGGCGAAGGTGTTTCAACCCTTCCAGCCCAAGTCACGGCAGGAGTGCTAGTGCGTGAGATCAGGGACTCTGTCCCACCCCTCCCATGTAGTTCCATCCACCTGTACAACCCCATCACCCATATGTGGGTCATTCGGTCAAGCAACTAGTCTGTGCTTGCAACCATTAACATATCATCAGAATATAGTTAAACATATATGGCAGATTTCAAGATCGACTTAGACTTTAAAAGATAAAATAATATGAATTTTCATCAAACCAGGTGTCATCGACATGTCATATGCGAGTGCCTCTGATGGTTTCCTACCATACTCAATAATCATCAGTAACAAGGTTTCTCAATGTTAGTCATTATCATAATAGCATCATTAACAATTCCTGGTCATTCACATCATTGTCCATTGTAAGTCTGAACTAAAGGAAGTAGGTAACATAGGGGACACATCCCTCATGGCTATCATCAATAATCATCAATGGAAACATACATATTCATTAAGCTATCAACATCGTAACATCATAGAAATATACCTATCCATCAAATTTATCATCATTATGCTTTTAGTAGAGCGCATACATATTCTTTACTACCCTCATCATAAATTCAAATAGAGACCAACTTAACTATTTAATGTTGCAATCATCAGAATACTGATAGATAAGATACATAACCATTCATGCTATCATAATATCAATGGAAAGCATTTATAAACATCACAACCATGAATATCTCAATCGCTAATAATAGTGTCATGTGTCCAGATCCTCAATCTGAGGTCCTCAAAGGATAAAGTGTCTAAGATAATGTCATATTAAGGTCATGAAACTAGAGTGGGCACTACATTTTCCAATAAGAATTCTCAAATTATAAATGATTGAAGAAGTCATTTATCCAAAATTCTCAAATTAAAAATGACTGAAAGAGTAATTTATCCAAAACCAAAATGTGTGTGGAAGTTATTGCTCCAAAACCAAAATGATTGTGTAAGTCATGCACAATTCTTGGTAAAATGTGAATAAGTTAATTATGAAATTCATTTGATTCCTTTGATCTATGAGAATGTGATGTGCTCGGATCTTATAACAATACCTTACCAATTAACCATCATATGGGTATGATTTCGCAGTTAGTACCTTAAGGTGAAACACATATTTTCAAAGCATAGTAGATGAGAAGCCATGAAAATTACGGTGTGGAGTCCTAAATCCATGAAAGATAAAGACATGGAATCTTGGATATATAATAAAAATATTAGGGTGTGGAGTATTTAATATTTAAAAGATTAAGGTGTGGAATCTTAGATCCTTGGAGTAGATCAAGGTGCAAAGTCCTTAATCCACTAAGGCACGGAGATGCATGCAATAGGGGTACAGAATCCCTATTCTCCAAAAGGAAAATAACACTCATGGGAAGCCTAGGGATGAATTTCCTTAATAAAACCTCATTTCTAACACTCCTAGAGTGACTTTACAATAGTAAATTACCTTGCATAAATTGGTAATCAAGTGTAGTTGAAGGAAAATAACTTAACTTATCATTAATCAATCTTGATCATTCAATCTAGACTTAATCTTTATTATTATTATTATAAGACTATGATATTATTAATAAAAGGGAATTACAAGTCACCTTCATCACCTCAATCACTTCACATTGTTAGGGTCCTATAATAATAGAATTCATAATTTGAATTGACTATGTTAAGTCTTGTAATATTGTACATACCTTTGCTTTTCTACAAATGTTTTCCATATTAAAGATTAAAAAATGTAAAGAGGGTATGTCCTAAAAGAAACGATTAAAGAATAAGAAGAGATTAAAAAAGTGAAGAAACATGAACCCCAAACAAAAACAGATCATGTAAGTGTGCAAATTCAAGTGCCGCGACTTTTTACTTTACTGTGCAAAATAATGGTTGTGTGCAGCTTGTCATAAATGCCACAACCCATTATAGTCAAATAGTTTAATCTTGACTACTTCATGCTTTAAATTCATGTTTATAGATAGAGAATAAGGATCTAGCCAAACCGTTTAATCTTGGCAGATTAGTAGTTAGGTAGAGAAATAAAATGTGTTCAACAGCTTATTCTGAGCCATTGGAAGATATAAGGTTAGAATTAGATAGTTTTCTTTTCAAAAGGAAGAGGAAAGAAAGGATCTGCTAGCTTAAATGCACCCAATAACGTGAAGAAAAATGTTAGGATAAGTAAAGGGTAGGTAGAAGAAAGGTTGCAGAAGTACAAATTTGTCAAAGCATAAGCACATTTATCATGCTTAATCCTATGTTTCATTGTGCAGGAGTAGTTATGAATGTGAAAATATGTTCACAAGTTGATTTAATTAACTTCCCCTCATTTCATTTCACCCCCCATTATATATTTGCTAATTTCCCCATTATCCCATCATTTCTTAAGAATATACCCCTTTCCCTTCATTTTGACCCTTACACCTTGGTTTCACACATTTCCCTAGCAAATTACCCTCCAAAAGTCATTTCCAAACCCAAAACCCCTCTTCCCTAGAGTGAAACCCATTCCCCTTTGAAAAAATCATTTTCCCCTTATTAATTTCCCTATTTTATCTAAAAAAACCCATAAAACCCCCTTTGTCCTAAGTTTAAATTCCCCCTCAGCATTACTTAATTAACTACACCATACCATATTTCGCCTAAAAAACCCATAAGATCACTTTATTCTAAGTTTTCTTCCCCACCCCCCCCCCCCCCCCCACCACCCCCCGTATTATTTAATTAACTCTGCCATTCACATTTTCCCCGACATAAACCCATTTAACCCACCACCCTCGATGCAGTTAACAAACCCTGCCACATTTATACCCTGGTCCCACTTTAGTAAACCCACTTATAATTAACCCCACCTTATTCATTAATTAATTATAGTTAAGTGTAATTAATCCCCCTGAGCCCCGCAAATCTCCGCCCTTATTCCCTCCGTGCATTTCCACCGCGCGACAGTCGTTAGATCTTGCACTCCCAGAACTGACGGGGCACATCCATATTGCGTTGATCCTCTTTCCTATCTTTACTAGCTCGAGAGCATGCGAGATTCGTGGTTTCGCTCGTGCCCCTTTTAAGTTACGTGACAGCTCTAAGTGAACTCGCGTGCACTCAAGGAAATACCGCTCGACTGCCAAAAGCGGTGTGATGCCCCTGAAACCGCCTCCCCGCGTAAAATGAAAACACCCACTGTTCATTTATATAAATTCCGCACTAAATGTGACCGTTACCCGTTGAAAGGCCGAAGATGCTCATGTTCACTCTTTTTGCTCATTCAAACTGTGAAAGATGCCTAAGCCTTCCGGCGCCACCCTAAGCCTCTACAACCGAATTTGACCACTGATTACCTTCTGAACACGCTCCGAACTCCGTCCACAGATATCTCAATTCAATAAATTCGTTCATTGCCTTCCTCGCAAACCTATTCTTTATTGATGATTGTTTTATTTTGCAGGTGATTAGCAGAACAGGAGCTTGGATAAACAATTTTGATACGAGTTCCAAAACCTGTTTACTCCAAGATTCGCAAGGAAATTTATTCAAAAGGATTTATTCATAAGGAAAAGTCAATTATCACAGAGCAAAAGGAAATAATTTACACAATAAATGTTAGAACAAAGATGAAATCATTTTCACCAGCACAACAAAAGGTTCTTACAAACTACTCTCCAAGAAACATTTTTTATTCTACATGTGTCTTTCAATAAAAATCATTTTTACTAAAAACATAGAAGCATGAAAGAGCGAGTAAGATTTACAGTAAAATGTAAAAATGAAAGCAGGTGACAGAGCATACAGTTAAAAGACTAAACAAAGGATGCAGATGAAAGGTCATAAGTAAATATGACATCCATCATGAAGACCAAATAGCCAATAAACTTAAAGGGAAAAATATCAAAGACTAAAATACAGCAGAACCTAAATAACAGGGACAGCAAATAGCAGTTCAATAGTTGTCTCTATCTTCTTGCATGAAGATATTTCCTTTTCCTTGATTAGTTCTCAATGCAGTTTGAGATATTTTGTAAGTTCTTTTGTATAAATACTTCATAATTCAAAGTATTGGGTGTGGATTTCTATACATTTGTAGAGTTATTTAATCTTAAACCTAAGGGTTATTGTACCAATTTTCAAGTTAACAGACTGGAGAAAGTAATAAAAATATTGCACTACAATATTCATGAGATGAGCTATTGCAGTGAAGTATCTTCTTTGTCTGAATTTTTTACTTTCTTATGTGTTTCATAAACTTAAATTTTATCTAAATTTGAATGAATTAACTAGAAATTTAACTCAGAATTTGTTTAAGTACACTCTGTTTTGCACAGTTAATCATTTATATGTTTTCCTCTAATATCCAAATTTGAGAACCCTTATTTCCTCTCCCATCCCATTTGACCTCTTGCATTTCTCTTCATAATCTGGCCTAGGGAACCCTTAATTGCTCCTTGGATCTGATTGGAAACCATTTCACCATCAAGCCTTTGAGATCTGTAGTAACTCCTCTATCTTGCCCTGTAGACACTGTTTTTAGAACTTAATCCAGATCTTCTTGTCTGACATTTGACCCCATAGCCCAATGGTAAAAGACAACCCTTTTCATCTAAGTAAGTGATCCCATCACCCAAATTCAAATCAAAAACCCAAGCACAATCATAACTAGCCTAAAATCAATTAAATAAAACAAAGTTAAATCATAAAGAGAAAGCCCTCTCTGAGATTAGGAATGCTAGATCCTGATCTCCAAATTTGGTTTGTGGTTACCTCTATCATTTCTTTCTTTAACAACTTATAAAGAAATTTTGGAGTGATAAAATTATTAGTGACCATACTAGGGAAGAGAACAGTTTCTTCAAAAATATTATACAAAGACCAGATCTGATCTATGATGGTGGACAATGATCAGACACACAAAGGTTAAAATCATCCACTTGGAGACTCCGGCTCCAAATCAATTTCACAATTAAGACTCCACTGGAGGAATGAACTTGAAAGAACAATATGGGAAGATCAGGCTTCTAACTTGGATTCTTATCCAAGACATCATGTTCTTTCTCATCAAGAAGGTTTTTCAATGTATATTGTATTTTAGAGAAGATCTTAAATTATTTTTTTATTAATTTCATTTGAAGATTGTAAATATATATTCTCCGTGTCCATTTGAGCATCTTTCTTCTGAATCTTATGATGATCATTTTCCGATTGAGAAGCCTCAAACAATCAAGACTAATATTACAATCCATGTACATATTCATGTACCTTGTAAAGTTCCTGATAGATATAATCCCCTCATGTTACCTCATATACTCCCTGATTTCCCTGATCACTATTACAAATATCTCCGCAATTTTGATGGATAGAATGGTATCACTGCCCAAAAACATATTCAAGGCTTTGAGAATTATCTGGACTTATTTGAGATTGATGAAGATGATGTTAGTATCATAATTTTTGCTCTTTCTTTGCAAAGTAGAGTAAAGAGTTGGTTCAAGAATCTACCTATTGCAAGCATCTCAAATTTCCAGCAATTTGTCAAATTTTTCCTTGATAGATGGATAAGTCAATATTTTTGTGATCATAGAAGAATATAATCAGTTGAAAAGACATCCAAATGAAACAATACAACAATTTTCTGACAGATTTAATAAAAACTATTATTCAAGGCCATCAAATATAAGACCTCCTCCTAATTCAGCTCTATTGCATTATCCAGAAGCATTTGATCCAGAAATGTAATTTCAGCTAAGAGAAAGAAACCCAGCAACTCTTGAACAAATGCAAAACATTGCAGTAGATGTAGAAGTTAATCTGCAAATTAGAAGAGAAAAGTTGAAAGCAGAAGCAAAGAAGAACAACATTGCATAGGTAAAACTCGACATTTTGGTAAGAAAAATAGAGGAAATGATACAGAAGATCACCATGCAAGATAAAAATTTGTGCAAGATCACCATGACAGATTTATTTCACAAAAAGAAGAGGTTGATAGCCGTGAACAAATTCTTGCTAATTCAAACTATCATATATCAGAAAATGGATTCAAATATCAGTATGTGGAAGAGGAATCTACTAATTTGGTATGTATGTTTGATGGCATTCCTTATTTTAATGATTTTCCTAAGTATTATCAGTATGATGATAATTATGTTCTTTGAACTCAAGCTAGCTTTATAGAGCAATCAGAAACTAGTTTGGAGGATGAGGAAATTCAGTTCTAGCAAATTAAATGTAGTGATCAACCTATACATATCAGATATGAGAATGAGAAAGGAAATGCTGAAAAATTGGAAATAAGTGAAGGTTCTTTGCCTCTTTGTTTAGCTTCATTTTAGTTCATCAGAGAAAACTTTACAGCAATCAAAAATCAGTAGTCTTTAAGTATTGATATTGACAACAAAGAAGACAATGAAAATCTTAATCAAGATTCTTCAGTTTCACAATTATAGTTATCAAATTTCATTGAAACACCTGATCAAATGACACAGGAAAGTTCTATACCACTATGTTTTGAATCATTTCAATATTTAAAGGAAACGTGGTATAAAATCTCTAAAGAAAAGGATGAGCAGCTTGTAGAAATCTATGAAGTTCCATTCAAACCTATATGCAATAATTTACAGCAATCCTTCCAAGTTTTTTATGATCAAATTCTGGTATGTTGGATAACAAATGCAATCAGAATTTTTCTTCATTAACTAACTACGAGATTCAGGATCAAGATGATAAAGGTTTCATCAGTCAAACATTTCAATTAGTAGAAATATCATCACAAAGCTTGTCTGAAAATCTGTAGGGGGATAAAGATAAAAATGACATTTCAGTTTCATGGCATAGAGACCATCAAGAATAGTTGTATAGTTTCCTAAGTCAATTGAACAATAGTGTATATGTTTTGGAAGATCATTTTGCACAGTTTTTAGAGTCAACAAAGGAAATCAAGTATTTCCTTATCTTCTCATTTATTGACAAGGTTATATTGGTGTTAGGTCCCTATAATAATAGTGATTCCCCCATTACTATCATCATTGTATCCCTTATTGTTATTATTGTGCCCCATAGAATCCCACTATTGTTATTTTTGTGCCTTTATATTATTATTGTTAGGTCGGCTTGGTTATATTGTGACCCCTTAGACTCCTATATATAGAAAGGATGTTTTTTCATTTGTATCATCCAAGAATTTTTCATTTGTGTAATGTAAAGGAGGTTGCTCCCTCGAAGAGGCTGAATTCTAAGGCATTGATCTATATTTTCTATCTTTTTGTGAGCTAGTTTCATAACATTTGGTATCAGAGCTCTAGATTCTAGGGTTTCGCTGCTCCAAACAGGTCATCATGGAATTTTTGCTATAACATTTTTTATGCAACATTTCAAAAGTGAAAAACAAAACCCATTTGAGAAGAAATATTTCTGAACCTCGAGTCCAAATTTCATATCTTGTCTCACTATATTTTCTGAGATATGATCTGAGGAATTTAGGGTTTTTGAAAGCTCCAGAATTTCATCTAAAATAGGTCATCGTGGAATGTTCGCTATAACGCTTTCTCTATGAAGTTTCAAAAGCTAAAAAAAGCCCATTTTAGAAGAAATTGGTCTGAACCTTGGCTCCAAATTTTAAATCCTCTCTCGCTATATTTGTGGAGATATAATCTGAGGAAGTTAGGGTTTTTGCAGACCCCTGAATTACATTCCAAACAGGTCACCTTCGGAAAATCATCATAACTTTCTCTCTGAGCATCAGATTGAATTTTCGTAAAAAGTTGCAGAAAGAGGACATACTGTAGTGTTTTGGGTACCATTTTTAGAACCTAAGGTTGAAATAGTGACCCACAACACGCCGTACAAGTTCGCTCTACTGAACAAGTCTATACTCAGGTCACTGTGGGAGAATTGGCATAACTCTTCATTGGAGAATCCAATCTTGATCATACTTGTGGAGTTAGAAATATTACTCAAATTACCATAGGAATAAATATCAAACCTTGGAGATCCAAAATTACAGAAATACATCAAATTCAATATCAAGTTCCTACAAAGTGAAAAAAAAGGTGCGTAGTTTTTTTTTAATTTTTGCATAAGCTTTATTTGAAAAATCAATTTGAAGGAAGCCAAAGGGAATAATGAAGAATTATTATCGGTAATTGATGCCCCAAAGAAAGAAAATGGAAACACCTAGTAAGCAACCTAAAATTTCTAGCATGACTCATGAAGAAGAGGAAGAAATGCAACATGATATATCAAAATTACAAGACCAAGTGCAACAAATGTCACTCACACAAAAGTAACAGAACCTAAGATGCATGGTTTAAAGAAAGACGTAGAAGTTAATATGTATGGCGTGGAAGCTAAGATGGATGGTTTAAAGAAAGGCGTGGAAGCTAATATGGATGGTTTAAAGAAATGCATAGAAGCTAAGATGGACGGCGTGGAAGCTAAGATGGACGATTTGAAGATAAGCATGGTAGATTTGAAGACAGATTTGACAAAGTTTCTACAAGAAATGATTACTAATGGGGAAAGTGTAGTAAAGGAAACTCATGATGAGAACAAAATAAATTTTAATCATGATTTAATAGACTCTAACGTTGGATCTAAGAACCACCATGTTCCAAAGATTGATATGAGGAAGTTTGATGGCAAGGATCCCGAAAAATGGATACTACATATGGAGCAATTTTTCGATCTCCATAATGTGAAAAACACACAAAAGGTATGCATTACAACTTTATATTTGGAACCAAATCATTTTGTATGGTATCGATGGGTTTTCTCTCGTAAACAAATTGCCACTTGGGATATTTTTACGGATGAAATGATAGCACATTATAAGGATACAAAAAGCAACACTTTTTTTAGCCAATTGATAAATCTCAAACAAAAGGGTTCAATGATGGAGCACATTGAGGACTTCCAAAAATTAAATATAAGGGTAAAAGATATTCTAGAGGAGCATAGGATTGATGTGTTCATAGGTACTTTCAAAGATAACATCCAATATGAGGTTCGCCTTTGGGAACCAGATTCATTAAAGGCATTCAGGTTGGCAAGAAAAATGGAAAGAAAAATTATGGCAACAAGGAAGCCTACCACTCACAATCATAAAGATGGAATTGTTGCTGCCCCTAGCCATCCACAACCTACAAGATTTACACCACAACAATTGGAAGAAAAAAAGAGGAAAATGGCTTTGTTACAGTTGTGATAGAAAATACACTAAAGTTCATAAGTGTGCCAAGAAGAAATTATTTTACATAGATTGTGAAGAGGAGGAAGAAAAGGAACAAGAAACGTCAAAAGAAAAGGATATACACCAGGAACAAACCCTAGAAAAATAAGAAATGAATCTGACCATATCTTGTAATGCATTGGCTGGAATTACCACTTTTCAAACTATCAAGATACAAGGGCATATCAAGAAGAAAAATGTAATAGTGTTGATTGATTCGGGAAGTACCCATAATTTCAGTCATTGTAAAATAGCCAAGGAATTGAATTTCTTCCTATATCCAGCACCAGAGTGTCAAGTGATGGTTGCAAGTGGAGGAACCATAAATTGCTTAGGAAAGTGCTATGATATCAAGCTATCCATGGGAGAATATGTATTGAATAGACCAATGCTTTCCATTCCAATGGGTGGTGTTGATGTTGTACTAGGAGTCCAATGGCTACAATCCTTGGGTACAATAGATTTTAATTTTCAAGAATTTTTCATGAAATTCTCTTCAAAAGGAAATGAAGTTGAATTAAGGGGTATCGCAGGGAAATTAGGAAAGATAATCAACTCTAACAGAATGATAAATCTTCTAAAGAAAAAACAACAAGGCATGATTGCACAATTATGTTCACTAGAGGTTCCCACATCGAAACCATCCATTTCTACAGATCTCCAAAAAGTCTTGGACAATCATTCCAAGGTATTTGAGACTCCCAAATGCCACCCATGTATTTGTGATCATGATCATGCTATCAATTTTATTCCAAGAAGTGTTCCTCCAAACATCAAGCCTTACAGATATCCCTATGTCCAAAAGAGTGAAATTGAACGTATGGTTGCAGAAATTCTAGAGGTTGGTATAATTCAACCTAGTCAAAGTTCTTTCTCTACTCTAGTAGTATTGGTTGACAAGAAGGATGGATCATGGTGCATGTGTCTAGATTATAGGGAGCTCAACAAGCTCACTATTAAAGATAAATTTCCCATTCCTATCATTGATGAATTCTTGGATGAATTGCATGGATCAATTTACTTCACCAAGTTGGATCTTTGTTTAGGATATCATCAAATCAAAATGAAGACTGAAGACATTCCAAAAATAGTATTTAGAACTCATGATGGTCACTATGAATTTTTGGTCATGCCTTTTGGCCTTACTAATGCACCTTCTACATTTCAAGGTTTGATGAGTTCCATTTTCAAACCCTTCCTTAGAAAATTTGTGTTAGTATTTTTTTTATGATATACTAATCTATAGCAAGTTTTAATTTTGCTAGGGTCTACGAGGATTTCTCGAGTTGACAGGGTATTATCGCAAGTTTTTTAAGAATTATGGGAGAATAGAAGCACCTCTAACAACATTATTGTAGGAATTTACAGGGTAAGTTCCACAGAAAGAATACCAAAAGGACACCGCTCACAACCAGATCTCAAATCAATACACCAGTATTTTTGATGTGGTTAAAACCCTCAGAGTGCAAGGAGGGAAACAGTCCACGGCCTGTCCCAACATGGGTACTACAGGCAATTTATTAATCAAAGAATGAAAATTTACATAAGCTTCTCTCATGCACGGATTACCCGAACAATGACCATCCATGCGCTTTAAATAGAACTCATGGACCAATCGGGTGTCAAGCCACGGATCAAGTGTCGGTAATACCGAGGTGAGAGTGAACTGTCGGATCACTACATATCGTGACCGTCGGATTGTAAGTTACAAAATGTACAACGGTAAAGAAACACACTTTACCTAACTCTAACCTAACTCTATACTAGACCAAGTTGAACTTAAGTATATCCTATGTGTCGGAATATCCTAACATCCCCCCTTAAGAACAACTTGGGATAGGATTGAAGGATTTACAAATATGACACAATAGGAGAAGGAAGGAGGCACTAGAGCCTATCCCCCCTTAGTGACAACTTCCTGAACTCCAAGCATATATCGAAGTTTAGTGAACTTCGCCTCTGTGAGAGCCTTTGTGAAGATGTCTGCAACCTGATCATCTGTTGGAAAATATTGCACTTCAAGAACATGGTCATGAATGAGCTTTCTGATGAAGTGCATGTGTAGTTCAATGTGTTTGCTGCGCTGATGTTGGACTGGATCTTTGCATAGCTGAATGGCACTTTGATTATCACACCAAAGTGTGGTTGAATGCTGCTGCTCAAAGCCAAACTCTGATAGGATCTGACGAAGCCACAAGGCTTCCTTACTAGCTTCCACGGCACCACGATACTCTGCTTCTGCTGACGAAAGAGAAATGGCAGCCTGTTTCTTACAAGCCCATGTAATAGGTCCTGAACCAAGAGTGAAGACATAACCGGCAGTAGACTTCCGATCATCAGGGTCACCAGCCCAATCAGAATCAGTGAAACCAACTAACAGAGGAGCTACTTTGGCACTGTAATGAATCCCAAACTGTACTGTACCTCGAACATAACGAAGTATTCTTTTAGTTGCTTTCCAATGACTTTCACGGGGGTTTTGCATAAAACGCGCAACAAGGCCAACAGCAAAGGAAAGATCAGGACGAGTATGGGTTAAATACAGGAGTTTTCCGACAAGTTGACGGTATAAGGTAGCATCAACTTCAGGAGAGTACAAGAGACTGAAAGTTTGACTCCAGACTGAAAGGGAGAAGGGGCTGGCTTACAGTCTTCCATGTGAAAATGACGAAGAATATCACAAGCATACTTGGACTGGGAAAGGAAAATACCCTCTTGGGATTGCAAGACTTGAAGACCGAGAAAATAGTGTAAATGTCCTAAGTCTGTCATTTCAAATTTCTTTTTAAGGTTGGACTTCACATGGTTTATAAGGTTGGGATCACTACCAGTAAGAATAAGATCATCAACATAAAGAACAAGGATGATAAGAGAGTTGCCCTCTTTCTTGGTGTAGACAGTATTGTCGGAATGACACCTAGAAAAGCCAGATTCTAAAAGAAAGCTATCCATTTTGGCATACCAAGCCCGAGGAGCTTGCTTGAGGCCATAAAGGGATTTCTTAAGTCGACAAACAAGGCTGGAGTCTGTTTGTATGAAGCCAATGGGTTGCTCCATATAGATTTCTTCCTGCAAGTCCCCATGCAAGAAGGCAGATTTAACATCCATCTGATGGACTTCCCATTTTAAAGAGGCAGCAAGGGAAAGAACAAGGCGGATGGAGTTCATTTTGGCAACAGGAGAAAAGGTTTCAGTGTAGTCAATGCCTTCAACCTGTGAAAAGCCCTTAGCAACGAGACGAGCTTTATGTTTATCAACTTTCCCATCTGGTCCATACTTGGTTCTGTAAACCCATTTACATCTAACAAGTTTGCGTCCCTTTGGTAGAGGAACAAGATCCCATGTATCATTTGTCATCAATGAATGATATTCTTCATTCATAGCTGCTTCCCAATGTGGATGGCCTGAAGCTTCTGCAAAAGTGTCAGGATCATGATTTACTGGAGCTTGAGCCAGTAAAGAAGAGGCTCTTTCAAACTGAGAACGTGTACGTCGCTGATCTGTAGGATCACCGGCAAGATCACCTGCTGCATCCCGAGTGGCACGGACCCATCTTGGAAGTTGAGGATCCTGAGAAGGTGGGGGAGGATTATCATCCTCGCTTTCATCATCTGAAGAAGAAATGTTTTCAAAGATAGAAGAGATAGGAAGAGGTGGCACATCCGCCGGACTAGGCTCGCAGGCCGATTTATTTTCATCAAACTTTACATCTCTTCTAATGATAACATTTTTGGACTTAAATGGAATAAGTCTATAACCTTTTACATCTTCAGAATATCCAACAAAAGTACATTTCTCACTTTTAGGTTCTAAAGCTTTATGCTTTTCATCTGGAATATGGGCCCATGCTTCACTTCCAAACACACGAAAGTGACTTACATCTGGTTTAATGGAACTCCAAGCTTCTTCTGGAGTGATATTCTCTAGAACCTTAGTAGGAGTGCGATTGATTATATAATTTGCACAATTAATTGCTTCGGCCCAAAAACTAAGACTGAGTCCTTTAGATTGCAGCATACAATTAGCCATTTCCTTTAAGGTGCGGTTTTTCCTTTTAGCTACACCATTTTGTTGTGGAGTGTATGGAACAGTATGTTGCATTTGAATTCCATTTTCGGTGCAAAAGTTGATGAATGTGTTTTTAACATATTCTCCACCATTATCAGTTCTTAGCTTAAGAATTTGATGTCCAGATTGTTTTTCAACAAATGCTTTGAAGGCCAAAAAAGTGGTAAATACTTCGCTCTTGAGTTTTAAGAAGTATACCCAAGTGCGTCTGGAGAAATCATCAATGAAAGTTAAGAAGTACTTGCAGCCAGAGAATGAAGCAACAGGAAGAGGACCACATAAATCACTGTGCACAAGCTGTAAAGGGGCTGAGGCGTGCCAAGAGGCACGTTTGTCAAAACTGTCCCGATGATGTTTTCCGAGTACACATCCGGAACAAACACCATCTCTGCAAGATACCATAGGAAGACCTGTCACCATATTTTCTTTACATAGATGCTGAAGGGAGCGATAGTTTAAGTGACCAAATCGCTCATGCCAAAGTTTGCTCACTTCATCATTATGAGCAACAAATACTGAGGGAAGATTGGATGACCCAAAGTTGTGAAACTTATACAACCTTTTGGAATCATCAGCAAGACCAGTAGCTAGAATCTGTTTAGGATCTTTTAGATCCTTGATTACAACATCATGAGGTGAAAATTCAACAATTTTACCTTCACCTGAATGAGTTATCTGATAGACAGATAGAAGGTTGCAGGATAAGGTTGGAACACATAATACATCATTAAACTGACCATTGTCTAGATGAACAGTTCCAGTCCCTACAACATTAAGAGATCTATCATCACCAATATATATATTTTTGGTGTTACAATCATTTAAAGAAGAAAACATGGCTTGGTTTTTGGCCATGTGACAAGAGGCTCCAGAGTCAATGAGCCACTCATGAGAATGAGAAGAAGAAGAAGATACATTTAATGCATAACCAGACTGAGATGATTGACAATGAGATGCAGAAAGTGCCATTCCGGAAGTTGAAGTTGAAGTAGGCTCCACATGGATGTTATGTTTCTTCATTGCGGCTTCCAAGGCTTCCATCTTCTTAAAGCATTTAGATTCTAAGTGGCCATCTCGATTACAAAAGTTACAATGTCTATCAGTCTTCTTCCATTTGTTTTTATTGGTCTTATCATTTTGCTGAAATGATCTTTCATTTTGAGGCTGAAATGGTTTAGGACCATTCTTTTGAGGATATGACTTCTTAGGATTCTTTGAATTTGGTTGCTGCTGGGCGGCTAACGCTTTCGTGGAAGAGTTTCCAAGATTAAGAAGACCAAGGTGTAAGAGTTTTTCTTGTTCTCTTATTAAGGAATCACAAAAGGAGTCAAAGGAAGGGGGCTTGTAGTCTTGTCCTTGACAAATGAAAGCTTCTCTTGTAGAATGGAAAGTGGAAACAAATACAGAGTAGGCTGGTCCCAACTTAGTAAGGATGGAATAAATAAGGTTACCATCGTCTTTCTTAACTTTAACACCTTCCAGGAGATATCTAAGGTTCTTGAATTTGGATAAGAAATCTTCAATGCAAGAAAAATTATTAGGATCCAAAGTAAGCAGCTCATTTTCAAGTTGATGGGCTCTAATTTCATTTTTAATCCCAAAAACTTTAGCAAGTTTTTCTAATGCTTCATGAGGAGTCTCAAGTTCCGCAATGTGGAATCTAAGATCAGGAGAAATAGACATCCCTATCAAACCACGTGCTTGATCTTGTCTATTTTCCCATTTTTCCACCTTGTCTTCATCTTTTGGTTTCTTCTCTTGGTCTGTGGCTATTCTGAAGAGACCTTTACTTCTAAGTAAATCTTCGATGTAGGCTACCCATTGGAACTAGTTAGTGCTGTCAAGAATGACTTGGCATGGGCTTTCCATTTTTTAAAAAAAACTGAAGCTGAAGATGCTGAAAGTAGGTGTTCCAATGGATAGATCTCGAAAAAATAGGCGGTTTTAAAAAAAACGGCTCTGAAAAAGGCTTCCGGATGAAGAAGTTATGGCTTTTTGAAAAATAATTGTTGAAGTAGCCGGCAAAGTGCGCGAATGTGCGGGAATGAAAAAATCCGCCCCCACAAAATGGAGACTTGAACCCAAGACCTCTACTCTCTTAAAATAGCTTTGAACCAATTGATCTATACAAAGAATTTGAGAGAGAGAGAGAGAGGGGGGGGGGGGGGGGGGGCCTCGGTTTGCGTGCTTGCCTTGAGAAAGCTCTTTTTCCCTACAAAACACAAAACACAAAACCCAACACGAATATGCAAAGAAAAACGAACCTTGCGGCTCGAAGTTAGCTTTAGCCAAAAAACTATAAATTTAAAAAAAATCTCAAAGTTAGCTTTAGCCGAAAAACTAAATATTTTTCTCAATGTTTCTGATTTTCCGAGGTCACACTAAGGTGCAGGGAAAAGAGCATACGCATGAGAAAAATCCTTCCTTTCTGTTTCTGATTTGCCCAGATCGCACAGAGTCGCAGGGCAAAGAGAATACGCAGAAATGAAAGGTATAGATCCGGTTAAAAAAAAGGCTAAATAAACTGAGACCGAAATAAGCAGAGAGAAAATAACAGTAAACTGCAAAAAAAACACTGTATACCTCCCGATCTGAAAAATGATGCAGCTAGGGCTACTGGAAACCTTTTCGCGTGAAACAAAAGGGGTTCCTCACTGGAACAGATGCTCCGAACGCAACAGAGCAGTCCTCTCGGCCCGAAAGCAGTCAGAAACAGCAGATCTAGGAAATGACAGCAGCATGCAGTTCTACCGGCTTCAGATTTGGATCACCAACGGACGCGGCCCTCAAATAGCTCTGATACCATGTAGGAATTTACAGGGTAAGTTCCACAGAAAGAATACCAAAAGGACACCGCTCACAACCAGATCTCAAATCAATACACCAGTATTTTTGACGTGGTTAAAACCCTCAGAGTGCAAGGAGGGAAACAGTCCACGGCCTGTCCCAACGTGGGTACTACAGGCAATTTATTAATCAAAGAATGAAAATTTACATAAGCTTCTCTCATGCACGGATTACCCGAACAATGACCCTCCATGCGCTTTAAATAGAACTCATGGACCAATCGGGTGTCAAGCCACGGATCAAGTGTCGGTAATACCGAGGTGAGAGTGAACCGTCGGATCACTACATATCGAGACCGTCGGATTGTAAGTTACAAAATGTACAACGGTAAAGAAACACACTTTACCTAACTCTATACTAGACCAAGTTGAACTTAAGTATATCCTATGTGTCGGAATATCCTAACAATTATTGAAGAAAGATGCATTCTCATGGACTCCAAAAGCAACAAAGGCCTTTGAACATCTTAAAGAGGCAATGTTCCAAGCACCAGTCTTAGCTACACCGGACTTCACAAAAACCTTTATTGTGGAATGTGATGCCTCACGAAATGGAATTGGTGTTGTTTTAATGCAAGAAGAAAGACCCATTGCTTTCAAAAGTCATCCAATCAAAGGAAAGTATTTACATAAAGCTATTTATGAGAAGGAAATGATGGCAATACTACATGCACTTAAGAAATGGCAACCCTACCTAATGGGAAGACACTTCAAGGTAAAAACAGATCACGATAGTCTTAAATACTTTTTAGAACAAAGATTATCTTTAGAAGAGCAGCAAAAATTGGTCACAAATATGTTGGGCTATGACTTTGAAATCATCTACAAAAGAGGGAAGCAAAATGTTGTGGCAGATGCACTCCCAAGAAAGGATGAGGATGTGGAAGCATTTCTTTGCGCCATTTCTATTATCCAACCAGATTGGATAAATGAAGCAAGGGATGAATGGAAGAATGACGAGGAAGTGTGGGAACTCATTCAAAATATACAACAAGATCTCAATACATCTGATACATTTAGCTGGAAAAATGATTTGTTATGGTACAAGGATCGATTATACCTATGTAAGAATTCCCAACTCAAACAAAAGATTCTTAGGGAATTGCACACCTCTCCCTTAGGATGGCACTCAGGATTTCTAAAAACCTACCATAGGGCTAAGAAGGAATTTTTTGGGATGGCCTTAAATCAGATATTCAAAAGTTTGTGGCGGAATGTTTGGTTTTCCAACAAAATAAAGTTGAAACAATTAAGACCCCGGGACTATTACAACCTTTATCGATTCCAAGCCAACGTTGGGAGGAGGCTTCAATGGATTTTATCACAAGTTTACCCAAGTTTGAAGAAAAGAGTGTTATCATGGTGGTAGTTGATAGACTTACCAAGTATGCACAATTTTGTGCATTATCACATCCACTTAAAGCGAGTATAGTTTCTACTATGTTTATGGAAACAATTCAAAAGCTACATGGAAACCCAAAGATTATTGTAAGCGACAGAGATCTCATTTTCACTGGAAATTTTTGGACAGAATTATTTTCTTGTCTTGGTACTCAGTTAGATCATAGCTCATCTTATCATCCTCAATCTGAGGGGAAAACTGAGATAGTAAACAAATGTTTGGAAGGATATCTTCGTTGCTTTGTATCTGATAAACAGACACAATGGATCAAATGGTTGCCTCTAGCTGAATGGTGGTATAACACTTCCTTCCATACTGCAACAAAAATGACCCGATTTATAGCACTTTATAGATATCATCCACCATCAATCACATCATATTTAAGAGAAAATTCTAAGGTTCAAGCAATGGAAGATCACATCAAGCATCAGCAACAAGTTCTCCAACTCTTAAAGGATAACCTCACCTTGGCGCAGAATAGAATGAAACATCAGGAAAATCAACATCACAATGAAAGAAGTTTTGATGTAGGTGATTGGGTATTCCTACGACTACAACCATATAAACAAATGTCCCTCAAGTAAGCTAATAAGGATAATGAATTATCACCAAAGTATTATTGTCCGTACAAGGTGTTGCAAAAGATAAGTACTACGGCATTCAAATTGGAGCTTCCTACAGCTTCCCGAGTGCACCCAGTTTTCCATGTTTCATGCTTAAAGAAGGTTAAAGGTGACAAGATTCCATTTCAAACAATATTGCCAAAACTTGATGAGGAAGGAAAAATCATATTGGAACCAGAAGTAGTCAAAGAAACAAGAACTCGACAACTATGAAATCGATCAATTTCAGAGTATCTCATCAAGTGGAAGAACTTACTGATTGAAGATTCCACATGGGAGGATGAGAATTTTATACAGAAGCATCCAGAACTACTCAAGCGTTGAGGACAACACTTTTTTGAAGGAGAGGGGCATGTTAGGTCCCTATAATACTAGTGATTCCCCCATTACTATTGTGATTGTATCCCTTATTATTATTATTGTGCCCCATAGAATCCCACTATTGTTATTTTTGTGCCTTTATATTATTATTGTTAGGTCGGCTTGGTTATATTGTGACCCCTTAGACTCCTATATATAGAAAGGAGGTCTTTTCATTTGTATCATCCAAGAATTGTTCATTTGTGTAATGTAAAGGAGGTTTCCCCCTCGAAGATGCTAAATTCTAAGGCGTTGATCTATCTTTTCTATCTTTTTGTGAGCTAGTTTCATAACAATTAGGCTGTAGAATCTCAGTTTTATTCACAAACAAGCACAAGCATCAAAATACATCAAGGTTTATGATGCTTGAATGGTTGCATTGGCTATTTCATTTTACCTAACCAGCAGTTGGACAGCTGATTAGAGTAAGTAGGTAGGATTTTAGTTTGATTAAATTCAGTTTTTCAGCAGCAAGTTTATTTCAGATCAGATTTCAAGTGCAGCAGGTGTTATATTTCAGTTTGTAGAAAAGATTAAGATTTCACTTCAAGATTTTCAATTACAGAGAGTATATAACAAAGCATGTACAAGCTTGGGATCAACCCAATGGATCAGGCCACTAGTTGACAGTGTTCTTGACATCTCACAAGGAGATGCCCTCCCCAAGTGGAGCCACTGTTAGGGTCCTATAATAATAGGACTCATAATTTTGAATTGACTATGTTAAGTCTTGTAATATTGTACATACCTTTGATTTTCTACAAATGTTTTCCATATTAAAGATTAAAAAATGTAAAGAGGGTATGTCCTAAAAGAAATATCAAAGGACAAAAGAATAAGAAGAGATCAAAAAAGTGAAAAAACATGAACCCCAAACAAAAACAAATCATGAAAGTGTGTAAATTCAAGTTCCACTACTTTTTACTTCACTGTGCAAAATAATGGTTGTGCGCAGCTTGTCATAAATGCCACAACCCATGATAGTCAAATAGTTTAATCTTGACTACTTCATGCTTTAAATTTCATGTTTATAGATAGAGAATAAGGATCTAGACAAACTGTTTAATCTTGGCAGATCAGTAGTTAGGTAGAGAAATAAAATGTGCTCAACAGCTTAATCTAAGCCATTGGAAGATATAAGGTTAGAATTAGATAGTTTTCTTTTCAAAAGAAAGAGGAAAGAAAGGGTCTGCAAGCTTAAATTCACCCAATAAAGTGAAGGTTGCAGAAGTACAAAGTTGTCGAATCATAAGCACATTTATCATGGTTAATCCTATGTTTCAGTGTGCAGGAGCAGTTATGAAAGTGGAAAGATGTTCACAAGCTAATTTAATTAACTTCCCCTCATTTCATTTCACCCCCCATTACATACTTGCTAATTTCCCCATTATCCCATTAGTTCTTAAGAATATACCATTTTCCCTTCATTTTGACGCTTACCCCTTGGTTTCACACATTTCCCTAGCAAATTACCCTCCAAAGGTCATTTCTGAACCCAAAACCCCTCTTCCCTAGTGTGAAACCCATTCCCCTTTGAAAAAATCATTTTCCCCTTATTAATTTCCCTATTTTATCTAAAAAACCCATAAAACCCCCCTTGTCCTAAGTTTAAATTCCCCCTCCACATTACTTAATTAACTCTTCCATACCATATTTCGCCTAAAAACCCATAAAACCCCTTTATTCTAAGTTTTGTCTCCCCCCCCCCGTATTATTTAATTAACTCCGCCATTCACATTTTCCCCGACATAAACCCGTTTAACCCACCACCCTCGGTGCAATTAAAAAACCCTGCCACATTTAAACCTTGCTCCCACTTTATTAAACCCACTTATATTTAACCCCACCTTATTCATTAATTAATTACAGTTAAGTGTAATTAATCCCTCTAGGCCCTGCAAATCTCCACCTGTATTTGTTATAGACATTTTTGTGCCTCGTAACATGGAGCATGAAATGTCGATAATTACAGGGATCCTCAGTCCCTAAACATGTTGTTCTTACCCCTAGAAGAACAAGGTCAGCAAACCACAGCACTTCCCATCAGTTCTCCACCTGAAAACACTCAAAAACAGGCTATTTTTGGATCATGTCAGCTACTCCACTGAGCATCTGCGCTGGAATGCAACTGCTCCTCCTTGTACCTGCGCTGAAAGTCAAATCTAATGAAGGATACCTGCGCTGGGCGAGATTGGCCAAGTGGCACAGTCATTCTGTAAGGTGTCAATTGCCCAGGAAGCTTCCAAACTGACACTTGGTTCATGGGATTCGCCCTGTGATGAGTAAGAGGTACTTGATCTCCATGTGTAAGCAAGGATCTCCAAGTGGACTCAAGAACTGAAGTTTAACTGAAGAGGGAGAGGACACAAGGCAGCTTTATGTCAGTCTCAAGCTGACTCATCCTTTCTTCTTCTCTCCTATATATAGAGCTCTTCTATGAGGTCTAAGGAGGCTGGAATTTTGTGCAAAGCAAGGAAGTGCTGTTGGTTTACAGTTAGAGCTATTGGGTGATTGCTTTTATAGAGGTGAAGAGGAGATTTCTTGCTGCTGGGGAGGTGCTGCTGGATTGGAGCCATTGATGGTTGTAACCTTCTCAGAACCCTGTTACTTTTATCAATAAAGCTTTGAATGTTCTCCTATATACTTGTATTGCATTGATGTATTGTATTTACTTGTATATTTGATTCACTCTAATCCATGCATCAGTTATGAGTACATGTATCTTGTAGTTTTCTTCTCTCTGTTGTGCAGGATCTGTGTGTAGCTGGACCGGCAAAGGGAGCAAGGAGCTGGGAACAAGAGACCAAGAGAGAGGATAAGGATCGACAAAAGCGAAAGACACCGGTTGGTTAATCTTTTCTTCCTTCTCTCTGTACTTTCATAAAGGAAAACATTAAAGCTTTACTTTCAGTTGTTGCTAAAGACTGTCACCTTTAGAGTAGGGATAGGGTCATCCGAGTCGGATACTTTTCCCCACAACAAACTGGCGACTCCGCTGGGGAGCCTAGTATCTTGTTGGTGTTTGTAGTATCTTTGCTATTCATTTCCTGAACCAAAGAGTACCAAATCGAAAAGCTTTTGACTATATCAAAAGCGAAGTAGAGGGACTGCTACTCTTGCTCATTTACTGAGCAGATTCATGATTTGAAGAGCTGATCTACAAAAGACTCTTGTACTCTTTGTGATAGCTTTTCATCCTCTTGATCATCCCTTAGCTTGTACTTGACCTATAGCTTTTTATTTCAGCAAAAACAGTGCATTTTTGAGCTTTTTATGACCCGGAAATCCTTGTAAACGCAACTCTCGTGTCTCAGTGCAGGCTGTCCACAGGCAGTCTGCATTCCAGCGCAGGTACTCCCTTCGGGAACTGCGCTGAGAGTCAATTTGACAGACCAGAGCCTGCGCTGATCCAGTTAGGCTATGTCTTCCTGAGGTTTCCCACTGTGTCTTAGCCCTGTTTTCACTGTTATTTTGCTGCTGATTGCTTGTCATTTGTACTTGCTGTAAGCCAACTTTCCTTGACATTATTCCGCCTCAGTTGTGTGATGAAACTGTGATTGTTCTTTCAGTATTTCTTGTTTCAGTTACAGTTTCCCATTGTGAAAAGCAAACCAGTATAGTTGTGACCTCTTAAATCCTGAACTGTAAAAGTGTCTTTGTGATCTTAAGAGCTAGTTTTATTACTGTTCATGGCTGTTTGAGTTTGTTTGTTTTTCATTTTATGGTTTGAATTCATACATTTTTAGTGTCAAAACAAGTGCTTGTAAAGCGTCTTTTCATTTTAGACAAAACTTGTTTGTTTACGCTTCAAATTGAATTCGAAAATTATACGACAATTTCCTTTTTGTCTACATCAACATTAAGGGAAAAGAAAAGAAATACATGCATCTTGCATTTGCATATTTTGATAAGTTTGCGTGACTGATCTAGGAGAAAGTGCATTAGTTTGTGCTTGGTGCTCTGTGTGGAAAGATAATGTTTTTCTCTCCCCTCAGTAGTTAGGATTTTCAAAGCTAAAAAGATTATAAAGCTTGCTTATCATTTTAGCTGCATTTAGGAATTTGTACCAATACATCTCGTGATGATCCTGAAAGACAAACTGCTAAACAAGATCAACTTAAAATATATTGAATGAATCTAAAAACGCATTGTAACATAACGCTCACAATAGAGGTCTAGGTAGAGACGTGTTCCGGCGTCGTTAAACGTAGTGACTGTCGATCTCTACGAAGGTGGGTGATTCCTCCTGAGGGACGATAGCACTAATACGGACTTGTGCTCCCGCGTACCGTCGCGTATATTGGGAGACCCCTATAGGCATTTATCCTTTATCCTTAGGAAGCCGTGTCGGCCGCCCTACTAATCACGATGCAGTGAACATAGCATTCACGAAGATCGACCACCCGTACCGTAAAACGTATTCTGTGGTTTCGCGAGAGGTTTGGCACACCCTCTGCCTAGATCTCCAGAGCAGTTTCTTTTGGCCCTTTTCAAACTCTATAACTGAAAAGGTCCAACCGAGCATTTGTCACTTCGGGCTCGTTAATACATCGAAGGCGACTAGAGTCATCTTTAGCTTTTTCTCGACTCTTAAAACATGAAAAAGCAAAGTTGTGTCTAAAAGCGTCTAATAAAATTCATTCAATACGGAAACATAATTCCCCTTTTTGTATTTTAGTTGATCAAGTAATCCGCAACCGTGGAGGAAAGTCAATTAAAACTCCGTCGTTCGAGGAGACTCGCGAGTCAACCGTCTTTGTCTCCGGAATCGAGAATAGTACGGACAAAGCGAACTCGCTTGACCGGGTCGAAATCTCCCATTAAAGTTAGAACAACAGTTCCGACAACATCTGAGATTCTGGTCACTCCTAATATTTCTGGAATCCCTGCCTCTATTGAAGAAGTTCAATAGCAACAGAGGGACAGTTGTACTGATCCTAGTCTGAAGACAAGTACTTGCATAACTGAACCAGTTCCATCTGAAACCGGTCCACAGAGTCTTGTTGTTCAAACAACTGTCGCTGTCGAAGCAAACCCTTCTACGGCACCAGAAATCTTTTACGGACCTGACGGTCTTCTTCTTCCTCCTGGTCTGATCACAATAGAGGAAATCGTAGAGGACCAGCAAGCAAATACTCCAACTCATTTTGGAGTAGGCACCACTCTTTTTCCTTCTGCATCAGAAGTTTGTCCATCGCCACAGGAAGTTCCTGTAGAATCGTTAGGCAGTTTATTGGATAGACTTAAAATGTCTGAGCAACCGTCGACATCTAGGACTGTGCCAAATGACACAGCGACAGCAGAAGCTCCTGCTGTCAATCCAACGATGTTTGCCGGCATACCAGCTGTCCCGACTAGCCCTCATCAGCTAGAAGGAGTCCACCCAGGGACTATTACGACAACTTGGTCTGTTCCAGTTTGTTCTTCCGGTATAATACCCGGTAATTCTTATGTTGAAACTAGACAAATTGATCCCTTTGGAAATCAGTTTGGGCCATCCAGTCCTCAAAGGCAATCTATACCCTTGAGCTCCGGATTGTTACCGTATGGGGGGCAATATGCCCTTTCACTTCCCCTTCCGGGGGGATACCCATACGGCAGTATTCAACAACATTCAGGTTTGACTGAAGTAACGACGAGTGGTTGGGTACCTATGTTACCCCAACAACCAAGAGTTGTATATTCCATGCAACAGTGTGTACCTATGTCTAGTATCCCGACGACGCCAGCAATTGTAACCGTGTCGCAAGTTCAATCGATGCCTGTTGTATGTCAACCCCAAGTTGTAATGCAACAGCCCATTGACCCTGCAACACAACCACAATCGCCAACTGCCGGGACGACACAGATACAAACGGGAACCATAACCCCGCATCTTGGTCCGTCGGTTAGTGTCGCACAGCAAAACATGGCTTCACAACCATGGATGGTGCAATACCAACAACCTCAGTTTCAACAGGTGTACCAGGGATCTGAGCAACAGATCTTTGCGAATAGTGGGCAACCCTATATTCAGAACGGGTTAAATCAACCACTTTACAGTGGCCAAGCCCACCAGCCGTATCAGTCATATCAACATCAGTTGCACTATGCTGGTATGCAAAGACCTACTGCTCAGGCGATTCCATCGTATCCTGGATACGCCTCGCCAAACCTGAATCAGCAGTTGCCATTCGTGGCGACTCTAGAATTACCCGATTTACATCGATTGACGAACGATCCAATCGCCTATGCCCATTGGTGGCCAGCGATTCCTCACAAACTTCCTTCGGACATTCCTAAATTCAATGGAAATCCTGGCGAAGACCCGTCGAATCATGTGATGACATTCCATCTGTGGTGTTCGTCGAATACCTTGAATGATGATTCGATAAGACTTCGCCTTTTCCAGAGGACATTGACTGGTCTGGCGGCTAAATGGTATATTGAATTACCTAGAGCCTCTTTCGACAATTTTAGTTCCCTAGCCACGACTTTTTTAACACACTTTCAGTTACCTATAAGGTATGAAACTGGAACAGAGATCTTGACCAATTTCAAGCAGACAACAGCCACACATATATCAGATCATATACATGAGTGGCGTCGTCGTCGCAGAATGGTAAAAACCTATGTTCCAGATCAGCTATTAGCTGAGTGGTTTATAAAGTCGCTTCTTCCTGCTATAACAGAAGATGTGGCCAAGGGAGGCGTCGTAACAGAGGAGCAGGTTATTGCTCGTGCTCAATATTTGGACTTAGTATATACTCAGTCGGGCACGCTCTACGATAAGATACCTGACGCCCCCAGACCGGAATTTTCAATCCCTCCTCCTCCCGGATCAAATAGTGACTCTCATGCCGGTGATGGCGTGATTGGAACTGCAAACGCTAAGTCGACAAGGGATTCAAATAAGAAAGCCCGTAAGACTTCGAATCAAAAAGCAAATCAAGAGATTCTTGCTTCGGAGGTAAATGTTGTATCTACGGATAAAGGCAAAAACTCCAATCAACCAGGAAGCAAGAAGAAACAAAACAAAGGGAAGAAGAAGAAACAGGGTGAGTCATCCCCTCAAAAAACTTCTTCAAACCCTCCTGGGCAAGGGAAACAATTTTATCCATGTCAGATATGCGATGAAAATCATTCGACAAAGAACTGTCCGTTCAAAGCTGAGTTAAAGAGGTTCTTTAAAAGTTCACAAACTTCAGCTGTGTTGACTGATCCATTTCCTACCCCAGGTCAAAATATGGTTGATAGTGGAAATGCTTCCCCGTCTCAAGTGCTTATGTTGTCGGTTTCTAAGCAAAATGATGCTTTGATCTCGACCAGGAATAAAGATTATGGGAATCCGCCGGTGTCGAACGACAAAGGGAAAGATCAACCCAGTAGTTCGACAACAACTTCGGCAGAAGTTGTACCCCCCCTCACGCATGAATTAACGATAAAGCCACCTAAGGGAGTAGTACACAAGTCGACATTTAATCCTCGTGCCAGAGCGGCGCAGCATTATAACATAGTGGAAGATTTGGCCCAATCGCCATCTGCTATGTCGACTCTTGAGGTACTGCAAAATTGTCCATCCCAAAGGCAGGCATTGTTATCAGCAATTGGTGGAGTGGATCCTAAAGATTCCAATCTTGTATCCTTTGATCACAAAGGATATGATCCTCAGTTACCAGCGCAACTAGCTTTCCTTATTCAAGTGAAAGCACTCAACAAAACTGTTCATAGAACGATTATTGATGAGGGAGCATCGACATGTATCATGTCGATGAGTTGCTGGAAAACTCTTGGATCTCCAACCTTGTCGCGATCTTCGACGACATTGAAAGCATTTGACGGAAGGACGTACACTCCGTACGGTATCCTAAATAACTTTAAGATTGAACTAGGAGGAAAAACAGTAGAAATTGATGTTGAAGTCATTGATGGCAATCTTGACTATAACATCCTACTGGGAAGACCATGGATATATGCCATGGCAGCTGTAGTGTCGACATATTTTAGGAAGATCGCATTCCCGTTTGAAGGAGGGATTACGGTCGTCGACCAACAGAATTTCCTCCCTAATGGTTCACAAGTTACTGGAAGCATTCCCCTGATCCATGGAAGCGACCATTCAATACAAGATATCGGAGTAGGCTTGCTAAAAGATCCCACAATGATGGGAACTTTCGCATTGCCACCTCCTTTCCATGAAGGGAATATCCCGTTTGTAGCAACATGCAACATGGTATCTTCTTCGAAAGTCGCAGGAGACAAGGTCGCCATGGATTATCAAGTGGTTTTACCACCTAGCCCCATAGAAATATTGTAGCAATCAATGTTTCAGGCATGGGAGGCGAGCCCAAATCAACGCTCGTCAAGCGTTTGGGTAGATAGGTCTGGACAATATGGTACCCCATTAGATCCATGGTCAAAAGTTCATGGGACTGACGAAGGAATCTTACAATCAATGATGATTGAGGGGGCACCATGGAACGATCACCACCATCGTTCCCTTCTTCCAGAGTATGAAGAAGAAACTCAACACGACCTATATCACCCTTCAGTGTTTGAATTCCTAACAAATACTGTAAATACGGTGGATTCAGAGCGAAACCTATCCAATATTGAAGAGACCGTAGCCGTAAACATCTCGACAAAATCTGATGTTGTAGAGAATATTCATGTCGGCAAAAGTTGTTCCCCTTCAGAACTGGAAATATATGGTGCTCTCTTTCGCGAATTTAGAGATGTCTTTGCATGGTCATATGATGAAATGCCAGGCATTGACTCGAGCATAGTTGAACATGAAATTAAAATGTACCCTGATGTCAAACCAGTAAGACAACGGCTTCGACAGGTTCACCCCAAGAAAGCCGCTGCCATTAAGGCAGAAGTTGAAAAACTTCTCCATGCTGGATTCATCTACCCGGTTCCGCTAAACGTTTGGGTATCGAATATTGTCCCTGTTATGAAAAAACAAGGGACGATAAGAGTGTGCGTCGACTATAGGGATGTAAACAAAGCTTGTCCAAAAGACAACTACCCTACACCCTTCATCGACCAGATAATTGATGAATGCGCCGGATGTGAAATCTTTTCCTTTATGGATGGATTTTCCGGGTATAATCAAATAAATATCCGCCCACAGGACCAGTCTAAGACTGCATTTATTTGTCCGTGGGGCACATTCGCTTATCGAAAATTACCCTTTGGTTTAAAGAACGCAGGGGCGACGTTTCAGAGGGCAATGAATTATGCCTTCCATGACATCAAGAACATCGTTCAACCTTACCTCGACGATCTTCCGGCTCATTCGCGGAAGTGGACTGATCATCCGCGGCATTTGAGAGCGATATTTCTACGTTGCCGACACTACAAGATAAGACTCAATCCGCACAAGTGTGTGTTTTGCGTCGGTTCTGGTCGTTTACTTGGCTTTGTAGTCTCTAAGGATGGGATTCGTCTCGACCCCTGCAAGGTTCAGGCAATCATTAATTTGCCTCCACCTTCAAATTTTCTTCAGATTCAGAAACTCCAAGGGAAAGCAAACTTTCTGAGGAGATTCATTCCAAATTATGCAGCAGAACTTGCCAAAGGTTATACTCGTCTTTTGAAAAAGGATGTACCTTTTGTCTGGGACCAGGTTGCGCAAGCTTCCTTTGACGCTCTGAAAGATTCTCTAGTAAGAGCATCATTAATGTACGCCCCGGACTATCAAAGAGATTTTAACCTGTATCTAGCTGCAGCAGATACGACCATTGCGATGGTCTTAGTGCAAGAAGTCGATGGAATTGAACATCCTATTTATTATTTAAGTAAAAACTTAAATGACACAGAAAGTAAATATTCCTATGTTGAAAAACTAGCGCTTGCTGCTGTTCAAGCGATTCAAAGGTTTCGACATTATGTCCTCTTTAGGAAAACTACCATTCTGTCAGATTGCAACCCCATGACGTATATACTGTCGCGACAGTTGCTTGGGGGAAAATATTCGAAATGGATAGCGATCCTTCAAGAATTTGATCTGGATTTTGTAAAATCCAAATCAAAGAAAGCTCTAGTTTTCGCGGAATTATTGTGCGATCTCCCATCGTCATCCAACGATGAAACATCAGAAGAGTCAATCGTGGATGAAAATCTGTTTCTGATATCAGTAAGCGATGAGTGGTATGGAGACATCATTGTTTATCTCCAAACCCAAAAATTTAGGCCTAATACCTCACACTCGGAACGAAAGCGTATACGATACCAATCTAAAGACTACATGATCGTCGGTGATACACTTTACCATCGTGGTGTCGATACGGTTCTGAGGAGGTGCCTTACCCATGAGGAGGCCGAGAAAGCCCTGAATGATTGTCATTCAGGCGCGTGCGGGGGGCATCAATCTGGATATGCAACAGCACAAAGAATCTTACGAGCAGGATACTTTTGGCCAACTATGTTTAAAGATTGCATAATAGCTGTCAGAAGTTGCCATGCGTGTCAGATCTTTGATAGCAAAACCAAGAGACCGCCCGCACCTTTGCAGCCTATAGTTGCTGTTGGGCCTTTCGCCAAGTGGGGCATCGATTTCATGCAATGTAACCCCACCTCGACCGGGGGGCATGGGTATATTATAGTCGCTGTTGACTATTTTACCAAATGGGCCGAGGCGATGCCTACATTGGATAACACTGGTGAAACAGCTGCCCTTTTCTTTTTTAATCATGTAGTCGCCAGGTTCGGCGTTCCGCAGGCTATAGTGACAGATCATGGATCGCATTTTCGCAATCACATGATGGTTGAGTTAGCTGTCAAACTAGGGCTATCGCACGATAGCTCTACCCCGTATTATCCACAAGCCAACGGACAAGTTGAGGCAATCAACAAGGTCCTGAAGCGTATGTTGCAAAGGATGATCGGGGTTCACAAAAGAAGATGGCACCTACTCCTGTACTCAGCATTGTGGGCTTACCGAACCTCGGTAAAGAACGCCACTGGGTTCACACCATTCCAATTGGTGTATGGCCTGGAGGCAGTCTTACCGATCCAGTGCGAAATTTCGTCTCTTAAACTCGCAATTGACCTCCTCCCCGGAACCTCAGAAGAAGAGGCTCGTTTCTTGGAATTAATCCAGTTGGATGAAAACCGTCGTGACGCCGCTTTGGCGAACGAAGCCCATAAGAAACGAGTCAAAGCACATTTCGACAAGAATGTCAAACCTCGTATCTTCTCTGAGGGTGACTTGGTTTTGCTTTACGACCAAGAATCCGACAAATTAGGAGCAGGAAAATTTAAGTCCTTATGGATGGGTCCTTATATTGTTAAAAGGGTGTTAGCAAAAGGAGCCTACGAGTTAATGGATTATGACGGGATACCACTGGCGCAACCCCGCAACGGGTTGTACCTCAAGCGTTACTATGCCTGAATAGTAACCTGAGTGCTTTTGTTGTATTTTGTTTTCGCTAAAGTGTTTGTTTCGGTTTAGTAATCCACCCTTCTCGTTTGTTGCAGATGTCGAATTATTCTGAAACATATGTGGGATATGCCGACGGAGCGAGTTGTAGTACGCGGAATTTGTCCTCCGCAGCCTGGGCCATTTTTGATCCAAGCGGCGAGTTAGTGAGTTTCAGAGGTGTGTGTATTGGACAGTCGACGAACAACATCGCTGAGTATAGCGCGTTGATTGAACTCCTCTCTGATACCATCGCTCATGGTATACGCCGACTAATCGTTAGGCTAGACTCACAGCTTGTGATACTACAACTCACTGGTATATATTCAGTCCGCAATCCAGCTATTTATCGAATGTTTCTAAGGGTTAAGATTTTGGAAAGAGAGTTTGATTCAATTCAATACCAACATATTTCCAGAAACTTGAACACATTAACAGATTCATTAGCAAACTATGTATTAGATAGACATTTACGACATATATAAAAAGAGATGCATCGGTGCTAATGCAAGTGGATCACAAATAAACCATAATAAACCCTGAAAATCAAAATATATAAAGCTGTTTATAGTTTGTACATGATGTGTTGTAATCAAAACAAAATTGGTCGTATGACCTAGAACTCAAAAAGATGCTAGGGGGCACCCTAGCCTAGTGGTGCTCATGAAAGTACGTCATGGTCTGTGCAATCATGCGCAAGAGACGAGTCCATCGTCTAGGCACGCCAATAGTGTGCCGCTGCAACTGTAAAGGTAACTCGTCAATCTGTACATCCGGAAGACCACGAGTAAGGCTCTCGACCTGCTCCTGCACAGCTGCAAGTATCTCAGTATCACCAAGGTCGCGAATGACAACTCGCCTAGCAGGCTCTGCTGCTGGGGCAGCAACTGGCGATCGTGGACGAGCTGCTGAACAAACAGGACCAACATCTGCGTGCACCCAAGAGTTTGATCAGTTTTGCACAATAACATCATGAGTAAAAACATAAGCAGTAACATGGTCAGAGATTTTACCAATAGCGCCCCATTGCTCGCCATCCGGTAGCACCAAGTCCGGATCACCTCGGTAGTCCATACCCACATATGGATACTCAGAAAACACCATCTCTTGACGCTCGAACCACCTAAAGAAGGCCTCAGTAAAAGTAATCTGAGGTTGACCAGCATGTCGGGACATGTGGTCGACCCACCTCTGCATGCGTGGCTCGGTCGGAGAAGGCAAGTCAAGTATGATGTACTGAGGCTGCATCAGTGGGATTTTCTCCAAGGCAAAGGCAGTCAGAATAGAACCAAACCCAAAGTTCTTCAGCTTCCCGTCCTTTACCTTGGTCAATTGACTTTTCATCTGAACAAGTACTGCATCACACCAGTTAAACACTTTCGGTTGGAGACACTCCAAAGCGTGCTGCATGTAAGATCTGTTGGCAACATGTAAAGCTGCGCTACCGGCCATCCTACCAATAGTAAACAGAATGGACCTAAGAGACCTGTCAGTGATGTCACGGATATTGATCTTGCCGTCTTTGCTCGGCTGTGAACCTTCCCGGCAATACTAACGGATATAGTCTCTGGTGGAAGTAGTCCCTCGAGCCGTACCTGACAAAGAAATGGGGGCACCCCGCCTTGACAACCCAGTCAAGAAGTACATGTCCTCTATGGTCAAGGGGATGGTTTTCCCCCTAATCTGGAATACTTGGTTAACAGGATCCCAAGCATCAAGCATATACTGCAGTAAAAAAATCTGTGCTCTCATGCTAGAGATACGGAAGAACTTCAGTAGGCCACAGTTCCGAAGCGCGCTCACCGTGACCGGGTCATGGAGTGCAACCATGTCCTCTGCTTCATGTTCTCGTTCTCGCCATGTAAGGGACATTTTGTTCAAAGTTCCCTACAAGCAAACAAGAGAAGGAGTAAGTTCCTAATGTTGATGAAAAACTGGCGAAAAATCATCAAAAAACACATGCAGGATCAGTTTTTCTAGGCCCAGCGCAGGCAGAGAGTCTCCCCCTTGCGCTGAGAGGCAGTCTGCCTTAAGACCACCTGAAATACAGCGCAAGTTTCGAAAGGAGAACCTGCGCTGATGCCAGGGCGCCCTGATGAAACCCCTGGGGCTCAGAAACCCTGAAAAATGTGCATGAAACTGAAAAAGGAAACCGTGAAAGTGAAGGGCTAAGGTTTAGCTCCTACCTGGTCCAAACGGCGCCGAAAATCGTCCACAGAATCTCCCGAAATCAGCTGGTGAAAATCAAGGAAGAAGAGGCACCTCCAGAGCTCCAACAAGCAAAATGCAAATGAAATGGTAAATGAGAGGTAAAAACACCTTTTTATGACTTTTTACACAGTTTAAAGTTAAATATTAGGGTTATAATCTCATTTTCATGCAAACATTGT
Organism: Pinus tabuliformis; assembly: GCA_031772625.1. Classification (NCBI taxonomy): domain Eukaryota; kingdom Viridiplantae; phylum Streptophyta; class Pinopsida; order Pinales; family Pinaceae; genus Pinus; species Pinus tabuliformis. The sequence goes on along the minus strand of CM062820.1, from coordinate 815,926,275 downwards.
CCATTTCTAACAAAATTTGTTGCAGCAATTGATGGTGAAGTACTACATTTGAAAAGAGAAAAGCTAGTAAAAGTAAACAAATCAAATTTGACCATGAATCGAGCAGTTTTACCACGGAATTTATGCTCGTTAAAAAATAGAAAAGTGTGAGCAAAAGTTTCCACCAGAGTTCAAGCTCATTAAAAAATGAACCTATCTTGGTAAATAACCATTACAATCGTAAATTTATCAGCCTTAAAAGCCTTGGTCGTGTTTTCATCCATCACCTCCACTGTCATTTGGCCGGTCGTTCACCCCCATATGTGTGTTTACCCATTTTGAGGAGCATCTGCGAAGAGTGATTTCATCTAGCCATCCTTGTGACACTACCGTGATTGGAAAATTCCAATTTGTACCTGGAATCTGCTGCTATCCCTGTTTATCACTCGTTCCTCAAAAGACGAGTCTTCTTTGAGCTCTTTTCACTGACTCGTAAAATATGAAAAGTTTGCCGAGTTTTGGCCTTCAAGCTCGTTAAACGACCGGAACGCTATCCCTCCTCTAGATTTTAATCTTTTTGGACCTGAGGGATTATTGCACAAAAAGATCGAGCGCTTGTTTTGTTCGGCTCGTTAAAGCAATCGAAAACTCATCCCTTCTGTATTGTTTTATACTTTTTCGGACTTAAGGGATTAGATGACGAAAAAGGAATTATGGAGTTAACTTTCTGTACCTTTTCAGACTCTCTAAAAATGAAAAGGACTGAGTTTTCTTTGTCTTTAGACTCGTTAAAATGATTAAATAGCGACAAACTTGTCTTTAGACGAGAACGAGTTTCCCTATCGCTAAGCTTGTTAAATCTTAGCGATGGGCTTGCCCGAAGGGCAGGTTATAGAACAAGCATATGTTATCCTCCTCAAGCTTGACAAAAATAAAGAGGTACTGGTCAGAAATGACTGGGGAAAAATTGGGAGAACATCAAAGTTTAATGGTAGCAAGTCGCTCTTGACTAAAAGATCAAAGACTAAAAGACAGAAGAACCTAAATAACAAGGACAGCAAACAGCAGTTCAATAGTTGTCTCTATCTTCTTGCATGAAGATATTTATTTTCCTATATTAGTTCTCAATGCAATTTGAGATTTTTGTAAGTTCTTTTGTATAAATACTTCATAACTCGAAGTATTGGGTGTGGATTGATATACATTTGTAGATTTATTTTGACCTTAAGCCTAAGGGTTATTGTACCAATTTTCAAGTCAACGGACTGGAGAAAGTAATAAAAAGACTGCACTATAGGATTCATGAGATGAGCTATTGCAGTGAAGTATCTTCTTTGTTGGATTTTGTTACTTTCTTATGTGTTTCATAAACTAAAATATTATCTAAATTTGAATGAATTAACTGGAAATTTAACTTAGAATTTGTTTAAGTACACTCTAGTTTGCATAGTTAATCATTTATATGTTTTCCTCTGATATCCAAAATTGAGAACCCTTAATTTCTCTCCCATCCCATTTGACCTCTTGCATTTCTCTTCATAATCCAGCCTAGGAACCCTTAATTTCTCCCTGGATCCGATTGGAAACCATTTCACCATCAAGCCTTTGGGATTTGTAGTAACTCCTCTATCTTGCCCTGTAGACTCTATTTTTAGAACTTAATCCAGTCCTGTTTGTCTGACATTTGACCCCTTAGTCTAATGGTAAAAGATAACCCTTTTAATCTAAGTAAGTGATCCCACCAGCCAAATTCAAATCAAAAACCCAAGCACAATCATAACTAGCCTAAAATCAATTAACTAAAACAAAGTTAAATCATAAAGAGAGAGCCCTCTCTCAGATTAGGAATGCTAGATCCTGATCTCCAAAGTTAGTTTGTGGTTACCTCTATCATTACTTTCTTTAACAAGTTTTAAAGAAATTTTGGAGTGATAACACACATATCCCTCCTTGATATGTCTCATGGCTCTATGTAACTCTTTCTCTCTCTCTTAATGATACATTACACTCTCTCGTACACACTCATCAAATAAATGGCATATTCCTCTTACACTCATTAAAATCATGTCATAAGAGATTCCTCTTACACTCTCTTTAATGCATATGTTACACTCTCCTTAACTAAGGAATGAATACCTCTAATTAATTGCATGAGTTACACTCCTCTAAATGGAATATGTTACTTTTCCTCGAGGCATGCATATTACTCATCCTTTATGACAATAATTTTCTACTCCTCCTATATATGTGTCTCATTTCTCTTCACTTGGGGGGGAAGAGGTGCATTGTAATACCAAGAGTTGGAGAGGCTTAAAGAGGATTGTGAGACAAAAAGACTTGGAGAGTATTCAAATGTCATTGAAATGAATTTGACATTCCTAAGTATATCTACCTAGTAGAGTTGACCATGAGTGGTATTCAGAGGAATTGAATTCCTCAACTTTCCTTGTATATCTATCTATTGCTATATTTTGGTACTGCTTGTGAGCTCTTATAGCTCGAGGGTTCCATGGGGAGAGTTTCTCCCTATATATGGTTGGGTGGAACACCAGATGGTTCAAAATGAGTTGGTAAGGATATTGGAGCTTGAGCATAGTCTTATCTTGTTGGAGTTGTATATATATATACTCTCAGGTATGTTCATAAGTATTCATGAAATTTTAGTTTATTATTAGTTTAAAGTGATGTAGAAATTTCAATTTATTGGAAATTTGTACTTGTGAATATATATGAGATATTTAGACAGTTATTTTTTAGCTAACCAACAGTGAATGGTAGTTATAGTTAAGAATTCACATGCAGGGGATTAAAACAAGAATTTGTTTCCAAAGTTTTCATATGCAGTTTATAATGAAATTTTGTCCATAGTCGGTCATATCTATTATCTAAATTCAATATTCTATGTTTGATAACATTTTATTGTGTATTTTAGCAGTTAATTACATGGTTTTTGCGTACTGTGAATTGGGTTGTTGGCTGAAACTTAGATGTGTATAAAATGGTGCACACTAAATGTTTGAATTAATTCCTCAATAGTTGTAGTTCATTTTAGGTAAGTTTATTTTTTGTACAGTTATGTTGCAAACTAATTGACAAAAATTCTTAACAGTTGAAGCATTTAGGGTTGCCATGAATTTGTAAAATTGTAACAGTGGTTGCAATAATTTTATCAATTTATGTCAAGGGAAGTAGCTTTGCAGGTTGTACAATGTTCAATTAAGTATAGGTATCAATAAATCATATGGTGGTTTGTAAATTTGATGAAAATACTATATTAGCATAAATATAGGTTTTCTTTCTCCATGTACAGTTATAGATGAAGTTTGTATACTAAGTGTTTGATAAAAGTGGTAAATGAGAAAGTAGAGATCCTTTTTTTTTAAGAATTGCATCTCTAGGCATTTTTTATGTGATGCAGCTCAACAATAGGGGGTATCCATTCCAAGAGACCATGTAACCCGCACTTTGATTCAAAAATTCATGTTTTCAGACTCCGATTTGGAATTTGTTCAATTTTGCAGAATTGTTGTTGCTTTGTATGGGCTGCCTGTCGTTGGTTTTGCAATAATCTTACTATATATGATATAATATCTGATTGATATTGAGGGTACCAATATGATCCATGATCGTGAAACTATTGTTTAATGTCTCAATGGTTGATACTCAGACAGTTCAACATTTTGATGACAAATTATTTCATGTCTGCTAATTGTTTGTCAAAAATCCCCAATGGTTGTAACTTACATGGTTGCATGCTATTTGTAAAATTTCCCTAATATATATGTCTTTAGTGTCCCTAAAGTGTTTGTAGAAATTCATCAATGAAGATGGCTGGTAGTTTTAGTTGTGTGTTAAGTTCAATTCAAGAATTATTGGCATTACTGTGAGACAATGAAAAATGAGGTTATGTAATCTTAGATTCATGTTAGCTAATTGTTGTGAAATTTCCTTAAGGGATTATGGTTGTCAAATGTTTGACAAAATGCCTCAATGGTTGTACATTGCATGCTTGCAAACTATTTGTTAAAATGCCTCAATGGTTGTACATTGCATTCTTGCAAATTGTTTCTCATAATGCCTCAATTCTTGTAGCTAATTACATTTATGAATTTTATGTAAAAATTCCTAAATTAAATTTAGGATTTGTAACCAAGGTGTTTCTGGAAATGTCTCAATGAGTATTCTATCGAGTTAGAATTCATGCTAATGAAGTTAAATTTGGGTAAGTGAATTATTGTAATGTTAGCTTACATATGAATTCATAACTATTGGATACCAATTCTATAAAATTTGAATTCTCCTTTTAAGCAAAGAATTCATAGGCATGTTATTTAGAATAAAATAAAATTAGTCTCTTTTGAACACATTTAATTGCAACATAATTAACAATTAGCTTTTTGGAAATTATGGTTTATAAAGTTTGATATTTATTCATCCAAGTAAAGACTCTTTCTTTTAAATGTGATTTTTGAGCTTTAAAAGCAAGTATTATGGTTGTAAGCTTTGGATCTTGATGAAGCCATTATCCTTGTAGCCTTGATGAGAAGATTAAAATTACCATGGGTTAGTTAGTAGAAGTTAGTGTGTAGTGTAAATGGTACGAATGAAAAAATATGGTCTTGCATTAACTTATATATATATATATATATATGTATGTATGTATGTATGTATGTATGTATGTATGTATGTATGTATTTTGAGTCTTAGTGTTCAATATTTCTCTATAATATTGATTGGTCGTAAGGTGGGACCTCACATATGGTATCGGAGCAAGCTACAACACTAGGGCCTTATGGGCCAACATGCTTGATTGTAGGTTGATGACGTATGAATGTTGATTTTGCATGCATGTTGAATTGTTGTGTATGTTGACTTGGAAGCATTTTTGTTGCATAGGGGATATTATTATTATGCCATTTAGAAACTCATGAAAGAAAAATAATGCTTTCTTATATTCCTTAATAATTTTTTTAAGGCAAATTATTGGAAATATGTTAAAGGACTTAAAGACATGCTAAGAAATTATGTGCTTGAGAAGTTGGGGTTAAACCTAAGCATGTGAATGGCTTGATTTTCAATGGGTGAGTGAGATATATGGAGTGCATGCATGGTTGCATATATGTTTAATGCATCATTATCAATGTGATATGGACTTACTAGCCATCTTTTCTAGATGAAATTGTATCTACCAAGAAAAATATTGGCTTAATTGGACTATAGTATGATGACCTTGGTGTGTATGCATTGGGAATGTGTAACAAGTGTAATGTTGATATTTAATTAATATGATGATTGAGTTCATCACGTTAATTCTGAATCTTTTATTATCTAAACTAATGGAATCTTAACAAAATTTTCCTTGAAGGATGTCACTTTGAACTATGAATGTAGATTCACCAATAATGTATGTGCATTAAATTGATGTGTTAAAAATATGATTTGGAAATACATTCTTAATAAGTAAGAATGTAATTCCTATGATTTATTTGACGTAATTTTTTTTGTAGTTGTTAATTTGTGTATTTTGGGTTGACATTTTGCATAAAATAACTTGAAATTACTCAAATACTAGATTGTGGTATGACCTTCCTAATAAACAAGAGGCATAAATGACTTGGGCATGAACGGTTGTGGAAGCCATTTTAAGGAAAAGTTGAAGGTTATGTTTTCCTTAAGTTATGTATGGGTGTGGAATCCATACTAGGATAGATCTATGAGCTAATTTATGGGTGTAGAATCCATGCTAACATATATCTATGAGCTAAGTAATTCTTTTGGTTAGAATGAGCAAATTATTTTGATGGAATCTCATAGACATGATTAAGGAGGATTGATTATGTGTAATTAAAGTTAAATGGATAGAGATTTGTAACATGAATTTGTTTGAGATTTAAATCCATTTTTTATTTTTATTACAAATGAAGATGCTAAGATTGGTATAGTGAATACCATTAGGTGGTTTAGAATGTTTGGAATAACTTATTTTGATACATGTAGTCAAGTGTGAACTAGGTATCTATCCTCTAGTATTGTAATTATTTTGTATGTGATTTAGGTAGATTAATTAAATTGATTTTCAAATTCTTGAAAATGTATAAAAATATTATTGTAATAAGTTGATAAAATATATTTTCTATTGGCTTAAGACAAATTAGGTCTAGCATATTTAAAGAAGATTTCATATTGTTGTGTCTAGGAAAGCCATAATAGTCTCCTTAATGATTTTATCAATTGCATACTAGTTGAATTGTATTCAACTAAATTAATTAGAGAAATTATGAGGATTGAACTCATGAACTGCTCTGAACTCTTGTTAGTTAGGCGATCAAGTCAAAATTCATATGGTTTATGAACTTGATGAATTGCTTTATTGAAATTTGATTAACTTATAAATTGCTAAGAGAATAACATGTTTAACCTTTTCTGTGGTGAGAACTTTGTTTTATTTGAACTTAAAGGAAAAGGTATGTGATCAATGAAAAGCTTACTTGATTTCTTATTTTACAAGAATATGTGCTTGTGATATTTTTTGAGGGAAAATTTGGAGAGTAAGATCACATTTTGATGCATTGGAATTGTTGCATGATTTAGAAACCTAAGATGATTGTATTGTGTATGGAATGGAAGAGATTGTTGGATTTAGAAATTTTGTGCTTTGTTGTATAGTTGTATGATAATTCCTACAAAAGGTTGCAATCTTTTGAGAGGGTGGTAATTATCCTTACAAAAAAAAAAAACTAGCTTTAGGCTAGAAATGCCCTTGTGATAGTTTAAATCTTACTCTTAATAGTTTGAGAAGTGTATTGTTTCCATAGTATGTTTTTTTTGTATGTATTAATAGTAAGGAATCAGACCTTAAACCAAATGAATTGATTGGCTATTGAATGAAAATAATGAGAAATTTTATAACTCGAAAAATAGGTTGACTTCTAGTTATAAATATAGATTCAATAAAATAGATATCATATTTGCATAATTATGAGAGTTGTTCCTGATTAAAAGTTTGCAAAAAGATATCTTTAATTTGTTTTTGGAATGAATACCTTCTAACAGATTCATTCATAATTGATTCTCAAGTAAGAGAAGTGAATAATAAGGAAGATTATGGGAATTCAAGGAATGGTCTACCATATAAAATTGGGTCAATGAGGACTGTATGGAACTTTAGCTTATTAGTTTTAAAAAAAAAAAATTGCGACTTAACCCTCAAATTGGGATTTTTCCTAAACAATAAACATTTAGTAAAAATTGTTCGTAGATCCTAAATATTTTGATGACAGGGTATTGGGCTGTGCAACAGGTATAAATTTACCCTTGATTACATTATCTTTTTCCTCCTTTTCATGCATTTGTGCCATGATGTAATAAGGTTTTGATAGAATTTCGATAGAAACTCAACGAAACCGCTTTTGATATGATTTGGCTGTTGAAACTAACTTTCGTTGCTTTTTATGTAGAGATTTCCGAATGGGACAATTGTTGTTCAATATATTGAACAACAAAGGCTAAACAAGGAGAATGGAGCACGTCTTGTGCTGTCAGTTGAGAAGTGAATCGGAAGGATCAGCGCAGGACAGAAGATTGTTCTAATAATAGCATTTGGTCTTCAATTCCTCAAGATCTCCTGATCCCGAGGAATCACAATTATCTATTTTCCTCTTTGACTATAAGAGGGGAAAAACGAATAGAATAGAGCACTTTTGCCTTTTTAATTCGGCTGTAATTTTAAGAGACAGAGTGTTATTCTAAAGAACATGTTGTTACTATAATGACATTTGGAGCTGATGAGTAATATATAATTTGTGTTTCTATTTTCTCACAATATTCTGAGTAACTAGGCGGTAATCACTAGCGGCTTGGGCTCAGTCACTGGTGGATTTCACTGCTTTTCCCTATGTTATACTTTACCTTTTTACTGCAAGTCTAATTACTTTGTTTTATAGTTTTACGATTGATCTACTTGATATATAAATCATCGATGTTGATTTTGTGTATTCTGCACATTATTTCTTATTACTGTTGAATGGTTTCATTTATTTATGTCGTAGATTGATTCAATTATTAGATAACAATTATTTCTTGTTAATTGAGAGCCAGAGTATTATTGGTTAGATCAAGTGTATTACTGTTATGCAGAAGTTTCTATTCAATTGAAAGAGCTTTGTTACCACTATAGTGCACTTGACTGATGTGCTTATGGCCTGTAATTGCAATTAGATATTTTTTATTAAGATTGATTTTTGATGCTTGAATAGTTTAATTTCTTTTAAGTTACAAGTTTGGTAGTTTATGGTTTGATCTATTTACTCTTGTATTGAAATCAAGAGTTATCTTAAAGCATTACTTTCTGTAGATACAACGATTTCCATCACCTACACATACTGTGTACACTCTTGAAACAAAAGACTTACCCAGGCCGATAATTAATGTGAAGCATTTAGGAGTTCTAAAAGGACATCATGTATGTTTGATGTTTTGTATGCTGTGAAAGAATTGGGTATTAAAAACGGAATGTAAGAACCTGCATACTAGCAAGTAAAGTGCTTTCTCCTTTGCCCGCTTTTCATCAAAATTGCGTAGGAATTGAAGTAGAAATAAATGTTTGATGTTTTGTTTGTTGTGGAAGAATTGGGTATTAAAAACGGAAGGTAAGAAATTGCGTACTAGTAAGTAAAGTGCTTTCTCCTTTGCCCGCTTTTCAACAAAATTGCAGAGGAATTGAAGTAGAAATAAATGTTTGTATTTATGTATGAATGACTAAGAAGAAAAGAGTAGAAAAAGATATAATTCCTTCACCCATATATGAAAAATATAAGGGATTGGTGACCCTTGGACGATCAACCTTCATTGAAGAAATCATAATAAAAGCCGAGTCTCGGTCATCAGTAGGACCCCGAACCGTTTCTACAAGAAATCCTACTGTAACTCTTCAGGCCACAAGATCACCACCTGTAGCTGACGCTAAGATTCACAGCAAGACTGAAGGGTCTAAATAGAGTTTTCATAACACTAAAAATTTACAGCCTAGTCCTTTACAAGAAGGGAATTCTTGCAATCTCCATGAAGGAGAAGGAGAAACAGGTAGTGCTAAAAAGATTAAATCATCAAAACCCAAATCTCCTAAAGTAGTGGTTGAACAGAGGACACCCAGTATTCTGGACCAAGGTAGTGTTGTTAAAATCATTCTAAAAGTCTCTTCTAAACCCCCAGGAACAAATCTCCAGCTCCGGAAATCCCTGAAGGATATTGGCACATTTTTTACCAAATGGCTCATAATTAGCAACAACCTCAGACCTCTACATTAAAATACCCTATTGTTGATACAGTTGTCAATGCTCCCATGAAATTTATTCCATTACAGAATATTCCTACCTTTCATGGGCTAACTTCATAGGATCTTGATGCATTCCTTTTCGAATTTGATGTTTTATGTAGGGGATATGATTACACTACCGACCCCTAGAAGCTGAAACTGTTCCCCTCTACTCTGAAGGGAGCAGCTTTGCATTGGTTTATGGGGCTTAGTGGAGGTACCATTACTGACTGGGACCAAATGAATACAACCTTTCTAAAAAAATTCCAAGATTATTGTCGAACTAGAGAACTGAAGGATGAAATATTTCAAATGGTAGCTAAGACTAATGAAACCCTTGAAGAATATGTAGAACGTTTTCAGTATAATCTGCAAAGATCTCCTTATGCAACTTTTCCTCCTGAAGTTCTTAAAACTACGATGATCAAAGGTATGAAAGACCAATGGGTAGAAACATTAAATTTGATGGGGAAGGGTGATATTTATCAAGAGGGTTATGACGATATTATACAATTGTGCATCAGGTGCTCCAGAGGCAGTACAAGGCTGAAACCAATCGGACGTGATGCGATAACCAAAGACAGCAGAACCTCAGGAGGAAGCATTACACGAGTTGAAATCGGAAATCTGCTGGAAGATTTCAAGGCTGATATCTTAGGTACCTTGATGACACAATTGGATATCATGCAAGCCAAACAAAAGCAAGCTGAAGCAGAACAGAATCTGACTATTTTCTGTCCACATTTCATAAAGAAACACAATCACAGAGAATGTTCGTTAGATATGATACAAACATGTGCCATTTCACTAATGATCATGCTACGGAAAGTTGTCCATCACTTCCTAGATTAAAATCAATTTTCAAGGAAGCAAAAGAGGAAGTGCAACCAGTATATCTGCTGAACCAGCATCATCAATGGCAAGCACATTCGACAAGTATGCCTACAGAACCATCTTCGTTCTTTCCTTCTTCACAATTTAATTCTCAGCAATGTTCAGGGGCAGCATGGCAGAACCAGCCACCTTTCTCTACTTGGCTACCTCAATCATTTTCTATACCACCATGGCCCAACCAATCAAATCCAAACAATAATTGGCCAAATTCTTCTTACCCTCCACCATTCTAGTATAACACCCCGTATTCCTCTCAATGGTCTCCTTATACTTCACAAAATCAGAACTGGCAACCAAATTGGCAACGATCCACAAACCAGCCCATGGGAACAGTTCCTCTGCCTCAACCAACCTTACCAGCACCTTACACGTTGCAGCAAAATCCTCAACCTAATATATAGCCACAACTCCCAGCTCAACCAAATCTGAATCCTAACAACAGACCGATCCAGTCAGTACAAATTATTAAGAGTCTGGATCATGAAGTTGAGTCGAGAGAATGTAATGAACTTAAGTTAAGATCTAGACGGGTAATTTCTCCAGATGAGGACAAAAATGTGCAACCTGAAGTTAAAAAAACACATCCAAATAAGCCTTCAACTATAGATAACCAGTAAACAAAATAGGGAGAAGATACAGTCAGGCAGAAAGATCCTGAACAAATCATAATTACTTCTCCCCGTTCCCAGAAAGATTGATAATACCTTGACCAATTGAATATCCTGACTTTGATCTTCTGGGTGAACTAAAAAATATTCGTATAAAAATACCCCTCCTCCAAGCCATTCAAGATATTCTAATATATGCTAAAACCATTAAAGAGTTATGTGCAAAGAAGTCTATGAGGAAAACAAAAATAACACCAATGGTGTATATCGTCGAAACTTTGTTTGATTTATTACTAGGCAAAGAGACACCTGTAAAATACAAAGACGCGGGGAATCCCATTGTCACAGTCCAAATAAATGGTCACTCTTTTCCCAATGCTTTAGTTGACTTAGGGGCAGCCATTAACATTCTTACAATAGAAACTTGCAAAGTGCTTGGCATCATAGCCTTAGAACCAACCACTACCTTGCTGGAACTTGCCGACCATTTAGTTGTTAAGCCAGAAGGAACATTAGAAGATGTGATGGTTTATGTGGACTCTTGGGAATATCAGGCAGATTTTTTGAATATCAACCCCAGAAATTGGCTAGATGGACATCCCTTAATACTGTGAAGGCCTTGGCTAGAAACAACTGATGCTTATATATGTTGTCGAACAAGCAGTATGACCATAACCAGAGGAAATGCTATTAAGAATCTAGCTTTATACCCTCTTGCTCAGGTAAGCCTGACCATTGTAAAAACTCGGAAACAACTAGCAACATATTTAAAAGAAAATATTCATTCACCGTTGACTGTGGCAGATGCGCTTGAATTCAAAAATCAAACAGAAGATGATGTCATTAAAACCTTTATCAATCACCCTACTGCAGTGTCTAATTTGAGATGTCACATGATTGAAGCAATCCTTGACAATGACATTGAAGAAGATTCCTTGAGAGACATCAATGACCAACCGATACCAACAACCACCCTCTATAATAGCAAGCCTGTTGAAATTGAGCAAGGGAAAATCCTAAACATTAATAGTAATTTGAGTAATGACCAGCAATAAAAACTTATTCAAGTCCTTAGGAAATATAAAGGGGCTTTTGCATGGGACTACCTAGACATGAAAGGGATTGACCCTCAATTATGCATGCACCACATCTACACTAAAAAGGATGCAAGACCCATTTAACAGCTGCAGCGTAGATTAAATCCTCATCTAAAGGATATTGTGAAAAAAGAGCTTCAAAAACTGTTAGATGTGAATTTTATTTATCCTATATCTAACAATAAATGGGTTTATCCATTAGTAGTTTTCCCCAAAAATAATGGAAAATGGCAAATATGTGTTGACTACAGAGAACTCAACAAAGCGACGCAAAAAGACCATTTTCCCCTTCCATTTATTGACTAGGTCCTTGATACACTGCCAGGAAAGAAATTCTTCTCATTCCTGGACGGCTTCAGTGGCTACAACCAAATTCAAATTGTCTGTGAAGACCAAGATAAAACTACTTTCACCTGCCCCTGGGGAACATTCGCTTACAGATTGTGCGACGCACCTACTACATTCCAAAGAGCCATACTAAATATTTTTGCAGACTTGATAAATGAAGGACTGGAGGTGTACATGGAAAATTTCACACCCTATGGGGATGAATTTGATTAGGCATTACAAACATTGGAGAAAGTCCTAGAATGGTGTATTGCTACTAGGCTATGCTTAAGTCATGAGAAGTGTCATATGACGATGACAGAGGGCCTGATTCTAGGTCATTACATTTCAGCAGCTGGAATTCAGGTAGATCCAGCAAAGATACATGTAATCCTCTTATTAGCTACTCCCTGCACTCAAACAGAGGTACGTAGTTTTTTGGGATTTGTTGGATATTATCGTATATTTATAAATAACTTTTCGCAAATTGATGCACTTTTATATGCCTTGACAGGAAATGTTGATTTTATATGGACTGATAAATGTGGCACTACTTTCACAGATCTGAAACGGTTAGTATCGATAGCACCAGTATTACGAGGCCCGAATTGGGATATACCTTTCCAGATTTCATCAGATACAGCCATTGGATATGTTCTTAGCTAAGAAGAAGACAAGAAACCTTACGCTATATATTACATCAGTAATAACATTACCCCTGCTGAGTTGAATTATAGAGTAACAGAAAAGGAGTTTCTAGATTTTATTTATGTTATAAACAAATTTAGAAATTATATAACTGGATATCCTATATTTCTGTATACTGATCACTCTGGCATTAAATATTTAGCCAACAAACCAATTACAAATGGAAGAGTTACTCGTTGGTTACAACTTTTACAAGAATTTGACATAATTATAAGGGATCGACCAAGGAAGGAGAACCTCGTGGCAGACTTCCTCTCCTGAGTGCCAAGAACAGATGATACAGTGGCGGTAGATGATCAGTTCTCGGATGAACATGTTTTGTTGTGGCTGTAAAAATGCCATGGTATGCAGATGTAGATAATTACTTAGCAGTGGGAAAATTTCCCAAACATTTGACACCCAGAGAAAGGAAATTGATTGTTCAGCGTAGCACTCATTTCTCCTAGATTGGAGGATACCTTTTCCACACAGGATCTGATATGCACATCCGTAGGTGCATCAGGGAGGATGAAATTTATGATATCCTAAAAGCCTTCCATGATGGACCGTGTGGTGGACACTTTGAAAACCGCATAACTAGACATAAAATTCTACAGATGGGCTACTACTAGCCCACTATTTTTGAAGATGCTAAGAAATTTGTCTAGGCATGTGATAGTTGCCAAAGGATGGACTTCCCTGGCCAATCTGATGAAATGCCCTTGCATCCACAGCTGGTGATAGAACCCTTTGAGTTTTGGGTATTAGATTTCTTTGGGTCGTTCAAACCACCATCCAACCAGAAATCGTATATATTGGTTGCAACATATTACGTAACTAAGTGGGTGGAAACAGTAGCGTTGCCAAGAGAAACAAAGGAAACCGTTATTAACTTTCTTTTCGAAATTTTTGTGTGGTATGCCTTACCCAGAGAAGTAATTACTAATGGGGGACCACAATTCGTGGGTCACAAGATTGCTGCTACACTGAGAAATCATCATATCACACATAGAATTACTTCTTTGTATCACCCGCAGGCGAATGGGTAGGTGGAGAGCACCAACAAAGTTATCGAAGTTATTCTAACAAATAAAGTTTCATCACATCGACGAGACTAGGTTTCTCAACTGCCAGAGGCCTTATGGGCATATTGCACAACTTGGAGAAACACTACAGGATACTGTCCGTATCAACTGGTATTTGGTAAAGAACCCATTTTTCCCATAGAATTTGAAATACAAACACTAAGGATAGCCCAGGAAGTGGGACTGGATTTAACCGAAGCCTAGGTTAACAAGTTACAACAGATGAATGAATTAGATAAAGCTCAGCTACTGGCTCTACAGTGTACGACACTTATTCAATAGCAAAGAGCCAAATGGCATGATGCCCTGATTACGAAAAAGACATTTCATGAGGGCGACTGTGTACTCCTTTACGATTCCAGGTTTCACAACTTCCCTGGCAAACTGCAGATTAGGTGGTTAAGCCCCTATGAAATAAAACAAGTACACGACAACGGAACTCTTATGCTAACCACCATTGATGGGTCTGGTTCTTCTTTTACAATGAATGGGAATCGAGTGCACCTCTACCAAAAACCACTTACTAGAGAATCTTTCTACCAGCAAATACATGAGGACCCCGCCATGCAAGTTTTAGCTGTAGAAGGAAATCCTTCGGCAACTTCATCTTTATAAAATTTATTTCTTCTCTGTAAAATATGTAAATTTTATTGCTGATTTTATTTTATTTTCTTTTTCTTTTTCTCTGCTTGTCTTGTTGTTCAGTTAATTGAACCAATGAACAGTTGTTATTCAATCTATTGAACAGTCGTTGTTCAATCCAATTGAACAACACTTTCTTTTTGGCATGATTTTTTTGTTCAATTTATTGGAATTATGATACAAGTGTTGTCCTTGATGGCAACTCACACAGATGACAGATCAGAGTGCAGTAGGTCAGTAGCAAAGAAGTGATGATTAGACTACAAAGAATAAAGAAAGAAAAGTATATATGCACGTTCACTATATACCAAGTCGTGTACACACGCAAGTTCACTATATACCAAGTCGTGTATATATGCAGATTCGCTATATACCAAGTAGTGTATACACGCAATTTCACTATATACAAAGGAGCGTATATCATACACACGCACTTTCATGCAAGGAAAGGCGCGTACATGTCGGAAAACTAAGTTTTGGGTCCGTGGTATTTGGTCCTTGGTATTGCATCTGAAGTGTTGAACTCAAGTATTGGATCCCTAGTATTGGTTCTAAATGGTTTTGGACCATGGTATTGAGTAAGGCCTAAGACTATAAAAGGAGAAGAAGATCATTAGGCAAAGGTATTCAGGAAATCTTGAATATCTGATGAAGTATGAGATCCAGTATGCAGGTTATTGGTTCATGATGCTCTGTTTGATCTAAGTTAAGGAGGAATCTCAGCGGTTGATGGAGAACAAGATCTAAGGATACATTGGGATCTATTGGCTTGGAATGAATCATCTCTATACGGTTTGATCTTGTTAATTCTAGATCTGTATACTGACGCATGTAATGTTCTATAAATATTATGATCTGGGTATAACTCAAGTTTGGAATATCTGCAAATCATGAATGAATATTTACAGATGTATATGTTGGTTGACTATGATGAAAACGCATACATACGCAGGTTAGATACATCTAAGTAGCGTATACCATATGAGCTATGATGTTTGAAGTTACAGGTGGTTCTGGTTGTTGATGAGTTCTGATGACTGTTTACTGGTGTCAATATTCTGCATATTCAGTTTGGTTGATTGTGTTTAGCTTCAGTGTTGATGGATGAGATCTATAATGGATCAGGATCATAATGACTTATCTCTATGTGATCTGATGGAATAGATCTGGTTGCTAACATATGTATTATCCTTGTATATGTAATGATTTGGGTATGTTTGAAGTCAAGAAGTGCAACGAAGTTATAAGTAATTGATGACATATACACTCGTTCGCTTTGGTGAAGTTGTGTATACACACTAGTTCAGCTCTTCCAAGTAGTGTATGCACTCTGATGCATGATTTTTGATGATATAGTTAGATCTGAACGTTGTTGCAAATTTCTGTGTTCTACTCTATGTTCTGGTGACTACAGTTTGTTGATAGGGTTTCAGTGTTTCAGTATTGGGTGATTCAAAGATTGATGATGCTAGTGTTGATTGATTGTGTGCTTCAATGATATTGATGGGTCCAGTATGAAAATTCGATGAAACATGGCCTTCAGATTATGATGATGTGTTCCATGAGTATCCAGTCTGAAAATTTATGAAACGTGGTACCTGGAGGAAGAAATAGAAGGTTGTAGCCTTCTGTAGGTCGGCACCTACGTACTAGTACATCAGCTAGCACAAGAGCAAAGGGAGTGGTAGCTCCCTTCCAGTAGCAGCTGGAAAACAAGTGAAGATTGGAGCATTCAGTGGGCTTGCACCTACATACTAGTAAAAGGATCGGCTAGTACAAGAGCTAAGGGGGTTGCAGCTCCCTTCCAAGAGAAGCTGGAGAATGAGAGAAGGTTGTAGCCTTCTGCAGGTAGAAGCCTGTGTACTGGTATAAGACTGCACCAATAAAGAAATATTGTAAAAAGAAGTTTCTTATTAAAAGAAGATAGAGACGACTTGCAGCAGGTGGTTTTCACCCACATTTGGTTTCCACCTTATATCATGGTGTTCATGTGTGCTTCTTGTGTGTGATAGTCTGTTTTATGTTTTACTGCTCTTGTTTACTGTTCATATGGTTAATAATGTTCTGATGCACTCATTAAGGATCAACTAACTGAATCATAAGTCTACTGGATATATGCTCGTTGCTTTAAACACAGTTGCGTATACACGCGATTTTCCTTAACTAAAGTAGCGTATATGAATTTGAATATGGAAATGAAAAATTTATATTGATTTGATAATAATGATTCACCCCCCCCCCCCTCAGTATTATTTCCAACAATTGGGATCAGAGCCAAGTCCTTTGGTAGAAGCTTGATCACTTCAAGGAGATCCGTAGATCAATGGGAAAGAAGCTTAAGAAGAAAGCACCTAAGAAGAATAAGACATCTCAGAAGAGATATGATAGTGGGAGAATCAATTGGGGAATATGTGGAAGAAGCACTTCAGATTAAGAATCAATTTAGAATGAAGATGAACAAGCAAAAGAACTATCAGGTATGAATTTGTTATCCTCTGGTGATACATTTATCCATCCATTTGAAGATGATGAAAGTGATACCGAAACAACTGAATTTTCTCTTATGGGTGAGCAAGAAAGATATCAAATAGAGGCAGAATTTAAAAGGCTTACAAACAAAATTAGAGATCAAAAAGATCTATTGAACAAAAGGGAATGTGCCTTCAAAGAAGAAGCTACCAAACTAAAAGCTCAACTAGAGGAAGGAAACAAGGTAAGGCAGTTATTCAAGGACAAGGAAGATAAATGTCAAAAGTTGCAGGATGAAGTGACATCATTAAGAAATGAAGTCAATGAGAGGAGCACAAAAATCAAGAAACTCAGAGATAGATCCAGTTACTATGAAAGTCTTGAAGCTACGATCCTCTCGCTAAAAGAAGATCTTGAAGAATCAAATAAGTAGAATAAAGAACTGCTCCAAGCTCTTGAAAAACAAGAAAACAAAGTTCTTGAACTAAGACATCAATTGGAAGAAGGAAGAAAAGCTGAAGAAAACATGAAGAAGCAGTATCATGAAAAGGAGGAGCAACATCAGGTTGAGGTAAATATTCTAAAAGACAACTTAGAAGAAAAGGATAAGCTCTTATGATTTCAATATAGTACTAAGATCTTGGATGATATTCTTAGTAGTCAAAGGTCTCCTACTATCAAAACTGGCCTTGGTATTTATGAATCCGTTGAAGATGAATCTAGCTCACAAGAAGAGGCAAGGAACTCTAGTGAGAAATCTAAAATAATCAACAAGGAGATGAGAGGACAACCCCATCAACAGCCAAGGAAAGAAATTCTTCAAAGAAAACCTTTTACTCCTCCGATGAATGATGTTGAATGTTATGTATGTCATAATCTTGGACATGTTGCAGCCAGATGTAGAAGTAGAATGGTTCAAGACCATCACACAGAAAGATCATCATGTTCCAGTTACTTTAATGGATATTGTTTTTATTGCAATATGTTTGGTCACAAAGTTGTTGATTGCTACAGAAGGAATATGAAACATGTAATATGTTATGCATGTAACAAGCTGGGACATATAGCAAAGGAATGCAGGAACAAAGTACGGGCACCATACCAAAAGGAGAAAACATCATCACACTTGAAGATATGGAAGAAGAAGGAAGTACAATCAGAAAGATGTGGCACAGCACAATGTACAGACATAGCAGACTCAGAGGAAGCTTGAAGAGTAAAACTTCAGTGTTCTCAATCTCATATGCAAGTTTCATAAAGAGAAGTCGTGTATATACGCGAGTTGGATAGTGCACAGTCGCGTATATGTTAGGTTAAGAAAAGCAGTGAGACAGGCTCAGGAAAAGGGTCTGATATGATTTAGTCCATTATTTGCTCTGTTTGATAATGGTTACAATCTACTGATGATGTGTGGAAATGTCTTGATACTTGTAAGATGTTTAGAAGTGTTTTGATCCTAACTTGATGATGATGTTGCCTTGATACTTCTTGTTGATATATGCATGATCTGATAGTAAACAAGATGGCACAGGTTCAGGGGGAGCATATACTTTTAATAATG
Source organism: Pinus tabuliformis (assembly GCA_031772625.1). Lineage (NCBI taxonomy): Eukaryota > Viridiplantae > Streptophyta > Pinopsida > Pinales > Pinaceae > Pinus > Pinus tabuliformis. The sequence goes on along the minus strand of CM062820.1, from coordinate 815,907,613 downwards.
CATTGTTGGCATTATGGTTAGTAGTCCTTGGTGATGATTCTTATATGGCTAAATGATACATCTTGCTATGATATGGTTATGATTTTTCCATCTCATCTGATTCTTGGGTCTACATAGTTGGTGTTCAGATCAGATCTGTGGTTGATTCTCTAAAAATTCATATATGGTGCTCACATGATGATCTTCATAAGGATAAGGATAAATACAAAGCTTGAATACACATCTTCATTACTTGATGATGAGTCACTCGTATGCTGCTATCGACATATAACATAGTTATGATGCAGGATTCCTATAGTTCTTGGTGCTCACATGGATGAGGATTGTTGCTGTTGGTGATATCAAGAAGTTTTGATAAAAGATCTTGAGCTCAAGACACATAGTGCTATATACAGTATGCTATATACATGGATGATTACTCAAAGTTGCATCGTTGGAGACATGATCATGATGAGTTCTTACCTATATGATGATAGGTTGATACTTACATCTATTGATTGATGTAGATGTTCTCAAGTGATGATACATGGATGATATATAAGATCATGCAAGTCTTGATGTTGATGAGAAGGCTATGGTGTTTTTCACATATGATATAATGTGAATGATTTTGTATGTCATATGTAGAATTCATTCATGGAAGGCAATGATAATGTTCAAAAGGATGAGTTGATATATATATGCAGACATACCTTGTTATAGGTTGATGACTTATACAATAATGGTCATATACAAGTTGTTGATCTGGATGCAGTAGATAGATGCACATGGATCAGATCATATAGTGCTGATGATACTTGCTAATGACTATCATATGTAGTCTCTATGTCATGTATTTCTTTTCTTATCAAGGTCATGTAACGGCATATTTTGGTTTCCCCACTATGCCTGGGATGGATGATGTAATGTTCTTGTTTATCATGTGTAAACCTTTGATGTATTCCCACTTGGTTGGGGGGATAAGTCAATATTGGTATATCCCCACTTGGTTGGGAGATTGATTTATGTATGAGTCTTTATGATGTATAGAGTCATGTTCTTCTTGTAGAACATCTTTTTGCAGACCTTGCTTACAGTCAGGGGGAGAATGAACAACACACTTCAGCAAAGTAGAGATTTTTGCATGTACTCAGAGGGAGCATGGATGGATTGGTACATCTTGGCATATACAAAGGGGGAGCTGAATCAGAGACTTCAGCGGGTACTCAGGGGGAGTATGGACAGCATAATGTATATCAAGGAAGAGAATATCTTGGTTCACCCTTTGCACTTGATGTCAAAGGGGGAGAGTGATTCGGTATGGTTGTTGCCATCAAGTACAAAGGGGGAGATTATTGGAATTATGATGCATGTGTTGTACTTGATGGCAACCCACTTGTAGCAGAACATCTCACTTATACATAACTAGATGAATCTACAGAAGAGAGATCAGATGTGACAGAACACATGGGATGTAGGACAACTCAAAGGAATCAGTTCAGATGTAATGAACAATGACAACTCATTAAGATTACAGTTATCAGTATGACAAGTTAGCTTTGCCATCAAGTTAAAAGGGGGAGATTGTTGGCATTATGATACAAGTGTTGTCCTTGATGGAAACTCACACAGATGACAGATCAAAGTGCAGCAGGTCAGTAGCAAAGAAGTGATGATCAGAATATAAAGAATGAAGAAAGAAAAGTATATACGCAGGTTCACTATATACCAAGCCATGTACACACGTAGGTTCACTATATACCAAGTCGCGTATATACACAGGTTCGCTATACACCAAGTAGTGTATACACGCAGGTTATACACACAAGTTCACTATATACAAAGGTGCGTATATCGTACACATGCACTTTCACGCAAGGAAAGGCGCGTACATGTCGGAAAACTAAGTTTTGGGTCTGTGGTATTTGGTCCATGGTATTTTGGTATTTGGTCCTTGGTATTGCATCCGAAGTGTTGAACCCAGGTATTGGGTCCCTAATATTGGTTCTAAATGGTTTTGGACCATGGTATTGAGTAAGGCCTAAGACTATAAAAGGAGAAGAAGATCATTAGGCAAAGGCATTCAGAAAATATTGAATATTTGATGAAGTATGAGATCCAGTATGTAGGTTATGGGTTCATGATGCTTTGCTTGATCTAAGCTAAGGAGGAATCTCAGCGGTTGATGGAGAACAAGATCTAAGGATAGATCGGGATCTAATGGCTTGGAATGAATCATCTCTATACGGTTTGATCTTGTTAAGTCTAGATTTGTATACTAACACATGTAATGTTCTGTAAATATTATGATCTGGGTATAACTCAAGTTTGGAATAGCTACAAATCATGAATGAATATTTACAGATGTATACGTTGGTTGACTATGATAAAAGCTCGTAGATATGCAGGTTAGATACATCTAAGTAGCGTATACCATATGAGCTATGATGTTTGAAGTTACAGGTGGTTTTGGTTGTTGATGAGTTCTGATGACTGTTTAGTGGTGTCAGGATTCTGCATATTCAGTTTGGTTGATTGTGTTTAGCTTTAGTGTTGATGGATGAGATCTATAATGGATCAGGATCATAATGACTTATCTTTATGTGATCTGATGAACTAGATCTGGTTGCTAACATATGTATTATCCTTGTATATGTAATGATCTGGGTATGTCTAAAGTCAGGAAGTGCAGCGAAGTTATAAGTAAGTAATTGATGACATATACGTTGGTTCGCTTTGGTGAAGTTGTGTATACACGCTGGTTCGGCTCTTCCAAGTAGCGTATGCACTCTGATGCATGATTTTTGATGATATAGTTAGATCTGAACATTGTTGCAGAGTTCTGTGTTCTGCTCTGTGTTCTGGTGACTGCAGTTTGTTGACAGGGTTTCAATGTTTCAGTATTGGGTGATTCAGAGATTGGTGATGCTAGTGTTGATTAATTGAATGCTTCAATGATATTGATGGGTCCAGTATGAAAATTGGATGAAACGTGGCCTTCAGATTATGATGATGTGTTCCATGAGTATCCAGTCTGAAAATCTATGAAACGTGGTACCTGGAGGAAGAAAGAGAAGGTTGTAGACTTCTGTAGGTCGGCACCTACGTACTAGTACATTAGCTACTACAAGAGCAAAGGGAGTGGTAGCTCCCTTCTAGTAGCAGTTGGAAAACGAGTGAAGGTTGGAGCATTCAGTAGGCTGGCACCTACGTACTAGTAAAAGGATCGGCTAGTACAAGAGCTAATGGGGTTGCAGCTCCCTTCCAAGAGAAGCTGGACAATGAGAGAAGGTTGTAGCCTTCTGCAGGTAGAAGCCTGTGTACTGGTATAAGACTGCACCAGTACAGAAATATTGTAAAAATAAGTTTCTTATTAAAAGAAGATAGCGACGACTTGCAGCAGGTGGTTTTCACCCACATTTGGTTTCCACCTTATATCATGGTGTTCATGTGTGCTTCTTGTGTGTGATGATCTGTTTTCTGTTTTACTGCTCCTGTTTACTATTCATATGGTTAATAATGTTCTGATGCACTCATTAGGGATCAACTAACTGAATCATAAGTCTACTGGATATATGCTTGTTGCTTTAAACACAGTTGCGTATACACGCGGTTTTCCTTAACTAAAGTAGCGTATATGAATCTGAATATGGAAACGAAAAAGTTATATTGATTTGATAATACTGATTCACCCCCCCCCCCCCCTCTCAGTATTATTTCCAACAAAATTAATTGAACAACTGTTGTTCAATCTATTGAACAACTATTGTTCAATCTATTGAATAGCCGTTGTTCAATCCAATTGAACAACACTTTCTTTTTGGCGTGATTTCATTGCTCAATTAAATGAATAGCTACTATTCAATTAATTGAACTGTTGTTCAATCTATTGAAAAGCCGTTGTTTAATCCAATTGAACTGCACTTTCTTTTTGGCATGATTTTGTTGTTCAATTAATTGAACAGCTGCTGTTCAATCTATTGAACAGCTACTGTTTAATCTATTGAACAGATGTTGTTCAATCTATTGAACAGCCGCTATTCAATCCAATTAAATAACACTTTATTTTTGACATGATTTTGTTGTTCAATTAATTAAACAGTTGTTGTTCAATCTATTGAACAACTGCTGTTCAATCCAATTGAACAACACTTTCTTTTTGGCATGTTTTTGTTGTTCAATTAATTGAACAACTGTTGTTCAATCTATTGAAAAGTTGTTGTTCCATCTCAATTGAACAACACCCTTTTTTTTGGCATGTTTTGTTGTTCATTCAATTGAACAGCTGATGTTCAAACAACTAAACAACACTTTTACATCCCCAGTGTGTGCTTTATTGTTCCTTTGATTGAACAGCTGTCATTCATTCAAATGAACAGCTACTGTTCAATTCCAATTGAACAACACTTTTTCTCTTTGTTGTTATTGTTGTTCAAACGATTGAACAACACTTTTTGTGTATCTCTGTTGTTCAATTCCAATTGAATAGCAAAATTTTTCTTTTGTGTGATTGATGTTCTCTTGTCTGAACGATTGTTGTTCACTTAAACACTCAACCCCATTTTTCTTTTGGTTTTCATTTTGTTTTGTTTTCATGGCATGAAGTACACTACTTTTATGAGGACAAGAGTTTATGGGTTCTATTGAGGGGAGTTAATACCATTAATATTATGATCTTTAACAGGACAACTTCTTGAGGATATATTATTTTCAAGAAAGGGATGCAATTATTTATATATTGCTTTGCTGCATTGCTTTCTGTTGTACTTGATACTGATTGGTCATCTTAATACCATGTTGGTTCCACCCTTCCTGGTTATAATCTTCTATGTCTTTAATAAATAAGACTATGGGTATATTTTTTTATTGACATGTTAAACTTCTTCCACCATCCCTGCTCTTAAGGAGTATTGGGCATCCCTCTATTTATCATAAAAAAGTGTAATAATAGAAAAAAATTGTTTTCAGATGGAGGATAGGGGGTCTCATTACGAGCCAACCTACCATGTTCATAAGTTTGTATCAAAATGACATTTCCACTATGGCCACCACACCAAGGTTATGATCCATTGGATAGCCAGAATATCCTTGGAACAGGAGGTCTCATCACGAGCCAGCCTAATCACTTTTGCTACATCCCAGTGAATGGCAGTGTGTTCATCTAGTTACCACGCCAACACACTGATCTCTTCTGTAGAACAACATTGTAACTCTCTATTTATAAATTGAGGATCCTGGCTCATATGGGTTAAAAAGCAACCCTGCCAAGGCTATGGACGCCTACTGGCAGCAGAGGCTCTACTTATGGTATTGAAGTTATATCTTATCGTCAATTATTACTATATTACCCTCTTCTTATTCTTTCTTTTTATCGGAGAAGTTATTTCCTTAATTTTTCCCCGTTTTGAACCTTTATGCATGAGATATTGTTTTCCGATCAATCGCATCATTCTCGGCTAGAATACCATCAGCAGAGCATCTTTTTAGCACATTGTTTTCCTTTTCTTTCTTGCATAACTTATCATCAATCCAAGCATCTTATCTTTTATTCATAACTATCTTTACACACTCCGCTCTCATTATAACCATACCTCTTGCCATCCTATCATTTATATGTGTACTCTATTTCATTTAATGTTGTACTATTCTTCCCCTTGCCTTTCCGTCAGAACAGTCGTTACCCTGTCTACTCGGTCGTGGGCAACCTCTCTTTTTATGGGGGGGAGGATTCCCATTACACCTTTCATTGCATTGTATTTATTCCGCTTACTGGACTTAATATGTTTTAGATTGATTTCTATGATATCCCATGATCAAATGGCATGTGGTAGTATGGTAGTCTTATAGTTAATATCATTAATTATTGTGGAAATTATGCTTGACATTATGGAATTTATTTGTTATGTCTACTTTATGTTCTATTTTACCAAAGCAATTGTTATTCTCTGCTACGTTTTTGTTGTGTTAATCTTTGAAACTTGTAGAGAAAATATTGAAAGAATTCGAGCATTATGGGTGGAAAATTGGTTCGCCGAGAACCCTCGGTGTTGGGAATTTCTGACATAGCCAAGGAAATTCTGGTGCGCGCAGGATGGATTTCATATTTCACCAGGCTTCAGGCCTCTAGCAGTGAAATCGCTCTTGAATTTTTACAACACTTACAGAATGGGCAGTCCATAGTAAAAGGTGTAAGAATAACAGTATCAGAAGTTGTGATAGCTAAGGTTTCTAGGTTGTCGGTAGAAGGAGCAGTATGGTCAGAAAGGCATGTAATGTTGCATGGCGCAATGGAGATTTTCAAAGACGTAGGTGAAGAGCTAACCCAAAAAGTCAAGGGCATTCAACCGTCCTCTCTGGGAGAGCCATGGTGTGAATTTGTGAGTGTCGTCCAACAATACATTACCTGTGATGGTCGACTGGATGTGGTAAAACCATGGCAACTTAAACTTTTACTCGTTTTAAAGCAAAATCTTAATGTCAATTTGCCATTTTTCTTAAATTCATTATTACATGATATAGCTGATAGAGTAAGACGGGCTAAACATCCTGATACTGTAGTCAGACGTCATGGGTTGATCAGACTGATTGTTAGTCACAATCTTGCTCAGCAAGATTTAACTTGGGATAATTTTATAGCTCCACCAGAGATTAGACCAGACCCTATAGTCCAAAATTCTGCAACCCTGGGAATTGAATAGCAGAACCCTGTTCCGAAGAGGAAAAGAATTGCTCATACAGTAATAGGACATACTAAGCACAGGCGTTCTGCAAGGTTGAATCCATTTCAGAGGACTTTTGTATATCCTCAGGGTAGTGTCGAGCGCTCGGTAGAGCCATCTAGTCCAATTGTTGTACATGACTCTGAACCAGAACAAGAGGAAGAACATGATTTTGACCTAGAACAAGGGAAAGCACAATACTTTTCTCAAGATGATGGTGAACCAAAAAATGAAGTAGGGCCTTCTCAAACACCACCTATGAGCCCCTAAGATGACTTCTTGCAAGAATTTGAGGATGAGATGGCCCAAGTTCTTGAAAATTTGAGCGCATATATACAACCTGAAGGATTACTTGACCAGAGCCTAAACAAGTCTCAATCCATAGAGGATTCTGGTCACACGAAAATTTTTCCTTCCCCAAAAGCTGCAGACCAAGCTGAGGAAGTGGACACAGAAATAATTCATGAATCTATTAACTAGTCAAGTGACACGGTTATAGTGGAACATAACCAAGATGGGCACCAAGATCCCTCAGACACAAAGGGTATTGATAAACTTGTTCCTACAGAAGGTGCTTCTCAGAAGAAGCAAGTGGCTGAAATAAAGTTAAGAAAGCTGAAGAAGAAATACCGGAAGCTTCAGAAGACGATTAAGCAGCTACGTTGGAAATTAAAAGAAGCTGCAAATGGGGAAGCTCTGAGCACTATTCCTGAGTTAGTCATTGTGGCTGCACAGACAGAAGTATGTGAAGGTAAAGCAATAGGAACCCAAACTAAATTTATTTCTACTCAGACGGTAGCCACACAAACAAGCTTTCATATAGATTTGATAGATATGGTTATTCAGACTAAGGGTTTTTCCTCTCACAACAAAAGCATCCACGCAGAAGAAATATTCAATGATGCTCCATCAAACAGTGATCCTATTCTTCTAGAGTTATAGGAGGAGCTGGTACAGGCCCAGCTTGCTTTAGCGCAATGTAAGAAGGAGACGATTCCTCTGCAACAGTACCAGGAGCTGCAGAAGCAATTCAACGATTTGACCATAACTAAGGATGATACTTTTGCTAAGTCAATATAGGAGGAAGAAAAGCTAAAGAAAGTAAAAGCCAAGCTAGATAAGGTTGTGGGTAAGATTGATGTTATTTTCTCTTTATATTCTGATGTCTTATCTTGCAGATCTCTTGCTACAAACTATGCTCTATTTTTGTTGGAAAGATATTTATTGTTGAATATTAAAGCTGTTAAGGTTGGCAAGTCAGTTGAATTGAAGACAACTGAAGAATTCATAAAATGTTGTAAGGAGCATGGGATAAAAGTCCAACGTCTTATCTGTGAACTTTATTTGCATAATTTTTTATTAGACGGGGAGGTGGATAACAATCCTAGCCCTTTTATTAGGGACATTCAGTTCTAGGCCTTCATTTCCTTCGTTGTGAACCAACTTAAGTGGTCCAGGGCTTATAACGCCTTTCAAGGGAGAGAACATGGACTGGATTTGTGGGTAAGGGATGATCCTACTCAACCCTTGCATATTTTTTTTAGACACAAGAGGTTCATGAAACAGGAAGGAGTAATTAAGAGTTTGGGGCCTATACATAAAGAAATTGTGTAAGCAAGGAGGGCGTATTTCTTATCCATACAGGAAAGGTCCTTACTTGCATCCAAACAAAGATGGATAGTCTCCACCAATAGTGTCAAGAACAAAGAACCGTTTGGCTACGGGAATTTTAAATCTTCCACAATTTGTTTTGTCACATACAGTAATATTATCTTGAGGGAAGGAGCACATTGGCTAGGATGTTGATTTAGGAGCCCTGTTATTTGGTACCCTCCTGAGGGATATTGTTCTGATTACGAGCTGCCTGACGGTCATGAAGGGATAGCCTTTGCAAATTTAATACAAAATCATGGTTTTAGGTTGTATAAGGATGAAGTCTTTCCTGCTTACTCTTTAACTACATTACATATTAACTACTTATTTTCATGAGGACATGAAACAAGGTAAGCAGGGGAGTATGTTGGCCCATGCAACGGGTATAAATTTACCCTTGATTACATTATCTTTTTCCTCCTTTTTACGCATTTGTGCCATGATGTAATAAGGTTTTGATAGAATTTCGATAGAAAGTGAACGAACCCGCTTTTGATATGATTTGGCTGTCAAAACTAACTTTCGTTGCTTTTTATGCAGATATTTGCAAATGGGACAATTGTTTTTCAATCTATTGAACAGCAAAGGCTAAACAAGGAGAAAAGAGCGTGTCTTGTGTGGTCAGTTGAGAAGTGAATCTGAAGGATCAATGCAAGATGGAAGATTGTTATGATAATAGCATTTGGCCGTGAATTCCTCAGGATCTCCTGATCCTGAGGAATCACAATTGTCTCTTTTCCTCTTTAACTATAAGAGGGGAAAAACAAATAGAATGGAGCACTTTTTCCTTTTTACTTCGGCTGTAATTTTAAGAGACAGAGTGTTATTCTGAAGAACACGTTGTTACTGTAATGACATTTGGAGTTGATGAGTAATATATAGTTTGTGTTTCTATTTTCTTGTGATATTCTGAGTAACTAGGTAGTAATAACTAGTGGCTTGGGTCTGGTCCCTAGTGGATTTCACTACTTTTCCCTGTGTTATACTTTTACCTTTTTACTGCAAGTCTAATTACTTTGTTTTATAGTTTTACGATTGATCTACTTGATATATAAATCACCGGTGTTGATTTTTTGCATTCCACGCATTATTTCTTATTACTGTTGATTGGTTTCATTTATTTATGTCGTAGATTGATTCAATTATTAGATAACAGTTATTTCTTGTTAATTGAAAGCCAGAGTATTATTGATTAGATCATGTGTATTACTGTTATGAAAAAGTTTCTATTCGGCTGAAAGAGCTCTGTTACTGCTACAGTGCACTCGGTTGATGTGCTTATGGCCTGTGATTACAATTAGATCTTTTTGATTAAGATTGAGTTTTGATGCTTGAATAGTTTAATTTCTTTGAAGTTATAAGTTTGGTAGTTTATGGTTTGATCTGTTTACTCTTGTATTGAAATCAATAAGTTATCTTAAAGCATTACTTTCTGTAGATACAATGATTTCCATCACCTGCACATACTGTGTACACTCTTAAAACAAAAGACTTACCTGGGTCGATAATTAATGTGAAGCATTTAGGACTTCTAAAAGGACATCTTATGTGCGCCAACACAGGGGTGTATTATGGAAAGAAAAGGAGAAATTTGGATTGAGAATACATAATCAATTGGGATGTAAGAGTGGATTATATATATTACATGTTTTCTTGTGTAGTTTCACTAACAATTGTATCTAGATGATTTGATTCTTATCGTATGAAAATTTGATTGTGACATGGGATGGGTCATCATTGTTGTTTGTACAACTAATGTGGGAGTTATTTGTTAGTTTACAAGCTCAATTTTTCTATAGAAACCTAAGAGAATGACACATGAAAAATTATTGAATTTTTAATGCATTAGATAGAGAAAAGACAATCATGTGTAAAGTGAGATCATTGTCATTTATATGAGTAGATGTTTTATATGTTATATCATTTACAGATAATGGTATATAGATATAATATGCTTGATTAGATTATTGTTTTGATATAGTATGTATTGTGGTGTATGTCAAAATCTATTTAGTATGGCATAACTATACATGGTACTTGATTAATAATGGTATTTTTGGTCTTCATGGACAACTCGGTTGGATTTTAGAAATATATATATATATATATATATATATATATATATATATATATATATATATATAGATAGATAGATAGATAGATAGATAGATAGATAGATACGAAAAATTAGGCCAAGTTTAATCCAAGAGGGGGAGTATGTAGTGTCCCACCTTGGCAAGGTTAGTTTTGTGATACTTAGAGAGGGTGAGTGATATAAGATTATGCATGTCAAACTTATGTATATGTGTATATGCTATAGAACTGGTTTGGGTCACCTGGTTTTTGTGTTCTTATGATAATATTTATGGTTGTGTGTATAAGACTGATTTTGGCTAAGTGCATATTATCAATGTTTTATCTTTTGGTATCCTAGTTTTGACATATGTCTATGACATGGATGGTGATCCAGGATTGAGACATATAGATCCATGGATGACCATGGTTATGTGGAACATATGGTTAATTATGATTTATGGATGATACATGATTTTTATGATTATATATTCTTAATCTTGTACCAAGCAAGATGTGGCAGGGGACCTAGTCATTTTCCAATAAGGATGATTAAATTACAAATTACTGCGGAAATCATTTCTCAAAAAACAAATGATTGTGGAAGTCATGCACAATTCATGGTAAAATGTGAATAAGTTAATTATGAAATTCATTTGATTCCTTTGATCAATGATATTGTGATGTGTTTAGGTCTTGGAATAAGATCTTACCAACGAACCATCAAATGAGTATGAGCTCACAATCAGTACCTTAAGGTGAATCATGGAGTTTCAAAGTAGAGTAGATGAGAAGCCAAGACAATTAGGGTGTGGTGTCCTAAATCCATGAAAGATAAAGACATGGAGTCTTGGATCTATAATAAAAATATTAGGGCACATATTCTTGAATATTTAAAATAACAAGGTGTGGAATCTTGGATCCTTGGAATAGATGAGGGCACAGAATCCTTAATCTACTAAAGCGCGGATATTCATGCAATACGGGTGCAGAATCCCTATTCTTTGAAAGAAAAATACCACTCATGGGAAGCCTGGGGATGAAGTTCCTTAATAAAACCTCATTTCGAACAATCCTAGAGTGACTTTCTAAAGATAGAAAATCATGTTTAGCATCTCAAGCACGACTTTCCAAAAATAGTAAATCACCTTGCATAAATTAGTAATCAAGTGTAGTTGAAGGAAAATCACTTACCTTATTATTAATCAATCCTAATAGTTAAATCTTGACTTAATCATCAATATTATTATTATTATTATTATCATCATCATCATCATCATCTTTTATGAGACAATGATATTATTAATAAAGGGGAACTACAAGTCATCTTCATCACCTCAATCACTTCACACCTCCCTCCTTGATGACTCACATGGCTCTATATAATTCTCCCTCTCTCTCTTAATGATACATTACACTCTCTTATGAACTCATCAAAGAAATGGCATATTCCTCTTACATTCATTAAAATCGTGTCATAAAATATTCATCTTGCACTCTCTTTAATGCATATGTTACACTCTCCTTAACTATGGCATGCATACCTCTCATTAATGGCATGAGTTACACTCCTCTAAATGGAATATGTTACCTTTCCTCAAAGAATGCATACTAATCCTCCTTTATGACAAGAATTTGTTACTCCTCCTATATATGTTTCTCATGTATTCTCACTTGGGGGGAGAAGAGGTGCATTATAATACCAACAGTTGGAGATACTTCAAGAGGATTGTGAGAGGGAGAGACTTGGAGAGTAGCCAAATGTTGTAGAAATGAATTTTTAGTTCCTAAACTAAATTACTAAGTAGCTCTACCTGGTGGAGTTGACCATGAGTGTTATTCGGAGGAAGTGGAACTTATCTTCGTCAGCTTGCCTTGTATATCTCTCTACGGCTATATTTTGGTATTGCTTGCAAGCTCTTACATCTCGGGGGTTCCAAGGGGATAAGTTGTTTGTGGGTATGGTCGAGTGGAAAATCATATGGTTCACAATGATTAAGGATAGTGGAGTTGGAGCACATTCTCATTTGTTTGTAGTTGTATATATATACACTGTCAAGTATGTTTAATAGTAATCTTGAAATTTTAGTTTATTATTAGTTTAAAGTGTTGTAGAAATTTAAATTTATTGGAAATTTCTACTTGTGAATATCTATGAGATATTTATAGATTTATTTCTGAGCTAAGCAACAGTGAATGGTAGCTATAGTTGAGAATTTACATGCAGGGGATTAAAACAAGAATGTGTTTCCAAAGTTTTCACATTCAGTTTATAATGAAATTATTTCCATATCAAGTCATATCTATTATCTAAATTCAATATTCTATGTTTGATAGAATTTTATTGTGGCTTTTGGTAGTTCATTACATGGTATTTTCTTACTGTGAATTGGGTTGTTGGATGAAATTGAGATGTGTATAAAATGGTGCACTCTAAAAGTTTGAAGTAATTCCTCAATATTAGTAGTTCATTTTATGTAAGTTTCTTTTAACTAGTTGATAGAAGGTATTAATGGCTGAAACATTCAGGGTTTCCATGAATTTGGAAAATTGTAACAGTGGTTGCAATAAGTTTGTCAATTTATGTCAAGTGAAGTAGCTTTTCAGGTTGTACAATGTTAAATTAAGTATAGGTATCAAGAAATCATATGGTTTTTTGTAAATTTGATGAAAATACTATATTAGCATAAATCTGGGTTTTCTTTCTCCATGTACAGTTGTAGATGAAGTTTGCATACTTTGTCTGACGAAAGTGGTAAATGAGAAAGTAGAGATCCATTTTTTTTTTTAATGAATCACATCCCTGGGCATTTTTATGTGATTTAGCTCAACATAAAGGGGTATCCATACCTTATGGCCATGTAACCCCCACTTTGATTCCAAAATTCATATTTTCATACTCATATTTTGCAAATTGCTCAATTTTGCATAATTGTTGATGCTTTGTATGGACTCCCTATTGTTGGTTTTGCAATAATCTTACCATATATGATATAACAGTTGATTTATATTGAGGATACCAATATGATTCATGCTCTTGAAACTATTTTTTAATGTCTCAATGGTTGATACTGAGATAATGCAACATTTTGATGACAAATTATTTCATGTCTACTAACTATTTGTGAAAAATCTCAAATGGTTGTAGCTTACTTGGATGCATGCTATTTGTAAAATTTACCCAATATCTATAAGTCTTTTGTGTCCCTAAAGTGTTTGTAGAAATTCATCAATGAAGATGGTTGGTAGTTTTACTTGTGTGTTAAGTTCAATTCAAGAATTATTGGCATTATTATGAGACAATGAAAAATGAGGTTATGTAATCTTAGATTCATGTTAGATAATTGTTGTGAAATTTCCTTAAGGGATTATGGCTATCAAATGTTTGACAAAATTCCTCAAGGATTGTACATTGCATGCTTACAAACTATTTGTTAAAATGCCTCAATGGTTGTAGCTAATTACATTTATGAATTGTCTGCAAAAATGCCTAATTTAAATTAGGATTTGTTAACGAGGTGTTTCTAGAAATGTATCAATGAATATGCATGATAATTCTATTGAGTTAGAATTCTTACTAACAAAGTCAAAATTGGGTAAGTGAATTGTTGTAATTTTAGCTTACATATGAATTCATAATTATTGGATATCAATATTATAGAAGTTGAATTCTCCTTTTAAGAAAAGAACTCATATGCATGTTGTTTAGAATAAAATCAAATTAGTCGCTCTTGAACACATTTAATTGCAACAGAATTAACAATTAGCTTGTTGGAAATTATTGTTTGTAAAGTTTGACATTTATTCATCCCAGTAAAGACTCTTTCTTTTAAATGTGATTTTTGAGCTTGAGAATCAAGTATTATGGTTATAAATGAAACCATTATCCTTGTAGCTTTGATGAGAAGATTAAAATTACCATGAGTTAGTTAGTATAATTTAGTGTCTAGTGTAAACGTTTGAGTCTTATTGTTCAATATTTCTCTATAATATTGATGGTTTGAAAGGTGGGACCTTACAACCATCATAATTGTCTCTCAAGGCACATACCCCATCTGGATGTTCACAAGTATTTCCTTCTAGGAACATTCATGTCTTGGATTAATACATGCTCAAGGAATTTCCTCTTCGACTACACTTACCTATTGGATTCCCTACCTCATCCTCAATGAGTATCGGAAACTAGAATCTTACCTAATCCTCCACTATTTCTTCACAAAGTGAAGACAAGAACAATGCGTCTATATCTCCCTCTCAATTAGGGAGGAGATATCAACCAATCCATGCATGTCTCTCAAATACACAAGCTTCTTATTAGGAAGATATTTTGTCAAAACTTTAGCTACCTGCTAATCAGTGGAGATATATTGTAGTTGCAACACCCCATCTTGCACCAATTTTCATATGTAATGCTACTTGTTATGTATTTGCTTCATCTTTCCATGGAATATGGGGTCTTCAGACAACCTGATGCAACTAGTATTTTCATAATGTATAATGGTATGGTCCATCGGCCCTTCAAATAAATTGGATAACAGCTTCCTTGACTAGACATATTCTCTATTAACTTTACATGTTGCAATGTAGTTACCTTCATCACTACTCAAAGCAATTGATTCTTGATTTCTACTCATCCATGAGATCATGGAGGATCCCAAGTTAAAACATCCTTTGATAGTGGTTCTTCCATCTATCTCACTTCCTCCCCAATTAAAATTTGTATATCCTATCAAATGGATATCCTTATTTATATCATACTTCAGGAAGTAATGTATTGTTCGTCACATATATCTCAATATATGATTGGCTACTATCCAATGGTCATATTTCGACTCCATCTGAAATTGGCTAATAATATTCACTACAAAACAAATATCTAGAAGTGTGTTCACAAGATACATCAAAGAGCCAACCAATTGTCTATAATGTGTAGGATCAATAGGGCTTGAATCAGAACTCCTTAACATCTTCAAATTTGTGATCATTGGGGTTGCCATAGGTTTGCAGTCCATCATGCCAAACCTTTGCAGCATCTTAATTACATACTTTCCCTGACCTAGATATATTTCACCAGGTTTTTTCCAAACTTCCAACCCCAAGTAATAGTGCATCTTCCCTATATGCTTCATGTAGAATTTCATTGCCAATTTTTTCATTCTTTCTTGAATATGACCTTCCACACCTGTTATGAGAAGACCATCCCCATATATATGAATGATGATTGATTCATCCTTCACTACTTTGATACAAATATTTGGATTAGCAGAACTCTTTGAAAAATCTAATCTTTGTAGATATGTGTCCATCCTAACATCCCAAGCCCTTGGAGCTTGCTTGAGGCCATAAAGTTCCTTCTTCAGCCTATAGATGTGAGTTTCTCTGTTATGTAATTCAAATCCCAAGGGTTGTTCAATATACACTTCTTCATCAAACGTGTCATTTAGGAAAAAAATTTTGACATCCATTTGATGGGTGGTCCATCCCATATATGTTGCCAAAGAGACCAACGATCTTATAGTTGTGTATCTAGTTGTAGGTGCAAATGTCTCTTCATAATCGATGCCTTCTTGTTGAGAGAAACCCCTAGCCACAAACCTTTCTTTGTACTTTTCAATTCTTCCATTTGTTGCATTCTTAATCTTGTAGAGCCATTTGGAAGTTACCACAGATTTGTCATTCAGCCTAGGAAATATTTCCCAAACTCCATTTTTCATTATAGATTGATATTATTCATTCATAGAATATTTCCATTCTTGGCGATTGACAACTTCTTCAAAGGTGGAAGCTTTTTCTTTAATTAATTTTGTCATATAGGTTGCATACCTAGAATACCTTTTTAGCTTCTTGCTTTCCCTGAATGTACCTTTAGTTGCAGTATGTCCTTCTACTTTTTGAAGTGTAGACATTAACCAATTTGGTCTTTTCTGATTTTCAAAGATTATGACTTGTTGCACAAGTTCACAGGGACTTTCTTCTTCATTATTGGAATATTATTGTTATTACCTTTGATATTCTTCAAATATAGGTAGTTCTTCATCATCAGAATTATCAGGATATCTTTAGACTTATTATATGCAATTCTTTAATCTAAGATCACATCTTTGCTTACTTCAATTCGGTGCCCCTCCTTTATGTAGATCCTATATGCCTTTCAAGAGTTACTATAGCCCACAAATATGCCCTTCAAGCTTGTAGGATCCAATTTCTTCTTTTTATCTTTTGGATTGTGAATGTAGATAGGGAAACCAAATATTCAGATATTATCTACACATGGTATCTTTCAAAAAAATGCTTCTTCAAGAGTCATGTTGTCAAGTTTCTTGTGTGCACTTTGATTTTGAATATAGACAGTATTTTGGATGCCTCACACCACAAAAATTGAGGTAAGTCTTGATCATGTAACATAACTCTGACACTTTCTTCATTTGTACTGTTATTCCTTTCTGCTAATCCCTTTTGTTCTGGATTATATGGGACTATCAACTCCCTCTTAATTCTACCCTCCTTACAAAATGATATAAGTTCCTTTTATGTGTATTCTCCTCCATTATCAGATCTTAGTACCTTGATCTTTCTTTCTATCAGATTCTCTATTTTTTCTTTGAACTCTTGAAATTTTTCAAATAATTCATTCTTGTATTTAATTAAATAAATCCAAGTCTTCCTTGAGTGGTCATCACTGAAAGTCACATAGTATAGATGATCTCCAAGAAATTTTGTAGACATAGTTTTAGAAAATCAGAAAAGAAGAAAGATTCTCTTATAATGATAGTTAATTGCGATATTATTTTAGACTTATTATCTTCTTTATGTTATTATTTTATCTTTGTTTCATCAAGAAATAATTAAACCAAAACATGAATATCAAAAATACCAGATGTAAGCACTCAACCAAGGCTAAAACCTTTCTCTAGGGGAAAACCTAGTCAAACTCTTCCACTAAATCAAATTGAGATAGACCAAGAATTTAGACCTAACCAAAAGACCTTCCTCCTCCACCACTTCATCCTTCCAAGATGATTTAGTAACCTTCAGTAGTCTCTTCTTTTCCAGCAGCTACAGCCTAGAAGCAACCCAAAATTTTGGCAACTGGAAACTCCAGAACTTCAGCACAGCTACTCCATAATTTTGACCCAGCTATAGCCCAGCAATTTCATTCCTTCCATCAACCCACCAACTTCACACATGTGAGATAAAGAGAGAAAAAATAACTTATTATGCTTGACTAATGCTTCCTTCCTCTTTTCTAGGGTTTCCTTCGTCCTCCTTGAATTGTGCACCTTTTTTTGCCTCCAGTAAATGTAAATCGAACTTGTTGGTGATGTGCTTCAAATGAGTCGAGTTGTTTCCCTTTTACAATGGTTTCTTCCTCTCTGATTAGGTCGACTTTTCCAGGTTGAGTTCGACTTGGTGGAGGAGGCCTAAAATACCTATTTTACATGAAAATAAATTTCTTTCATGTTTAACAAAGCCCAAGAAGGGTATTTTACATTATGACATGGATAAGGACACCTGACATAAACCCTAGAATCCTACAATGAAGGATTTTACCTAAGAATCATTGACCCAAGCATGAAACCCGTGCTTTTATAATAAAATTTCTTTTTCTTTCTTTTGATAAATACATTACATCATGACTCAAACACAATTATGAAGACCAATGCTAGTTACATTTTTCAACACTCCTTAACTAAGGAGTTATTCATAATTACATATATACAGAGGTACATGGAATATCTAAAAATGATATAATCTATGAATAGTCACAGCACATATAGTGCTACAGATTAGATACCTGACCAAGGTACTCTAATCGGGTGGGACTAAGGTGTACTCAAGATTTAGCCACTATAGTTACCATCAGGATTTTAAGCTCTAACACCAACCTAGGGATCTAGGTGTTTATCCAAGGTCATAGCTCCATGGCCAACACCACCCTCCCTACTTCAGGATCTAGACATCCACACAAAAGTCTTCCAAATTTCCTCCCAAGCATCTTGTTGCCACAAGATGATTCATCTCTCCTTTACAATTAAATCAAATATATATCCACCACTCCAAGCATGCTTCAAAAGTTCAATATTTTTATAGAGAGATCCTGCAGAATCATAACCCCAGTCAGTAATAAACATTTAAAGATAGATTCAAGTAAATACAAACCTTTGGGGTCCTCAATCATCCTGATGCTACTTATATCATTATGAAGTTATCAAATACAACTCGTTTGAAGATTTCATCTTTTATTTCTTCAGTAGCACCAAATAAAGCATTGGTACTTCTCAAGTGTTTTACAAATCCACCTGTAGTACTTTTATTCTTCAATGTATTCACTATAGTTGTCATAATATGTCCTCTCTATTAATCAGAGAGATGTACCCTTTCTTTTATCCAAGCTCCCTCTCAACTTAGGGAGGTCAACAGCTTCCTTCTTCATTCTTTCAAGGCTTCATTTATTTCTCATGGCATCAAGGTCAACTTTGATTATCATCATTCTTATAGTTTCCTTCATCATCTTCATAATTATGGACATCTTCAACATCTTGAAGATTATGTGCCTACAAAATTATAATATCAAGTACATCCAAATAGAAACATACATAAGCATGAAGTTAACTATATCAAGATCATGTTACGACAATAGAAGCATCAAAATATTTTACATCAAATACCTAAACCTAGTTATGTTCATAATCAGCAAGAGCCACATCTTTTTACATATTAGACTTCAACTTCTTGCTAGGGTTTTGTCATAAACCCTAGACTCCATCTCTGAGACACAAAACCTTAGATATCAACAAATCAAATAAAAATCTGATCATAGTACATCTAATGTTTCAACAATATACTTTAAGAATTACATGTAAAAATCTACTAGGGTTTGTTACAAAACCCTAGATTTTATCATCAAAATTAAATCATATCAATAATCAAAAAACAATATCATCATGCCCTAGAATATCAATCTCAATCAAGATATCATACTTGCATATACATATCTAGGATGCACTAGCATTTCACATCAATATCTACTAGGTAAACTCAAGATACACTCATCAATACAATGAAGTTAGATACACAACAATTTTGACCAGGCTAGTGTTTGGATCATATTGATGAATATACATTGAGGGTTTCATTCCTAGGATCTAACTTTAACAAGGGTTTTGTTCATAAACCCTAATTCACTAAACCTTAAAGATCTATGGTTTCACTATATAACCTAGAAATTAATAGAAACCCCTAAAGGATTAGGGTTTTTACCATAACATTATCAAAACCCTCAACTTCAAAAGAATAAGATTTCAAATAAGCTTAATAAGGCTAGGGTTTCATTATTAACATTGACATACCATTAGCAATAAGAGGCTAGGTTCTTACAGTGAACCCTAAAGTTTAGAGTTTCACATGAATGGTCAAACTAAAAGAGATAGTATAATGAGGGTAGATTCAATATAATGTTAATCAACCTAAAAAAAATTAAGATTCAAAATCCTGGACATAACAATGTCAGTAATGTAAAGAAATTTTCAAAAGAGAATGGTCATACCTATTGTATGAAGAGAACCTTGTAACAAAACATGTAGTCTAAGACATACCATGTGTTGTTCTTTAACAAACCTTGTTATTTTTAAGGGCTTCATATCTTCTTTGATTATTTAGATATTTCCTTTGAAGTCTTCTTCATAACCTTTGATCATTCAACAAGCTTTCCTAACCAAGGAAAATATAAGGAAAAGGTTATTAGTATACAATATAATCAAATCTCGATATGAGGAGGAAACCAAATAGGAAAGAGGAAACAAGGAACAAAATAGTTATATTTTGGTAAAATGGTGGAGGCTCCCTCTTAATCTAGTCCTTTAAGGGATACCTACATTTTAAACAACCCAAAAATGTTCTGACAAGATGTATTAGACCTACAAACTCTATAAAACATAAAGGAAAATATTACAAAACTTAAAATAGAAGAATAAGAAGGATATGTGAGAGAGGAATTAAGTCTTTGACTTCTAATTATTCAGTCTTGTTCTTCTTAGGTGGAGCTTCATTGGTAACAATTTCTTGTTCTCCATCTCTCTTTTTGTTCCTTGGATTCTCAGGACATTGACTTTTGTAATGTCCCATTTTGTGACAATTGTAGCACTCAATCTTTGATAGATCACCCTTCTTATTTGGTCCTTTGAAGTTCTTTAATGTTCCCTTCTTCATGTGGTTAGCAGAATAGGAATTAGAGGTGTTATCTTCTTCATCATCCTTATTGTTGTTTACTAATGAGATGTGGCCTTCTTCTTTGACTGCACACATTCCAAATTTGTTCAAAGGTTGGTGTCCCCTTCTAACTGTTAATTCCTGATGCAAAAGTACTCCAAGATTTTGGTAGACCTAGAAGAGCAACAATCATGAGTTCTTTTAGTAGTAAAAATTCATATGTTGCTTCGATCTCATCCCTTATTCTTGATATTCTTACAAAATATGATGACACAATATCATCTTTTATCATATTTATTGTCATGATTTCATTCTTGAGGCTAGATATTTATCCAATGTTCTTGATGGTAAATAACTTGGAGAGGGATTCATACATTTATTTAGCGGACTCTATGTTGGATATGTATGGGATTAGATTTTCCTTTACTCCATATACTATTAGATTCATGGCCAAGATTTTGGTTTCTCTGAACTTATCCTTTCCTACAGCAATTGTAAGTTTCTTGACTTTTCCTTGAACAATATCCAAAACTTTATGCTTAGCGAGCATAAGATCTATCCTCTTTTTCCATGCCTTGTAGTTAGATGCTCCTTCTAGCTTGTTTTTTTCCTTCATTGTAGTTTACATAGTCTTTATAGATTGTATGCCTCTCTTATTATATAACCCTTTTCCTTAATGGCCTTATTTTGTTCCTTTTTCTTCAATGGATCTTCAAGTTTCCTTTTTCTTCCTTCTTCACCTTAGCTTTGAAACCATGTTAGAAAATCAGAATGGCAGAAAAAATATATTATATTGATAATTACTTGTGATATCCTTGTGTACTTATTATATTCTTTATGTTCTTCTTTTATCTTTGTTTCATCAAGCAATCATAAAAACAAAACATGAATATCAATGACACCATATGTAGGCACTCAGTCAAGGAAAAAACACCTCTCTAGGGGAAAACCCAGTCAAACTCTTCCACCAATCAAATTGAGATAGATCAATACCTTATACCTAATCCAAATACCTTCCTCCTCCATCAAGTCAGCCTTTCAATATGATTTAGCAACTTTAAGAAGTTTCTTCTTGTCCAACAAATACAACCTAGAAAAAACCTAGAATTTTGGCCCTTGGCAACTCTAAATTTTTAGCCCAACTACTCCAGAATTTCAACCCAACTATAGTGCAGCAATTTCGGCCCTTCCAGCAGCCTAGAAACTTCACACGTGTGATATAAAGAAATAAAAACTTGACTTCTTATGCTTGAAAAAAAGCTCCTTCCTCTTCTCTAGGTGTTGGCTTAGTGGGTCCTGACCCAGGTTCAGAGTTAGTTGCGCCAAACAAATCCCTACACTACTGGCCCTTTCGGAATCAATCCACAGAGCGCAGACTAAAGTCTCACCCGAAGCAATATGGGGGGATGTTGAAACCAAGTTTCTGCACCCAGAGATCAGCATGATGTCGTTTTGTGCCCTAAATCTACCTTCATGCAGATTGATAAGCCTTTATGGCTTATCGATGTAACTTCCTTTAATCAACCCCTAGACCTTTGCAATGGTCTATGACTAGCTTTTGTAGACCCTTAATAGATAAATTAACTACTTACGTGCGTCAAAGATTACACTTAACTCAGTATTTACTCAGATCTGCTTAAGTGTTTGATAACTTTAATGTACAATGATATAATCTTCGCGTAAACTCTTAATGTCAATTGCATTCACGTAACACTATAGATCCAGTAAAGTCGTGCATCAATACAGCATTATTTCATAAACCCATCATTCATCACAGCATAAAGTGCATTCATAAATAACATAAGTAAATAGGTAAAACACAGGAATTTATGTAATAATCTTATTTATTAATATTCATTTCAGCTTACAGACTCAAGACTTCCCTGCGCACTTAGCTACTGGGATCCACGCACTCAGTTGTGGACTCTACTCTAGGCCTTTGTGCATACAGCTACAGAGCCTTCCTTCTTACTCTCTGCACTAATTCTCTAGACGCTTTCCATAGACCAAACTTGTTACTTCCCTTAGACATCCCTAAGACACACTTATTTATACAATCCCATGGTCTGCGGACCATGGGTAGATCTTCAAAAAATCAACTTAACTTACATAAGGAAGCATAAAACCCTTTTTGACTCTTTAATTATCTACACGCTCCGCGACCACAATTTTCCGATACTTTACATCTTTATACAACAAAACTTAGGCTTTTGCCCCAAAACTTGACCCAGGGGACACCATCCCAACAGGCCCCCAACACAAAGATTGTGACTCGCCCTCTAATCACTTGGCTGGCATGGATATCTTGCTATGAAGATCTCCCATCTCCATTTGTGCAACCACTACTTTAGTTGCACTCTGTGTGGCTGCCTGCTTGATCTGTTCTACCAGCTGCTCTGTGGTTGGTCCTACATTGTCCTACTTAATCTTATCTTGTTTACTTTGCAAGTTCGCCAACTTTTCCTGTATGTTGGCGAAAACTATGTAAGCCTCATCCAACCAAGGCCATAACCTGGCCTTAAGGACTGCCTCTTTCTTTTTTGTTGCTTCCACCTGTGTAAGAAGCTACTTAGCCTCCTGCAGATTGGCAAGGTGTTTTGTTGTAGCAACGGTGTGCGCTGTCACCCTCACTTCATCGTATTGCTACTGGAGCTCACGGACTTTTGTATGCAATACCTATAGGGTGGGATCTTCCTGCAGTCTCATCACTACTTCCATAGCCTACTCAAATAGCGCGGTGCAGTCCACCACCGTGGCATCCACTGTAGCGACTCCAACTTTAACAATGGCTTCGCACTATTCCCTAACCTCTAGCGGGGTTCAAGGTTGTGACTTCAACTCTAGTTATGTTATCTTCATGTGTCAACTCGAACTGAACTCTTGCCACCTATTGCTTGGCATCACATACGCCTTCAGAAAGTTTTCTTATCTTTGCCTCCAGCAGTGCCTTCTTAGGGATATGCAGTTCTAGCACCATTCTGCATGCTTCTGTTGTTGGGTTGTGTTATATTCTTTCCACAACTAGCCTACGCAGTGAATCGGGGGGTTAGAGTGGGGCCAGAGAACCCCCTTCATTGCGTCGATTGCGTAGTGGGGGGGTCACAAGGGGGGCAGTAGCCCCCCTCTAGGGGTCCGAGGCAATGCCCCGGGAAATTTTTTTTTTGGACACTATATTAGGTTGGGCGGACCTACCTATGGTTTTTTGCATGATTTTCACGCATGGTTTTGGATGTGATGGTTTTCAGTCCATGGTTTTGGACACAATGGTTTTCGGTCCATGGTATTGTATGCTTTGGCATGTATAAATATGTATTGTAAGATTGAAAGGAACATAATGAAAAATCAAGCTAGTAGTCCTGGTTTTTAGATCCAGGGGAAAATCTCTGTGTATATCTATTTTATGTGTTATGCTCTCACATTGTTTATTTTCTATGTTTTAGAATTCGTATGCAGGTAATTTTTATACAAGGTTAAAACCTACATTTGATATCAAAGCTTTTTTTGGCTTCAAGGAGATGCCTTTATTGCTGAGGAGTTTTGCTCGGGCCTGTGGTAGACCCTGTTCAATGGGAGATCTGCGAGATCGATTATGGTGGTGAAAGAAGATGGCGAGCAGTGGAAAGATAGAGATCGAGAAATGGTCAGAGTTTTGAGTTGTGGAAACTCTAGATGGAGGATCTGTTGGTGGATAAAGATCAGTGGATCGCGGTAGATCCTGGTACTAAACCAACGGGAGTGTCCGATGAAGAATGGAAGAAGTTGGATCGGAAGGCAAAGCGTACAATACGACTGTGTGTCTCAGATTCAGTATTGTTGAATATATCAGGGGAAGCTACGGTGAAGGATTTGTGGGAAAAGTGAGGGACTTTGTACCAATATAAGTCTGGTGAATAAACTGTTCCTGCGGAAAAATTTGTATAACCTGAGAATGAAAGATGGAGACTCGGTGACAGAGCATCTTAACGCATTTAATACTGTGGTAAGTTAGTTATTATCTATTGATATTAAAATTTCAAATGAAGATAATTGCATCAGTTTGTTGTGTTCTCTACCAAATTCATGGGATAGTCTGGTTATTGCAATAGGTAGCAATACAACTGCCTTGCAGTTTGATGAAATAGTCTCATCCTTGCTAACGGAGGAGATGAGACGGAAAAATATGGAGAGCCAGAATGGTGATGTCTTGTCTGTACGAGAATGGTCCTAGAATAGAAACAAAAATAAGTCATCAAGTGGGAGATCTAAATCTAGAGGGAGATCTAAATCTCCAGGAAAACCTATAAAGGTGGTGTGCTGGAAATGTGGAAAGGAAGGGCACTACAAAAGGGACTGTAAATCTAAAGCTCCTAATAAAGGAAAGGGATCTGATGCTTCTCCTTCTGCAGAGGCAAAAACCACCTCAGTCGAAGGTGGGTATGTGTACTTGGCTTCTTCAAGTACACATGTAGATCATGAGGCATGGTTGATTAACTCGAGTGCATCCTTTCACTTCACTCCCCATAGAGAGTGGTTCTGTGAGTATGAGAAATACGATGGTGGTGATGTCTTCTTAGGGGATGATAGAAAGGCTAGAATCATTGGTCGTGGAAAAGTAAAGTGAGTTGCAAGGTGGAAGGATTATAACACTTTCAGGTGTTCTGCATATTCCTGCATTGGCCAGAAATCTGATTTTTGTAAGCAAGCTGGATGGTGCAGGTGTAAAAATAGTGTTCGAGAAGGATACCTACAAGATGGTTCGAGGAGCACTGGTATTGATGTGGGGAGTTCAGATTGGAACTCTGTACAAGTTGCAAGGTAGCACTGTTGTTGATGGGTGCAACAGCTCTGTGGTTCCTGAAAGTGGAGCAGAAAATATAGTGGTCTCTGTAGAGAAGACCATGTTGTGGCATCAAAGGCTTGGACATATTGGAGAGAAGGGTCTTTGAATACTTCATGGTAAAGGTATGGTAGAAGGTATGAGTAATAGCTCTTTGGATTTTGATTTCTGTGAAAATTGTGTATATGGGAAGCAGAATCGGGTGAGTTTCCCCTCTGGTGGTAAGAGGGTGAAACAGATATTAGAACTTGTGCACAGTGATGTGTTTGGACCTGTGAAGGTTCAATCACTGGGTAATTCTGTTTACTATGTACCATTTATAGATGACTTCTCAAGGAATACATGGATATATTTCCTTAAGAAGAAATCTAAAGTCTTTGATAGGTTTAAAGACTTTAAGGATTTGGTGGAAAACCAGACAGAGAAGAAGATATAGGTGTTGAGGACAAATAACGGTGGAGAATTTTGCAATAAGTAATTTTAAGAATTCTGTAAGAAGTATGGTATAGCATGGCAGAAGACTACTCCATACACACCTGAGCAAAATAGAGTTCCAAAAAGAATGAACAAGATGTTGATGGAAAGGGCAAGAAGCATGCTCAGTGGTGCCGAGTTAGGACAGGAATTCTGGGCAGAGGCGATGGAGACAGCATGTTACCTGGTCAACATATCACCTTCATCAGCGTTGGAGGATAAGACTCCACAAGAGGTATGGAATGGTAAGAAACCCTCTCTTTCACATCTGATGGTATTTTGATTTGATGCATATGAACATGTTCCAAAGGAGAAACGAACCAAGTTGGACAGTAAATCTGAAAAGTGCATCTTTATTGGGTATAAGGATGGTCTAAAGGATAATATGTTTTGGAACCCAGTAACAAGGAAGGTTGTGTACAGTCGAGATGTGGTGGTCAGAGAGGTAAAAGATGTTATTAAACATGAAGTCCAACCAAAGGACCCTGAGAAGATAGAGTTTGAGCTTAAGGAGGAAGAATCAGACTCTACAATAGAGGAGGAATCAAAAGATGAAGAGCCACAAACTCTAGGTGTGAGAAGATCGGTTCGAGAAAGAAAGTAGCCAGAAAGGTATAGTCCATTTGCTTTCTGTTAAAAATTTTCTTTGTCTGTTACTGATGATGATCCCAAAACTATGAAGGAAGCAGTAGATTTAGAGGATGGATTGGAAAGAGGCCATGGTGGATGAAATGGCATCTTTGCACGAAAATGAAGCTTGGGATCTGGTGGAGTTGTCTACTGGAAGGAAACCCATTGGCAACAAATGGGTGTTCCAGAAGAAGACAAATGCAAAAGGAAAGGTGGAGAAATACAAAGCTTGGTTGGTAGAAAAAGGTTATTCCCAGGTGCCAGGAATTGATTTTGGTGATATTTTTTCTCCTATTGCCAAGGTAGCTTCTATTAGATTATTTTTATTTGTTGTTGTTACTTTTTATTTTGAGGTAGAACAGTTGGATGTGAAGACAACATTTCTTCATGGGGATCTGGAAGAGGAGATCTACATGAAGCAACCTAAAGGCTTTGCGGTGAAGGGTAAGAAAGAACTGGTATGCAAGTTAAAGAAGTCTTTGTATGGTTTAAAACAGTCACCAAGGATGTGGTATCAGAAATTTGATACATTTATACGGGGACTTGGCTTCACCAAAAGCAAAGCAGATCACTGTGTGTATTTTACATTAATTAGTGATTGTGTTATTTATTTGGTCTTGTATGTGGATGACATGTCACTGGTTGGAAATGACAAAGAAATTATCCAGGATTTGAAGACCCAATTGTCCTCCAAATTCAACATGAAAGATATTGGTGTTGCAAACTATATTTTGGGCATGGAAATTAAAAGAGATCGGGCAAAGAGGAAGCTCTGGTTAAACCAAAGGAAGTATGTTGAGACAATATTACAGAGGTTTAATATGCAGGATAGTAAACCGGTGAAGGTTCCTATTCCTATAGGTGTAAAGTTATTTGTTGAACAGTGTCCCAAGACACAAGAAGAGGAAGAGGACATGTCTCGTGTTCCATATGCAAGTGAAGTTGGTAGCCTGATGTATGTGATGGTTTTTACGAGACCAGACATTGCACATGCAGTGGGAGTATTGAGCAGGTTTATGTCAAAACTAGGGAAGGAGCATTGGACAGCAATGAAGCGGGTTTTCAAGTATTTGTGTGGCACTAGTGATTATGGTTTGTGCTACCAAGGAAAACCAGGATTGGACAAAGTGTTGGATATTCATGGCTTTGTTGATACAGAATGGGTTGGAGATCTGGATCAGAGAAGATCTACAAGTGGGTATGTGTTTAACCTATTTGGAGGTGCAGTCAATTGGATGAGTAAGAAACAATCTGTAGTGGCACTATCAACTACAGAGGCAGAATACATGGTAGCCACTCATGCAAGCAAGGAAGTAGTTTGGTTGCAGAGATTGTGTTCAAGTATGGGGTTAGTGCAGGGAGCTATAAGGATAGACTATGACAACCAAAGTGCAATTTTCTTGGCAAAGAACCCTACTTATCATTCAAAGACAAAACACATTGATGTTCAGTATCACTTTGTGAGGGATATGATAGAAGGCAAAAAGGTGTTGCTGATAAAGGTGGAGACTTTGAAGAATACTGCAGATGCATTAACAAAATCTGTGAGCTTTGAGAAGTTCTCTTGGTGTAGAGAAGCAATGGGCATTGCAGGGCTGGATAAATGACTAAGCTTTCTTGTGGCCCCTTGTGGGAAGAAAACAACAAGTGGGAGAATGTTGGGTTGTGTTATATTCTTTCCACAACTAGCCTATGTAGTGAACTAGGGGGTTAGAGGGGGGGTGAATCCCCCCCTTCAATGCACCGATTGTGCAGTAGGGGGGTCATAGGGGGGGCAGAAGCCCCCCCTGTCTGAGGGGTTTGAGGGGCGTGGTTAGGCCCCCTCTACGAGGTCCAGGGCAGTGCCCAAGGAAATTTTTTTTTTGGACCCTATATTAAGTTGGGCGGACCTACCTATGGTTTTGTGCATGATTTTCGCACATGGTTGTAGATGCAATGGTTTTTGGTCCATGGTTGTGGACGCGATGCTTTTCCATCCATGGTATTGGATGCTTCGGCATGTATAAATATGTATTGCAACTGTTAACACCCAGGTTGTTCCCTATGACTCCCAAGGGAATACGGCCGGGGTAACCACTAACCAATCTTTGGATCACTGTTCCTAGCCAAACTGTGATCAGAGAGGGCTCTCTCTTTATGATTTGCAACTGTTTGTAATAGGGTTTTAGGCTAGCTATTATGTACTGATTTTTTGTTTATGTTTTGGTTGATGAAACTCCTTTTAGATTCTATTGATGTAGTTTTCAGAGAGGTTGAGTACCATTGGGCAATGGAGTCTGTGGCTATAAGTGTTTGAAACTTTGAGATGAAAGATGGAACTTACAGGGCCATTAGAGTGCTTAATAGAACAGGTTTTTTGATTAAATTACTGGAAACAGGTAATGCAACAGTGAAAGCATTTAAGAATTTTCACTTGTTATCTATATGTTCCCAACAGACAGCTTTAAGAGGAGAAAACAGAGGTCTTAGGGGCAAAATTGAATCCCTGAGAATGACTGTCACAGTAAAAGACACAGTTTTGAAATGCAGCAATTAAGAATTACAATTCTGTCACTGTATCTGAGGAAAACATGTATAATAGCTCAGTTTGAGTCCAGGGTAAACATTGTTAAATCCTGGGACTATCCTTTCACCTTGCTATCAAGTGTAAAAACATTTGAACAACAAAAGAGAACAAAAGACTCAAAAACACATAACAAAGAGATTTGAGAATACTTGCTGTTTTATGCAACACCCTGGAATCCTGTAACATTCATCTTTCACCACCATACATCAAAGAACACCAAGCCTTGGAAATTCCATTCTTCCTTTGTATTAATTCTCTGAAAATCTTACAATGAGCTAGAGCTTTTCCAAAGAAAATAACAACAACCCTTTTTTACTGCTGTGAAGGGTGAATATATACTTGCGGTCATTTACAAAATATCTGAGTCCTGAGTTATCTCAGATTTTACTTTCTTACCAACTACTTAAGATATTATGGCCAAAATCTAATGCAGCATTGACTACAGAGTACAGGCATTTTAATGCTCTGTCAGAAGATATTTTAGCCTTTGGAGACAGCTAAGTCGGTCGAAATATTCTGAGTAAATGCTGGAACATCTGTCTTTAATGCTTTGTACGCTGTGCTTTGGACTTGTCACCTGTGACTGTGACTGTTGCTTGTGGTGAGTCAATGGTCCAGCTGAGTTGGCTCAGCCTCTGCTTCTTCCCTGTATCTATCTTTCCTCAAAACTGTGCCTGCGCATGTATGCTTATTTGCCTGTAGAAATAGCGTTACTGATTCTGGCCTGACAGAACTGTTTGTGTCAAATTTCTCCAGGCATCCTGTGTGGGCAGCTGGTGTGCTAAGATTGCACCCAGAGTTTCATCTGCTTCTGTAAATTTGAAGAAGTTAGGTGGTGTATCAAACAGATGGTCAACTTCATTCATGAGGAAAAACAGGTTCTCCACTCTGTCATACATACTCTGCCCGGTGGCTGGCCCTGGTTCTGCTGAAGTGCTGGGCGGTTGTGCAATCTCTGCTACTGCCTGGGCATCAATTCTCTTGTTGTAATTCTCTAGGGTGAGCAGTCTTCCTACACTGCTTAAAATGCTGGGGAGGCCTCTGTTCTGTAGTGCCACGAATTTCTCCAGGAATCTGTTGATTTCAGTTTGCATATCCTGTGTCCTCCTTTCCAGTGTTCCAACCAAGTTCCTCAATGTAACGACTCTCTTTGCTACAGCAATTGCTTCTGTCCTGTTAGTGATTCCCATGACAGCTAATTGAGAGCTAGTCTTATAGTTCAGAGTGTTGATTATCCTTGTAGCAGCTTCTGGCATGTGTCCAAGGCTCGCCCTGGCTCTCTGTATTTCTTTGTTCGCTTTAGTGATGAGCACCATTTGCTCATCCATGGTCTCAATATATTGCCACTGTTTGGCAATGGACCTTCCAATGTTGCTCCATAGCACTGCTTTCATTTCAGCTGTCACCTTTTCTAGTGCAAGCTCCTTCTCTAGTTCAGCAATTCTTCTCTTAAGAGCTTTTACCTCTCTGTCCTTGGCTGCCTCATTCTGTTTGCTCTTGTCAAACCTTTCATTTACCTTAGTCAAGGTTTTCTTAAGCTCATCCAGCTCTTTGATTTGAGATTCCATGGCTTGGATCTCAGCTTGCAGCTTTTGCATGTCTAAGCTAGCAGCCTGTTCTGATGTTGTAGTTGTTGCTGCTGTGGATGGTGCTGTAGTTTCTGTTTGCTGAGGAGGAGGAGTAGTCTTTGGAGGGATTTCCTCAAGATTTATTATGACAGGAGGAGGCTGGGAGGGTTGGCCCTCTTCTCTTTGCTTCAGTGTTTCCTGTAGTGCTGCCTTTGCAGCTTCAGTTTGTCCCAGCTGGTCTTGAGTCCTAACCAGCTCTTTGTATAGGGACACCAGCAGATCTGTAGCATCCTTTTCTTGCCTTTGCTGGGCAACTTCATCTGTTTGTGGATGGATGGTGGCCGGGAGTTTGATTTTCTTTCTTAGGGCTGCCATGTCTGCATCCCTTATCTTCAGGAGCTCTTGGATGCCTTTGACATCTTTAGGATCATGCCCTATCTCTATAATTACCTCTTCCAAGGACTTGATCCTATTGTCCTTGGCTTGTGATGAAGCTCTTTCTAACTCCAGCTGAGAAGCTGTGTTGTCCAGGCTGCTCTTTAATTTATAATTCTCCAATGTCTCATCTGCCAGGGAGGCATACACCATTTCACCAGTCTGCTTATGTAGTTCAATCTTGTCCATGGGGTGTATGTCTTTGGCAAGAACCTCCATGTTGGTTCTTAGATAGTCTGAGGTGGACTGAGGCTGCAAAGTTGTAGGCATGAAGTGGCTCATTATCATTTTGCCTTCGCTCACATCGAAAGCAGACATGAGTCTCTGCTGGTTGCTAGGAGCTAGGTTCAACAAGTGATCGTACAGCTGCACTTTTATTGGATCACTCCTCCTTTTTATGTCAATGAATTGTTGTTTTATACTTGACTGTCCTTTTCTTGTTTCACTGGAGGAGCTGACCTCTCCTCCCATTGTCATGTCATGTCCTCGCTGGGATGAGCTGGCCGAAAGTTCTCCACTGGGTGGGCCCATGCCCATGGCTTGCCTTACTGCTATGTCCTCCTCTTGGGAGTCATTCAGTCTCTGTCTCTTCTCACCCCTGATGAAAGATGAGGTGTGGGGGGTCTCTCTCTCTCTTTTCCTTGTCACATCCTCCTTTTGTGGTGTTTGGAGGACTGATGTGTCTATATTGGTGTCTGTCCTGGGAGGCACATTTGTTTGAGGCTGCTGCTCAGTATTGCCAGGTTGATCTGTCCCCTTTTCCTGCTGCAAGGGCTGTTCACTGGACTGTGCCTTTTCTTGTTGCTGCCCCAGTTCCTGCTGTTCCATTTCTTCTTGCTGCTGTAGCAAGGTGTCCACTTGTTCCTCTGTCAATACAGGTGGCTGTTCCACCTGTTTACCTTTGTCTTTGCTTGCTGCCTGGGATGTCTTCTCAGTGGTTTGCTGCTGTGCTGCTGAAGATCCAGCAGCTGTTCCACTTTGCTTTCTGTAGGAGTGGGGCACCTGTGCACAAGTTTCCAAGTCAGTTTCCTTTTGTACATTCTTGGCTTCTTTCTCAAGCAATTCTACCTCAGTGAGTTGTTCTATTAGTGTACCCTCTTCCCAATCTAGTGCATTGGCATACTTTTCTATTTCCGGTTGTCTTTTATGTGCATAGTTGCCCAGTCTGTATCTAATTCTCCTGAGGGAAATACTATGATTGGGGTCATAAGGAATCCACTCAAAACTGGTCTGCAATCTGAGGCCTTCCAGCATGCTGTGTGCCTCTTTCCATCCTTCCTCTTTCTTGTTATACAGGAAGGAACCTAGCTGACTTCTTACCTTCAATTGTGACTTCTTGTTTCTACTCTGAAAGTGAAGGTAATCTGAGTTCCCAAACTGCCTGAAATACTCCAGGGCAAAAAGCCTCATGGGGACATACCTTGGCAATCTAAATGGGTTTAATTCACAGCCATATATCCTAATGACTGTGTGGTTCTGGTAGAAGTACCAGTTGCCAATATTGTAGGATTTGTTCAGATGTAGAATCCTCCTCATTTCATCGGTTAATCTAGGAGGAGGAGTACCTTGCAGAACTGTTAGGGCCGGATGAACAAATAGATCAATGAACTCACAGTATGTATAGGGTGATACTGAGGTAAAATGAAACACAGAGGTCCAGAAAACAACTGATCTTGGGCTTCCTTGGGCATTGAGTGGCCTCAAAGGAACTGAGAAGGTAGCTGGCTGATAGAAAAGAAATAAATGATAGATATATGAGGAGTACCTAAACAGTCTCTCCCTTTTCAAATTCATGAACTGATCATGGATTTTCTCTGCTATGTAAGTTGCATAATCATATTGCACAGCTGGAGGCTTACCAGGGGCAAACATGGATAGCATTGCCATTATACTTTCATCTACATCTTCCAGCCCCCTGAACCCTAGGACATAGCTAATTAGGTCCACCAGCATTCTGCCCAACTCATTCAGACAATGGTACCCAATAGGAGGGGTTCTGACTGTTTCAGAGCCTGATATGACAAACAGTTGGTTGATTTTAATAATCTGGTCACTGGACAGCTTGATCCCTGTGTTAATCAGATTCTGCATGGACAGAGGGGTCAATTTCTTGGCTGTATTGAAGTGCAGCATCTGGTTTATGCTCTCTGGGGTGATCTGGAACAGGACTAGGCCTGTGGGGCTTATGACTGCCCTTTGGCTGGGGTCATAGCATTCCTGGCAGCTGTAAATGAGCTCTGGCATTGGATTGACTTGGGGAAGGTTGTATATGGGCAAATTTGACTCCCAAATCCCCAAGATATCTGCTCCACTGAGGTGCTGGGCTCTTAGTTCATTCAGCATTAACACATTATACTTGGTTCCCATGGGAAACCAATCCAGCATTTGGTAGTCCATGTCTCCCAGGGCTTTCCATGCTAGCTCTTGGTGAGGTGCATTGATGGGCTTAATGTTTAGTGCAATAGGGGTCTCCATAGCTGTTCAGGTTACCAAAATTGCAAATAGACAGGTGGAATGGTGAAAACACAGTCTGGAGACAGTCTTCTGTGGAAACAGTTGAGGTTTTGAGTATTCAAGGGGAATTCTCTCAGTAGCAATTGAAATACTACTGGAGTCTAGTGATAGAACCTCTCTGTGGTGTGACTGAACTCTCTAACAGGGTGAAATATGTCTATTAGCAATTCTGCCGGTAAAACGCAGAATTACAGAGGTTTAATGGGAATTGCAGGTTTTTTAGGGCTCTGCCAGTGTTTCTTGGCCCTCACAGTGACAATGCTGGATGAATGAAGGGGAATGAACGGTGTAAATCTAGTCTTTGTGGTTCTATTATCCCTGTGAGCAATTTTGAGCTTAATGAAGGTCGTATGGAGGGCGAAATGGTCTAAATACCTGTAATTCGACGAGCAGAGGTTGAGACACAGGTGCACAGGTGCTTTCTGAGGAGGTCGCCCGGGCTAATCGACTGGTTGGCGAAAATTCGAGCTCAAACGGTGAAGCAGAGCGCTCAGTAAAAACACAGTGAAAATGGTAAAAACACGGGAAAATTTGGTAAATATGGGTCATTTTACCATTTGGCGCTTTTTTCTGCTGACGTCAGCATGACGTCATTGGTGGGTCATGGTGAGGTGACGTCAGCTGACGTCATCGGGCGACGTGGCAGTGGGCGACTGGTCAAAGGTGAGGCGAGGTGGAAGCCCAGTCAGCAGTGAGGTGGGCCAATAACATAAGCGGGTACGGGCAGGCAACGACGTGGCGGTGAATTAGCGGCGGGTAGGTGGCGGTTAACGTGCAACGGTCACGGTTAAGGCCTTAACCGTCGCAGTCTCCCGGGGCGGTTAAGGTACGGCGCGGAGGATGTCAGAGCGGGCTCCGAGATGGTTTAACGCCCGACGCGTGGAGGAGGCGTGACAAGGCGCAACGTCACTTCCCCGGAAGTTAACGTGCGGTCACGGGAGGCGCTCCGATATTGCTGTAAGCCGTCGGATCTGGTGGGCTTGATCCGACGGCTGGCGGAGGGGTAACATGCGCCTTTGATATTATGGGCGGAAAAATCAAAATTTGTGGGTTTTATGTGGGTTTTTTCAAATGTTTTGATTAAACCACAATGCGGTAGGATTGGGAAACGTGCCAGAGGCGGGCATTTGACCTTTGCAAAGGTTTTATAGGCAAAATGGGTTTGGAAAGTGGGTTTTAGCAATGCAGAGGTGATTTGAAGGCAAATTGTCTTGCAGCAAAAGGGAAATGGGTGGAATAGGTTCACCAAAGTGGCCAGATGCCATTTGGCCCCCTTTAAAAAATACACGGCTATTATGCCTATGGGAGGGAATATAGATAAGATTTGGGGTTTTATACACCTTAGTGTTAATAATATTAGGGGTGGGGTAAGATAAGGGAGGTTATATAGTAGAATTAGGAGTTAATATGAATGAAGGAGGGGAATTTAGAAAGGGGGTGTTAGTGATGGAGTAGAGAGGGAAAGAGAGGAAGTTAGTGATGCTCTTTGCTGTAATTTCATGAACTTCACCACTTTGCTTGCTGACAGATCGATTGCCTTGGCAAGAGACCTATGGATACTTGTGTAATGGTGATCATATTCTTTCTGCAACCACAACTGCCTACCCAACTATTTTGCCTAGCATTTTTTGTTTCTTCTTGGAGGGGCACTTGAACTTGCAACCCTCAATTGCCTTTTCTTTTCTTTGGCTTTTTCCTCTTTTTCTCTATCTACTTCTACCCTTATGTCCTCCAAGGTCCCAGATTAAACTTTTGGGAACCTTTGCTTCTGTACCTGAGCTACTTGTCTGCCAAGATTAAGCTGTTTGGACAGACCTC
The DNA here is from genome assembly GCA_031772625.1 of Pinus tabuliformis. NCBI lineage: Eukaryota > Viridiplantae > Streptophyta > Pinopsida > Pinales > Pinaceae > Pinus > Pinus tabuliformis. The sequence continues at coordinate 815,872,159 of CM062820.1, read as the reverse complement.
CTTCTCTATTCTACAACTCAAAATTGAAACATGGCATGATCCAGATTAGACTGTTGAATCATCCACAAAATTGAAATAAGGCCCTCAATGCTTGAAACACTTACCCAGCTCTTGCTTTCTAGGAAATATGGGATCTTTGGGATACCAAAGCAGAGCATATTTGGCTTTTCTCTTGCCAATCATGAAATATGAAACCTATTACTATAGGTATCCAACAGCAACATTGAAAGGAACATAATGAAAAATCAAGCTGGTAGTCTCGGTTTTGGGATCTAGGGGAAAATCTCTGTGTATGTCTTTTTTATTTGTTATGCTCTCGCATTGTTTATTTTTTGTGTTTTAGAATTCATATGCAGGTAATTTTTGTACAAGGTTAAAACCTACATCTGCTACCGCGGCCACTAACTGAGCGCTCTGCACCTAGATGGTGTCTTTTGCTTTCAAGGCCTCTATCTTCTCAGCGAAAATTTGTTCGTTGTTCACTCTATATCCGTTTATGAGGCTGAGGGTGCGCTACTCCTATGCTATTAATTGTGTCGTCACACCTTCCTGTAGCATGTGAAGGTACTCATTAGGGAGTGCAGCAAGGTTGAGGCCGATGTTCTTTAAAGAACTCATGATGACCTTGTCATCAACCACCGTTGCACTCAATGATCCTTCTGGTAGCGTGACTGCCCGGAGATCCAGTGATTTGACCATCTCTGCTACTTGACTGGTCCCTGGTGCCAAACTTGTCTGTGCGGTGCTTACCTACCCTGCGCCCACCTGGATCCTACTCGTCTAAATCTATAGCTCGCGCAAATCCTTCTGAAGGGTACTTAGCGCATGTTTTTGCTACTGTTCGAACTGCTGGAGTAGTTCCACTGTAATATCGCACACCTTTTCTCCAATTTCATCAAGGTCACCTTCTGTTAGAGTGATTGGGTCTAATGATGGCTTTGTCGCTTTCGATTTCTTCCGGGCCCCTCTTTTTGTTGATCCCTATATCTTTTTACCCGGAAGGGAGTGCTTTGTCCTTCCTCACTGCCACCACCTTGTTCTAACTGCTCCTCTTCCTCTATTTGGGGTGAAGAGGACTTACCACTCCGCTCTGAGTCGCACTCTTCTTGTTTGGCTTGCTGCTTCACAGCACGCTCCTTTTCCACCCGGTCCTTCCCCTCAGCCTCTTTTCTGTGCTTCTTGGCCAACTGCTGGACCTTCTGCTTTTCCGCCTCCTTCTTTTCCTTCTCCATGGACTTGTTGGTGCCTACGGCTCGATCGGATGGAGAATGCCAATCTTCCAGCCAACGCTCGATAGTTTCATGGATAACGTCATCCATGGCCAAGTAAGGCAGATCAAACCATTTTTGTTGCGGATCCTTTCGCGCCTTGATGTATACATGATCGAAATATGCTTTGAACTCTGTGTACTCTGATAGCTGCTCAAGGATGGTTGGTGACAACCATGGCTTCTAGTTGACGGCCATCTAAAGGCTCACCTCCATCAATACCCAGAAGACTTTGGTCTCCGTGGCCCGCGCGGCATCCTTTTCTTCCTAGAGGGATGCAAGTTGTGCAACCTTTGGAAATCCCTTTTCCACGGGAGGAAATTGACTGTCCTCCAGTAGGTCCCAAATTGTTAGCACTATGGAGAGCAACAACCACGCATAGTGGAATGTTTTGCTCTCCTCCTGAGCCTTGTGACAGTTTGCAAGAAACTCGCTACGGAGGTAGCGTGACCAATTGAACTGCATGCCCTCCACGCATTGTGCAGCCAATGAAATTACTAGCACCAAAACCTCATCCGCACGACATTTTCTCATGAGTTTCCTAGCTAGGATTTGTGTAACAATTTTCACCACGGGGTGTGTGATTGATGTGATAGAGTACTCACACGGCTTCTTCACTAGCTTGAATTTTTCCTTCATCTTCTCTATGAGGCCACGCTCACTCGTCTTTCTACCAAACTCCTTGGCCGGATTCAACCCTGAGGGCGGCAATAGCGTGATCTGATGGATCAGCATATCAGTGATTTGGATTGGTGCACTCAGCCACAAACATCTGTCGTGCACCAAGGTCAGCGATTGCTCGATAATAATGAGGTTGATGTTGGAGCAATGATAGTGGGGCACCCATAGTAGGTTCAACAACCCCGACTGATTCACTCTGCGAATCCACTCCACAAGCTCTAATGCGATGACACTGGATTCCTTGTAATATACTTTTTTCATGTAGTTTTCTATTCCGAGGTGGGGGAACCTCTCATGGTCCTCCAAATCCTAGTCTTCTAGCTTTATCTGGGGAATCTGCACCAAGTGCGGACCTTCAAAGGTGATGCCCTCTGGTAGCAGTGGCGTATTTAGGAAGAATTTTCCTACATCTAGGTCCTTAGGGACCTTCACTTTTCCCTTACATGAAGGGATATAATCCGACAACTTGGAGATAGGCTCCACCCCCTCAACATCTATATCCTTCATGCCCTCTTCGGCCTCCAAATCTACCACTTTCCCCTTATCCTTCACTGGTTGTTTTTCTTTCTTTTGGGCCTAGGTAGCAGTATGCCTCCTCGGTGACTCATGCACCGACACTGGCTTCTTCTATTTGTCTTTCTTAGGTTTGGGGGCTTCCCTCACTAGTGTAGGCATCGACCTCAGTGTCATAGGTATAGCACCCGTCTTCTTGCCTGGGGGTTGAATTGGTCCTACAAAGTAAATTGCCCATTTCTCAAATGGATGCAATGACACCTATGGATTCATAGGTAGCTCATCCCTTTGCAATGGCCTACCCGATATTTGACATACATCACACACCCTACAATATGCTTTAGAGTCTTTATGCGGCGTCAGCCACCACAACCCATCATGGAAAAATTTATGCGTTGTTGCTTTCCCTGCATAATGCCCTCCCGTAGCTCCTCCATGAGCTTCAGTGAGGATACTGTTTCATTCAAATTCGGGCACATAGCTGCAAAGTATCTCATCCAATCCCATTTTATACAAGTGGCTTGTAATTACTGAAAAATATGTCGCGCGCACCACCAATTCTTTCTTCTGCTAACTGGTATATCCCTCTGGAGTTGTTCTTGTAGTTAGGACGTGGCTAATATCCACAAAGTGATTATCTTTTTCCTTGAATTTCACACCTTTTTCTACCTCCAATAACTACATATCAAACTTGTTTGTGATGTGCTTCAAATGAGTCAAGTTGTTGCCCTTTTATAGTGGTTTATGTCTCTCTGTAACAACCTCGGGTTAAAATTTTATTTAATAAAGTTAATAAATAAAAAATAAGACCAAGTTCATGGGACATGTATTCTAAGCGGAATGTTGGGAAAAACATCTTAGTGGGTGTTCAATATGGTTTATTATGTCTAAGTAAATTGGAAAATGCATTGGTACAGGAAAAGAGGCATTAATTGGCATTTTATTTATGAAAATAAAGGAAAATAGGAAAAAGGGAGATGAAAGGTCACAGGTTTGCATGAGAGTAATATTGAAGTAAATATAAAGGAAAATGAAGAAAATAGAGGCATCAAGGATAAAAAGGCTTCTGAGGATCAGTTGACAACTTTTGTTGGTTTAGCTTTTGTTAATTTATTTTTGGAGCTCTCTCTATATTCTCTCATACTATTTCACACTTACATAATTCTTGGAGCACTCTAGCATAGGATAAAGGAAGGAAAAGGAAGCAAAGGAAAGTAAGGGACAAGCAAGGAAACTCTAGATCAAGCAGCTTCAGTAGGAAGACTTGCAAGTAACAGGTTGCGTGTATGATTTCCTAGTTGGTTTTTGAATTCATGGTACATGAATTTATGTATTTGGTTCTCTTGTTGTCATTGGCATGGATTTTACAGGATGTGATAGTGGTTTTAACCTTTCCTTTCCATTTCTAGATAGCCATGGTGTGATGGGGTTATTTTATTTGGTTGAGCTTTGGATTGTCAGATGGTTTGTGAATCAGGTGGGGTGGTCTCAGGAAAATTCCCAACGGTTGGGGGTGGAGGTGGTTTAATCTCTAAGAATCCCTCAACATGTGGGTGGATACAGGAAAATTAATCAAGGTAATGGTGAAGAAATTTTGAGGCATCCAAGCTTGTTTTGGGCTTAGTGACCTCTTGATTGGTTTTGGTGGGATCGCGATAGCCTTAGGATGGAAGGGGATTAATCTCTGGGAAGCCACGTTTGTTTATATTTCATTTTGCATATGTGATCTCTTGACCAATTTTGGCAGGAACATGGGAGCATGAGGGTGGAGATGGTTTAAGCTCCAAGAATCCCTAGTTGTTTATGCCTTGAGTCCCAAATTCATTCTTGGAATATGGCACAGGGGTAATTGGTTGAAAAAAATATTTGGTTCATCTCAATTTATGGTCGGGTGGTACGTGGAAGTCCCTGACTTGGTTGGATTTTTCATAAGTTAATAAGAGATATTTTCCTAGTGTATTCTATGAGTACTTGTACTTGTTATTATGTGCCTTTGATGGTTGTTCTATTTACAAGAATGGTTGCATAATAGGTTCTAACTATGGCTCTTGATATATTTTGATTAGTTGATGAATAGTTAATGAATGCATGAGTTAAAAAAATTTATTGCAACTATTATGAGAGGGCATTAGACCTTCTTGATGATTCTCAAATAAGTTCCAGACCCCTATGTTCATATATGCATTCATGACATATAGATTACAGGTTCTCAATATGTTTAACAAAATGATTGTCATCATTAGGCCTGGTTAGGTCAAGTCTTTGATCAAATTTTGTATGAATGGATTTGTCCTAATGTTATTTATCATTCTAGAAAGTCTCACTGAGTTTTGGGCAGTGGTCTGGAGGATAGTCTGAAATGGTGTCACAGAATCTGGGACCGCACCCTCTGAACTAAAGAATTTAGGTCATAACCGCACCATGGTAGGTTTGTTTGTGTGGTTGGAGGCCCTCAACCACATGGAGGCCTTTTCATGCATGCGGTCGGGGGCCCAGGTCACTTAAAAATCAATCCAACTTAGGGTTTGGGAACTTGGAGTGGTTTTTTAGCTCTTGAGTGTCCTATAGTTCCTAAGGAAGGTCAGTAAAGTTTCAGTTTGTTGACCCCACTTCCTTAACTGTATGTAGGAGGTTGGCCTAGGTCATAGTAGCCCTCAGCTCATGTTTACCTTGGAAATCCGGTGAAAGTGAGTAAATATGGGAGGTGGTGTTATAGATTAGTATCAGAGCATGGTTCAATACATGGACTGGATGGGCAGAATGTGTTTGTCATGCATGCATTTCATTGTCTATTTGTTAGTTATGCATGCGTTTTCATGTATATGGTTATCATGTGTGAGGTCATTATTTGTAGTTGGTGTTATCACACATGATGTCAATATATTGATATGTTTGTGTATATATACATGTATCATACTAATCTAGATTGATTCTGCAAACGAGATAGCCTCCCCTGAACTTCACTTGGGTATGTTGATTATGTTTGTATTTGGTTATCTGACATGGTATATTTGTAGGAAGAAAAGAATTAGATATTACTAGAAAAATGGTGGATTATAGTTCATAAAACTCTCCTTACATATCAAATGAGAAACCAAGAGGGATACTCTCCTAACATAGTAGACACCTTGAGAAGTTTAAAGTCAGAAATACGAAGTTGCAAGGCAGATAATGACAGAACCATTTAGTCACAAGAAATACTTTCTAGGGCATAGAAGAAACAAGAAGAATTCAATGTATTTATCCTTCATAGTTTATTAGACTTGCAGAGACAGGGATAGCCATGGAGGTTGGCCTAGGTCATAGTATCCCTCATCTCATGTTTACCCCGGAAAGTTGGTGAAAGTGAGTAAATATGGGAGGTGGTGTTACAGATTGGTATCAGAGCATGGTTTAATACATGGACTGGATGGGAAGAATGTGTTTGTCATGCATGCATGTCATTGTCTATTTGTTAGTTATGCATGCATTTTCATGTATATGGTTATCGTGTGTGAGATCATTATTTGTAGTTGGTGTTATCACACATGATGTCGGTATATTGATATGATTGTGTATATATACATGTATCA